>JAQPPZ010003554.1:0-600000 GCA_028583015.1 Wollemia nobilis | reverse complement strand
AAAGTGATTGAAACAAGGGCTGAGTTGTTAGTCAGAGCAATCCAGCCAAATCACCTAAATATCACTCAGAAGCACTTTTCAATGATGAACAGGGATGATATTAAGAGAATGTACTTGAACAATTTGAGGGACTGTGTGACCAGATTTAACAATTTCTGTGATCACAATTTCTTTCCAACATTGTCAGTATGCAGAGACAGGTGGAATGAACTTTCCATGTCTTTAAGGAAAAGAGAACCTATCTCCCCCATCAATCTAGAGTGGTCCATAAGAAGAGCAGAAGGTGTAGTCCAACTGATCCAGATCATGCAAAGATAACTGGATAGGTCTCATGTTCAGGCCTCCAACCATCATTACTCCAGTTCCATTTTACTTTGAAGAAGATGAACAACCTGATGAACAATTTGAAGATTGGCTTAGAAACATTCAGGAAAACAGAGGATATTACATAGGCAAGAAGTTATTCTACATGTCATGGAATCTGAACATGGACATCTGTGATTCCATAGCCCAACATAATGCATGAGGGCATGCATCAATATAAGTTGGGGGAAATGATGAGGCCTGGAAATGCCTCAATCATAACATGTTTTGTACACTAAAAATGCCTATAAACTCTTATGTTTTATCCGATATGTTAGTTAAGTTGATTTAATATGTCGTATATTAACCATTTTGCATGATCAATGTATTTGAGATATTATATGCTGATTTTACAACTTTTTGCATAGTTTTGTGTTCTTTTTGTTATGATTTGCTACAATGAGATATGCTTAGAATAATAGCAAGCATTTCACTAATCATATTTTGATTTGTTTCAAGCATTTACTTCACCTAAATCTGGCAACAGTGCAAGCAAACTGTTGTCGTGCAAAGAAAATCGGTCTTTCCCATATAAATTCCAACCAGCTGTCCATAAATAGCAAGGCATGGAATTCACATGAGGAAAGGAATGAAGACCATTAGAATTTGATCTTAGGAGATAACCCACTTGAGAGATGCAGAAGAAATCAAAGGAAAAGCACACATTTGTTCATTCCGAAGCATCTTCGAAATGAACAGATATCTTCGAAATGAAGAAACACAAAGATCTTCGGAATGAGCGGATCTTCGAAATGAAGAATGCAGCATCTTCGGAATGAAGCATGCAGTATCTTCGGAATGAGCGATCTTCGGAATGAGAATGCAGTATCTTCGGAATGAGCGATCTTCGGAATGAAAACTGCACTGTCTTCGAAATGAAGCCACTTATCTTCGGAATGAAGAACAGAATGTGATTTTGACCTTTTTGACCGATTTTTGAAGACGGAAAAAGGGAAATAAAGGTTGGAAAAAGTAAAGAGAAATATCCTCCATCTGTCTTTGCCGTCATTGCCGACCAAATCCATCATTAAGGGAAAGATCATGTTTTAGTCCTCTTCTAGGATAAAACCAGAATTTGTTGCAGCATTTTAGGATTAGATCTTTTGAGATATTCTTTGTTTGTAATCAGATCATAGGATAGCTATAAATATTGCTCCCGTTCAGGTTGAGCTATAGATAGAAGAGGTAGAGAAATAGCAGATAGATAGAAAATAGAGTAAGGAAGCTAAATACAGAGTATAACTAGGAATTGACTGACTATAACTCCGTAATAGCTTTTCAATAGAATTCTTGTAATCATGTCTTTTGATCAATAAAGTGCACCAGGTTCTATTTCAATTTACTTGTAAATGAGTGTGATTAAGATTTAGAAAGAGAGAGAGACTTACACCTTCTTCTGGACAAAGAGGCTGGCCACTTCCAGACCTAGGAGGAGGACTAACAGAACAGGTTTTTATTCTGATTTTGCTACAGCAGAATGAGTTGCAGAACTTGTTATGTAAATTGCTTGTGAATAGTTGACAATATTTGCAGTATTAGTTCATTCATGTTAAAATAAATCTTGTGCTTAATGTTTTAGTTGCAATCTTACTTTCAGCCAAGCTTTCACTTTATTTTCAGACTCGTTATTTCCCAGCATTTACTATTTTTCAGCAATTTCCTGCATTTTTATGTTTTGCTGTCAAAATCTGAACAGAGGATTGACAACCTTCTGTTACAGAATTTTGATAGTTTTTATTTCCACATTAGATCTAGACTTTCATTACTGCAAAAGTAATTAGATTTCCTTTCTGCAATTAGAATCAGACTTTCAATTCTCGCAACCGTTAATTCTGCAATATAATTAGGTCTCATTCTCGCAATTGTAATTAGGACTTCATTTCTGCAGTTAGTGATTAGTTTCCAATTCTGCAACTTAGATTAAGATTTAATTCATGCAATTTAGAGATAGGAATGCTCCAAAACCCCCCACCAAACCGGTTCCACCAATAAAGACTTGTTGCCCTAGATTGACCTAAGTTATAGTCGTTTCACTTCTTCTTCCGCAGATAGCCTTGTACACTGCCCTGGATTGACAGATTCTTTGAGAATTAATGATGGTATAACGACTACGCATCAGGAGAGCACTGTTGTTTTATTTAATCCCTAGCGCAGAAGGAACAAGGCTAACAGCGTGAGGTTTAAACCTCATCGGGTGCCTTTGGCGCACCGATAGCGGCTAGGCTGTTGGCGCGCTACCCGAACGGGAGGTTCCGCATTCGAATAACGTGAAAGGGTTTTTCATCGTGAAGTGGACGCAGCGGGTGGTGTTAGAATTCGTGCGCAATTTCTCCATAGCACGATTTTTGATGTTGGCCAAGGTATTTTCGAAATTAATTTTTGCTAAGTGTATTTTGCGGATGGAGGAAGTTTATTAGAGGGAAAAACAACTTAGGAGTTATAAGGAGTTTAAAGCTTGTTTTATTTTGATAAAAGATTCTTTTGAAGGTGTTGTTTGAAATATCTTATTGCATTCTTATGAGAGATAAATTTTATTTTTGATAAGACTATAAGGGAGAAATAAGGTGTATAAGGGATAAATTTTTCTTGTAATGTTGAGAGTGCTTTTGGTTGATTATGGAAATGAAAGCATGATGTTTTAAGGTTAAAATTGCTTCTTGTGTGAAGTTGTGAAACCTTAAGTGGGCAGCTTTGAGATTGACATTTGCTTTCATTAAATTGGTAATAATCAAGCTATTCTTTACTTGGTTAAAGTGTTGGGCTTACTCCTTTGTTGATGATTTGAAAAGTTGTTTTGTGCTATTGTGATTTGAGTTGGTGGATGCTTTTTGTTCAAACAATATTGGAGAGAAAAGGAGTTCTACTTGTTTCCTTTTCTAATGTTGATTGTGAAATGCTTCAAGGTTGTGTTTTGAGTTGAATGGTGTTGATTGAACCTTGTTTGATGAGCATTGTTGTTGAAGCCCTAATTGATGGTGAAAAGAACATGAGTATCATTGTTATGTGATTCTTTGCATAGTTGGCAATTGTTGGGGTTTCATGTTCTTGAAAGAAAGCATTCTATCCTATCCATTTCAGATATTGAGTTGAGTTTTCAGATTTGAGATTGAGTTTGAGCTTGAGTTGATTTGAGTTGAGTTTTGAGATTGGGAGTTGAGTATAGAACATATTGAGTCTCTAACAATTCTCTTTATGCTTCTATGAGTTTGACAAATCACATTGGGTCTCTAACAATTCACCTTGTGATTTCCTACTAAGAAAGTTTTTCTTGGTGAGCTTGTGAGTTTTGGACAGGTTTCGGTGGGGACTTGTGAGCAGTTTTTGGATAGGTTTCGGTGGGGACTTGTGAGCAGATTTGGACAGGTCCTAGCAGAGGACTTGTGAGCTGAGTTTGATAGTTCTATCAGAGAACTTGAGGACAGAGGTGCATTGGTTCTTTGAGAAGAACCTGAGGACAGATTTGGCAAGTCTTTGAGAAGGCTTGTGTGCAGAGGATTGATTTGTTCAAGCTTAAGCGTTGGACAGATCGACAGAAGAGGAAGACTTGTACTAGACCGAGTGATGTGTTTGGTATAGGTTGTGAGCTTGTGGACATGATCATAGAAGGCAGAGGTCTCTTAGGCTAAGCATTGAGGACAGGAGGTCTTCGGTGGAAAGGAGTTCCATGTCCTGGCAAGAGGTAGAGGCAGTTGATCTTCGAGGGATCATTTCTAGAGTAGAGGGGAAGGTATCTCCTTTGAGCAGAGGCTCATAAATTCTGATTAGGGGAAGGTATCTCCTTTGGGCCGAGGCTCATAAATATTGTAATTGGGAAGGATTCCCAAAGAACTTTGAGGAAATTTTTAGAGAAAAGTTTTGTGGACGTAGCCCGACCATTTTGGGTGAACCACGTTAAAAATGGGTCTTCAATGTGTGATGCTTTCTGTCTTGATTAATGTTGTGTTGATGCCACTGCTATCTAAAGTTAAAATTATTAATTGGTTAAGTCTTATCTTTTCACCCCCCTCTCGGTATAAGTCCATGTTCTTCAATTGGTATCGGAGCGGGTCTCTCCGGAAAGAGCCTAACGGCTTGGAGAAGGATCTATCAGAGGAACATACAGATTCAGAAAGAGATGAAGAGGGTGAGTTCGATCTCAAAGGTGAATTCTTCTTGGCTTTAAGAAAGCTTGAGAAATTCAGGGAAGAGAATTCTGTTCTCAAGCATCAATGTCGGGAAGAAGAGATAGCAAGATCGGAATTGTCTCAAAGTGTTATAGACTTCAAAATTCTAGCTGAAGAAGGGAAGAAGGTTGAACGAGGTTCGAGAGAGGTTCTCAAAGGAAAGGAAGTTGATTGCGAGAAACTAGAAGAAGAGGTTATGTCTCTTAGAGTGAAGTTGGAACAGTTGGCTCTCAGACAGAATACTCCGTGTGAAAAGCAAAAGAAGGATGGTATCACCATTCAAGAAATAGGGGCTTCGAGCAAGATCAATCTTCATCCTGAAGAGCGGTGGATTCCAGTTGGTCACAAGAAGAACAATCATCCAAGGCATCAAAACAGGTTACATAATACTTTCCATGGCTATTGTTTTTCTTGCAAGAAATTTGGTCACAAAGCTATGCATTGCAATAAGTCTGTGAATAGCCATAGTAAGGAAAATGTTAACTCTTTTGCACCTCTTATGAATAAAGATGTCATGTGTTACAAGTGCAATAATTTTGGGCATATAGCAAGGATGTGCAGTTTGGATAGATCTAGCCTTGAGTTCACTAAAAAGAGAAATGAGATCAAATCTAAGTCAATGATAGTTCAAACTGCTTTTCATGCTCAAGACAAAGTAGAGAAATGGTATCTTGATAGTGGTTGTTCAAAACATATGGATGGTGAAAAGGAAAAGTTTTTGGTCTTAAAAGAAACAAATAGAGGAACAGTCGGTTTTGGAGATAACAGGTCGGCTAAAATCTGTGGTAAAGGGACTCTTAGTTTGGATGGGAAATCCAAAACAGAAAATGTGCTTTATGTAGAAGGCCTAAGACATAATCTTCTAAGTGTGAGTCAACTTTGTGATCAAGGGCACATAGTATCTTTCTTTTCGGATAGATGTGAGATAAGTAAAGAAAAAAATGGAAAACTCATTGCTAGTGCTACAAGGACTCCAAACAATCTTTACATGCTAAGTGAGATAAAAAAGGAAAAGTGTTTTCTAACTCAAGAAGATGAGAGTTGGTTATGGCATAAAATATTGGGGCATTTGAGCTTTGATAATCTTGTCAATATTAGTAACAAGGAAGCGGTTAGAGACTTGCCCAAAATAAAAAGGCCCCATAACATCGTTTGCGGTCCTTGTCAACATGGAAAACAGACCAGAACCAGTTTCAAATCAAAAGGGTATACTTCTTCAAAACCATTGGATCTTATTCATACTGATTTATGTGGCCCTACCAGAACTCGAGAGCATTCGGGGAGAAAGCTACTTCATGTTGTTTATAGATGATTATTCTAGAATGACTTGGGTTACTTTTCTCAAAGAAAAATCTGAAGCTTTTGAAAAATTTAAAGCTTTCAAAGAAATGATTGAAAATGAGATCGACAAGAGAATCAAATGCTTAAGATCAGATAGAGGAGGAGAGTTCACTTCAAATGAATTTGTGGAATACTATGAGCAACAAGGAATCAAAAGAGAATATTCAGCGACAAGAACTCCTCAACAAAATGGAGTAGTTGAAAGGAAAAATAGAACTATTGAAAATATGGCTAGAGCTATGTTAAATGAGTCAAAACTTTCAGATGGCTTTTGGAAAGAGGCGGTCAGTACAACAATCTACATTATCACTAGGGCCCAACTTAGAGTCAATCATCATAAAACTCGTTATGAGTTGTGGAAAGGAAGACCAGCTACGGTAAAATACTTCAAAGTGTTTGGGAGTAAGTGCTTCATGAGAAGGGAAGATCAGAATTTGGGTAAGTTTGATCCTAGATGTGATGAGGGAATCTTTCTTGGGTATTCCGGCAGAAGCAAGGCCTACGAGATGCTTCAACAAAAGAACTCATACGGTTGTAGAGAGCATAAATGTAACAGTTGATGAAAAGACGGGGATAAGAGAACCGGTCCGGGAACTCGGTGATGAAATTTGTCAAGAAGAATTCAGAGAGGTTTCGAGATGAAGAAGAGGAAAGACAACAAGCTGCTTCCCAAAACTCCTTCACGATATGTTCAGAAACATCATCCCAAATATTTGATCATTGGTGATCCAAATAGCGAGGCAAACAAGAAGAAGAGTCATTCCCTCACATGATTCTACAAATGTTTCATTATTATCTCGAGATTGAGCCAAAATATTTCAGTGAAGCATGTGCGAGATAAGTTTTGGGTAAAAGCAATGGATGAAGAGCTAAATCAAATAGAGAAAAGTGAAACTTGGGAATTGGTTCCAAGACCTAAGGACAAGAATGTCATTGGCACAAAATGGATATTCAGAAATAAACTCAATGAGGATGGAAATATTGTCAGAAACAAAGCTAGGTTAGTCTGCAAAGGTTATGCTCAAGTAGAAGGTGTTGATTTCGAAGAGACGTTTGCTCCTGTTGCTCGTCTTGAAGCTATCGGAATGTTTTTGGCCCTTTCAAGCTTCAAATCATTCAAGGTATATCAAATGGATGTAAAGTCAGCTTTTCTAAATGGGGTGTTGGTAGAAGAAGTCTACATAGAACAGCCGGAAGGAGTGTCTCTCTCGGAACGGTCAGACTATGTGTGTAAACTAAAAAAGGCCTTGTATGGGTTAAAGCAAGCACCTAGGGCTTGGTACTCAAGACTTGACAGGTATCTTCATGAGCAAGGCTTCGGGAAAGGTGTGGCAGATAGCAATTTGTCTATTAAGAATGAAGGTGATGATATGTTGATTATGGTTGTCTATGTTGATGATATTATTTTTGGGGGAAATAATACTCGGATGTGCAAAGATTTTGCTAACACCATGCGAAGGAATTTGAGATGTCTATGATTGGAGAGCTGTCATTCTTTTTAGGTCTTGATTGCTCAATCAAAAGATGGTATATTTCTCTCTCAAGGAAAGTATATCAAAGAAATGTTGAAGAAATTTGGGATGATGGACAGCAAACCAGTGTGTACTCCAATGATTACAGGGTGCAAGATGAGTAAAGATGATGAATCTCCAGTGGTAGATCAGAGGTTGTACAGATCAATGATTGGCGGTTTATTATATGTTACAGCTACCGGACCAGATATCATGCGGGAGTTGGGTTAGTAGCAAGATTTCAGGCAGCTCCTAAAGATTCTCATGTTATAGCGAGTTAAGAGGATATTCGGATATCCGAAGGGCACTATGGACTTTGGGCTTTGGTATCCCAAAGGTGATGATTTCACTCTCACAGCTTATACAGATGCAGATTGGGCAGGAAATATTGATGATGGGAAAAGCACTAGTGGTGGAGCATTATTTTTGGGAAAGAGTTTGGTTTCTTGGCTAAGTAAGAAACAACCTTCGGTTTCCTTATCTACAGGAGAGGCTGAATACATAGCGGCGGTGGTTGGGTGTACACGAGTTTTATGGATGAAAACCACCTTGGAGGATTTCAAAGTCAAGCATGAACAACCCATCTCCATACTTTGTGATAATACAAGTGCCATAAGTATTTCCAAAAATCCGGTAATGCACTCAAGGACAAAGCATATTTCCATCAAGTATCACTTTCTAAGGGAGAAAGTGCAAGACAAGCAAGTCAAGGTAGAGTATGTGTCTACTAAAGAGCAGATTGCGAGATATCTTCACCAAACCTCTTCCAAGAGATACGTTTGAGTATCTAAGGGAGAAATTGGGAGTTGTACTCCCACCCCAGAATTAATCACCTCATCAGGAGGTGGGGGAGGGACTAAGCTAAGAGGCTCATTCTTAGTCCCGAGCCCCAAAGGTGACCCTTTGCCATTGATGACAAAGGGGAGAGATATGAGTAAGGGGGAGAGCTTCAAAGTGAAGAGGAGAGCTTCAAGTCAGGGGGAGCAAAACTTCAAAGGAAGATTCTCGGTTGTGGGCACGGTTGCTCGGTTGTTAGCACAGTTGGTTTCAGTTTTGGCTCTTGAGAAGTGTTTTCAGTAAAGGTTTGCCATCAATGACAAAGGGGAGATTGTTGGCAATTTTGGGTACTTTGGGTACATTGCCTTTGCTCAAGTGTATAAGTTGTCATTGATGTCAAGAAGCTCTTGAAGGAATTTGATTTGATGTCAAATAATTTGTTTTGATGAAGGTTACGACATGACAGTTTCAAAGGTCTTTTGTAAACCCCAAGTTGGCAGGTTTAAATATTACAGGTGGATGCATTAGTTTAATGCATTTGGGTCCAGGAGGAAGTATTTATTTAAATAATTAAAAACCTTGTTAAGGTTCCCTTTAATTATTTTTAAATAAATATTAAATTATTGTTTGCAATGGGTTCTCCTAACCCATGGCACAAATGTTTTAAGATTGTGGGCGCTAGCCAAGACCTCCGTCGACGTGTTAAACTCCTCGTCGACGTCAAGAGCTTATGGTAAAAATGCATATAAATCTCCCTCGATGAAAATCAAGAATTATCCCATCCACATTTTGAAAAGAGTTGCTCGTTTGAATTTGATCTTGTGAATCTTGTTCATTTTTTGTACTGCCGTTTGTCGTAAATCCGTCATAAGGTTTTCGTCTTCGTGTTCACGTTAGAAGAAAGGGAGGCACTATTGTTTTATTTAATCCCTGGCATAGAAGGAACAAGGCTAACAGCGTGAGGTTTAAACCTCATCGGGTGCCTTTGGCGCACCGGTAGCGGCTAGGCTGTTGGCGCGCTACCCGAATGGGAGGTTTCGCGTTCGAATAACGTGAAAGGGTTTTTCATCGTGAAGTGGACGCAGTGGGTGGTGTTAGAATTCGTGCGCAATTTCTCCATAGCACGATTTTTGATGTTGGCCAAGGTATTTTCGAAATTAATTTTTGCTAAGTGTATTTTGCGGATGGAGGAAGTTTATTAGAGGGAAAAACAGCTTAGGAGTTATAAGGAGTTTAAAGCTTGTTTTATTTTGATAAAAGATTCTTTTGAAGGTGTTGTTTGAAATATCTTATTGCATTCTTATGAGAGATAAATTTTATTTTTGATAAGACTATAAGGGAGAAATAAGGTGTATAAGGGATAAATTTTTCTTGTAATGTTGAGAGTGCTTTTGGTTGATTATGGAAATGAAAGCATGATGTTTTAAGGTTAAAATTGCTTCTTGTGTGAAGTTGTGAAACCTTAAGTGGGCAGCTTTGAGATTGACATTTGCTTTCATTAAATTGGTAATAATCAAGCTATTCTTTACTTGGTTAAAGTGTTGGGCTTACTCCTTTGTTGATGATTTGAAAAGTTGTTTGTGCTATTGTGATTTGAGTTGGTGGATGCTTTTTGTTCAAACAATATTGGAGAGAAAAGGAGTTCTACTTGTTTCCTTTTCTAATGTTGATTGTGAAATGCTTCAAGGTTGTGTTTTGAGTTGAATGGTGTTGATTGAACCTTGTTTGATGAGCATTGTTGTTGAAGCCCTAATTGATGGTGAAAAGAACATGAGTATCATTGTTATGTGATTCTTTGCATAGTTGGCAATTGTTGGGGTTTCATGTTCTTGAAAGAAAGCATTCTATCCTATCCATTTCAGATATTGAGTTGAGTTTTCAGATTTGAGATTGAGTTTGAGTTGAGTTGAGTTTTGAGATTGGGAGTTGAGTATAGAACATATTGAGTCTCTAACAATTCTCTTTATGCTTCTATGAGTTTGACAAATCACATTGGGTCTCTAACAATTCACCTTGTGATTTCCTACTAAGAAAGTTTTTTCTTGGTGAGCTTGCTGAGTTTTGGACAGGTTTCGGTGGGGACTTGTGAGCAGGTTTTGGACAGGTTTCGGTGGGGACTTGTGAGCAGATTTGGACAGGTCCTAGCGAGGAGGACTTGTGAGCTGAGTTTGATAGTTCTATCGAGAGAACTTGAGGACAGAGGTGCATTGGTTCTTTGAGAAGAACACTGAGGGACAGATTTGGCAAGTCTTTGAGAAGGCTTGTGTGCAGAGGATTGATTTGTTCAAGCAAGCGTTGGACGAGATCTGACGAGACGAGAGGAAGACTTGTACTAGACCGATTGACTAGTGTTTGGTACGAGGTTCTTTGAGCTGTTGTGGACGTGATCATAGAAGGCGAGAGGTCTCTTAGGCTAAGCATTGAGGACGAGGGAGGTCTTCGGTGGAAAGGAGTTCCATGTCTTGGCAAGAGGTAGAGGCGGTTGATCTTCGAGGGATCATTTCCAGAGCGAGAGGGGAAGGTATCTCCTTTGAGCGAGAGGCTCATAAATTCTGATTAGGGGAAGGTATCTCCTTTGGGCCGAGGCTCATAAATATTGTAATTGGGAAGGATTCCCAAAGAACTTTGAGGAAATTTTTAGAGAAAAGTTTTGTGGACGTAGCCCGACCATTTTGGGTGAACCACGTTAAAAATGGGTCTTCAATGTGTGATGCTTTCTGTCTTGATTAATGTTGTGTTGATGCCACTGCTATCTAAAGTTAAAATTATTAATTGGTTAAGTCTTATAATGTTCACTCCCCCCGCTCAGTATAAGTCCATGTTCTTCAGGTTAATCACAATTGGGAGAAGGATAGGATTATATTCAAGAAAGGACAACACAAATAAATGATAAATCTAAATAATCAGATTGTAAGTGCATATATTGTGATGACTGATGAGTTAGAAAATTCTTCGGATAAATATAGCACATATGAGCTAAATGAGGAAAGAGTATTGCACCTTGAGGAATGTAGTGAAGATGAGAATTGATTGGATAGTGGGCTCCTTCAATGCAAATGGAGGAGTATGAAATGTTTTTGCACACTTGCATCTATATACAAGTAGAGGAGACTAAATAAATCCATTATGAAATAACTAAAACTAGCAAGAGAACTACACCAAAATAAGAAGAAAAAATGAACATTCCTGAAGAAATTTGTAAAATATACAGTCGATGATGTTGTAATTGATGAGAACTAGCACACTCGATAGATGTGGAAAAAGAAACAAATGAATTTGAGAATATAAAATATTAAGGACCAAATATGGTCAAGGTAAACTTGGAAAGTAAAGAAGAACCAAAGATAATCCATTGCATAGATGAATGGGATGCAATGTTGAAAGCAACAACTTTTAAAATTTTCCTACAATATAAGGAAGTCTTTACATGGACATATAAGGATTTGAAAGGAATACCTCCATAGTTGTATGTACATTGGATATTTATTCTAGGAGTCTTACCAATGAGGATAAGGCCATATAGAATGAACCCTATGTATGCAACGTTGGAAAATGTGGAGATTAAGAAGATGATGGACGTCAGCATAATTTTCAAAGTCACAATGAGTGAGTGGGTGTTACCAATTTTAATTACTTTGAAGAAGGAAGTGAATAGAATACACATATGTGTAGACTTTACAAGTCTAAATTTTGTTACAATAAATGATCCCTTCCAAACCTCCTTTACCAATTATATCCTAGAGGAAGTAGTTGGACATGAAATTTACTCATTTTTGTTGGGACTGAAATTGAGGGGATTGATTTTATTGATAAAGATGAGTTACATATATAGGCAGAAGGCCTATATGAAACACATGACACTTGTCAAGAGAAACTGACAAGTGTCAAGGTGAAGGCATAGTGCACTTTAACTCTAACATTCCCCCTTAAAGTGCACTATCCTAACTAAAGAAGAAACAAAACAAGTCAACATTAGGTAACATTCCCCCTTAATGTTGACTTCTCTAAAACAACCTATCATCCTTGCTTATTGCTGATTTGGTCTAGGCTCGTGCTCTGTGCTCTTGGCTCTCCAACTATGAATAATGCTAGATTCACTATGTATACATCTCGGTCTGTTGCCTCAGGGTCAGCCACTTCCATGGGTCTGTTGCCACTGGGTCAGCCGTCTAAGTGCCTCAAGGTCATCATGGGTGCCTCAGGGTCGCGCCACTTACGGGTCTGTTGCCTCTGCAGGTCATCCTCAGGAGGATGTTGCCTCTCGTAGGTCACTGACTAGATTCACCATAAATATCAAATCTCTCTTTATGGTGAACTCAATCTAGAAGGTGTCGGTCTCTACCGAAAATGCACCTAATACAAAGGAAAAATGAGCCATATAAGAGTGTCGATCTCTATTGAAAATGCACTCAATACAATAAAATGAGCCATAGATCCAAATAGGAGGAGAGAAGAAGAAAAGAAGAGAATATTCTGAAGTGTCTTCGTCTATAGTCTTCAGAAGTAGATCCTAAAAAACCTCGAATAGAATCTAGGGTGTCTATGTCTGTAGTCCCTAGAATAAGTGTCCTTATGGTGACCAGGTCATCCCACCGAAATGCATGGGTAACCAACCGCTGCATTCGCCAAGTGTATATAAAAGATCACTAGGTACAAGGATCACATTTAAAATTACCTTGGGAGTGTCGGGTACAACCGAGAGTGCACTCCAAGGTATAAAAACTTTGAAGCTAAAAAACTCAATGGAAACAGCCTCAAAATTACAATATGACACCACCATTGTGTCCGTCGTGGAAAAACGTTTTCAATGACTATAAATACCCCTATACTTGGGTTTGAATGGGGCCTTCAACTTGCTGAAAAAACAATAGCATGCCTCTCTAGGCAACAAAAAAATCGCTTAATGGCGGCATCGCTCTCAGGCGGAATAAAAATAGACTTCTCAATTTTCCCATTCAAGTGAATTACAATGGCTATCTATCTTTGAAATTTTTAAAAAAACTCACAACCTCGTTCTTTGTAAAGGCTTTATGGAGCATTTTCCCAAATCCTCATACAAAAGTAATATGTTCCCCCTTTCCACTTTATAAAAAAAAATTATCTTTACAAAAGTCCCTTCTAGATGCGGCCATGCTTAGGGTATTTGGCTAGAAAGTTGCTGATTGCCAAGGACTTGGTTTCAATGGAAGCTGTTGAAAAATATGATAGAGGGTCTCGGCCTTAATAAATTGAAGGATCAACACAAAACCACAGGCCCAATAAAATCAATAGCAAAAATAGCATCGGATGCAATGAAAAAACTTGAACAAGCAAAGCTGCCAAGGGGCCCAGGTGTCCAAAATGTCCAGCGAGCACTGGCAATTGCGCAGCAGGAAGCTCCACGTGGACACAACTCTCACGCTTACCATGGCTTGGATGCACAGCTCATCAGAAGGAAAAAAAAGTGAAACAGGAAAACAAAACCCTAAAAGCTGAGGTGTTACCAGTTTGATATGATGTCTCTGAATGATACCTTCTCATAGTTTCACGATGGTGGATTCTACCACTTTAGCCCCACATTTAGCAATCCACCGCCAGTACTGCAGCACTCTGACTCTCAAAATATCATGGCCTGATTTGAAGAAGAAAGAAGAATATAAAAAAATATTTTATTCGCACAAGCTCTACGGATTCCTGCACGCGGTGGTCGCCATCAAGGACGCTGCACCCCTGGCGTCTCTTACAGGGTCCCCATGTTACCTCGAAGGCGAATACAACTCCATCCTTGTGCATTTGTTCACAAAACAGCACCCTCGCGAAACGAAACAGCACATTGCTGACAAACAGTGGAAAATGGTAGTTGTGCACGGTCGCGAGATTGAAGACGATTGTCGCCTTCTCAAAGTGGATGTTCTGCTGTGAGGCTTTCTTGCAGACTCTCCTGACAGAAATCTCAACACTCCTTCCTCGGCCATGTAGACAGCTGACAATTTTTGTCAGACATGGCAGCAGCAGATGAAGGTTCCAGGGCTGGCATCCAGTCTTGGCTCTGTGAAATGTCTGTCTGCTTCTGTAATGGATGTATTTGCTAGAATTTCAATTACTTTCCCCCCAGGAAGCTCTGGCTTTGCATAAGTTGGGCAACGGGCAATTTCTCGGTTTGAACCCCTCTCCGTCGATTCCCCGAGCCAGGTCAACCTTTTTTTTCGAGGAGTTTTCCCAGCGTCCAGATTTATTGCGTGTGCAAGATGTTGTGAGACAAAAAAAAATTTTACCACTGGCAGTGGTGTTGGCCGCCGTGGCTGCGACGGGCCGCGACGGGCTCTGACTGCAAGTCGTCAGCAGTAACACGGTGGCAGCAAGGTCAAAGACTCCATAGAGTTCATCAATGCGAGGCCAAGGCCATTGGGCATCTATATTTTCAGCAACAACAAAGCACTCACAAAGAGATTTGTCTCTGAGACGTCTTTCGAAAGTATTACAGTCAACAAAAATCCTCTGCATATTTGCACCAGCAACTCTCCTCATAAAAAAATTGTCCGCCATCGTCTGGTTTGGGGCCAAAATTCAAGATGCCGAATCAACAGCTCGGTCGCTGCCCAATACAGATTTCTTGCAGCATTTGCCCAATTATGCAACCTTCTATCCATCTGATTTCTGGAGACGTCCACGATGTTTTATCCCGTCGGTGAACTTACAAAAAATTCTTAGTATTGCCGCAGATCTCCCCCATGGCTATCACAGTCATCATTACACAAGACATGGGCGCCACTGTTGCTCGCAATCGACCCTCGCAATTCTCGGCTTTAGCTGGCACTCGGGCGCATCATCATGGCATCTCATCTACAGTAAGCTGCCATCCATAGAGAGCCATTGCACCACTACTGCTAAAACCAGCAGCTGCAATATTTCCATTCACCCATGGACAAAAAATGGTGATGCTGCTGAATAGGATCAAACTCTAAAGCTTCATGTTTCGGAAGTATGCATTTATTTAACTGCCTCTCTGTTCTATCAACACCATCACAAGGGGATTCTGCATTTACATTATCAATAGCAGCATAACCCTTCCCTACATTTGTCACCTCTTTTTTTAGAATCTGCTGGTGCGGCTGAAGAACACCGTCACGCTCATTGACAGGCCCCATGGTCAGCATGCCATCATTTTAGTGGAGGATGCCTATAGGTTTACATCACACATAAGTAACAATGTCAGCGAGCGAGACGATCTGGGAGCTATCAATCCTGGTGCCCAAATATCGAACATACTTGTTTCTAAAACATTTCCACAGTGATTTGTATTGTCGTTTCAATTCAGCAACAACTCAATGTCGAAATAAGGGGCAGTCAAAAATGTTTCCTTCAACTTAGAGTGAAATGCAAACACAGCTTCACAAACGACCAGATCTTCTCCACGTTGACGTCTCTAGCATCTGGTGGTGGCAGCTTTTTAGCATTCTGCAGATCTAAGAGCAATCATGGCTATGCAGAGGCAAACTAAAAAATTCAGCACTGTAAAAGACACTACAAACCCTAAAAACTAAAAAAAAAATCCCATAAAAAATTGACAGCCATGAAAAATTTTGGTTTCTGATCCATAAAAGATGGAGAGCATACTCCCTCAGTTTTAAAAAATGGCCAAAGGAAAATAAATTGAGGGGGGAGGGAGGATTTCCATGAGGGAAATCCCCCTCAAGGGTTTCACAGGCAGGAAAGGGAACCTGCTCTGATACCAAATTTTGGGACTGAAACTGAGGGGATTGATTTTATTGATAAAGATGAGTTACATATATAGGCAGAAGGCCTATATGAAACACATGACACTTGTCAAGAGAAACTGACAAGTGTCAAGGTGAAGGCATAGTGCACTTTAACTCTAACAATTTTTGGATGGATTATTTTGCTATAGTCAAATAATTATTCCTAATAAGGAAAAATTAAAGATAATTTTCATTGTAGAGAATAGAATTTATGCATACAATAGATTGGCATTTAGGTTATGTAACGTCCTCACCACATTTCAAAGAATTATTATGTATATATTTGAACAAATACCAACAAGAAAGTTCAAATATTTTCTATATGACTGGTCCTTATGTGGGAGGAATAACACTTACAAGCACTTAAGGAATGCATGAAATTATGTATTAATGCTCACTTAGCATTAAACACAAGAAAATACAAGTTGATAGTGCCATACAGTAAATTACTGGGACATAGTTTGTAAAGAAGGACTAAAAATAGATCTTGATAAGATTTACGTCATAATGAATTTGGAAGAACCAGATGGCAAGATTTAATTTAAGACTTTTTTTGGATCCATAGGATACTACAAAAGGTTCATCAAGAATTGTTTCCCATGTATCCCATCCATTTGATCCATTAACAAGAAAAAATATTCTTTTTAGGTGGATAGAGGAGCATCAAGAGGTCTTCAAGGAGTTGAAGGTAAAGCTGGTATGCACACCCATTCTATTATTTCAAAATTGGGATAAGAAATTTCATGTCCATGTGGATGTATCTAATTTTACGATTAGATGTGCATTGGCCCAAGAGGAGCAATTTAGGCTTGACCAACCTATCTATTTGGAAGTTGATTGTTTTCAAAAACAAAAATGGATTACAACACAACCGAAAGGGAAGCACTAGGGATGGTGTATGTTATCCAAAAAATTAGGCACTATTTGCTATCCAATCCTTTTACTTATTAGGTCCGACGTGTAGACCAATTGGTTCATCCAAACCCCATAAGGGGGCAGAGGTCCAAGGTTCAAATCTCGGGCCTCGTCGGACTAAATGCTTGTCCCTTTCCTAGTGCTTTCAGTGGCATAAAAGGTTTAAAATTATTGTGGCATGGTGGTTATAGGGGCGGACTGCACGAAGATCTATGTGGAGGCTTCTAGGGTGGACAACACAGAATACTCTAGTGGCCATAAAAGTTGGACGACCTACCCGGATTCATGGCGGCTACCGATTCCACCATGTAAATTAAAAAAAAAAAAATCCTTTTACTTATTATGTAGATCATTAGGTATTTTATTTTACTAACAAACTGATAATACATGGATGAGTCAGCAGGTGGCTCGTCATGTTACAAGAGTTTGTGTTTCGATTAGTGGTCAAACCTACAAATAAACACGTAATAGTGGATCAATTATCAAGGATTCACTTAGGAGAACATGTAGGAGTGTTAAGTGAGTTTCCTTACACTCATTTATTCATGATAAATGTTATACCATCATGGTATACGATTATTGGAGAATATCTATCCATAGAAGAGCTGCCAAAGGAGATATTGACAACAAGGAGGAAGATTATTATAAATTTTGCACCTTTCAATTGATAGTAGGATTGTTGTATAAGATAGGACTTGACATAATCTTAAGGAGATGTGTAATGTAGAAAGAAGTCAAGGTAACACTGAAGGAATCTCATGAAGGATTGGTCGGAGGGTATATGGGACTAGATGCAACTACAAGGAGGGTGCTTCTGGTAGGTATATGGCATCCTCTATCATGATGTGAAGGAGTTTGTGAAAGCATGTGATACATACCATACATCAAGGAAGACATTACGAAGAGACTTTATACGATAACATCAATCTCAACCATAAGAATTATTTGAAATATGGGGCTTGGATTTTGTGGGACCCCTAAGGACAATTCATAGGAGGAAGTATCGATATATATTAGTGGTGACTAAATACCTAAAAAAATGGGTAGAAGCAAGGGAACTACCAGATAACTTGGAAAATATTACAACTTGATTCTTGTATGAACAAGTTGTTGGTTTTTAATCCAAACTATATTAGGTCCCAATATATTTGATCAAGAGCATAATTAAATATAAGAGCAATCAAAATATAAGTTGGCTAATATAAATTATAATAACATTCAAAATAATATCAAATATAAATGTAAAATGGTCAAAATCATTCATGCAATAACATGAAAAAAACTTACAATATAATTGCTCAAAATATGCATACAAGTTGCAATATTATTAATGCTTGAATATGATCTCTAAGACCCTTTTCTTTGATACAATACATGGAGCTTTGCCTCTATAATATAGCCATACAAGATGACTCTTCAAGTACTTGACTATTGCTCTCCGTATAATAACTCTCATGTTCTTTGGTTTCTCATCCTACCACTTGTATACATGACTCTTGACTCTCTAATTACTTGCACACTTAAGTCTATGACACTTGCCCACTTCTACATGACACTTACACTCCTATATGTGCTCCTAATACATGAAACTTGTGCACATCCTCACATTACATATTTGCATACTTAATTACATGATGTTTTTGCAATTTCTCTCATTACACACTTACACTCTTACATACATTATACTTGTGCATATTCTACATATAGTCACTTGCATAAAAGGAAAATATAAATCATTCACCTAAACTATAGACTCAAACAATAATCTAATATTTGTATTTATACCATAGGTACCATGGGGGTACATTAGCATGTACTAGATAATGTAATATTCTCCAAAACCCCCATTAACAATGTTATCCGGTTATTAAAGATTTTAGTTTTCAGTCTATTTCCTTGCTTTTATATAACCTTGCATTGAGCATGATCTTCTTATTGAGATCCTTCTTCATATTCTTTCCTTGATTCTTCTAGCTTCTCTTCTTTGCTATGCACTTCTGAATTTTATTCATGAACTGCTTGAACTTCTTCTTTTTCTTTGGCCTCTAGATCATGTGCTTCTTTTATTTTTGTATTCTTGCAATATTGATGTTGTCTTGTAACCTCTGAACATTCACTTAGAGCATCATAATAATTTTCTAAATTTGATGAGCTTGGAATTTCAATATTACATGCAAAGTGAAACATTGCTTTCAAAGATGATTCACTTGACTCACTAATCAATATTTTTCTTTTTAAAGTCTTAGTCAACACTTTTTGATTTTAACTTGTATTTTTATGAATTTTAAGTGAGAGTAATTTCATATACATTATGCTACCTATATCAGTATTTATTGTAATAATATATTTTGAATTATCAATTGCTTCAACAAGATTTGAATGAAAATAAGATTCAAATGTTTCAAAACTCTCATTCATTGCTTCTCTATATAAAAATTGCATTGCCATATCTTGTTTTTCATCAAATTTTTAAATCAAATTATGTATACCATTTTAATAGCTTCCAATTTTTTCTTTCTTACTATGGTCTTTAAATCATTTTTTTCTATGATCAAATTCCTTGAAAAAAATTTGGAGTTGATTTCCTTATTACTCCAAAAATATAATCAATCCTTTCTCAAAAATAAATTTGCAAATTTAAAATTTTTAAATCCTTCAAAGTAGAAAACCTTTTGTCTTCCTACTAATTAAATTTACAAATTCTAAATTCTTCACATTTCCATATATTTCAATTTGGGGTAGAAATCGTTCTCTCTCCAAAATATTAATTTATATTTTCAAAAACTCAAATAAATTACAATAACTAATTTGCAAATAATATTTTTTTAATTTTTAATGAATAAGGTAGAAGCCCTTATAACTCCCACATAAATAATATCATTTAAATAAAATTGAATGCTTTTTATCTCCCTGTTAATTATTAATCCAAAGTTTCAATACTTTAATAATCCATAACTTAGGACTTTATCAAATTAATAATTAAGATAATAAAGCTTACCTTAACCTCCACTTGGTAAATATGAGCAGAATATTTGAAGCCTGATGAAGTACTCACGTTCATGCAATTATAGGTGATACCAAATGTTAGTCCTTTGTAATGTCTATGCAGGAATTGATGTCTTTGAATTTCAATGTTCCAATGCGTTACTTTTCAGCCTATGGCAACAAAGAAGATGATAATGAGATGAGTTATTTGAAGAGATATCAACTAAAAAATTCTTTCAAATTTTCTAATGTTTTGTTGTAGAAAATTTGGCTCTCCCGGGTCTTCAAAAACTAGCACGAGTGCTACTATTCATCGATACACTTCTAGCTCTTTTGTTTATCTCTACGTAGAGTGTTTGGCTCTATCCTTTAAATCATCTCATGTAGATGATTTCTTCTACCATCTAGTCATTTCTATGAAGGCAATTTAGTTCTATCCTTCACATGGATGAATTCATCTACCTTCTGGTCATCTCTATGAGACAGTTTGGCATTGTTCTTCACACAAATAAATTCATTTATTTTTTGATCATCTTTGTGAGGTAGTTTGGCTCTCAAAAAATTCTCTTATGCACTCTTAGCTTCCTTCAATTTTTGCTTAGCATGTTCTGGTATAAATTTTCTACTTTAGTCTCGATTAACTTGGCTCATACAACACCATTTTGGTGCTTTAGTATCCTTTGTTCTCATGATCATGAACCGATAATATATATGTGAGGATTATTTTATCCTCCAATAATTCAATAGTTGTTGGACACTTTGTCCAATGAAATATATATAAGAACTTATGTCCTTCAATGGTGGTTTTAAACCACTATAGTGATTCTCCTCTTGTCTAGAGAATCCAATTAAAATTAGGGTGACTTTGAATGTCCTCTCATACCCAACTTTATTTAGAGTTGGCCCTATTAATATTTCTAGTTGAGTCCTTGTCTTCACTGGTTTTTTTAAACCAAGTGGATAGACCCTAGCATCCAAATTAGGTTGGATTTTATTTGTCCCCTCAATATTTTCACTACAAGCCTTAAAATGGAATCCTTGTCTTCACTTTATTTAAAGTGGAAAGACTTCGACTAAGAAATAATTAGTCTACAAATTTAAAATTTGCAGCAATCACATCAAAGACTTCATTTGACGATATTAACAAAGACTACATGTGGTAGCTCTGAATATGATAGTAGCTCTAATACCATAGTTAGCTTTTAAACCAGACTATATTATGTCCCAATATATTTGATCAAGAGCAGAGTTAAATATAAGAGCAATCAAAATATAAGTTGGCTAGTATAAATTATAATAACATTCAAAATAATATCAAATATAAATTTAAAATGGTCAAAATTATTCATGCAATAATATGAAGAAAACTTACAATGTAATTGCTCAAAATATGTATATAAGCTACAATATTAGTAATTCTCAAATATGATCTCTAAGATCCTTTTATTTGATACAATACATGGAGATTTACCTCCATAATATAGCCATACAAGATGACTCTTCAAGTACTTGACTATTGCTCTCCATATGATAACTCTCATATCCTTTGGCTTCTCATCCTACCACTTGTATACATGACTCTTGACTCTCTAATTACTTGCACACTTAACTCTATGACAATTGCACACTTCTACATGACACTTACACTCATGACTCTTACATGCATTCATAATACATGATACTTGTGCACATCCTCACATTACATATTTGCATACTTAATTACATGAAACTTGTGCACTTTATCTCATTACACACTTGCACTCTTACATACATGACACTTGTGCATATCCTGCACATAGACACTTATATAAAGAGGAAATATAAATCACTTACCTAAACTATAGACTCAAACTGTAATCTAATATTTGCATTTGTACCATAGGTACCATGGGGGTACTTTTTTTCAATTGATTATATGGGATTGAAATAGACCCCACCTATATTACATCATCATCACATAATGGTATTACAACAAAGTTTAGATATTATCCATGTATCGCTTGGTAATATTTGAAACTTGGTCTCCTCTTTATAAATACTGAGGAATCTAACCGGTTGAGCTAATGCCACTTGATTACCTTGGGGGTACATTAGCATGTACCAAATAATGTAATATTCTCTAACAAAGTGATAACCAAAATTTGGATTATGTTATAGTTGACAAGTGATAGAGGAGGTCACAAAGATTTCTCTAAAATTTAAGATTGTGCATTCATTTTATAGTCCATATTATCCCATGGCAAATAAGCAAGTGGAGGAAATGAAGAAAATCTTAGTATCAATCATGTAGAAGACCTATGGAATAGAAGAAACGATTGATAGGATAAGTTTCCATCAGTCTTGTGGGTATACAAAATGATTTTTAAAATTGTTATGGCTGCTCCACACTAGCCCCAAGAATTGGGGACCCACCTTTTAAATTTTGTATTTTGGAGATTCTTGGTCTCAATGGAGCGATATTTGTTTGATAGGATCCATCCCAGATAGGTGTGATGCAATCCAAGGCTCTTCTTTGGATTACATATTTGATAATGTATTTTGTTTTTGTGTTGGATTGGATTTTGGGTTTGTTTACCTTTAATTTCAACCTTCAGCATCATCTCTTCCTGTCCCTTTTAAGCTTTAAATTTCATTATTTAAAGCCTTTGGGTCTTTTAGTTAGGGTTATGTTTTTGGATTTTAATTTTAAGTGTTTTGGATATTTAAGATTAATTAATCGCATCTTAAATCAAAATGAAAAAATATATATTATTAGTATTGGTAATTAAATATATACATATAACTATATATTTAATATAATAATAATAATTTAAATAAAAATAAATAAATAAAAATAATAATATTATTATATTCTATATAATAATAGTAATAAAAATTAAAAATAATAATAAATAAATAAAAGGATATAATACTATATATATATATATATATATATATATATATATATATATATATATATATATATATATAACATAATATTAATATATAATATATATTAGATTATATATAATATATATTGTATTATACTAAAAATAATAAAAGGAAAGGAATTCGTTATATTAGCATCACATGAAAATGATTTCATTACCTTATTCGATGTCTAACGAAATTATATGTCATGTGCAAGGTGCGGCTCTTGTGAACGTTGGACGAAGACTGGACCCCACCGATTGATGTGGATGAAGGTGTTCGAGACATAGGTATCAATGAACGACAGGCGGACCCGCAGAGGCGATGTGGAGCGATCCATGTTTATGATGAAGTGGGCGCCCAGCTCGGACGGAGGTGATGTCACACCGTGACAAAGCGAACGATGACCCTGAAGCGAGCGATGACGTGGCACCAAGGTCAACAACGGTTGATGCGTACTGGAAATGGCGTGACACATAGGCAATGGGACCCATGGTTTGGTTTGACTGGCGATGTGAGAGAACACTGACTACAAAGATGACAGGGATCGACGATGAGAAATTGGGCGTGCGCGTTTGGTCTAAGAGTCGTTTGTGTCCATTTGGAATCCAGTCAGCAACACATGCATGTTAACAAGGTAGTGACGGGTGTGGACGAGCTTAGACGGTAGAAGGTATCTTCGGCATCCAAGGTATGCAGTGTAGCAGCGGTAATATCGGCCATCAAACATCTAAAAAACATCATTTTATCGATCGACGACGTATTGCGGGCCCATTTATGATTTATTTCAGGATGCCATGTCACCAGTGATGAAATAACGAAGACGTCGAGCACGTCTTGGTTGAGCTAGACAGTGTAGATGATGAATGGTGGACCCAGCATTTGACTTGGCATCGGAGGAAAGATTAAGGGCCACGGTGGACGAAACTCGACATCCCAATGACGATGAAACAAGCACCATAGAATGAGCCACGTAGACTGAACGACTACAATTTAGAGATGGTTTCATGGCAAGTTCAAAGGAAAGGCCAACAAATGATGATTTTTCTTCATTGCCTTACTTCTATTTATCCATAACCTTGCATTTGGGGAAAACGTGGAGATCGTGAGCTAACGGAGTCGACGTGGAAGTGTTTTAGGTAGAATTTTCGTTTAACAATTGCGTGCAACGAGAGGAAGGAAGATAACATGGACCCATCGTCGGATAAATATGGATTACTACAGTGATTGGAAAAATGGTATACCACGCACCTGGCGTTAGCGTGTCGACAAACGTGGTACACGAATGTAATGCAGCCAATACGGAGGCGAATAAGCATAGGCTCGTACGTTGAGTGAATATTTGGCAACGGCGGTCTTGAGTGCATTTCGATAAAATTATCAAACATCAATAGACAAACTCACGTAGCTATAAAACTTGGTGATCGATGACAACTTCTGAAAAGGATGAAGTGGCGTTCGATTTGGCAGATAGGGCACGTGTGGTATGGAAATAGCAGTGATTGAAGACATGAGGTGGGTTACGTAGATCATCGAGTTCCCTAGTGACGTCGATGGTATAGACGTCTATGGAGGCGTCAGAAGACCCGGCTCACTATGACGTCATCAAAACGAGCAAAGGAGTGGACATTACTCACTGCTCGGAGGTGGGGAACGTTACGAATATCCAAACTACGTAATGTAAACGAGGCGGCATTTTGATGATGGTGTCACAATTCTAAGGGGTCAGTAGCATTACAGGTGAAGGTGGCAAGGATAAAATCCCACTGCAGGTCAAAGGGTGCAGGTTATTGGCAGCACCGATGTAGCGGCAACTTGAATCCTGGTATGAGAGGCATTGGTTACCGATAGTCTGTCAAATATTCACACGCATTATGATGTTTTGGATAAAGACTTGGTACCTTACCGAGTATATAATAAATGCCTACGTTAATATGTATTGTAACGGTTCTTACATGATACGTGAACCCAAGGCCACGTGGGAATGCGATGTGGAAAATAAGAAAATAAAGCAAAGGGGCTTTATTATATTTTGCCTATGATATTAAATGAATAGAAAGGGAGGATATAACGATGGAAGGGAAAAGTTGCCGCCTCATGTTTTGTCCCAACATACATCAAACGAAGTGGAGGCATGTTATTTAAAGTAAATCAATAGTGGTCCCTATTGTAACAATATTTACCTTTATTAAGGAAATGATTAATGGCTTGCCTTTGAAATAGCAAAACGGAAATGTAAAGAAGGAAATAAAATAAAACTTTTTGGAGGTAAACGGGAAAAAAAAATAAGCCAAAGGTCAAGAAAGGAAAGCGAAAAGCCACAGGAAAACCAAAATAGAGAATAATGGAAAACGTTTGGGAAAATAAAAGGAGGATACGAACCAAATAGTTGCATGTTGAAACCGATGAAGCAAAATATGAAAACAAAGATAAAGGGACAAAATGCATTTTAAATACAACATTAAGGACAGGGAAGGGGTTGGAAACTTTTCAGAAGAGATTGCAGTAATGAAGGCAGGATCTTTGACATTGGATTTTTTTGAATGTTTTCCTTCCATTTGGACTGGTTTTGAAGAAAACCAGAAATTATGTTCTTGTAACATGAATATTTTTTATGCAGAAACTTTCAGAAATTTGAATCTTATGGGCAAGAAAGGACGAAATTTTTTTGCATGTTAGATTTAATAGTTTATTTTTCCCTTTCATATTTCGGACTTATAGGTGAATTTTTTTTTAAACTCATTTTGTACCTTAGGAGCTAGCACCTAACTTGTTTTGATTGTGCAAAATGCAGGTCTAATAGGTTAGGTTACATGCATTGAATACCTCACATCTTCGATTTTTCCAGAATAGGATGGCATCATACTGATTGCAGCATACTTTGCATTTTCAGCTTTCATCTTCAGTTTTTAGATTTTTTTGTTTTTATTTTCTAACTTTATATTTTTTAATTTATTTAAATTTTTGGACATTAAAATAAACAGTAAAAAAATTTCAAAATTCAAAAATAATTGCATGGTTGCGTAGAGCATACTTCATACTTCCATTATGCACTTAAATTTTTTTGCTTTGGAGTCATTTCGTATTTTTAAAAATTCGTCAAGGTTGTTGTTTTTAATGCAGATTTTAAAATTTTGAAATTTCAAAATTTTCATTTTTGGATCAAATTTAATTTTTTCAGCTTTATATCTCATTCATGAGCCTATGGTGACATTCCCCTCATGAAGACTTCAATTTTATTGAAGGGGTTATGTTTTATGGTATTTCATAAATTACCATTTTGGGGTCCTAAATTGCCTTCTCTTTATAAAAATTCTGATTTTATGAAAGAGGGGTAATTTCTGCACTACATTGAAGATCATTATTTCAAAGCACTAAATTATTCATCTTTGTGAAAAATTGATTTCATTTAAGAGGGATAATTTGAAGTGACATTTTAAAGCCCTTATTTTAAGGCCATAAATTATTGTCTCTTTGTGAAAATCAATTTCACTAAAGAGGGATAGTTTATTGATCACATTGAAAGCTATCTTTATCTTCATGATAAGAAGCCATATTCAAGGAGCCTATTCATCATTTCGGATTCATATTCATAGATAGATTTAATCTTCATTTACATGTTTAAAAGTAGGATTTAATGCAGGATAAAACTTGTTTAAAAGCTACTTAATAAAGAAGATAAAATCTACCTTAAAATCCTCCAAGATAAAAGGAATTAAGGCACTACATCGTGGTCATATGAGGGCCAATCCACATTTACTTTTATTTGGGTTTCATGAACAATCATTAAAGTAGCATGATAAAATAAACCAATACATGCCCCTTGTTTATAGTTATTTGCAATCACTAAGGTGTTCCAAGCATTTAATCGATATAGCTTATTGAGATTACTAATACACATATGCAAATGCTAATATAGAGAAGACCTTGGAGAATCTATTTTGTTTAACTTCTTTGCAATAGAGGTTTTTGAGATCCAAACCCTAAGGGAGAGTGTAATTTCACAATTGGGTAAAATTAACACTCAAAATTTTGGTGCTAGGAGGGCCTGAATTGGTTTATTTTGTTTTAATTTACGATATCATACGGATTTAAAATATGGAATAATTCATGCCCTCTGATTATATTTAGACCTATTTTAACACACAACATTGTAGTGCTAAAAGAGGATGTGAATTGTTATTCATTGATCTAACGTTTTTTGATTGTTCATACAGGAATAATGTGATTTGATATAATTTTGAAAGTTTTGAATTACTAAATATTTCAAGTTAATTTGTTTAGCATCTTTGGTTTCCTCTAACACACACACTTCGAGAGCTAGGAGGATTTGAATTGATTTATTTTATGGCCATTTAGATGCTAAATTTTTCATGTTACTTGAAATATTTATTTGCAAAACATTGGTCTAGACTAACAAGATTTTTTTTCCATATGATTACTTTCATTTGATTCTAACATTCTCTATTCTCAATGATGCATTAATGCTATCACATTACATATTTGAAAATGTTCTTCAATTTCATGGTTTAATATATATATATATATATATATATATATATATATATATATATATATATATATATTGGATGATGCTAACATGATTATTCATATGTTATGTGTTTGAGATTGGTTGGTAATTTCATGTTTCTTTGTACAAAATATTTATTTGACTAACAAATTGGTTTTGAAGTTATCCTTTGAGTTTCACTAATTGCTACAAATACTATAAAGTGGTATGGGGTACATGGTAATCCTTTGAAAATTAGTGGAGATGCTCATGACTTATCCAAGAACATAGAGAAAATTTTGCCCAAGTTTAAGCACAATGGCACAACATTAGTTGAGGAGCACATTCAGTCCTATGTGGATATCCTAGTTAGATGGAATATTGAACATGAGTATGTGGCATGTAGATTGTTTCCTGGGAGCCTAGATAAGGTAGCATATGATTGGTACATCAATTTACCCACTAGCTCTATTACATCATGGGCCCAATTAGAAAATGTCTTTATCAATCAATTTAGGTTACCCATTGATCCTCTCATGATGTATCAACAATTTTCTTCTTGCAAAAGGGAACCTAATGAGCCAGTGAGAATTTTCAACATGAGATTTTGAAAGCTTTGTGTGAGATTAATTGCTCCCTATACTATTGAAGAGAGTGGTGCTCTTCAAATATACTTTGGGGCATTGGATCCATTATTTGGCATGTTCATTAGGACAAATACTTTGGTCACTAATCTTGCATCGACCTACACAGAATCTATGATTATAGATCAACAATTTAGGCCACAAGGTTATGGGATGGAATAATCACCTATGTTAGGACAACTACGGGCTTGCAATCAAACCTCGATGGTAAATAAAGCATAGGCACAACAAAATTTGATATCAAATGTTTTGCCCCATAATCAATTTTACGCTACCATACCCACTTATGCTCCCACATGTGCTTATATGAGTAAATCTATTCATCCAACCACTCCATGGTTAGAGAATCATGTGATCACTCATGGAGCCATTGCAACAAATGTTCAGGCTTTGTATGTTGATATTAATCCAAATAATCCTACTACTTCTACCACTCAACCCAAGAAGATTGTATCAAAAGTAAAAGAGCAAGAGAAGGTGGTTAAGAAGTTAAGTAGATATGTGGTTCCATCACAAAAGCGAGCACATAAATGTATGCATCCAAATCATCCTAGGAAGAAAATTCACAACGCTAATCTTAATGATATTTCATGTTATGCTCCTTCAGGTGATAGAAGAGATTTTGATGTGACATACATTGAAGTAAATGCCTATTCAGAATGTCTCTAAGAGCATGAATATTTTGGAGAATAAATTCTATGGATGGGTAACAAGAAGTTGGAATCAAATGATCATCATTTTGTTGTGGAAAGAAAATATCTAGAATCATTACCCACAAATGAGTATTTGGATAAAACCTATGAGGATATGATTTGGTAATTTGTACTCACAAAGGAAGATTGGAGCGACTATATGGAGTGAGATATAAAAATTGATCCCATTATAGAAGCTCCTAAGCCATCAAAAGTGGTTGAAAGTGAATTTGAAAGAAAATCAATAAATGAATTTGAAGACATAACAGAATTTCACCACTTGTTCTCGGAAGATACTTTGGATGATGTCGTTGAAATTGATGGCCAAAAAGAGCCACACCTTCCAAATTGTGATAGAATTGAATCATGGGTTACAAATCTGGATTATGATAGCCTCACCAATTTGAATTCAATAAATAACCCACTTTTGGAAATAAATGAACCATCTAAGGAAGTGAAGATGAATTGGATGAGAAACATGTTGAGGAATCGAAATATTATGAAGAAGTAATTGAACATCATAACTTGATTTTGGAAGATGATTACTATGATTCTTGGAAGAAATGGGAAAAATATGCTCAATCTAAATCTTCTAATGAAATTTTTGTGTCAAGTGATATGCAGGACAATACAATTGCTTCCTCACATGAGGATATCACAAATCTTGTCCAATTTGAGAAACTTTTGGAAGAGGGATTTGAATCTCATAAAATGTGGGAAAGTGATAAGGATTCTACAACCATGAATCAATAAGGAGAATCATTTGCTTTGGGTTCCTTTGAGGGAAAATCGATTAAAAATCTTGATCCACTTATTGGTTCTACAATGTCTATGCCATTCCAAAATGAGAAAATTTTAGAACCTGAATGGTTTTGGTTTGATACCACCGATGATCCAATTGAAAATATCACGTTATCTGAAACAACCCAAGTGATCGATCATGGATATGTGTTAGTTGACCCTTCCCTAGATAGACAAGACCTATGGTTTGAAAAGGATGGACGTGTTTTTAATTGGGTACAAAATTTTGGTGTCTTTAATAAACAAGTATTCGAAGATGATGAAATTCATGAAGAAAAGGTAAAATATCACCCTTTGTGTTCTACCATTCAACCTTCAGGTGATGGTTTACCTAGTTGCTTGTTGGATTCAAATACTAGCAATGATGAAATGTCATTTGTGGTGGATAAAGAATTTGACTTAATTTCTCCTCACACCAATAATGATATGGCTTTATTGAATGAAAATGAAATTGGTATGTTTGAAGTGTTAAATAAAGTTCATAATCAAGTAGTAACAGAATCTAGGATAAAAACTTATGATGATGCTCATTTAATAAATATATTAGGTGCTTGCAAATGGTTATATGAATTTGATTGGCCTACAAATTTGGAAAATGATTTGGCGTTAAAAATTTTAGAAATAGGTTTTTGTTTGCAACATCTCATTGAAAGAGAAAATCTAATTCTAAATCAAGAATTTGAGTGCAAGTTGAAGTTTGTTGCATTGTTTGGCTTAATCTTGTTTTTGTTGGATTCCTACAATGTTTGGCATGCATATTATGTTATACCTTATTTGAAGTGTTCTAATCATGTTTGGGATCTAGGGAAGGGATAAGTTCAAAATTTGCACCATTTTGTACCATATTGTATATTTGTATATAGATTTTGGTCTTCGTGTTCAGTTTTGGAGTTTGGATTTCTTTTTGATGTCTGCAAGTTTTATTGGTGTGTGTTTGTATTCATTCGCTTCTAAGTTTTGGTTGTTTTCTAGTATTTTAGAGTGAGATGTCAGTTCATGTCTTCATGAATGTTAACTAAGATAAATAGAATATGAAACATTGGAATTGTATTGCAGAAGGCTCCATGAGTACCACAAATACATTAAAGAATATCGTTTGAAACTTAGGATATGTGAAGTTATCAGTTTTGCAAATTAGGGTGAAATATTTTGTATAATGTATTCACCTATATTTCATGGTACATTTCACATTGCATACATATTACATATCACTTGCATCTACATTTCAAATACAATCGCCTAAAAATGTGTCAAATTATCTTAGGATCATTGCATAATATACACTAAGAATATCTTGAGATTGGGAACTGATACCGAAGTTGTCTTGAACCAAATACAATTAGCACATATTAAAAGCATCTTGGGTAAAATGGCCAAAACCATCATTGGAAGAAAATGTGAGGTGAAAAGGGTAAAATGGCCAAAACAACGGTTCTCACAACTTCCACAATATTTGAAACTAAAAAAATCATAGTAGTAAGTATAGGGTCAAATTCTCATCATACTTAGGTTTAGAATTTGATTTCCCAAAGCTCTAAGTCTTCTTGCATCACACATCACTGACTATTGGATTGTAAGGATCATACTACGTGTCCCCTCAGAAGGATGGGTAATCATCTCTAAGATTCAAGAAATCAAAAGATAAATCATGGATTATGGGGTTAATCTCCGTCGGGGCTATAGACGCTTGACTGGCAATGGAGTATGCTCATGCGTGGTGACATGTCTCGTTTAAAAGCGAGACCTCTGACCGCTCACATGGACAGGCTAACCTTGCGATTTCATATATAATATGTTTAATCATTTTGATCAAGATGAGGTAATAAACTCATATCAGAGTAGTAAGGATAGGGTCAAATTTTCATCATACCTAGGTTAAGAATACGATTTCCCAAAACTCTGAGTCTACGTGCACACACTGGTTCGGGATGGTAGCAGTTCATAACCAAGCTCTTGATCTGGTAAATGAATTCAATGCACACACATTTGATCCTAAGAGGGTTAGACAGTTCTAGTGTGTTTGTTTATGGTACTAGGATGTTTGAGTCTCTGTAGAACAGATTGTTCATGTTATGACATCCTGTCAATACAGTCAATCTTGCATAAAACATCCATAACATATCATACGCACAAATCATAAAGACATGAACATCAATGTCAAACTGATGATGGTATATTGAATGGTTTCAAACGATAAGGAATAAATCATTGTGCACACATTGAGCCGATGCAGGATGATTTTGATGGTTCATGTCTTTTGGTATATTTTCATTCTCTAGATATTTGTCGATGCCTGTGTTTAGGTTTTGAGTTTTTTTAGGTTGGGTTCTTACCAAAATGCCAGGAGCATTTCCCAGTAGAGTCACCATTTGTTGTGGCTACTCCACAACTAGCCCCAAGAATTGGGGACCCACCTTTAAAATTTTATGTTTTGGAGAGTCTTGGTCTCAATGGAGCGATATTTGTTTGATAGGATCCATCTCGGATAGGTGTGATGCAATCCAAGGATCCTCTTTGGATTACATATTTGATAATGTATTTCATTTTTGTGTTGGATTGGATTTTGGGTTTGTTTGCCTTTGATTTCAAGCTTCAGCGTCATCTCTTCTTATCCCTTTTAAGCTTTAAATTTCATTATTTAAAGCCTTTGGGTCTTTTAGTTAGGGTTATGTTTTTGGATTTTAATTTTAAGTGTTTTGGATATTTAAGATTAATTAATCGCATCTTAAATCAAAACGAAAAAAAAAATTATTATTATTATTGGTAATTAAATATATACATATAACTATATATTTAATATAATAATAATTTAAATAAAATAAATAAATAAGAATAATATAATTATTATATTCTATATAATAATAGTAATAAAAATTAAAAATAATAATAAATAAATAAAAGGATATAATACATTATATATTAAATTTATATATAATATATATTATATTATACTAAAAATAATAAAAGGAAATGAATTCGTTATATTAGCATCACATCAAAATGATTTCATTACCTTATTCGATGTCTAACGAAATTATAAGTCATGTGTAGGGTGCGGCTCTTGTGAACGTTGGACGAAGACCGAGCCCCACCGGTTGATGTGGACGAAGGTGTTCGAGACACAGGTATCAATGAACGACAGGCAGACCCGCGGAGGCGATGTGGAGCGATCCATGTTTGTGATGAAGTGTGCGCCCAGCTCGGACAAAGGCGGTGTCACACCGTGACGAAGCGAACGGTGACCCTGAAGCGAGCGATTACGTGGCACCACGGCCGACAGCGGCTAATGTGTACTGGGAATGGCATGATATGTAGGCAACGGGATCCATGGTTTGGTTTGACCGGCAATGTGAGAGAACGCAGACTACAAAGATGGCAGGGATCGACGATGAGCAATTGGGCGTGGGCATTTGGTCTAAGAGTCGTTTGTGTCCATTTGGAATCCAGTCAGCAGCACATGTGCGTTAACAGGGCAACATGGACGAGCTTAGACAACAGAAGGTATCTTCGACATCCAAGGGATGCGGTGTAGCAGCGGTAATGTTGGGCGTCAAACGTCCCAGTCAGCATGAACCACGCTCACTAGGAAAACATCATTTTATCAATCGATGACGTATGGAGGGCCCATTTACGATTTATTTTAGGATGCCATGTCACCAGTGATGAAAGAACAAAGACGTCGAGCACGTCTTGGTTGAGCTAGACAGTGTAGATGACGAATAGCGGACCTAGCATTTGACTTGGCATCGGAGGAAAGATTAGGGGCCACGGTGGACGAAACCCGACATCCCAATGACGATGAAACAAGCACCATAGAGTGAGCCGCGTAGACTGAATGACAACAAATCAAAGATGGTTTCATGGCGAGTTTGAAGGAAAGGCCAAAAAATGATGATTTTTCTTCATTGCCTTACGGCTATTCATCCATAACCTAGCGTTTGGGGAAAACGTGGAGAACGTGAGCTAACGGAGTCAACGTGGAAGTGTTGCAGGTAGAATTTCTGGTTTAACAATCGTGCGCAATGAGAGGAAGGAAGATAACATGGACCCATCATCGGATAAATATGGATTACTACAGTGATGGTAAAATGGTATACCTTGTGCCTGGCATTAGCGTACCGACAAACATGGTACACGGATGTAATGCAGCCAATACGGAGGCGAATAAGCATAGGATCGAACGTTGAGTGAATGTTTAGTAGTGGTGGTCTTGAGTGCATTTCGATGAAATTATCAAACATCAATAGATAAACTCGCGTAGTTGCAGAACTTGGTGATCGCCGACAACTTTTAAAAAGGATGAAGTGGCATTCGATTTGGCAGATAGGGCATGCGTCGTATAGAAACAGTGGCGATTGAAGGCATTTTATGGGCAAGAAAGGAGGAGATTTTTTTGCATGTTAGATTTAATAGTTTATTTTTCTTTCATATTTCGGACTTATAGATGAAGTTTATGCATGTTTTATTGGTTGCTTCAGACGAATGTTTGAAATCTGAAACTCATTTTGTACCCTAGGAGCTAGCACCTAACTTGTTTTGATTGTGCAAAATGCAGGTCTAATAGGTTAGGTTACATGCATTAAATACCTCACATCTTTGATTTTGTTGGAATAGGATGGCATCATACTGATTGCAGCATACTTTGCATTTTCAACTTTCATTTTCAGTTTTTAGATTTTTTTTGTTTTTATTTTCTAACTTTTTATTTTTTTATTTTTTAAAATTTTTGGACATTAAAATAAACAGTAAAAAAAATTCAAAATCCAAAAATAATTACATGGTTGCATAGAGCATACTTCATATTTCCATTATGCACTTAGAAGTTTTTGCTTTGGATTCATTTCATATTTTTAAAATTTCATCAAGGTTGCTATTTTTTATGCAGATTTTAAAAATTTGAAATTTCAAAATTTTCATTTTTGGGCCAAATTTAATTTTTTCAGCTTTATATCTCATTCATGAGCCTATGATGACATTCCTTTCATGAAGACTTCAATTTCATTGAAGGGGTTATGTTTTATGGCATTTCATAAATTACCATTTTGGGGTCCTAAATTATCTTCTCTTTATAAAAATTTTGATTTTATGAAAAAGGGTTAATTCCTGCACTATATTGAAGATCATTATTTCAAAGCACTAAATTATTCATCTTTGTGAAAATTTGATTTCATTTAAGAGGGATAAGTTGAAGTGACATTTTAAAGCCCTTATTTTAAGGCCATAAATTATTGCCTCTTTGTGAAAATCAATTTCATCAAAGAGGGATAGTTTATTGATCACATTGAAAGTTATCTTTATCTTCATGATAAGAAGCCATATTCAAGGAGCCTATTCATCATTTAGGATTCACATTCATAGATAGATTTAATCTTCATTTACCTATTTAAAATTAGGATTTAACACAGGATAAAAACTTGTTTAAAAACTACTTAATAAAGAAGATAAAATCTACCTTAAAATACTCTAAGATAAAAGGAATTAAGGCACTACATCATGGTCATATGAGGTCCAATTCACATTTGCTTTTATTTGGGTTTCATGAACAATCATTAAAGTAGCATGGTAAAATAAACCAACACATGCCCCTTGTTTACAGTTACTTGCAATCACTAAGGTGTTCCAAGAATTTAATCGATATATCTTATTGAGATTACTAATACACATATGCAAATGCTAATATAGCGGAGACCTTGGAGAAGTTGTTTTGTTTAACTTCTTTGCAAGAGAGGGTTTTGAGATCCAAACCCTAAGGGAGAGTGTAATTTCACAATTGGGTAAAATTAACACTCAACAAAACCAACAATAAATCACATTCCACTCTAGTTAATGTATGGGCAGGAAGCAGTAGTGACAATAGAGTTCTTTGTACCTAGTTTTAGGGTAGTGATAAGAACCATTTAGGAGATCAAGAAATCCTAGAGAAGACGCTTGCAACACTAATTCAACTAGAAGAAAAGTGGTTATGGAATAGTGGGCAATAGAAGTGTCCCAATAGAGAATAAAGTTGTGGCATGATAAGCACCTAAGGAAGATGGAATTGAAACCGAGTGACTTAGTGTTAAGGTAAAATGGAAAATGGAATATCAAACCAAGGAAGTTAAATACAATGTGGTTTGGACCTTTCCAAGTGATAGAAATGATGGAGAATGGCATAGTTAAATTACAAAAATTGAACTGGACTATGATTCCCAAAACAGTAAATGGTTCTAGATTGAAACCTTAAAAGGTGAAAGAATAATGTTTGTATATTCATATATATAAGGTAGAAAGGTAAAAAACATAACAAAGAGTGTCTTGTGAATGAGTGTAGTCAAATCAAACTAATGAGGAAATCCTAGATGCAGAAGATTATTTGGGACTTTAAAGGTTTTTTTTGTAGAAGTGCAACCAATAATAGAGTAGCAGGAACTAGTACCTCACGTGAATGAACAACAAAAAGTACTGATGCATGTATGATTCCTAGATAGAATTAAAGAATATGAGCAGTATATATCAATTTTTGAAAATAGAAGAAGAATTGAAATGAGGATTTTGCATAATTAAGTTCATTGGATCAAACTGAATTCTTGATAAAGACATCATGTATTCACCTTGGGAATAGTGTATTTCGTAGATTTATATTTCTTAAAATTAGATTTATATTTGCTAATAAAATAAACCTATGTAAACGTGAGCTTTATTATAACGTGGGTTTCTAGATTTAAATTTGCTAGTTTTAGAAAAAAGTTAGCATCTAGTAAAATTTAGCTTTATTATTTAGTTAAAGTCCTAAGCTAGCTTATTTGTTATTCGTTGTCTTCCAAAATCATGCTTTGATTTGGACGATACGCTAAAAATGTCATATATGGTGCTTATTTAAGCATGGAAAAATAATGCAAATATCAGCTTGGTTGAAACCTTTGCATTGGTATTAGAGCGTATGTTCTAATCACTTGGGCTGAGAGGGGTTTTTGATGCCTTGTCATCTTATGTTTGAGCATGCATTTGTTCCGAGGTGGACAGTAATATTTGGCTTAGTTTGGTTTCAAGGTGTTTTGGTCTATTTTAGGCCATGGAGCAGCTGACTGGGCTATGCACTAAAATTGCAAACTCAACGTTGTTCTGGATGAATTGTTGCATTTAATCTTGATTCCCTTAATTTTTCTGTGGACAATGCAGTTAAGCAAATAAACAAACAATGTAATCTTGATCTCTTTGATGGATGCAAATGGTGTTTGGACGATTGCCACCTAATTTAGACTTCTGATTTCCATGAAGGGCATTGCATTCTGTGGGACGTCGCGAACTAGCATCGCAGCCGACATTTGCATCGTGGTCTTTTACAATTTTTTATCGCCCAGAGGTCGTCATTAGTGCCACCAAAAATTCACAATGAGATGGGGTTCTGTCGATGTAACGTTGACTTCAGACGATAGTAAGTCATCTATTCCAATCACCAAACCACTAATGCCAATGAAAACTTCTCCACATTACAGTTTTTGGTAGGGTTGCTTGCTGAATGGATGCAAGCCCATGTTTCAGTTTGTGGTTGGCGTCGCTACTGAGACATTCGGCAGAGTTTTGGAGTAATGTTTAAATTATAGCAACATCAAAACTTTTATCCCACATGTGGGATTAGAAGCTTGCTTGCTGAATGGATGCAAGCCCATGTTTCAGTTTGTGGTTGGCGTCGCTACTGAGACATTCGGCAGAGTTTTGGAGTACTGTTTAAATTATAGAAACATCAAAACTTTTATCCCACATGTGGGATTAGAAGCTTGACTTATTTAAATTGATGTTGGAAGGAAATCTTAAACAGCCAACAGTCGTAGCTGTCAAATCGACACATCCATGGCACTTGATACATTGTTGATCAAACTGGTAAGTGGTGGGTTTTTATTTGAAAAAAATAATAGTTACGCTGGGTTGGGTTGGTTCTTTGGTCCAAGATTTGTGGAATTAAATTCTAATTATGGAATATGTTACTTAACTTGCATCATCACATTAACCCATTAGAAAGTAAGAGGGCCAGAGCCACACACATACCCAAACTCAAATGTTAATAAGGATGATTATAAGAATAAGCTTAAAAAACATTAGCACCTTATATTTGTTTCCATAAGGTATAATTTTTTTATTGATTTAATTAATTAAATCAATTTGATTAATTTTTTTTTTTTTTTTAATTTACATGGTGGAATCGGTAGCTGCCACGAATCCAAGTAGGTTGTCCAACTTTTATGGCCACCACAGTATTCTGCGTTGTCCGTCCCAGGAGCCGCCACACAGATCTTCGTGCAGTCCGCCCCTATAACCACCATGCCACAATCATTTTAAAAATTTTACGTCGCTGAAAGCACCAGGAAAGGGACAAGCGTTCAGTCCGATGAAGGCCCGAGATTTGAACCTTGACCTCCGCCCCCGTTATGGGGTTTGGATGAACCAATTGGTCTACACCTCGGACCTATCAACTTGATTAATTAATTAAATTAATTATTTAATAATTTTTATTAACAATTAAAATACTTTTTAGTCTTTTGCAAGTTGGATTTAATCTTCATATTTTTTAAGTTTTCTATTGAAAAAGCATAAAAAACTTATTCAATTGTAGTTGCTAATTCGCTGGCTAAAGTATAATTTTTTATTGATTTAATTAATTAAATCAACTTGACTAATTAATTAAGTTAATTAATATCAAGTGGTATTAGTTTAATCGGTTAGATTCTTCAACATTTAAGGAAGAGATTAAGATTCAAATCTTGCTAAGCGATACATGGATAATATCCAAGTTTTGTTGTAATACCACTATGTGGTGATAATATAATACAGATGGAGCCCATTTAAATCCCATATAACCAATTGAAAAAATATAAATTAAGTTAATTATTTTTATTGGCAATTAAAATACTTTAAGTCTTCTGCAAGCTAGATTCAATCTTCATACCTTTTAAGTTTTTTTTTTTGTTGAAACAAGCATAAGAAACTTATTTAATTATAATTGCTAAGTCATCTTAGCCCAACAATCACTTTTTTGTCCAACAATCACTTCTTTGTGATTACCTAGAAGAAGAAAAAAATCGTAACCTCTTGTACAAGCTTAGGAAAGGCTAATATTTTGTAACTTTTAGCTTTTATTCTTGTAAGTTCTAGCTTATAGCTGATCCCAATGGCATTGGATTTAGCAAATCAAATGACTACTTTAGCCTAGATAGTTGGTCTATTAGCCAATACATTCCAAGACATCACAATCCAAAGTGTCCTTGATGTAAAGATCTATGATAATGATCTAAGGACAAAGGAAAAATATGAAGTCAAAATCTATGATGGATCTCAGGATCCTAATGTCCTAGGTAGCTGGATCATGGACATGGAGATTTGGTTCTCCTATACAGAGGTTCCTACTGAGGAAAAAGTACCTTTTGCAAAGCTCAAGTTGACAGGGTTAGCAAAACTTGTAATTATGGAAAGACAAGAGGGTCAAAACCCAATCACCACTTAGGATGGTTTGATCCAATCCTTGAAGGATACTTTTTACCCTTTATATTATGAACATGACTTAATGGTCAAATGGTATAGGTTAAGACAAACCTATAATATGTCTATTCAATATTATGTCTTTCAATTTAATAGATTGAGAATTTTGCTTCACGTGAAGGATCCAATAGAAGCCCTTATCATCAAGTTCACAAGTGGGCTACTTGAACCTTTGTATCGAGAGTTGAAATATACTTCCTTAACCACTTTGGATGCAACTTTTAACCATGCACAATTGAAAAAAAAAAAATCTTGTGGCTCAGTCAAAGGAAGCTTCTAGATCCCCAAATCAGCAATAGACAAATACAACAAATATGTCTTCTTTTCTTCTTCTTCTTATTCTTCTATTCCTCCTTATAATGGTAATAAAATTTGCAATCATTGTAAATGAAGAGGACAAGGAATCTTAATGTTTCAAGAAAAGGAAGAACCTCATTGTAAAATCTCAACAAGAGGAACCTCAAGAGAAGATAGAGAATATAGAGAATATGAAGAGTTAAAGGGTAAACTGAACAAGATCCTAAGAGAAGATAGAGAATATAGATAGTAAGATAAGATAGAGAATATGAAGAGATCCTAAGAGAAGATACAGAATATGAAGATTTAAAGGTTAAATTGAACAATGTTACCCTGATTAATCACAAAGGTGACTGTGATAGTTTGTTTGTCACAAAATCCCACCTAAAAATATTTTTATGGATTTTATTATTGACAACAGATCATAAATAAATTTGATTACAAAATTTGTTGTCGATAGGCCATAACTATTTGTGGAGCCACATCCTCATCCATACTCACTTGGATGGAAGTATGATGGTTATGCCTCCTACATCACATAAATTTACACAATATCCTTTGCATATGGTCTGCATTTTGTGAATCAAGTCACCTACAATGTGACTCTAATGGATTATTGTGGTCTTATTCTTAACCAACCCTATTAGTTTGATAAAAGGGCTTAATATAATGCATATAACCACACCTACACCATGCATCACTCAAATAAGACATTTCTTATTCATGACCTTCAACATACTACTCTCTTGCCTTGCTTCCATCGACCACACAAGATTGCATTAATCTTTACCAGACCACAGGACACACCTACTCAAGCTATATCATTTTCTCACAAGGACATTTCTAGTGACCAGATTGTCGTGCATTCGATCCTGGGTATTTCGCTTAGGGTATAGCTCTTGCTCAATTAAAACCATCTGATTGGAGTTTCCATTACCTTGAGAAGACCTTTTGGCATTACAATAGGTAATATGAATTTAGCTATTTTTTTAACCTATTTCGATTGGATAGAGAGCAACTCGATCTTGAGTGCCACGTAAAACACAATTGATAGATTCGATAGTTTATTGTAACATCTAAGCTGACAAAATGTTGGACCACTTGATCCTTTTGTTTTCGATGTCAAATTGGTGATGTCACCAAAATTCCTATTGTCTCCTATTATTGGCTTAGTTTTGAGGTGTTTTGACCTATTTCAGGCCATGGAGCAATTGATTAGGCTACGTACCAAAATTTCAAGCTCAACATCACAAGTTACTCGTTCTAGATTACTTGTTGCATGCAGTCTTGATTCCCTTAATTTATCTGTGGATAGTGCAGTTATGCGGATAAAAAAACAATGCAATCTTGATCTCTTTGACAAATGGTGGTGTTCGGATGATTGCCACCTAATTTAGACGTTTGATTTCCATGAAGGGTATTAGATTCTGTGGAGCATCGCAAAATAGCATCGTAGATGACATTTGCATCACGATCCTTTATAATTTTTCATCGCCTATATATTGTCATTAGTGCCACCAACAATGCACAATGAGATGGGGTTCTATCGATGTAACATTGACTTCAGATAATAGTAAGTCATATATTCTGATCACCAAACCACTAATGCCAATGAAAACTTCTCCACATTACAGTTTTTGGTAGGATTGATTTTTGAATGGATGCATGCCCATGTATCATTTTTTGGTTGGTGTAGCAACTAAGACATTCGATGGAGTTTTGGAGCAATGTTTAACCATAACAACATCAAAACTTTTGTCTCACATGCATGGGTTAGAAGCTTGACTTCTTTAAATTGATGTTGGGAGGAAATCTTAAACAACCAACAGTGGTAGCTGCAAATCGACACATCCATGGCACTTGATACATTGTTGGTCAAACTGGTGTTGACATAGGCTGGGAAATAACTTGATTCATTCCCATGCTATGGATTATTTTTCAAATCTTTTTAAGGAAAGTGTGGTTCAAGATGTAGAGGCCCAAAATGAAGTTATTTTTGTCATACCTGCTATTATTTCGGAGGATGAAAATCAGGCCCTCCTTAAACCCATTGATAGGGATGAATTGAAAACCGTGGTCTTTGGAATGAGCACTAGTAAAACTCTTGGTCCATATGGCTTCCCAATTAAGTTCTTTCAAGATTTCTGGGACTGCTTAGGGGAAGATGTAAGGGCTATTGTTGAAGAATCCAGAGAAAATAAGAGAATGTTTAAAGCTATAAACCACACGTTCATTACCTTGATTCCAAAAGGGGATGAGGGGGTTCATATTTCAGATTATAGGCCTATTGCCTTATGTAATGTGGTATACAAAATACTCACAAAGGTAATGGCTGAGCGCCTAAAACATCTTCTTCACAACATTATCTCCTCTGAGCAAGGAGGCTTTGTTAAAGGACGACAGATTCTGGATGGGGTGGTTGTGGCCCAGGAAGCAATCCATTCAATGCACACTTCTGGTAATAAAGGGATGTTCATTAAATTGGATATGTCAAAGGCTTATGATAGGGTTGAATGGAGCCTCCTGGCTAAAATGATGGCAGCCTTCGGCTTCTCTCAAGGCTGGATTGAGTGGATTATGAGTTGTGTCTCTTCTCCGACTTACTCTGTGCTTATCAAGGGCCTTCCTTCGCAACCTTTTGGAGCTTCTCAGGGTCTGCGCTAGGGGGATCCATGTTCCCCTTATCTTTTTCTCATTCTGGCTGAAGGTCTTGGTAGACTTTTAACGAGGAGAAGACAGCAAGGCAGATTAATGGGTATTAGGGTGGGGGATGAAGTTGTATCGCACCTGCAGTTTGTGGATGACACTGTTTTTATGGGAGTAGCCAGCATCAGGGAAGCTAGAACAATTAGAGATACTCTTAATGTCTATCTCAGGGCTACTCAATAGGTTATTAATGACAAGAAATCCAAAGTCGTCTTTTTTAATCTGGAGCACAGGCTTCAGAACAGAATTTTAGAAATCTTGGGATTCACTAGGACTTCTCTCCCTGTGGTTTACTTGGGTATCCCCTTGCACTTCAAGAGGCTAAAATTAGACACTTGGAGGAATATGTTGAAGTGTATCAAGGACAGAATTAATCACTGGTCTCACAAGTGGTTAAGTCATGGTTAACGTTCTTACAGTCTATCATTCAAGCCATGCCAATCTACAAATTTTCTATCCTGGCTACCCCGCTTACAATTTGGAAAGAGTTGGACAGGATGGCTAGGAAGTTTTTGTGGGAAGGAGCTAACATTAAAAGAAAGTGGGCCTTAGTGGGTTGGGATAAAGTCACTCAGCCTAAGGTAAAATGTGGACTGGGACTAAGAGGATCCAAGTTAAATAATCAAGCCTTGGCTGGAAAGTTGTATTGGAGGTGGATTTCCCAACCAACTTCCTTATTCAGTAGAATTCTCACAAGTAAATATTTGGGTCAAGTTAACCCTAATGAGGTGGGCCGTTTCCATCTAGGTGGTACTGGATCCTTAGTGTGGTAGGCTCTCAAGCTAGGATCTCAGGTTATTAAAGATCAGCTGTTTTGGAAAGTGAGGAGAGGGGAGAAGGCCCGTTTCTGGACTGATTCTTGGGATCAGTATCCACCCATCATTGTTGAGTTCCTCGAGTTACTTCCAATAAAATCTGCCATAGAAATCATGGGTTGGGTCCATATTGAAAGTTATTTCAACACTTCTCAGCTGGGGGAGTATAGGTTTAAGAAGTTTAAGAGGTTGGAGGAGTGGCCAATTCCTATCCCCCCGGAGTTGGCACCCATCTTATCCAAAATCTTGACAGAAAGGTTTCTCATAGGGAGAGACGAGGAGGATGAATTAGCTTGGGGCTATGGGAGCCTTGGTGTTTATACAGTGAAGGACGGGTATGACAAGATCCTCCCAGATCCTCCCCCCCATTTCTTTCTGGTTGAGGATTGGCGAAAGATTTGGCACTCTAAGGGCTGGCCGAAAGTATTTCTTGGTAGTTTATGCACAATGGTATTCTCACTTTTAACAATCTCAGATGTAGAGGAATCATCAGCCCTTCTCAATGTGTTTTATGCCATAAGAACGAAGAAACAACTGATCACCTGATGCTTGAGTGCCCTTTCATGCGTCAGATTTGGAAGCGTTGGTTCTCTCATTATAAAATCCAGGTTCATGGTGACATGAATCGGACTAATATTTGGGAAATATGGAAGCGGGGTAGATTTACATCCAAAGCTCTTCAAATTGGGTGGGAGCTTGGTTTAAACTTCATTTGGTGGCAAGTGTGGTTGGAGAGAAACGCTAGAATTTTTCGAGAAACCTTTTCCTTGTTAGATGGAGTTTGGCAGGTCATCTGGAGCAAAGTCACGAAACTGTTGCCATCTATGCTAAAGAGGAAACTCAGGTTGTTCCTGGGCCAATGGCAGAGGGAGTTGACCAGAGAGAGGGACAAAATAGAATCAGTTGGAAATCACCCCTAGAAGGCTGGATTAAAATCAATCCTGATGGAGCTGCAAAGGGCAATCCGAGTAGAGCCGGTATTGACGGTCTATCGAAATCATGAGGGATCAGTGCTTTATTGGGAATTGCAGGGTTTGGGTAAAGCCACAAATAATGAAGCAGAAGCCATTGCTATCAAATCTGCCTCTATTTGGGCAGTTACTCAGGGTCACAGGAGGATAATTCTTGAATCTGATTCTCAAATTCTGGTTGGAGCTCTAGACTGCATGAGGAACTTTTCATTGAACGCTTGGAGGTTGAGGATTTTGGTCTCTCAAATCAAGAAATTATGGAGGGAATTAGATGATGTGATTCCCGTATATGTGAGCAGAGATTTCAACAAAGCGGTCGATTTCCTGGCTAAGATGGGTGCTATGAAAGAGGTAGGGGTGCAGCTACACAGTGACATGCCTATTGTAGATGAGGTGATTAGGCAGGGCCTTGAAAGATCCTTGAGACAATGATCAATGAAAAAGCTAAGTATGGTTTTTGTCATGATTTCGTGACCTGTTGCGCCATCGCAGCCATTGGCAGAAAGCTGTCACGATATCGCGACATGTTGTGTCGTCGCGGCTGCTGGAGAAATGTTTTCATGATATCGCGACATGTTGCACCATCGCTGCCATCGAGGGAAATTTGTCACGATATCGTGACATGTTGCGCTGTTGCGATCGATGTGAGAAAGTTGTCGCGATATCACGACATGTTGCACCGTCGCTGTCGCCGAGGGGAAGTTGTCATTGAAAGATCCTTAAGACAAATGATCAATGAAAAAGCTAAGTATGATTTTTGTCATGATTTCATGACCTGTTACGCCATCACGGCCATTGGAGGAAAACTATCACGATTTCGTGACATGTTGCGTTGTCGCGGCCAAGGGAGGAAAGTGGTCGCGATATCACGACATGTTGCACCATCGATGTCGTCGAGGGAAAGTTGTCGTGATATCGTGACATGTTGCACTGTTGCGGCCGATGTGGGAAAGTTGTCATGATTTTGCGACATGTTGTGCCGTCACTGCCGTCGATGGGAAGTTGTCGTTGAAAGATCCTTAAGACAAATGATCAATGAAAAAGCTAAGTATAATTTTTGTCGTGATTTCGTGACCTGTTGCGCTATCGCGGCCATTGGAGGAAAACTGTCGCGACATCACGACATGTTGCGCCGTCACTGCCAAGGGAGGAAAGTGGTCGCGATATCGCGACATGTTGCACCGTCGCTACCACCGAGGGAAAGTTGTCGTGATATCGCGACATGTTGCACTGTTGCGGCCGATGTGGGAAAGTTGTCGCGATATCGTGACATGTTGCGCCATCGCTGCCGCCGAGGGGAAGTTGTCGTTGAAAGATCCTTAAGACAAATGATCAATGAAAAAGCTAAGTATAATTTTTGTCGCGATTTCGTGACCTATTGCGCCATCATGGCCATTGGAGGAAAACTGTCGCGATATCGTGACATGTTGCACCATCGTTGCCAAGGGAGGAAAGTTGTCACGATATCGTGACATGTTGCACCGTCGCTGCCACCGAGGGAAAGTTGTTGCGATATCGCGACATGTTGTGCTGTTGCGACCGATGTGGGAAAGTTGTCGCGATATCACAACATGTTGTGCCATCGTTGCCGTTGATGGGAAGTTGTCGTTGAAAGATCCTTAAGACAAATGATCAATGAAAAATCTAAGTATGATTTTTGTCACGATTTCGCGACCTGTTGCGCCATCGCGGCCATTGGAGGAAAACTGTCGCGATATCGTGACATGTTGCGCCGTCGCTGCCGTCGAGGGGAAGTTGTCGTGATTTTGTGACATGTTGCACCGTCGCGGCCAAGGATGGAAAGTTCTCATGATTTCGTGACATGTTGCACCGTCGCTGCCGTCGAGGGAAAGTTGTCACGATTTCGCGACATGTTGCGTCGGCACGGCCAAGGGAGGAAAATTGTCACGATTTTGCGACATGTTGCGCCGTCATGGCCAAGGGAGGAAAGTTGTCATGATTTCACGACATGTTACACCGTCGTGGCCGCTGGAGGAAAGTTCTCGCGATTTCGTGACATGTTGCATCGTTGTGGCTGCTGCTGGATTTTTGTTGCGATTTCGCAACATGTCGCGATTTCGCAACATGTCACAATTTCACGCTAGGTTGACTTTTTTGCGGTCAGAGGTGTCTTGTGTCATTATTTCGTGACTTGTAGCTTGTTCACGAATAGAGGTGAAGTTGGTGTTTGCTGCGTGTTTTTGCGATAAGTTGTTGTAACTGACCTATCAGCTCTCTCAGCTAGCTTGGTATTGGTTCAAGAGATTTGGATCCAGTGCATATCTTCCTCTTCTCTTGTAATCATGTGCTTTCATTGTTTTCGGCTGGGATGTATCTTATCCCAATTGTAACTGATCAGTGTTTTAATACAATTTTTTCAAATTTTTCAAAAAAAAACTAGTGGGGTTTGAAAAAAAATTAGTTACTATGGCTTGGTTCCTTGGCCCAAGATTGGACGCATGGCTTTAAAAAAATGGCACCTTATACCTTTTGCTAAGGTATAATTTTTTTTATTGATTTAATTAATTAATTTAATTTAATTATTTAATTATTTATACCAATTAAAATACTTTAAGTATTTTGCGAGCTAGATTTAATCTTCATATTTTTTAATTTTTCCACTGAGAAACTTATTCATTTGTAATTGCTAAGTCATTCGCTAAAGTATAAATTTTTTTAAATTTATTAAATCAACTTGAATAATTAATTAAGTTAATTATTTAATTATTTTTATTGGTAATTAAATTACTTTAACTCTTTTGCAAGTTGATTTAATCTTCATACTTTTTAAATTTTCTACTGAAACAACCATAAGAAAATTATTCAATTGTAATTATTAAGTCATCTTAGCCCAACAACCACTTCTTTGTGATTGCTGAGAAGAAGAAAAAATCGTAACCACTTGTACAAGCCTAGGAAAGGCTAATCTTTTGTAACTCTTAGTCTTTATTTTTGTAAGTTTTAGCTTATAGCCAATCCCAAATGGCATTGGATTTAGCAGATCAAATGACTACTTTAGCCCAAATAGTTGGTCTATTAGCCAATAAGGTCCAAGACATCACAGTCCAAAGTGCCCTTGATGTAAAGATCTATAATAATGACCTAAGGACAAAGGCAAAATGTGAAGTCAAAACCTATGATGGATATTAGGATCTTGATGTCCTAGGCAGTTGGATCATGGATATGCATACTTGGTTCTCTTATATAGAGGTTCCTATTGAGAAAAAAAGTACCTTTTGCAAAGCTCAAGTTGATAGGGTTAGCAAAACTTGTAATTATGGAAAGACAAGAGGGTCAAAACCCAATCACCACTTGGGATGGTTTGATCCAAGCCTTGAAGGATACTTTTTATGCTTTAGATTATGAACATGACTTAATGGTCAAATGGTGTAGGTTAAGAAAAACTATAATATGTATGTTCAAGATTATGTCTTTAAATTTAATAGATTGAGAATTTTGCTTTGTGTAAAGGATTCAATAGAAGCCCTTAAAACCAATTTCAAAAGTAGGCTACTTGAACCTTTGTATCGATATTTGAAATATACTTACTTAACCACTTTGGATGCAGATTTTAACCATGCATAATTGACAAAATAAAATATTGTAGCTTAGTTAAAGGGAGCTTGTAGATCTCCAAATCAGTGGTAGATAAATATGACAAAGATGCCTTTTTTTCTTCTACTACTCCTCCTTCTCCTTCTTCTTATAATGGTAATAAATTTTGTAATCATTGTAAAAGAAGAGGACATAAGGAATATTAATGTTTCAAGAAGAGGAAGAACCTAATTATAAAATATCAACAAGAGGAACCTCAAGATGGTCTCCTTGAGATCGTAGGAGAAGATAGAAAATATGAAGAGTTAAAGGGTAAATTGAACAATGTTACTCTGAATAATTATAAAGGTGGCCATGACAATTTGTTTGTCTCAAAACCCCATCTAAATCACAATGTTTCTATGAATTTTATTATTGACAACAAATCACAAATAAATTTGATTGCAAAAAATATAGTCTATAGGCCACAACTGCCTGTGGAGCCACATCCTTATCCATACTCACTTGGATGGAAGGATAATGGTTTTTCCTCCTACAACATAGAAACTTACACAATATCCTTTGCATTTGGCCTATATTTTGTGGATCTAGTCACTTGCAATGTGACTTTGATGGATTATTGTGGTCTCATTCTTGGTGAACCCTATCATTTCAATAAAAGGGCTCAATATGGTGTATATAACCACACCTACACCATGCATCACTTGAATAAGACTTTTCTTATTCATAGCCTTCAACATACTACTCTCTTGATTTGCTTCCATCGACCACACAAGATTGCATTAATATTTAGCAGACCAAGGGATAAACCTACTCCAACTATATCATTTTTTCACAAGGAGGTGATTCCTCCTTTAGTACCTCCTCTTACTGCTCCTCTTGCTCCTCCTGTTGTACCTCTTGTTTTTTAGTGGCTTTCTTTCTTACCACCTTCATATTTTCTTATTGTGCAACTAACTCCGTAGACTTTTCATTAGGTCCTTGGCCCTCGTCATTTTCCTTAATAGCTTAGTGATAGAGTTGTGACCAATCATTGTATACCAACATTGATATCTAGTGGCATCATTGACCTTATCCAAACTTTTTATGGTGTGGCATCTCAACTTTTGCTTTATCCTATCAGTGGGATATGTTTTCAACACCCTCATACTTCTATTGTAAAAGTATTGGAGTCTAATTCTTATTTAGTGCGGAGGAACGATGAGGACATCATGTGTTCACCTTAGGAATAATTTAGTTCCTAGGTTTACATTTCTTAAGATTAGATTTATTTTTGCTAATAAAATAAACCTATATAAACGTGAGCTTCTATTCTCACATGGGTTTTTAGATTTAAGTTTTTTAGTTTCTAGAAAACCTTAAGTTAGCTTCTTTATTATTTAGCTAGAGTTCTAAGATAGTTTATTTGTTATTCGTTGTCTTCCAAAATCATGCTATGATTTGTATTATGTGCTAAAAATGTCATATATGGTGCTTATTTAATCATGGAAAAATAAAGTAAATATCAGCTTGGTTGGAGTCTTTGTAGTTCTTACAACAATGAATGCATGATGAAACACAAAGATTACAATAAGAATATGAAACATTTTGCAAGTACAATGCAAGAATGAGGGCATAAATTATCCAAGAGTTGAATGATATAATTATAAGGCTAAATGAACAAGAAGCTAGAAGCTAACAAGATAAAGAAAATAAACTTGAAAAAAAATTATAGCAAAAGAAATATTGAGGTAAAACCAAGAGGAAAGGCGATAGGTAAAACATTAAGTAGGGAAGAAGTTGTCAAGATATTGTGAAGAGATGTGATGGAAGCACTGGTCTCCTTGAAAGAAGAAAGGAGTTGGGTGATAGATACAAGTAGTGGTTCAAACCCTCATCCAATAAAATATTAAAATAGATAGTTCAAGTTCTAAATTTTATCTCTTAAGGTGATATAGAGGAACACCAATCCATCCCAAAGTACAAATATGTCTAGAGGAAGACAGGTAATTCAAAAGATATCTAGACGTGGATAGATGAAAAAGGTGATGCTTAGAGGAAGCACCAATAAGGATTCATGAAGAAGAAGAAACCAATTCACTACAAGAATATAATATAGGTAACTTAGCCAACTTGAAGAGATAGTATTCTTGATAGTCTAAGGTTACCTGGCCAAGGAAGGAGTTTGGTTGGTCTCCTTCTCGATGGCTCAAGGGGAAAAAAAATCTCTTGCTACCCTTAGGCTGCACGGTCAACATGGTGGGCCACAAGGACCATTCATTGATCCCACACAAAATAATCAGCTTGTATATGACCATCAGGTTGGGCCATCAGGACCACTTCAAGGGCCACATTAGAATCGAATAAATCATCATGGATGATTGAGGAACCAGAAAAATCTTGAACAACCAGGAGTTGGGAGAAGGAAGTCCCAAGATAGGGAAATTTTCCTGATGATGAGAGGAAGGACCATAGCATTATTGCATGGTAGAGAAAGATATCAAACAAGAAATATGGAAGAATAAATTTGTATAAGCCAATAAAGAGTGTGGTAAGTTTGAGGATTAAGAAGGTAAACTTGATTACTAAGTCTAGAAGTGACTTAGCTCAAATAAATCCAAGTATAGGCCATACAAATGAAAATTATACAAATGGATGAATATTAGACTGGCATATGAAGGATGATCATAGAAGTCGAATTCATCAAGACGGTATAGTTTGGCATCGTACAAGTCTAAGATTGGAATAGGAGTATATGGTAGGGTACCTTACAAATCAAGAAAATTAAGAAGACTATACGACATGCCAACATAAAATTCAACTTTAAGATGAAAGCACGATAGGGGACCGTACAAGTGAGTAACCTAATGTCAATCTATAGACCGTACAAATCGTATGATAGAGTAAATAGTATGATAGAAATATGGACATAATGATACATCAGTAGAAGATATACTACAAGTACAAGTTAGAATGGTCATAAAACTTGTACGATGACCTTAAGATGTCACCTAAAAATGTAAATATGTAAATAAATAATTTTAAAAAAATAAAGTTTAAAATCGAAAAGTGCATGCAAAAGAGGTATTGTGACAACTTGTCAAGCGGTTACAAGTACTTTCACCCACATTTGAAATTATTAATAGGGTGGAAGGAGGATAAAATATAATTAAAAGTAAATATCATAAGACACCATCGAGGAGAAGACATTAGAGAAAATAAAAGACATTGCAAAGAAGGTGAAATTGTAGCAAAATATCATAGGTGAAACCATAATATATTATCAAGAAAAAAGAGGAGTTGCAGAAGGGTATCGAAAATTTCCCTAACTACTTATAAGGAACGTGTACGAATGGTTGTACAATTATACAAAAACTAAAGAAAATATGGAGCAACTAAGCTAGGCAAAGGAGCCTATGCGATAAATGAAAAATTAATGACCTAAATGAAAAAAGGGAATGTCGTACGATTTTGGAAAAATATGGTTCAAATTTTTTTCCAAACCCATATTGAGTTCAACACATATGAGGGACTATTTTTCGAAGATATGTAGGAAAAATGCATTCTAGGATTTCCAAGAATTATGTAAATAAAAAAGAGCAAAGGGAGCTATTGTACAGATGAGGGAGCCAAGGTGGATGACAACTTAATGAGGAATTTGTTGTACAAGTGCATAGAGAAGGAAATATTGCAAGACATGCTAGCAACCAATAAAGAAAATTATCGTTCGAGTCAAAGGATGATATGGAAATTGTCATATGAACGTAGAATATTGTCGTACAAATGTAGAGGGTATCCATACAAGTGAAAGAGATTTGTCATACAAAATATGGCAAAGTGAATGTACAATTACAGTCATTGTACAATAGAGGATGAAGGAGCATGATAGATGAAGTATGAGCGGGAGAATAATGTTTTAAGAATGACTAGTGAGAATTATTGCAAAGAGGAATAGATGTTGTTCTGGACCACTAAATAGAATAGAACACTAAGGAAGAGAAGAAGAGACCATAATTAGTATGAGATAATGACCAACTAAATATGTAAGAGGAAGGACACACGGTCTTGATAGAAAAGAAGAGACTTAGTATCAGAGGTGGCAAGAGAATTTGGGAAGAGAAGATTCACTTGAGAGAATAGGGGAAAATGAGATACCTCTCAATGAAATAACTTGAATTTAACCAATTGGAGAATTCTATGGAAAGTGGTGGCAAGATAACCCACCAAATAATTTATTGAAAGTTACACACTGACAAAAGTAGGAGTTGGTTGCATTGCACAAATACTGATGTTAGCTAAGGACTTCTTCAAGGATTATTTGTTGCAAGTTCTCAATTTCTATGACTCACAACAGAATGTGAGCATAGTGAAGGTTGGTAATCTGGAAGTGAGAGTGATATTCTTTGCAAATAACTTTAGATAAACATTTGGATTGTCAAAATAGAGAATACCAATAAGGAAGTAACCACACAATGTTGAGGAGTGTAATAGGAAAATCCATGAAGTCATGTCTATTACTTTTGTAGAAGTAAGCAAAAAATTTGGTCACAAAATTCGTGGGATTAAGCAAGTTAATTAAAGAATAGATAATTGCAATGTGCTATGAACATTTTAATGTCCAAGCTATCAAGAGAAACAATATTTTCATAAATGTTTGTGTAGCTAGTTTAGAATATATAGGGTATTGTAAAAAGAGTGCAATATGATTGGGCATCATATCACATCAAGAATTTCTTGAGGTGGTAAACTAAGAATTTTTTGATGGCCTTCCATGCCATTGGAATAATGTTGAATGCAGTTTCTTTTCCCATGATGGAATTTCTAGGAATGACTACTCCAAGAAAGTTGCTATAAGAACCCTCGGTACTTAGGTGGATATATACAATACCAGTAACTAATTCCACCCCAATAAAAATGAGGACCAAGAGAACACTACAAAGATCAAATTAAGTTGAAGAGGAGAATATTGAGGAGTTAGAGGAATAATTGGCACCACGAAAGAAGCATAGAAGGCTAGAGTCTGAATTGCAATAAGAGATTAAGGAATTACCCCAGGAGCAACATATGGAAGAGATAAAGTAAGAAATAATGGAAGATATAATAGAAGAAACAAGGGAATAAGGGCAAAAATTAGTCCTACAAGGAGGAGGTAAAGAGAATAGGAAAGGATAATGATGCATGGACAATAGCCCTCGATTGCAAATGTGCAACAAGAATAAGGGTCTACACAATCAATGCAAGAAACAAATGAGGTTGTTGAGGAAGAAGAGATGAATACAATAGGAAATATAAAGGAAGAACTATCAAGACTTGTTTATTGGATGCAATAATTAGATTCTAGTACATCACCACCTACACCAAATGTTAGGTAACTCAAATTTTCTATGGTGTCCCAAGACTTGTTGGGAGATTTAGTGGTGCCTCAAGAAGCTGAAGAACCGGTGAGGTGCAAGGAGGTTGAAATTGAAAATAAGCCTCATAAAAAGAAGGAAAAATATAAATTAATTAAGAGAGGCGATAGTATCCATAGGTCAACCAACATAGAAAATTAGCTAGTCATAAGAACAATTGTAGAACAACATGTTCAATTGGAAGAAAATATAGAAGAACTAAGTGTGGAAGAGGAAGAGGAAAAGACACCTTGAGTACCAAGCAAACATTTCATTATTAAAGTTCCTAGTTTCAGGTTGTCATTTTAAGAAGTTCAAATAGATGATCAAGATGAATTCTTCAAAAAGATGATGCAGGTTTTTGATTCTGCAAGACTATAGTTTAGGATGGGCTATGTAGGACAGTTGAGGCAATGGTAATCCATGGTTTATAATGATATGGAGAAAGCAATCTAGTGGGTTCAATATAATGAGAGGATGAAGAAACTCACTGAAATTTGTGATAAAAAGCCATGGCAAATGTAGGCTGGAGGAGTGATAAAAATGATTGGAGTGAAGGAGCTACCAAAGGATATACAAAACAGTTACAAGGTACCATTGAGGGTGTACATAGATGCAAGTACCTTGGAAATTTACCCAGTAGATATAGTAGAAGTGGAATATAGGAATATTCCACCAGAGTTAGCACCTTTGTACAAGAATATTAATTTTTTGACATATTGGATTGATTGGTTAACAGTGGGATTAAAAAATATATACCAATACAAGGAAGAACAGGTTAACCTATATAATGAATAAATGAAGAGAATGAAGAGGGAAGCAAAAGTAGAAGTTGTTGGTCTAAGAAAACGCTTTGAAGAGCATATGAAAGCAAAGGAGGATGAACTTGTGATAGAAAGGGATATGGATAAGTATAATGAGATGATTACAGATCTCAAAGCAGAGCTAGAATTAAGAGCATAGGTGCATAAAGCTCATGAAAAGGAGATAGAGCACAAACATAATTTGATTGCAAAAGGGATGAACAACTAGCTATTACAACTAGAATTAAATTTGAATTAAGATAGAAGATACAAAATAGTGCTACTAAGAGGGAAAAGAAGTTACTGATAAAATTGGTAGAAATGGAGAAGAATGCCAACCACTATGGGCTAGAGTATGTTCATTACTATAAATATGCACAAAATCTAAAGTATGAACAAGCAGCCTTAAGAATCCAAATAACAAAAATGGGTGGAGCATTTATTCACGATTCTCAGAAAAAGTATCCAAGTACTTAGGAGTAGCAACAATCATCAACATGGATGCCAACTAGTTTAAAGGGGAGGATAGATGTCCCAAAGAAAAAAAAGAAATAGAAAATATGTAGAGTTTTGTATTAAGCATTTTGGAATAAAATTGTAATTAAATGCATATGAAATGCAAGTGAAATGTAAATGACATGAAATGTAGGCAAAATGAAATGTAATGCAATTTAATAATAAATTGCAATTAGACTTTAGGCAATAAAGGTTAATATTTGCATACATTCAAATCAGGGTGGTTATTGGATGTGTTCTATAGTGAGGTCATTATGGCAATGGTCGAGGTGCATTAAAAATAAACCCCCCTCTTTCATTTGTAACATTGATCAACATATAGACATTGGTGAGAGCATTTATGGTATCGTCTATGTCATTGTTATGTTGTGATTATGCAGGCCTGGTTGTGGAAGTATTGAAGAGCAACCTTGTACATTGTAATTACAATTTGTCATTGTTGTTTACAATAAGCACTATTGAATGCCAATACAACTCTATCATTTGCAGATTATTTATAGATTATTTGTAATTTGTTATGTTTTGTTTATGTTGTAACTATTGGTGAGATTGCATGTTGTATAGCTTTGGATATTTTTTATAGTTGCATATTGTAGTACTATTTGACATAGTGTAGGTTATCGTGGTTGGTAATTTCTAAGAGATGTTATCTATAAGTTGTAGGTTGTAAGAAGAAAACTACCATGGATAGGTTGTAAGTGAGTTGTAGATTATATGAGGTTTACATCATATGAGGGGTAGACTATACAAGGTTGTGTTGTAGCTTTGAAGATCATTGTACTATTCTATAATAATTATTTGGCAAGATTGTGGCATTATACATGTGATTACCATACAATCATTGTTGTATAATAAGACTAACTATCAAGTGTTGCAGCATTATCTACAAAAGACCACCTTGTACTGTGTCATACAAGATTATGTTGTACAAGATTGTACCATACAAGACTACATCGTGCAAGTGAGAATGTATCATCTTAGGACAATGACATCATATGACTACAAGAAAAATCTTTTAATTGTAGTCTTAATTGACTCATAAGTCTATCCTTCCACTTATTTAGTGTCAGGTATCTTGCCACTCATGCTACACTCTCATGCCTTGTTTGGTTCCTTTTAATATTGTACTTGTCCATTTGTTCTTGGTTATCTTTTAGCCAGGTAGTTGCTCCAAATGTTGTAGTGGATTTTCCAACTTAGGAGGATTCTAATTGTTAGTTGGTTATTCTAGCATTGCAAATGATCCCTCATCTCCTAGTACCTTTGTTGAGGAGGTTGAGCCTTCTTGTGTTGTTGATCCCACATCTCCTAGCATCTTAATTGAAGAGGTTGATCATTATGCTATAGTTTCATATTTTGATTATCTTAAGGTTCTTGTGGTTCTTGAGGTTGATTACATTTATTAATTTCCTCCTCTTAGGATTGCCTAGGCTATGGATCATCTTATGCCTAAATGGCCTAGGATAACTTTGCAAGTCATGGAGGTAATCTTGTTGTAAGAATTTCATCCAAGGTACCTTTTCCCATTGCTTTGCTACCACCTATAATCAAGCTAAGTAGGAAATAATTACTGCTATCAGAATATGTTTCTCATGAAAAAATAGGCTTGGTTATTGGTTTCCTTACCCAAGGGTAAGAATATTATTGGCTAAAAGTGGTCTACAAGACCAAGTTTGGTGTTGCTGGCCATATTGAGAAGCACAAGGTTTGTTTTTTTCTAGGTGATTTTCTCAAGATGGATTTCATTACATGGAGCCCTTTGCCTTTATCGCTTGCATGGACTCCATTTGCATCATTCTTTATTTAGTTTCTTTGAGGGCCTTAAGGAGGAAATCTGCATGCAACAAATGATTGGATTTGTGCAATATGGGATCACCCCCTTGGATTCCAAGCTCAACAAGTCCTTGTATAGACTCAATTAAGCACCTTATGCATGGTGTGAGAATATTCACACCTTTGTTCTTAGTTATGGATTTTGGTGATGCAAGGTTGAGCATGATGTTTATATTAAGCATCATGAAGGAGAGGGTCTCATCACTATGCTCTATGCAGACTAATCATTGTTGGCATCTTAACTTCATTTATTCGAGAGATGAAGCTAAGTATTTAGGACTTATTTCACATTACATACTTGGCCCTATGTCATTACATTTTTGGGTATTTAGATCACTCTTCTTTTTGGATATCTATTTCTTAGTCTGAATATGCTTTGGATATGTTGTAGCTATTTTTGATGGAGTATTGTAAGTCGTCCCCTACCCCTTTTGATGCAAATGTTTAAGTTAATTGTCCCATTATTTTTTCTACTATCTATAGGTCTTTTGTGGGGAGTTTTCTTTATCTCTCCCACACTTGATGTGACATTCTTTTTGTTTTTAGATTGTGTTCTAGGTACATGCAAGCACCTCAAGAGAGCCATTGGAAAGTGATAGATTTTATGTTGTAATAGGGGTACAAATCACATGGGAATCCATTATTCTATAGCATATTCCATTTTTTTGCAAGGCTATTAATGTAGATTAGGCCAATGACCTTGGTGAGAAAAATTCCACTTTGGGTTACTTATTTTCTCTTCCCTTTGGACCTATTTCTTAGGTATACAAGAAACAACACACCATAGCTCTTTCTTCCATTAAAGTATTGCAATGTAATCCTTGGTAGTAAACATATTAAGTGGATGCAAATGATGCTTGAGTGGTTGGATCTTCCTCAAAATTACCCTAATACATAGTTTTGTGATAATGAGATAACAATATGGTGGGTTTGCAACCCAATGGAGTATCAACAAACCAAACACATTGAGATTTTGGATGCACTACATTCACTAGCTTCATTCTTAGGGATGGCTTGTGTTATTGTATTTACCTTTTGTGTATGTGCTTGCAGACATATCCAATAAGGCCATGCCAAAGGTCGCCTTCATTTGATGGTAGGATCATATTGTTATGAGAATTTTTTCCTCATTGTATGTCTTATAAGGTCTTTTCTTTGTGGTCCCTATTCATCTTAATGGGGGATGTCGATATATATAATCATTCACTATAGGCCATAATCAACCTTATGATGAATTTTTATATTAGTCCACATAGCCATGTTCACCCCCTAAGGTGATCCTTGTAACATATTATGATTTAATAATATGTTGACTTGGTTGTTATTGGGATTTGTGCCATTGTATTATGGGTAGTATTTGTACTCCCACTTCCACACTATTCTATACATCAGTTTGAGATTAATTATGTATTTTTAGTGAGATATTATTTCTTGTGAAACTTTACTTATACATAACTTCCAAATTGAGAACAATTTGGTGGAGCTAATCATTAATAATGGAAATCAAAAGAACTTGATTTAAAGGGAATTTGTGGATGATCTTTGTTTACCAACTATAAAGCATCCAACCAAATACCATTTGGGATTGTACAAGAAAGAGGGGCAAGAAATACTTATCCCTCATGATTTCTTTGTGATATTTATTACTGAACCATTTCAAGACACAATGGAATGTGATGTCACTCTATTGTATTTTTGATGTTTGCTAATTGAAGCAACATATTTATATGATTGCGAGCCTGTTTTTGATGAATTACATAAGACTCACCAAAATGATGATAAAATGTATAAATTTAATTCTTTTGTTAATCCTTTGCTTTCTTGTAGGCCTATAATGAGAAGTTCATTTGCATAGATCTTTTTATTAGTAGAGAAACCAAGAAATACATTGCTAACTAGTTTCCACCATCAACAATTCAAATCTCTTATTGATGCTTATTTTGATATTTTTGAGGAGTTTTGGATTCCCCCTTTGAGGTCCATTCAAAATTCCATTGAGTTGGTGCTAATATATTATTTTCCCAATTGACCATCGTATTGCACTATATATATTGAGAATGTTGAGAGAGAGATCAAAATCAACCAATTGCTAGAGGACAATATTTATCCTGACACTTATATGGAGATCTTATTCTTCTAGTGCCAAATAAAAAGTTGAATGAGTGACAATTAGTCATATATTATCGACCTCTAAATAAAATCATTTTTAAGAATTGCTAACTGCTTTGAAATCAACTTTAGGGAGCTAAGTACTTCACTAAACTTAGCCTAAATTCTAGATATCGACATCTATTTGGAGACTTGTGATATTTGGAGAATAACCTTCAAGACAATTTTCAAACTTTACAAGTGGTTGGTCATGTTTTAGCCTCACCAATTTATGATGTTTTTAGGCCCCATCTTGGAAAACATGTTATAATCCATCTTAATGGCTTCTTGGTCTATAGCAATACTTGATATGATTACAAAATCCATGTCAAGATGGTGTTGGATATTATTCACCAAAACTACCTCCAAAGCAAGATGATGTTGACCTTCATATTTGGTTAAAATTCAACCACATACTTGGGCTTTCTTATTGATGAGCATGGGGTACATGTGGATCTAAATAAATTCTATGTACTATGTGAGTGTCACATTTCATCCAATATTTAAGATATGAAGTATTTTATTGGGTATGTGAACTTCTAAGGAAAGTTTGTTGTAATTACTCACATTTTACCTACCATTACAAAACTCTTGGAGTCCAAAGGTTGACTGAATATTTCATCATCTAAAAGATGCTCTTTGCATTGCTCCTATGCTTGCCTTGACCACTTGAACTTGATATTTGTTAGCTTTTTATGGGAGGTAGTACAACCACAATATGTAAGATAACTAACTGATATAACTATAAACTAATGGCACAATTATATGTAGGAAAATAATAATATGAACATCTACAAATAACTCAAAAATATGTCATTAATGAAAGTGACAAAAATAGTACAATGCTATATAATGGAGGACATGAACACTTCATGAATAGATATGAAAGGACTACATTGTACCATACTACTAAACTATAACACACACTTTATATTTATGTCTCCCTATATGCTCCTTGTATACCATTATATAATCCTCTTGTATTCTACCTTTAAAACACTCCTTATGAGGCCTTTATATAGGAAGATAAATTTCTTGGCCCTTAATCTACCTAAGACTTATGTACATGTGGACTACATGCACATTTACAACTTGCACATTGACATTTGTGCATTTATTACAATAGTTGAAGTAACTAATATAATTTACTCTAAATTAAACTCCTACTCTAGTAATGTACCAAATGTTGTACATTTACATAACCCAAATTATGTAATGCCTAAAGAATCTACTTTCACAAAACTATTAGTTTGTGAGTTTTCAAAAATTCTTTTAAATTCTATTGATTCTTCTCTTTCATTTGCATCTTCTTTATTATCCATTGAGTTTTCTGAATCATCAATCATGCTTTTAAGCCATATTGGTATTTTCCTTGCTCCTTTTTCTTATTACATTATTTAATGTGTTCTTTGGAGTAGACATTTTTCTTAGTTTTAGCTCTTTATGTTTTAAGAACACTTTTGATAGATCCTTAGTAGTAGACTACCTTATGACTCCCCAATTTAAATTATATGAACCAATTTAATAAAACCTTTCTAAACTTAGGTTTTGTAGAATCCTTATCTCTCCCTAGTGATTAGAATATGCTATAAGCTTAATAAATTTCTTCGTAAGTAATAGTTCACCAATATTTTGATGTTTTCTAATTGAAGCAACATATTTATATGATTGCGAGCCTATTTTTGGTGAATTACATAAGACTCACCAAAATAATGATAAAATGTATAAATTTAATTCTTTTGTTAATCATTTGCTTTCTTGTAGGACTATAATGAGAAGTTCATTTGCATAGATCTTTTTATTAGTAGAGAAACCAAGAAATGCATTGCTAACTAGTTGCCACCATCAACAATTCAAATCTTTTATTGATGTTTATTTTCATATTTTTGAGGAGTTTTGGATTTCCCCTTTGAGGTCCATTCAAAATTCCATTGATTTGGTGCTAATATCTTATTTTCCCAATTGACCATCGTATTCCACTATATCTATTGAGAATGTTGAGAGAGAGATCAAAATAAACCAATTGCTAGAGGACAATATTTATCCTGACACTTATATGGAGATCTTATTCTTCTAGTGCCAAATAAAAAGTTGAATGAGTGACAATTAGTCATATATTATCGACCTCTAAATAAAATTATTTTTAAGAACCGCTAACTGCTTTGAAATCAACTTTAGTGAGATAAGTACTTCACTAAACTTAGCCTAAATTCTAGATATCGACATCTATTTGGAGACTTGTGATATTTGGAGAATAACCTTCAAGACAATTTTCAAACTTTACAAGTGGTTGGTCATGTTTTAGCCTCACCAATGTCCTTACCAAATTTATGTGCAGCATTTATGATGTTTTTAGGCCCCATCTTGGAAAACATGTTATAATCCATCTTAATGGCTTCTTGGTCTATAGCAATACTTGAGATGATTACAAAATCCATGTCAAGATGGTGTTGGATATTATTCACCAAAACTACCTCCAAAGAAAGATGATGTTGACCTTCGTCTTTGGTTAAAATTCAACCACATACTTGGGCTTTCTTATTGATTAGCATGGGATACATGTAGATCTAAATAAAGTCTAGGTACTATGTGAGTGTCACATTTCATCCAATATTTAAGATATGAAGGATTTTCTTGGGTATGTGAACTTCTAAGGAAAGTTTGTTGTAATTACTCACATTTTACCTACCATTAGAAAATTCTTGGATTCCAAAGGTTGACTGAATATTTCATCATCTAAAAGATGCTCTTTGCATTGCTCCTATGCTTGCCTTGACCACTTGAACTTGATATTTGTTAGCTTTTTATGGGAGGTAGTACAACCACAATATGTAAGATAACTAACTGATATAACTATAAACTAATGGCACAATAATATGTAGGAAAATAATAATATGAACATCTACAAATAACTCAAAAATATGTCATTAATGAAAGTGACAAAAATAGTACAATGCTATATAATGGAGGACATGAACACTCCATGAATAGATATGAAAGGACTACATTGTACCATACTACTAAACTATAACACACACTTTATATTTATGTCTCCCTATATGCTCCTTGTATACCATTATATAATCCTCTTGTATTCTACCTTTAAAACACTCCTTATGAGGCCTTTATATAGGAAGATAAATTTCTTGGCCCTTAATCTACCTAAGACTTATGTACATGTGGACTACATGCACATTTACAACTTGCACATTGACACTTGTGCATTTATTACAATACTTGAAGTAACTAACTTAATTTACTCTAAATTAAACTCCTACTCTAGTAATGTACCAAATGTTGTACATTTACATAACCCAAATTATGTAATGCCTAAAGAATCTACTTTCACAAAACTATTATTTTGTGAGTTTTCAAAAATTCTTTTAAATTCTACTGATTCTTCTCTTTCATTTGCATCTTCTTTATTATCCATTGAGTTTTCTGAATCATCAATCATGCTTTTAAGCCATATTGGTATTTTCCTTGCTCCTTTTCTTATTACATTATTTAATGTGTTCTTTGGAGTAGACATTTTTCTTAGTTTTAGCTCTTTATGTTTTAAGAACACTTTTGATAGATCCTTAGTAGTAGACTACCTTATGACTCCCCAATTTAAATTATATGAACCAATTTAATAAAACCTTTCTAAACTTAGGTTTTGCAGAATCCTTATCTCTCCCTAGTGATTAGAATAAGCTATAAGCTTAATAAATTTCTTAGTAAGTAATAGTTCACCTTTTGAGTTGATTTTATAATATTTTGTAAATAACAATAATCAACTTTTATTTCACCTTATCTCTCCTATTGAACTATGCACTTAACTTGAAGTTCTCTATGGTTGGATTTCTTTTGTCCCTTTAGTATGAGTATGAGACAAGTGTTAGTATATAATTCCAACTCCTTTAAATAAATTATGAACTTATTTTATAGCCCTTAATATCCAACAGTTTAATATTTCTAAATTCCAATAATCTATTTTTGATATAGTATTACCTTATAACTCCCTAATTTTGAAATAATAGAAAATAATAATATTTGAAATAATAGAGTTTTAATTTTCCAAGTAGAAACCCTTATATCTCCTATGGTACTTAATTGCAAATATTAAACTATTTAAGTATATAAATCTTCTTTAAATTTGCTTTCAAATGTATGGTTGATTTTGTTATTATTTCCAAAGTAAATAAAAGAAGAGTTTCAACCTTATATTATACTCCTTATAACTCCATTTAACTTAGGAAAGCAAGATTTAAATCAAGTAATATTTTTACCTTCCTTGTAGGGTATTTCATCCATGTTGATTGGTGTATGGAGTTTGTTCTAAATTTCTACGGATTCTTACGAATGACAGAGGCTCTTAAATGCAAATAGGTATATTTTTATCCTCTTGAATAACGCTCAGACTCCTTCCTTTAATGCTTAACCATGTGCCTTGATTTCTGTCTCACTTAATGCTCACTACAAAAATGCTTTTTTATTTCAGGTTTAGGCACTTTAAATAGCACTGATGCCTTTCAAATTTGAACTAGTGGCACTTGAGAGTTACGTTAAATATGGGCGTTGAGACATAGGTTCTTCCAATGCTCATTCCTTCTTGCAATTATGACTATGGCAAGTAACATCCCAATGATGTTTGTAACTACTCAAAGATAGACGTTAGATTATCCCTTGAGTGTTCTTATTCTAGACATACATTGAGGAATGTGAGGGCACCTAGAATGGTTGTGCCAAGTGGCACAAGATACCTTGGCTTTATATTACAAGTGGCACTCAGGTTTCCTACATGTAGACCTTCCCTCCAATGTATTATACCTTGTATATCCTTTTTCAATAAATGCTCTTGATAACTTATCTCCAATGCCTTCTTTCCAAGCCAACTTAGATGTTGTGTGGGTGGCTCCAGCTAAGGCGATGAGGAATGCTTTAATGGAGGTTCTATGGCACTCCAATGGTGGCTATGGATGCTTTGTTTTAGCTGATGGTTCCTCTAGATTCTACCTTGGGTAAAGCTCCTTGTACCTTGCTTATTCGTGCCTATCTTTAGCATTGTTCCTTCTACGTAGATAGTAGTTGGTAATGGCCTCCTTATATTGGATTTGTGCTATAGGTTTGATGCTTGTTATAGGTGCTCGATTCAATGGCAAATATGGTGTCTTTAGGCACCTTGACTCTTGAGTAATGTGATCCATTTTATGGCTCTCTTTTCATGCTTAAACTCTACCCCTTTACCTTGCTATAATGACTGCCTTGTAGATGTGCTTTATGGTCGTTGTAATGCCTTAACTTGCACCTGGATAATAGGATGAATATATTCCTTTTTCACACATTTTGACCTTCTTAATGAGGCAATTTCTTGAGAGCAATGTTTCTATTATATTGTCTCCCATTTGGTGACTTACTTTCACCAAGATATGAAGCAGGTTTTGGATGCTCAATAGTGTCTTTAGACACTTCACTCTTACCTAAATTTATGCACTATAACTTCCTTCAATGATAAGTTCTTAATGCACTTTAAAACTTAAGGGTAATTAGTATTAATGCTAAAAAGTGTGAAGGATTAGGGTTTTTTTCCTGAAAAGCATCTCATATTTTAGGAGCCATATCTTCACGAATAGTTATCTAATTTAGTTAATTCTTAGACCAACTTGTGCAAAATTTCAATAGCTTTAAAATAAGTGGTCATATGCAAAAATCTGATCACTATTGATGGAGATACAACCCTGTGAAGTCAACCATTCAAAACAAGGGCAATGACAATTTTCCAAGTCCCAAAAAATGAAATTGCAAAGTGTAAAGGATTAGGGTTTTTTCTGAAAAGCATCTCATATTTTAGGAGCCATAGCTTTGTAAAGAGTTATTTGATTCAGCTTATTCTTGGACCAAATTATGCAGAATTTGAATAGATTTACATATGCAAAAATTCGAGCAATATTGAGGGAGATACATCCCTGTGAAGTCAACCATTCGAAACAAGGGCAGTGATAATTTTTCAAGTTGCAAAAAATGAAATTGCAAATATTTGCCAACTAGGGTTCGAACGATGGAAAGAGCAATGAAGAGCTAGGACTTCAACGAGGCAAGACATTCTATTTGGACAAAGAATTTTTCAGCTAAGTTCTTTTTTCCTTTTCTTTATCTTAGAAATTGTGCATGAAAATTTTATAAAGTTTTTATAAAATATTATATTTGTTATAGAATTTCCAGATAATTTTCATTAGATTTTGAGTTTTAGTTTCCTTTCCATGAATCAATTTATAGTTAAATATTTAGAATCATCTCTAGTGGTAGAGGTTAGTGAGTGCACCTCAGAGAGAACCTCATTGCTTCAATATAGGGTAGTTTTTGGTAAATTTAATGGGTATTGGCCAGGGGCTTCAACCTTGAGAAAATGGATTGATAGGAGTTGGAAGTCTCCAAAAGTGATTCTATCATTTCTTCCCAAAGGTTTCTTCCTAGCCATTTTTGCTTCTAGGTAAGAAAGAGAAAGAATCCTAAAATGGGGTCCTTGGTTTATGGGAAGAGCAGGGCTCTTCCTTACCCACTAGTATGAAGGCTTTTCACCTGAAAATATAAATTTATCCCTAGTACCAGTCTGGGTTAGGATGTTTGGATTGCCCATTGAATTTTGGGAAATAGATACCTTCAAGGTAATAGGCAACACTCTAGGAGAATTCCTTGATATTTTAGATACAACAAAAGATGGATTTTTGGCTATTTATGCTCGAATATTGGTCATGATTGATATAAGTAAAGCTTTACCAGAATCAAATACTCTTAATTATGGGGATAAGATGTGGATCCAAACTATAGATTATGAAAATATATCTTTTAGATGTATAAGATGTCATGAGGTGGGACATATTGAGAGATCATGCCCTAAGAAGAGCCCAACAAAATCATTTGTAGAAAATTGTAAGAGAAATTTACAAATGGTTATGGATAAAGATGGTTTTCAACTTCCAAAAAATAGATCTAGAAAAATAAAATAAAATGAACAGTGGAGACCAATAAGAAAGGATACTGGAAGAAATTCTAATTCTTTTGAGGCTTTAGCCTATGAAGAAAAAGTAGATCAAAACTTAGAGGACACAGGACAACAATTTCAACATATTAGCAAGGAATCGTCTATTAAATATGATTCTAATTTAAGGAATAACATTCTCGATGAAACCAAGGAATGTGTTTCATCATATTTTGAAGACTCTCTTGAAGTACCATGCACCATTCAAGAGAAAATAATTGCTAAATAAAATGCAGTTTTAGATGGTAATACCTCTACCATTAATAAGAAAATACCAAAAAATGAGTAGGATAAGTCAAAAGCTTCTATAATAGAGCTAGGAGAGGATAAATATGTTGAAAAACAAAATGGTGAAAGAATATTGAGGAATAGAATAATAAGACCTACTCCTGATATAGGCAAGGCAAAAAGAGGAAAACCCTCAAATTATCAAGCAAGATCCAAGGAAGCAGGAGCTAACATAGAGAAAGGAACACAAACTAAGTTGGTTGAACTTCTCTTTACCAAATAATAAAATGATATTGCTAATACGCAAGAGGGGCCAAAATCCCCTAATGAGAGATGATTATCATCTCATGGAATATAAGGGGTGATAATGCCCCCTTAAAGCATAGGTGTATTAGGGACCTATGTTTAAGTAATAAACCTGATATTCTCTGTATCCAGGAAACTAGAATGACAAAAGAAGAAATTTCAAAAACTATGAAAGCAGTTTGGGAAAGATGTGAATGGGATGTTATGGATTCTGAAGGAGTAGTAGGAGGAATTCTAACTTGTTGGAATCCTTCTAGAACCTCTTATGTAACCATTCATAAAACTAGGCAATGGATAATCTCTTAAGTCACTTGTTACTTTGTTGATATTCACTTCATCCTTATCAATGTGTATGGTCCTACAACTCATTCAGGTAGATTAGAAGTTTAGAGTGGGATTGAGACCTTTATGAGAAGTAGAGACCAAGAAATCCATTTCATGATCATTGGGGATTTTAATGCCATTACCAAGTTGAATGAAAAATTTGGAGGAATTAGGAAATTGACCCAAAGTATGAAATATTTCTCAGCTTTTATTCAAAACACCAATATATGGGAATTTGAGTTTGAAGAAGACAACTATACTTGGACCAACAATAGGAGAGGTTAGAACCTAATAGAATAAAAATTAGATAGATGCATTCTCTAATATCATTAGCTAGATGAAGGAACTTGTGCTAAAATTAATACCTTAACAAGGATTGGTTCAGATCACTACCCAATAAGAGTTAAAATGATGGTTAGTGAATTAAAAAAAAATCACGTTTTAAATATGAGTGGATGTGGGAAGACCATCCTCAATATATTGAGTGATAGCTCAAATATAGAATTCTTTAGGTAATGTTGGGTTGTATATTCTTCCAAACCAGATTAAATCTATGACATCTAGATTAAAAGAATAGAACAAGAACATCTTTGGAAACATTTTTTAGAAGAAAGAAGAACTAAAAGATAAACCTTCAAAATTCCAAAAAGGTGATGAAAATAATACAAGCTCAGAGGAAAGGAATTGCTTAGTGAATATCATAATATTTTGATTAAGGAAGAGAAATTTTGGAGATTAAAATCAAGACAGACTTGGTTAAAAGGAGATAAAAATACAAAGTTTTTTAATATGGATAAATCCCCTTGTCTAGATGGGCTCTTTGCAGCTTTTTACAAACATAATTGGGATATAGTGAAGGATTATTTATTGGTGGCAGTGGAATAGTCTAGGGTAAAACAATACATTCCTTATAAAATAAATGCAACTTATCTTACCCGACTTCCAAAAAATAAGGATGCTGAATTGTTTGATTCTTTTAGACCCATAAGCCTATGTAATATGGCTTATAATATTATATCCAAAGTGATGGTGAATAGATTAAGGTCATTGTTAGACAAAATAATTTTAGAATAGCAAGGAGGTTTTGTGAAAGGGAGACAAATTTTGGATGGGATCATAGTAGCTCATGAAGTTATACATTCAACAACTTCAAGAAAAGAGAAAGCTATGATCTTAAAACTTGATATGAGTGAAGCCTATGATAGGGTTAAATAGAATTTTCTTTTTGTAGTTTAGATAGGTTTGGTTTTGGGAAGAAATGGGTTAGATGGATTAAAGTTTGTGTCTCTAAAGTTTCTTATTCAATGTTGGTTAATGGGTTAGTGATAGAATATTTTAAAGCCAAGAGAGGCCTTAGACAAGGATATCCTCTATCTCCTTATTTGTTCATTATTATGGCAGAAGTTTTGAGTAGGAACTTAAATAAGGCTTACAAATATGGGTTTATAAGTGGACTTAAGGTTAGTAATAATATCGATAACATCACCCATCAACAGTTTGTAGATGATACAACCCTTTTTGGAAGGGCAAGGATAAATGAGGCCAGAGCTCTGAATAACTTTTTAATAGAGTACGAAAGAGCTTCAGGGCAAAAAATTAATAGGACTAAATCCAAAATTTAATTTCTTAAAACTCCTGCTAATATCAAAGCAAGAATTTATAGGTTGCTTCAAATGGAGGAGGTAAATTTACCAACTTATCTAAGGATGCCTTTATTTGAGGGGAGAATGAGGATAGATTTATGGAATCCAGTTATTAGTAAAGTTTAAAATAAACTTCCATCTTGGAAAGGTAGATGGTTATCATTAGAAGGAAGAGTGCAATTAATTAAGTCAGTATTACAAGCCATTCCAACATATTATGTCTTTGTATTCTATGCCAAAATCAGTTGAAAAAAGTTTAATCTTTATTATGCGATCCTTTATATGGTCAGGTTTACATGATAAAAGGAAATTTTCTTTGGTGAACTGGAGCAAGTTCTGTGATGACAAAAACTAGGTGAGGTCTTGGTTTAAGAGCTCTTATAGATGCAAACTTAGCTCTTAAGGGAAAAGTTATCTGGAGATTATACAAAGAGAATCAAAGACAATGGGCAATAATTCTTCTAAGTATGTTGATCCCAATGACCCAAGTTTAATATTTACTGCATTCTCTCTTCCAAATGGTTTTGCTCTTTGGAATGGTTTAAAAAATCTATTGATCTTATGATTAAAGGTTTAAGATGGGTGGTGGGAACTAGAGATAAATTTTCTATTTGGATGAATACTTGGTGTGATAAAAAAACCACTCAATTTAGATCCAGTTTTGAAACCTTGGATGATATTGCTTCAAGATAAATACGGTGATAGGGTTTCAAACATTTTGTACAAGGATCGAGAAGGAAGATACAAATGGAAAAAATATTTTTCTACAAGTATACAAGACATTGATGTTAGGAGGTAATTGAGTAGAAAGATAACAATTGTAATTATTCCAAGGGATGCCAAGGATAAATTGATTTGGGAGTTAAATAGCTTAGGAGAATACACAACAAGAAGTGGATATAATGTTCAACACCAACATAATAATAATATCACTAAAATTTGGAGAGATATTTGGGATAGCCCAAGCATTCCTATAGTCAAAATGTTTGTTTGGATAGTAGGTCATAGAATAATTTTATCTTGGGATAACCTAATGAAAAGGGATTTTCATGGATACTCTAAATGTGTTTTCTGTAATAAAGAGGAGGAAAGTATTGACCATCTCTTGGGACATCTAGAATATATGGCAATGTATTCTTAATATGTTTGGTAAATGCATGGTGATGAATAGCATAATTTAAGATTGGTTAAAGCAATGGCAGAACACTTATAAAAGTGAGGCTTTACAGACAATATGGGATATATTAAAATATACAATACTTTGAACTATATGGCTAGAAAGGAATAGAAGAATATTTAAAGGAAAGGAAACTAGTTTAGAGGTAATGAAAAAGAAGATATGTTTAGCCATAGAGGAGTCTAAACCAACCCTATCAACTCAACCAATCCCTAATTTGGAAGCAGAGAGTCTTGATAGATGGAGTCAATTCATTAAATGGAATTATTATATTGGGTAAAAGAGAAGCAAAAATAAGGTAAAGAATATAAAGTGGAAACCACCAGATGTGGAGTGGGTTAAGTTAAATTTTGATGGAGCATCTAAAGGAAACCTAGGACCAACAGGAGGAGGAGGAATAATTAGAAATAATAGAGGAGATATTTTGTCTTATTATGCTTTCAATTGTGGATTTAAGACAAATAATGAAGTTGAAGCTTGGGTAGCTTTAGAAGGGTTAAAAATATGTAAAAAAATGAAATGGAATAAAGTTTGGATGGAAGGTGATTCTCTCATAGTAATAAATGTAATTTTGAGGAAAGAAAAGGCTCCATGGAATATATAAGAGATAATTATGGAAATTCAATATCTTGCTAAAGAGTTTGAAGAAATCAGGTTTACATATATATTAAGGAAAGGAAAAAATGTGCAGATAAGCTAGCCAATAGAGGGGTTTTGGTTGAGGATCATGAAGTTAACATCTCCTTTCCATGGTTAGAGAAAGTAGAAAGTTTATTTGAAGCTAACAAAAATTGTTGATTGCCTAAATCAATTAATGATTAAGTTTTACTTTAATATTTTCCATTGGTAATATCTATTTTATTTTGTAATAATAATGTGTGTTCATTTAGACTATTTATTATAATTTTTGTGGTTGCACTTGTGTTTCAGGAAGGAAACTAGCAATCCATATTTAGTAAAGCGGACTATGTTAGTGCGATGTTTTGGAAATATTACTCTACTAAGATGCAAGGCATAGATAGTAGAGGTGAAGTTTTGGCATTGTGAAGGTTGCTATAGGAAAATGTCAAGAAAGATGCTAAATTTTGGAGTAATTGTATTCATATAGAGATTTGAAAAGATCCATAAAATGAAAATCAAGAATTCATACATTTTATGTAAAATGATGTAGGTTTCTAACTATAGCATCTCAATTGAGATGAGAAGTGTATCTATTTGTAAACTCTCAAGCTCTAAAGAAGAGATATGTAATTTTTTAAGGGTGGGGGACCTGAAGAACATAATATTATACTAAGAGTGGGAGTGAACAGTATTAGATAAAACTTTTCTCTTTTCTTTCCAAAGCAATATCCTCAAATAATAGCAATGCAATCATGAAATAATGCACAAATCACCATGCACATAAGAGACAAATATTTTATGAAGAAACACCCTTTCAAGAGAAAACCATGGTAAAATATTGCTTATATATTTCTTCACTAAATTTTGTGGGCACCAACCCACAAGAGACACCAATCCTTTATACAAGTTCGTGGACACCAATCCATAGGAGACACCAATCCCCTATACAATTTTGTGGACACCAATCCACAGGAGACACCAATCCCCTTGCTCAATTTTGTGGACACCAATCCATAGGAGATACCAATCCCCTTGCTCAATTTTATGGACACCAATCCCCTTTATCAAGTTTGTGGACACCAATCCATAGGAAACACCAATCCCCTTGCTCAAGTTTATGGACACCAATCCCCTTGCTTAGGTTCATGGACACTAATCCACAAGAGACACCAATCCTCTTGCTCAGGTTCATGGACACTAATCCATAGGAGACACCAATCCACAGGAGACACTAATCCCCTTGCTTAGGTTCGTGGACACCAATCCACAAGAGACACCAATCCCCTTTTGCTTACCAATATGGTCTAAAAATCTGCTCAGGTTTGTCCTCAAATCTTTCTCACAAACACTGCCCAAATCTACTCCAAAATATGCTCACAAACACTGCTCAAATCTGCTCACAAATACTGTTCAAATCTGCTCACAAACACTGCTCATAAACACTACTCAAAACTTGCTTGATAATGGCATCAACTTCTTCACATTTTCTTGAGTTTACTTTCTTCAACTAAAAGCAATTCAAATATATTCTACCCAAAAATATTTTATCTTCATGAACATATAGAGAATGAATGCACTTGTCACGACCCATTTTGGCAAACCCTTCTACGTACGGTAATAGGACTTATTTCCTAGGTTGATATCACTCTGTGAAGTCAATTAATATTAAATTGGGCATTAAATTGGTCAAATTCTAGAGTAGAGATTTAATTTATTTAAATATCCTTAATTAATTTAATTACCTTCATTTTAGAAGGAAATTAGGTAGTTTGTTTTTTTTATAAACTAGTTCAATTTTGATTGGATTAAATTAAAAATAAAAAATTAAATAAAAATAAAAACTACTTTGTATATTTTAGAATATATATATATATATATATATATATATATATATATATATATATATATATATATATATATTTCCCTCCACATGGCTACTTTGGGAAGGTTGAGATGGTGGATAAGATTCTGCTCTTATCTCTATGGATTCCCTTTCCATATATATATATATATATATATATATATATATATATATATATTAAAGGAATCTTTAACTTGGGGTGAGAAAAAGAAGATAAAAATATATATATATAATAATATTTTTTATATATATATATATATATATATATATATATATAGAAGCATATTTTCTAAAATAAAGAAAGCAAAAAGAAGCATCTTTCTTGCCTAAGAAGAAAGAGAGTTATAAATTATCGTTAAGATGGAGAAAAATATGGGAGGATATGCTATGTTATGCAATTCTTAGATTATGACAATGTGTACTATGATGCAAGGAATGTATGCTTAACTTTAATATGTTGATGATTTAATGATATACGATTATGTCAATTATTTTTTGGAATGTATTGGGTAATTATGAATGATGTAGTTAGCTAGCTTTACCTTTCGATAACTAGCTCTTGATGTATTCAATGATTGTGTGGATGCAAAAATTAGAATGTAATGGAATGAAAATCTTGCTCAATTAGATATCTCATGTGTGCTACAGTCTCAAGAATCATAAAATAATGGATTCTACTCCTTAAGGATTAATTGGGTTATGATCACTTCATAAACATTCATGGATGGTATTGGACTTGAGTTGTAAACCAAGTCAGATCTTACATTTTGAGTTGATAAATGAATGTACATGAGGTGTAGGTACTCCCATGATGGCTATATAATGCCTCTTGTAATGAATTTAATTGATTCATGCATATAAAAAAATGGATGCCTAATTAAAAGGGTGGGGAAATAAGCCTTAAGAGGTATAAGGATATATAACCTTGCTTAAGATAACATTCCAAGGATTCTATGAATTGATCACGTATAGTGATTTTTTATCTTAGTAACCCTAACGGGAAGATGTTGGGTTGGATCTAAGATCTATGAATAACCATTGTTGAGGTTATTTCATTATTATGGGTTTCCATCTTCAAGGCATTCATCCATATACTGGACAGTATGGTTAAGGGTGATTTCCCTTTTAAGAGGGATGAAACCTAATGCTTGGCCAACATTCTCATATCCGAGTGGTATGAGGGTTTTGTAGAAGCTGATCACTTCTACTCAAGAGTGACTCTGATCAAGTCTTAATATCTCTTTATGCTATTTGCCTTGGTAGCTTACAATCCAAATGGAATGATTCTATTTTAGTTCATGATTATGACCCTTGCCTCATGAAAGATGAATGTGTATTTATACAAAAAAAAAATTATGGTAACAAATGGGGTTGTTACAGCACTAATGTAGTAAGCTTCAAATGGCCAATATGTTCTTCACATTCATTAAGTCTATCGCTTCCACATATCTCACATTTATTACATTTTAAAGGTAGCTCAAGTCTAGCTTAGATAACTTACTTGTGTGTTGACTTGGAGATGCTAATACCTTGCTCTTCTTCCACTATCATGTGCACCTTTTCTTCTTCTTGAAATGGTTGAATTGTCCTTCCTTGTTAATTGAATGCTTGGGTGAATATGTGCACTTAATATTCTTTGACACCTTGACTTGTTCCTAAATATGTGCCCTCCAAATCTGCCTCAATAATGATGATCTTCCTCTTGCATGTGCTTTTTCAAATCTAGTCAATAATTCTCTTTTTCCTTCTTGATTTAAATATCAAATCAACCACTTTAAACCCTTATCACTTCTTTTAAAAACATACACAATAAAGCTTAAAAATAACTCCTTATATATCCCTTTTAAAACTTACAAAATAAAGCTTTAAAAACACAACATTACACCTTATATCTCCCTTTTATCAAATTTTCATAATGAAACTTTATAATAACAATATGACCCTTATATCTCCCTTTTATTAATTTGCAAAAATAAAACTTTATACTAACACCATGACCCTTATATCTCCCTTTTATTAATTTGGAAAAATAAAAAACTTTACCCTTACCTTGCACAGTTGTAGATGAGATTCAATCTTCTAACCTCTAGAAGTGCAACACCCTAACACGGGCTCGTGACCAACTAAGCTAGCGTAGTAGATGAAACCAAAAGGTGTAGCAAAATATTTAACTCCTTCGTTGTGCTATCTCATATGCTTCAACAAAATAGGCGTCGAAGAGATTCGACCCTCTAACCTTCTGCACCACAAGGTCCTAGCTAGGGCTAGGCAACCGATTGGGCTAACCCAACAGATGAAACCAAAGGCGCACCATAAACTATATAGCTCCTTCTTTGCATTATTTTGAACAACAAAAAAAGCGTCAAGGATTCGACCTTCAAACCTTCTGCATCGTAGTGCTCCAATGCGAGCTAGGATACTGACTAGTCTAACCACTCGATTGAGATAGAAGTGGCACGAAAAAATATTTAAAGTCTTCTTTCGATCGCTGCTACACCGCCAAACTTGCACTCCTCTCCTCCCTTGTCTTCTACCCACTGCTCGCTCTCCACTCGAAGGATATATTCGAATTTCATGCCATAGCCAAAGTGAATTAATGGCCTTATATTAATATGCTTTTTGTCATTCATGCCCAAGGAGGTCGGCCCATTATTTGAATATTTGAATTTTCAAAATCTCTTTTGTATGGTGCGCTCAAGGAGGTCGGCCCATGCAGATTTAATTTTTTAACCTTTTATATATTTAAATATTTTGATTTAAATATAAACCTTCCACTTTATTTAAACTTTTATATATTTAATTCTTTTGATTTAAATATAAACCTTCCACTTTAATATTTAAATATTTCATTTAAATATTAAAGCATATGAAATCACCTTTGAAGATATCTCTGCCTTTATTATCAATGACAACTCAATATTTCATCCTTGAAGATATTTCTGCCTTTGACATCAATGACAACTCAATATTTCTAACAATCTCCCCCTTTGTCATTGATGGCAACCCTACAATGAAACTGTCCTTTATTGCAACATGATCACAAACTGCTCCCCTGACAAGCTGCTCCCCCTTACTAAAATTCTCCCCCTTTGACATCAATGGCAAAGGCTCCTTGGGGCTGTAAGATAAGACACTTGACAACGCCCCCTTACTCCCTACTCTTCTTGAGACTTTCAATTATGAGATGGGAGTGAAACTCCCAAATTACTATGCTCCTCTTCTTGTTCTATTTTCTTTCTCCAAACTTTGGAGGTCATACCCTTTTGAATATTTTGACCATCCTCTTTTTTGCTTGACTTCGAAATTTTAGGGAACACTGTTCTACACCATCTAGATGTATGCCCAAAATTATTACATTTGTAGCATATGATGTTGTAGTCCATGAGAGGTGCAAATGAATTGAAATTCCTCTTGGTGAAGCCAAAATTATTCTTAGCACAGACCCTGCAATTTACAACTTTATGACCAAATTTGTTACATGAGAAACAATAACCATGGAAGAAATATTGAAACTTGTCTGATTGCCTTGGAGGATATTATCGCATGGTTCTCTCATTGTTGTTTCTGTGATGGACCTTGGTCCTTGATGATGCTTTGTTTTCTTCCTTCTTGATGCTTCCACTTCTCAATACATCAGCATAGGTCTTAGGTTCCTCTTTAATCATTTTCTTTGATGCCTCTTTTCCTTTTGATCTTGACTCCCCCTTTTGTTTTCTTTGACCTTCTTCAAATCCAAGTCCAGTATTTATAGTCGAAGATCTTTGTGTTTTGATAATATCACCCATGATTTTTGTGCTTTTCCCAAACCTATGTAGCTTATCATTAGAATCTTCCACTTCCTTCCTCAGAGAGACAACCTCATGTTCCAGTTTTTCACATTCCAACTCTTTTGCCTTTAACTTCTCAACCATACCTTCTTCAATTTGCTTTACCTCTTCAACTTTAACTTTCAGGTCAATGAGTTCTTGTGATAACTTGGCCTTTGTCTTCTCATCCTCTTGTACTTGAGCCTTCAATCTTGAGTTCTTCTTTCTAACCCTCTTCAACTCTTCAAGAGCAACAACAAGTTCCTCTTCTATGTCAACCATGGCTTCTTCTTCATTTTCTAAATCTTTCTCTTCTTCTTGGTCTTTGAAAATAGGAGCATCTTCTTTCTCTTCTATGGCTAAGAATAGGATTTCTTCTCTTTCACTATCGGAGAGGCTTTCATCATTGTTGTTGGAGGAATTGCTTGCTTCTTCAACATAAAAACTCTTCTTGTGTCTTTGAAAGATCTTCTTCTCATGCTTGCTTTGACCATGCCTGTTTTTCTTTTCATGATAAAATTTTCTTTCTTTCTTTTTCTTATATTCTTTTTCTTCTTCACTGCTACTACTTCTAGCTTGTGGGCAATTAGATGCATAGTGACCAAGGTTACCACAATTAAAACATTTCATAGAATGCATACCTTTATGTTTTCTTGGACCCTTCTTATTCCTTCGCACAAAGTTAGCTTCTTCTCCATTGCTTGATTCTTCACTTGATTCTGGTTCCTTATTCTTTGTCTTCTTTGAAGCTTTAAATGTTGCTTCCCATTTGGATGTTTGATATTTTTCAGTCCTCATCTCATAGGCTATGAGAATTCCATGTAGCTCATCCATGCTTAAGGTTTTAAGATCCTTCATCTCTTCTATTGCTGAAACCTTTGCATCAAACCTCATGGGAAGTGACCTTAAGATTTTTTGAACAATCTTAGAGTCTTCAATATTTTCTCCAAGTCCACGAATGGTGTTGACAACCTCATCAACTCATAGTAGATACTTGGCAATATCTTCCTCATATTTCATCTTCAAGTCTTCAAACTTCCTCCTATGGGTTTGAAGTTTTGCCATTTTAACCTTGTCATCTCCTTCATATGTTCTTTGTAACTTATCCCATATTTCTTTTTTTGAGGTGCATTGCATGACTTTCACAAACTTTGATTCACATAACCCACTTAATATTGCATTCATTGCCCTGGCATTATTTTCAAATAGTTTCTTGCCATCTCTATCCATGGGAGGAGTTGTAGGTGGTGTGAACCCATCCTCAATGGATTGCCATATATCATAGCCATGTGCCATCAAATAATTCCGCATCCTTATGCTCCATAAAGCATAGTTAGTCCCATAAAATAATGGTGCCCTATTTGATGAAAAACCTTCTTGGCTAGCCATGTGTGTTCTTGTAAGATCTTCCTTCAAGTTGTTAGGCTTTCATGAAGGAACCCGCTCTGATACCAATTGAAGAACACAAGCTTATATTGAGAGGGGGGTGAACAGTATAAGATAAAACTTTTCTCTTTTCTTTCCAAAGCAATAACCTCAAATAATATCAATGCAATAATGAAATAATGCACAAATCACCATACACATAAGAGACAAATATTTTATGTGGAAACACCCTCTCGAGAGAAAACCATGACAAAATATTGCTTATATATTTCTTCAATAAATTTTATGGGCACCAACCCATAGGAGACACCAATCCCCTATACAAGTTCATGGACACCAATCCATAGGAGACACCAATCCCTATACAAGTTCATGGACACCAATCCATAGGAGACACCAATCCCCTCTCTCAAGTTCATGGACACCAATCCATAGGAGACACCAATCCCCTTGCTCAAGTTCATGGACACCAATCCATAGGAGACACCAATCCCCTTGCTCAAGTTCATGGACACCAATCCATAGGAGACACCAATCCCCTTGCTCAAGTTTATGGACACCAATCCATAGGAGACACCAATCCCCTTGCTCAAGTTCATGGACACCAATCCATAGGAGACACCAATCCCCTTGCTCAAGTTTATGGACACCAATCCATAGGAGACACCAATCCCCTTGCTCAAGTTATGGACACAATATTGATAACAATTTTCTAATTGTCTAAAACCTACTCAAATATGCTCTCAAATCTTCTCACAAAACCTGCTCAAATCTGCTCCAAAATCTACTCAAAACTGCTCACAAAACTGCTCAAATATGCTCCAAAACTTACTCATAAAAACTGCTCAAATCTGCTCCAAAATCTGCTCACAAACACTGCTCAAAACTTGCTTGATAATGGCATCAAGTTCTTCACCTTTTCTTGAGTTTGCTTTCTTCAACTAAAAGCAATTCAAACATATTCTACCCAGAATTATTTTATCTTCATGAACATATAGAGAATGATATGCACTAATGTAGTAAGCTTCAAATGGCCAATATGTTCTTCACATTCATTAAGTCTGTCGCTTCCACATATCTCACATTTATTACATTTTAAAGGTAGCTCAAGTCTAGCATTAGATAACTTACTTGTGTGTTGACTTGGAGATGCTAATACCTTGCTCTTCTTCCACTATCATGTGCACCTTTTCTTCTTGAAATGGTTGAATTGTCCTTCCTTGTTAATTGAATGCTTGGGTGAATATGTGCACTTAATATTCTTTGACACCTTGACTTGTTCCAAATATGTGCCCTCCAAATCTACCTCAATAATGATGATCTTCCTCTTGCATGTGCTTTTCAAATCTGGTCAATAATTCTCTTTTTCCTTCTTGATTTAAATATCAAATCAACCACTTTAAACCCTTATCACTTCTTTTAAAAACATACACAATAAATCTTAAAAATAACTCCTTATATCTCCCTTTTAAAACTTACAAAATAAAGCTTTAAAAACACAACATTACACCTTATATCTCCCTTTTATCAAATTTGTAGAATGAAACTTTATAATAAAAATATGACCCTTATATCTCCCTTTTATTAATTTGCAAAAATAAAACTTTATACTAACACCATGACCCTTATATCTCCCTTTTATTAATTTTAAAAATAAAAAACTTTACCCTTACCTTGCATAATTGTGGATGAGATTCGATCTTCTGACCTCTAGAAGTGTAGTACCCTAACACGGGCTCATGACCAATTGAGCTACCACAGTAGATGAAACCAAAAGGTGCAATAAAATATTTAACTCCTTCATTGTGCTATCTCAAATGCTTCAACAAAATGGGTATCGAAGAGATTCGACCCTCTAACCTTCTACACTGTAGTGCCCTAGCTCGGGCTAGGCAACCGATTGGGCTAACCTAGCGGATGAAACCAAAGGTGCACCATAAACTATATAGCTCCTTCTTCGTGCTATTTCGAACAACAAAACACAACAAAATAGGCATCGAGGGGATTCGACCCTTGAACCTTCTGCACCGTAGTGCTCCAATGCGAGCTAGGCTACCGGCTGGGCTAACCACTTGGTTGAGATAAAAGTGGCATGAACAAATATTTAAAGTCTTCTTTCAATTTGCTACATCAAACTTGTGCTCCTCTCCTCCCTTGTCTTCTACTCGCTACTCGCTCTCCACATGAAGGATATATTCGAATTTCATGCCATTACCAAAGTGAATTAATGGCCTTATATTAATATGTTTTTTGTCATTCACACCCAAGGAGGTCAGCCCATTATTTGAATATTTGAATTTTCAAACTCTCTTTTGTATGGTGCGCTCAAGGAGGTCGGCCCATGTATATTTAATTTTTAACCTTTTATATATTTAAATCTTTTGATTTAAATATAAACCTTCCACTTTATTTAAACTTTTATATATTTAAATATTTTGATTTAAATATAAATTATTTAATATTTAAATATTATATTTAAATATTAAAGCATATGAAATCACCTTTGAAGATATCTCTACCTTTATTATCAATGACAACTCAATATTTCATCCTTGAAGATATTTTTGCCTTTGACATCAATGACAACTCAATATTTCTAACAATCTCCCCCTTTGTCATTGATGGCAACCCTACAATGAAACTATCCTTTATTGCAACATGATCACAAATTGCTCCCCTGACAAGCTACTCCCCCTTACTAAAATTCTCCCCCTTTGACATCAATGGCAAAGGCTCCTCGGGGTTGTAAGATAAGACACTTGACAACACCCCCTTACTCCCTGCTCTTCTTGAGACTTCAATTATGAGATGGGAGTGAAACTCCCAAATTACTATGCTCCTCTTCTTGTTCTATTTTCTTTCTCCAAACTTTGGAGGTCATACCCTTTTGAACATTTTGACCATCCTCCTTTTTGCTTGACTTCGGAAGTTCAGGGAACACTATTCTGCACCATCTAGTTGTATGCCCAAAATTATTACATTTGTAGCATATGATGTTGTAGTCCATGAGAGGTGCAAATGAATTGAAATTCCTCTTGGTGAAGCCAAAATTATTCTTAGCATAGATCCTGCAATTTACAACTTTATGACCAAATTTGTTACATGAGAAACAATAACCATGGAAGAAATATTGAAACCTGTCTGATTGCCTTGGAGGATATTACCGCATGGTTCTCTCATTGTTGTTTCTGTGATGGACTTTGTTCCTTGATGATGCTTTGTTTTCTTCCTCCTTGATGCTTCCACTTCTCAACACATCAACATAGGTCTTAGGTTCCTCTTTAATCATTTTCTTTGATGCCTCTTTTCCTTTTGAGCTTGACTCCCCCTTTTGTTTTCTTTGACCTTCTTCAAAACCAAGTCCAATCTTTATAGTCGAAGATCTTTGTGTTTTGATAATATCACCAATGATTTTTGTGCTTTTCCCAAACCTATGTAGCTTATCATTAGAATCTTCCACTTCCTTCCTCAGAGAGACAACCTCATGTTCCAATTTTTCACATTCCAACTCTTTTGCCTTTAACTGCTCAGCCATACCTTCTTCAATTCGCTTTGCCTCTTCAACTTTAACTTTCAGGTCAATGAGTTCTTGTGACAACTTGACCTTTGTCTTCTCATCCTCTTGTACTTGAGCCTTCAATCTTGAGTTCTTCTTTCTAACCCTCTTCAACTCTTCAAGAGCAACAACAAGTTCCTCTTCTATGTCAACCATGGCTTCTTCTTCATTTTCTGAATCTTTCTCTTCTTCTTGGTCTTTGAAAATATGAGCATCTTCTTTCTCTTCTATGGCCAAGAATAGGATTTCTTCTCTTTCACTATCGGAGAGACTTTCATCATTGTTATTTGAAGAATTGCTTGCTTCTTCAACATAAAAACTCTTCTTGTGTCTTTGAAATATCTTCTTCTCATGCTTGCTTTGACCATACCTATTTTTCTTTTCATGATAAAATTTTCTTTCTTTTTCTTATATTCCTTTTCTTCTTCACTGCTACTACTTCTAGCTTGTGGGAAATTAGATGCATAGTGACCAAGGTTACCACAATTAAAACATTTCATAGAATGCATACCTTTGTGTTTTCTTGGACCCTTCTTATTCCTTCACACAAAGTTAGCTTCTTCTCCATTGCTTGATTCTTCACTTGATTCTGGTTCCTTATTCTTTGTCTTCTTTGAAGCTTTAAATGTTGCTTCCCATTTGGATGTTTGATATTTTTTAGTCCTCATCTCATAGGCTATGAGAATTCCATGTAGCTCATCCATGCTTAAGGTTTTAAGATCCTTCATCTCTTCTATTGTTGAAACCTTTGCATCAAACCTCATGGGAAGTGACCTTAAGATTTTTTGAACAATCTTAGAGTCTTCAATATTTTCTCCAAGTCCATGAATGGTGTTGACAACCTCATCAACTCGGAGTAGATACTTGGCAATATCTTCCTCATATTTCATCTTCAAGTCTTCAAACTTCCTCCTATGGGTTTGAAGTTTTGCCATTTTAACCTTGTCATCTCCTTCATATGTTCTTTGTAACTTGTCCCATATTTCTTTTTCTGAGGTGCATTGCATGACTTTCACAAACTCTGATTCACATAACCCACTTAATATTGCATTCATTGCCCTAGCATTATTTTCAAATAGTTTCTTGCCATCTCTATCCATGGGAGGAGTTGTAGGTGGTGTGAACCCATCCTCAATGGATTGCCATATATCATAGCCATGTGCCATCAAATAAGTTTGCATCCTTATGCTCTAGAAAGTATAGTTAGTCCCATCAAATAGTGGTGCCCTATTTGATGAAAAACCTTCTTGGCTAGCCATGTGTGTTCTTGTAAGATCTTCCTTCAAGCTGTTAGGCTTTCATGAAGGAACCCACTCTGATACCAATTGAAGAACACAAGCTTATACTGAGAGGGGGTGAACAGTATAAGATAAAACTTTTCTCTTTTCTTTCCAAAGCAATAACCTCAAATAATATCAATGCAATAATGAAATAATGCACAAATCACCATACACATAAGAGACAAATATTTTACATGGAAACACCCTCTCGAGAGAAAACCATGACAAAATATTGCTTATATATTTCTTCAATAAATTTTATGGGCACCAACCCATAGGAGACACCAATCCCCTATACAAGTTTATGGACACCAATCCATAGGAGACACCAATCCCCTATACAAGTTTATGGACACCAATCCATAGGAGACACCAATCCCCTTAGTTCATGGACACCAATCCCCTTGCTCAAGTTCATGGACACCAATCCATAGGAGACACCAATCCCTCTATGAACCAATCCCTTCAAGTTTGGACACCAATCCATAGGAGACACCAATCCCCTTGCTCAAGTTCATGGACACCAATCCATAGGAGACACCAATCCCCTTGCTCAAGTTCATGGACACCAATCCATAGGAGACACCAATCCCCTTGCTCAAGTTCATGGACACCAATCCATAGAGACACCAATCCCCTTTCAACTCAAAACTACTCAATTAAATCTTCTCAAAACCTGCTCAAATTTGCTCAAAAATCTCACTCAAAACCTACTCAAATCTGCTCCAAAATCTACTCACAAACACTGCTCAAATCTGCTCCAAAATCTACTCATAAACACTGCTCAAATCTACTCCAAAATCTGCTCACAAAATCTGCTCAAACTTTTATAATGGCATCAAGTTCTTCACCTTTTCTTGAGTTTGCTTTCTTCAACTAAAAGCAATTCAGACATATTCTACCCAAAATTCTTTTATCTTCATGAACATATAGAGAATGATATGCACTAATGTAGTAAGCTTCAAATGGCCAATATGTTCTTCACATTCATTAAGTCTGTCACTTCCACATATCTCACATTTATTACATTTTAAAGGTAGCTCAAGTCTAGCATTAGATAACTTACTTGTGTGTTGACTTGGAGATGCTAATACCTTGCTCTTCTTCCACTATCATGTGCACCTTTTCTTCTTCTTGAAATGGTTGAATTGTCCTTCCTTGTTAATTGAATGCTTGGGTGAATATGTGCACTTAATATTCTTTGACACCTTGACTTGTTCCAAATCTGTGCCCTCCAAATCTGCCTCAATAATGATGATCTTCCTCTTGCATGTGCTTTTCAAATCTGGTCAATAATTCTCTTTTTCCCTTCTTGATTTAAATATCAAATCAACCACTTTAAACCCTTATCACTTCTTTTAAAAACATACACAATAAAGCTTAAAAATAACTCCTTATATCTCCCTTTTAAAACTTACAAAATAAAGCTTTAAAAACACAACATTACACCTTATATCTCCCTTTTATTAAATTTGTAAAATAAAACTTTATAATAACAATATGACCCTTATATCTCCCTTTTATTAATTTGCAAAAATAAAACTTTATACTAACACCATGACCCTTATATCTCCCTTTTATTAATTTTAAAAAATAAAAAACTTTACCCTTACCTTGCATAGCTATGGATGAGATTCGATCTTCTGACCTCTAGAAGTGCAGTACCCTAACATGGGCTCATGACCAACTGAGCTACCACAACAGATGAAACCAAAAGGTACAATAAAATATTTAACTCCTTCGTTGCGCTATCTCAAATGCTTCAGCAAAATAGGTATCAAAGAGATTTGACCCTCTAACCTTCTGCACTGTAGTGCCCTAGCTCGAGCTAGGCAACCGACTGGGCTAACCTAGTGGATGAAACCAAAGGTGCACCATAAACTATATAGCTCCTTTGTGCTATTTTGAACAACAAAATAGGCATCGAGGGGATTTGACCTTTAGACCTTCTACACCATAGTGCTCTAATGTGAGCTAGGCTACCGACTGGTCTAACCACTTGGTTGAGATAAAAGTGGCATGAAAAAATATTTAAAGTCTTCTTGATCATTGCTATGCTACTAAACTTGCGCTCCTCTCCTCCCTTGTCTTCTACCCATTGCTCGCTCTCCACATGAAGGATATATTCGAATTTCATGCCATTAGCCAAAGTGAATTAATGGCCTTATATTAATATGTTTTTGTCATTCATGCCCAAGGAGGTCGACCCATTATTTGAATATTTGAATTTTCAAACTCTCTTTTGTATGGTGCGCTCAAGGTGGTCGGCCCATGCAGATTTAAATTTTTAACCTTTTATATATTTAAATATTTTGATTTAAATATAAACCTTCCACTTTATTTAAACTTTTATATATTTAAATATTTTGATTTAAATATAAACCTTCCACTTTAATATTTAAATATTTCATTTAAATATTAAAGCATATGAAATCACCTTTGAAGATATCTCTACCTTTATTATCAATGACAACTCAACATTTCATCCTTGAAGATATTTTTGCCTTTGACATCAATGACAACTCAATATTTCTAGGAGGACCCAAGTACAACCCCTTTTTATCAAGCAAAAAATAAATTAGCATTAATGCACCAATAATATCTCCAAGTTTGAAGCTCTTAAGAATAACTGGAATAGTGCAGTAGTAATCTCACCTTATTGCTCCTATAAATGAATCCTCAAAATAACTTGAAATATGCACTAATTTTCACTGCAATCTAAAAGTACTTAGTGCATCTAAAGAACAACTAGTATAGTGCAATATTAATCTCACCTTATTACTCCTTCAAATAAACTTGAAATATGCACTTAGTAATTGCTCCTTGTAGAGAACTATAATCTCTTAATGTAGTCTTCTTTGTTGTAAATAGATAATAGGAAGATGATAATTTTCTTTCTGTCAAAATATTTCTAACTTCTATTTTAATGTGCAGGTATTGACCTGACTTCTACACTCCCTTGAAGACTTTAAAATGAATCCACTCCTTGCAACTTTAACTTTAATATGGTCATTAATGAATCTCTAATAAACCATAGTTTTAAAGTTCAACTAATGAACCTTTTGCACCCAAGTTGCTTACCTTTAATAACTTTTGAAGATGGTGGATGTCTTGGTGATTTGATTCATCAAATTGTTGCCCTTTTACTGGATGGACTTGCAACTCTTCTTCGCTGTCCTAAATAGCTCCTTAACTCACCATTTCGTAGCTTAGTAACTTCTTTATCTTGCTGCTTGAAACTATAGTATGGTGGTTTTGATTCTCCTTCAGATGCTCTCTATAGATTTGAAGTTTTGCAGTTAGTAATGTTGTCCTAATTGCTTCCCTTTCGCAGTCAATTTTTGCACTGAAATGTTGTCCTTGAAACTCAAAAATTTGGTAGAGGACTCCCCCAAATCACAACTGACTTTTTCCTTTAAGAACCCTTAAGTATTCTGCTGAAGATTCAACAAATTCCTATCTTCGAATGAGCCTTCTAGCCTTCAACAACAATCTTCAAACCTTTCAGTTTTGGTAGTAATGTTAGGCTCCTTTCTCCTTCAACCTCCTTGTCGAATTCTAACTTTAATCAAGGCCTTCTCAATAATTTGAAAGTCTTGAGGTCTTCACCAATCTCCTTCATAATTTGGCAAACTTCTTGCCAAATCCTTCTCCCTTGGGCTTGGTGTCGAATGGCAACAATTGTCCCAAGTTCTTCCTTTGGTGGTAAATATCTCCAATGAATTCTCCTAAGAACTCCTTTAATGGCCTTCTCTGAATTATGAAATAAGGCTCTCCAAGACTTCTTATTTCTCCTTGAGACCTCACCAAGGTCTTCAATCTCGTAGCTTCTCTGGTCTTCCAAATGAGACCTTTCCTTCAACCTTCTCTATGGAAGTGTTGGTAATGAGATCTCGGATCTCAAAAATCTACTATTGTTGGATTTCTGGAGTAGGATTTTGCTAGTCTTTCTTCTGCAACCTGCAGGCTTCAATGGAGATCACCAACCTCCAATCTTCCAGAACTGGGAGTTTTGTAACTGGACCTTCTAAGGTTCTCTTTAACTTCTTCAGGATGATTTCTTCAATATGTTGTTTGTAGTATTTGATGGAGATCACCAACCTCCAATATTCTTTTGGACTCTTCTATGGAGTCTCTTGAATCAACAGTAAGGCTACTATGGCATTTTTTTCTTCTACGCTCTACAAATCTGCAATCTCTAGTAATGGGACCTTTTCTTCATGCCTCCAAATCTTTGTTCTTTCGTTTGTTGCTTTGGTGTTGGATTTATTCTAAAGAATATATTATTCCTAGCTCTTTTGTAGGAAGCTTCCCAACTCACTTTGAATCTCCTTTTTCCTACAACAAAATATTAGGATTGTAATGGAAGAAACTCTAAATCTAGAGATGACGAATCTTCACTAGTTGATTTGTCAATCTAGTAGAATCCACGCTAAGTCCTAGTCTTCATGAGTTTTCCTATAACCCTATGGAAAGACTCTAGCCAAATGTAATCTCAAAAATTCTATAAATGAGATTTTTGGATTTCTCTTAGTCTCACTTGTGGCTCTCCCTATTTCCTATTTGATATACCATGTGCTTTGATACCACTATTAGCTTTTGATGGGAGGTAGTACAACCACAAGATGTAAGATAACTAATATGAGATAACTATAAACTAATGGCACAATAATATGCAAAAAAATAATAAGATGAACATCTGCAAATAACTTATAAATATGTCATTAATGAAAGTGACAAAAATAGTACAATGCTATATAATGGAGGACATGAACACTCCATGAATAGATATGACATGACTACATTGTACCATACTACTAAACTATAACACACTCTATATTTACTGCTCCTTGTATGCTCCCTGTATACTATTGTATACTCCTCTTGTATTCTACCTTTAAAACACTCATTATGAGGCCTTTATATAGGAAGATAGATTCATTGGCCCTTACTTTACCTAAGACTTATGTACATGTGGACTACATGCACATTTACAACTTGCACATTGACACGTGCATTTATTACAATACTTGAAGTAACTAGCTTTACTCTAAAGTAAACTCCTACTCTAGTAATGTACCAAAGGTGGTACATTTACATGACCCAAATGATGTAATATACTCTAACAAGATTGATGCTTCTCAATATGATATTCATATGTTTTTTGAGCTTTTATCACAAACCAAGCTCAATAATAGCACCTATGACAATGAGTTATTTGCCTTCGTCCAAGCACTTGAGCAATGGCACCCTTAGGCCTTTGTCACAAGCCAAGTTCAATTAGAGCACCTATGATAGGGAGTTCTTTGCCTTCGTTCAAGCACTTAAGCAATGACACAATTATCTTTTTTGGTAAGAAGGTTGTTCTACATACAAATCACCAACCCCCTTAATTTTTTATCTCTAGATTTAAGGCCATTAACATTTGAAGTAGGCAACTTACATTCAACACTTCAATTGGTGATTTTAAGATTGGAAAATGAAATGTCATCAATAAAGTAGAGGATCTTCTTAGTTGTTCTCGTTGTGTGGTTAGCATCTTGGATGTTCATAGCATAATAGTGGAATGATCCTTGCTCTAGTCCAATTGTTGATTCTTGGCTATAGCCAGCAATGGTTAATCAAACACCTTGACTTGACTATAGTTTGGATCCTTGGAGATGTGTTATTGTGCAAGTTGGTTCAACTTTGCTTATTTGTTGGGCTCGCTTGTCTTTGTCTATTTAACAAGGCTCATTCATCTTCCTTTGATGGACATTTTGGTGTGTAGATGTCTTTGTAATATCTTCAATGCTACTTTTATTGGCCTTCTATGGGGAAGCAAGTTGAGGATTTTATCCATAGATGCTAATGAAGTAGAATATGATTTTGCAAATGCATACAAGCTCTTTGTGTGGGTAAGCATGTTTTTTATTTTTATTTGCAAGATAACCTCTTTTACCACATCAAACATGTGTACTAGCTAGTGAGTGCTCAAAGATAATTTGGAAAGTACACTTTAACAAAGTAGTAGGTCATTTTAAAGTGGAAAAATACGTTGACAGTACTTTTACTGGCCCAAGATGAACAATGTCGAGAGGAACATCAAATCATGTACCCCCTAGACTATTTCCAAACCAACCAAGAAGCAGGGATTGTAAACACCATTGCCAATGTCATCCAAACCTTAGGAATGTCTCCATGGATTTCCTCAGGTTTGCCCACATCTAATCATGGTAATAATTGTGTTTTTGTAGTACTTGAATGTTTCTCAAAAATGGCTATCATGATTCCTTGTAAGAAATTCGTTTCAATTGAGGAGACTGCTAAGATTTATTTGTCATATGTGGCTCAACTTTGGCTTGCCAAAATCCATTATATCTAACAAGGATAACATATTTCTAAGTATTTTTTGGTCCACCCTATAGAGCATGATGGACACCAAGTTGACATTTCCACATCCTTCCATCCTGAAATGGATGGCCAAACAAAAGTTGTGAATCGACTGATTATACATCTTTGAATGTACAATTCCAATCATCCATGCACATGGGATGAGAGCCTCCCCTACATTTAGCACAAATACAATCGAGCTTTGCATAGCTCTACCAAACACAACCCATTTCATGTTTGTTTTGAGTTCCAACCCTTGACACCCACTAATGTAGCTATTCTTGTGGAACCCATGGAGTACTCGCCTCATGGAAAAAGAGAAGCAAAAAAGGTAGCACGATTCGTGGAACAAATTCAACACATCCAAGAAGTTTATGACCTCTTGGAAAAGACAAATAAAAAATGCAAGCAATGTCATGACCAACATTGGGTCCCACATCAATTCAAGGTTGGAGAAGGTATGGTTACATCTTTATAAAGAGAGACTTGCAAAACCCCGTATGAAGATCAAACCTCTTCGCTATAGATCATACACCAACAAGAAGGTGGGAGAATATACCTTTAATAGAATCTTCCATCTTATCTTGGTTTGCATCCAATCTTCAATGTTAAACTTAGACCCTATCATCCACCTCCGTTGGACACTTCCTTAACAGCAGAACAATTAGACATTGAAGAACTCAATCCATACAGTTTAGCACTAGTGGAGAAGGATCATTTTGTTGATACATGGACCAAGATAACTAGAAGGCAGTCCACTCTAATGCACAAAGTGGTCAAGGCAAGACAACTTGGTCACCAAGGGGATTGGCTCACAAAAAAAATTAGATAAACAATTTTTGCACCTTATATCACAAGTTGATGCAATAGGGACCACTAATGTAGCTATTCTTGTGGAACCCATGGAGTACTCGCCTCATGGACAAAGGGAAGCAGAAAAGGTAGCACGATTCGTGGAACAAATTCAACACATCCAAGAAGTTTATGACCTCTTGGAAAAGACAAATAAAAAATGCAAGCAATGTCATGACCAACATTGGGTCCCACATCAATTCAAGCTTGGAGAAGGTATGGTTACGTCTTTATAAAGAGAGACTTGCAAGACCCCATATGAAGATCAAACCTCTTCGCTATAGATCATACACCAACAAGAAGGTGGAAGAAAATACCTTTAATAGAATCTTCCATCTTATCTTGGTTTGCATCCAATCTTCTATGTTAAACTTAGACCCTATCATCTACCTCCGTTGGACACTTCCTTAACAGCAGAACAATTAGACTTTGAAGAACTCAATCCATACAATCTAGCACTAGTGGAGGAGGACCAGTTTGTTGATACATGGACCAAGATAACTAGAAGGCAGTCCACTCAAATGCACAAAGTGGTTAAGGCAAGACAACTTGGTCACCAAGGGGATTGTCTCACAAAAAAAATTAGATAAACAATTTCTGCACCTTATATCACAAGTTGATGCAATAGGGACCACTAATGTGGCTATTCTTGTGGAACCCATGGAGTACTCGCCTCATGGACAAAGAGAAGCAGAAAAGGTGGCACGATTCGTGGAACAAATTCAACACATCCAAGAAGTTTATGACCTCTTGGAAAAGACAAATAAAAAATGCAAGCAATGTCATGACCAACATTGGGTCCCACATCAATTCAAGGTTGGAGAAGGTATGGTTACGTCTTTATAAAGAGAGACTTGCAAGACCCCATATGAAGATCAAACCTCTTCGCTATAGATCATACACCAACACGAGCCTTTAATAGAATCTTCCATCTTATCTTGGTTTGCATCCAATCTTCAATGTTAAACTTAGACCCTATCATCCACCTCCGTTGGACACTTCCTTAACAGCAGAACAGTTAGACATTGAAGAACTCAATCCATATAGTTTAGCACTAGTGGAGGAGGATCAGTTTGTTGATACATGGACCAAGATAACTAGAAGGCAGTCCACTCAAATGCACAAAGTGGTCTAGGCAAGACAACTTGGTCACCAAGGGGATTGGCTCACAAAAAAAATTAGATAAACAATTTCTACACCTTATATCACAAGTTGATGCAATAGGGACCACCGCTTTTCAAGAGGAGGGCAAATGATCCAAGTATATGACCTTTTTATGGTATGGCTTTATGCTCAAAAATGCCCAAAAATATATTTTTTGATCCTAAACGCATTATTAGGAGCATAACTTTCTACTAGGGACTCCATTTTGATCCAATCAAGAAGCATTGGAAAGATTAAAGAGAGAACAGCAATTTCAACAAGCCAACAACTTTGTGGAAAAAATGCTCCAAAGGCCCTTTAATAATGCAAAACAAAATACTTACTATAAGTAGTAATTTTCTATTTTTAGATTTTCGTAACCAAAATGCATCTCTAGCTATGTTGACATAGCAATAGAAGACAAAACACAAAAGGACAAGTCATATGTATGTAATTTTCATTTAATATGGACTTTGTAACTCATCGGAGGCGAATCACCACATTTCCAAATAGGTGACCTAACGCACGGAAAGTGAACCATCACATTCCCATATGGGTGACCCTCCATATTCAATATGGTGGATTTCCAACACATCAATTCTTGTAGAAAGAAAGATGCACCACTAATTGTAAAAAGCATGAGTAATGGATGTAATGTTACAGCCTCACATCTCTTCTCAGAGATTGTTTGCATTGTACTCTATTTTCTTAGCAATAAAATCATTCTATTAATTTGCTTATATATGTGCGGTGATTTGTTATGTTTTGCCATTTTTGACTTGCATTCTTTCATGATCTTAACTCAAAAAGTCTCAGTTTCAGATCAGTTGAAATTTTAAGTTTCGGATCAAGTTTCTAGCTAAATGAATTGAACATGCAAAATAAGACTTATTTAGTTTACTATTCTAAACATACAAGATGGAATTCACAATTTGAAGATAATTACGAGGAAGAAGATAATAACCAGGATGGAGACGATATTAAATCTTCTTTTATAATTATATATTTTGCAGGATTGTGTCTCACACACTTGCTTTTGTTTTGTATTGGCGTTTTTTTTTCCTAAAATACTTTCTACACCACTGTTCTACATTAAAACCACGATCCCAAAAATAATAAAAGACATTAAAAAACTGAAAGGCATGGCTTGTGAAAATATCATATCCTCTTAAAATTTTCAGTAATATGCCAACTGCACAATTCGAACCTCAACAAAGAGTAATTTAACGTCTATTGCATCAAAGCTATCAAATAAGAAAAGACTGTTCAATATTACGATGAAAATAGTACAAATACTGGATGCTGTTGTCACTAACACATAAAGATGCATGCCAATTTTTGCATTACTGTCCTGGGAAGTAATCATGTTTATTTAGAAGATGCATTAGGGTCTTACTTTCTCAAGGCTTTAATTTGATCAAACTCTGGATGATGAAAATTGAATCAATTTGGAGGGTACAAAAAGAAGACTCCCGAGTCTCCACTGTAAAAGGTACCCAAATCTCTTATTAATGTCAATTTCTATACTAAAATCACCCTTGTACACTCACAGACATGGATGCCTATCAATGCAGAAGGTAGAATACCCACATACCATACAAGTCCACGTAAAGTACAAGAAGTAGAAATTAAATTATAACAGACACTAAGTAGAGAAAAGTAAGGGGCAAGAAGTTCCTGCCTGAATTGGATGGCAACACCCAATCTCAACCATCCAGACACAATACAATGGACCTAATGATAGAGCTTTAAAACCATGTGATACAGTACAATAATTGTCTTAAAATACTACAAATACAAACAATAAATTTGGATTAGTAACTTGAAATCAGACAAATCCAACTTTTTAGAAAAATATGATATGCTAATGTGCCTTCTGCCAAGGCTAGCAAAGGTTTCAGTAATTGACATTTACCCCAAGTTTTATGCCTAATTGGCAAGTTACAATATCAACCAGGCTTACAGTTCTCAAAACTTAAATTGGAATGGTCACGAAGTACAAGAAAGAAGAGTAAAAAAGTTCCTGCTTGATGGGTATATTAAATGGTATCAAACCATCTCAACCACTCAGCCACAGCCAATGGACATAATGATAAGTTTTAAACAACCACATGAAACAGCATAATAATTGTTTTGGTCAGTAACTTGAAATCAGACGGTCAATTGCATGGAAGATTATATTTCATATTATGCCTGTGACATTGTCTGGCTTGTGAGAGGGCAAGCCGAGGTTTGAGTAATTGGCTTTTACCCAAAGTCAATGCTGAAACAGATTTTTGCTTGTGGCACATTCTTGGCAAATCACAAAACCATGCACTGTTAAGCTCCAGTCAGGTTAACCCTTATGAAATGAAAGAATTGTTAGCTGCCATGTTGCCTATGAACCCTTTATATTGCCCAAGTCCTCTGATTGAATAAATGGCAAATGAAGGTACAGCCAAAGCAACAGTGAAGATTGATGCAACTAGCCTGGCGTGAGGCCATAATTTCAAAATTATGCTTATTATTTTGATTTCCTAGGCTCACTGCTGCTGGAGTCCAAAATTTCACCCCAGAAAAAGCAGCAGGTCTCTGTTTAGAGGGATTAGAATGGACCATTTCCCTGAAGGGTGCCTAATTATTCAAAACAAGACATCATGAATTGACACTGACCCATTATATGACGTGCTATTCTGTGGGGCCACCAATAGGGAGGACTGTTTTCTTGCCACTGGAGGTGTATTTTGCTTTATGATTAGAAAACACCCATCTCATATTAAAAAAAAAAACTTCAGAGAGACAGGAAATAAGATGTGTCGTTCATTAAATATAGAGAAGCTTTACTAATGCTTTAGGAAAGGGCAGATCTATGATCAACATACTTTTGATAAAGAAACATGTCTTCCCTATAAATGAAGAAACATGTCTATGAGTATTTGATATAAATAAAACCTAAATGCAGAGCCTGATGACAGTTTTCTGGGTAGAGCAGAGAGTAGGCAACATCAACAATATTTTCAACGAGCATCAATGATAAAATGTGATTACTGAATTCAAATTTGAACTTATTTCAAGTGCATTTGTACATTATAGATATCATATCAAACTTTTTGACTCTACATGGCCATTGGAAAGAATTTCAGCATGTAAAAGCACTCTTTGCTCATAATTACATCTGCTGAAAGCAGATGTCCTGAAGTTGTCACAGATCATGTATCATCATATAAACCCTCAGTGGAATTCTCCATGAATAAGTGATGACATTAAAAAGCAGCAAAGATGATTATTCATCACCGTTACTTCCAAATTGTGTGTTCATTCCTTTGCTAAAAACTTTGCCTAGCCTGTCAATGTCACCTTTATAAGTGTAGAATTGGGTTGTTACTCTCTGGAAGGGCACCATAATTGTAATGTCACAGTCCTCCCAATAAGCACAGGGTTCACTTGACGAAGATAGTCTCTCAATCCAGCACTGAAAATAATGTCTTCAAGTGGCCATTTCAGTCTCTTTAGATACAAATTTTTCATCTGATGCATAATTTTCCAATCCTGCCATAGGCATATGTTCAGGCATGACCTTTGCATCTGTAAAACGGCTCTTCACTTGTGCATTTGGCTCTCCATCTGAGACAGGGGCCCTTGGAGGAGATGCAGGCTGCACCTCCACATCTGGATATGCAGCTTTAAACCTAGCTCTCAACCCGTCATCAACTAACCTCACACCTTGCAATTGATTACCAAGCGACATCCACCTAAACCCAATCAATGCAATAATAAAGTAGACAGGTTAGCAATCATTTCAAGCATGATAAAAATAAAATTGCACTTAAAAATAGAAAACTCCAGTATCAATCTAACATGGCAATGTTCTTCTTGGATAAAGCAAAGTGTGAAATCTAGGTATAAATACATACCCTGCATGAGTGTTATGCATCCGTGCAAAAAGTTCAAGCTTTCGAGTACGAGGACTTATTCTTTCCAGCATTGGATACATCTGTCAGAAAGACATCATCAACAAAATTAATTTTAAATGGGTTCATTAACAAAATCAGAAACTCAATGATCAAAATGATCAAAGATAAATAGCTTTGTCTCATTTACAACAAACAATGATGACTTTGTGCTTAACCTATGAAGCAGACCACATGTGAGTCCAATAAATCCTGCTCATTATGGCAATTAACTGTGAAGGATAAGGACAAATGATATCACAAGTAAATGAATGCAATCTACAAGAAACCAACCACAACGTTTTGCAGGGCTGTCTGATCAGATATATAGATCATAAAAGGAACTCAAGTAAATCAGATGAAAATGCCAACGAGGTATAACGGACACTTTCGTGTATCTCCTGCATATCCATCAAAACATAACTAGCAATATCACACAGAAGTGTCATACAGCACCAATAGGAAGGAAAAAATTAAAATGTAAATTAAAAAATAAAAAATTAACTATGTACTTTTTTTTAATAATTGGTTATATGAAATCAAATGGCAAAACATAACTAGCAATATCACACAGAAGTGTCATACAGCACCAATAGGAAGGAAAAAATTAAAATGTAAATTAAAAAATTAACTATGTACTTTTTTTTAATAATTGGTTATATGAAATCAAATGGCATTAGCTCAACCAGTTAAATTCCTTAACTTTCAAGGAGAAGATTCAGTTTCGAATCATGCCAAGAGATACATGCATGATTGTCAAGGTGTTATAATACCACTACGTGGTCAGAATGTAATACGGGGACGGTTCAATCCTATATAACCGATTAAAAAAGTTCTAATCGGTTATATGGATTGAAACTGCCCCACCCATATCATATTATTACCATGGTATTTTGAATAACTTACATAGTGGTGTTATATCACCTGCAAAGATTTGAACCTAGGTTTCCACAATTGGAACCCACATCTTTAACCACTTGAGCTAATGTCATTTGATTAAATGTTAAGGTTTGCCCATGGTAATAGAACCTTGGTCTAAGGTGTGATCATTTGCCCCAAACTCCTTGGGAAACTATTTACTTTTTTTACAATAAATAATATAAATATTTATTGAAGCATTATTATGATAGTATAAATATAATAACTAACAGAAAAAAATGCTGTCAACAAGAACATTATTTACAATATTATTATAAACATTAAAAATCAGTCAACTAATACGACTTTTAGCATTTAGAACATAATCACATGATGTATAGATATTTGTTAGTGCTTACTACATAAACACACAATGTATAGTTATGCATATATATGTTATCAAATAAATAGAAAAACTAACAAGAAATACAAATCAAAAAATCATTAAGTAGTATAATATGGGTGAAGTTGTTTCAATCCCATATAACCGATTAATTTTTTTAAAAAATAATTAATAACAAATTAATCATTTAGTAGTATAATACGGGTGAAGTTGTTTCAATCCCATAAAACCGATTAAGTTTAAATAAATAAATAACAAATTATCAAATGGCATTAGCTAAACTTTCAAGGAGGAGACCAGGTTAAAATCTTGTCATGCAATACATGCATAATTGTCAAGTTGTTGTAATACAACTATGTGGTCATTATGTATTACAGGTGGGGCCCATTTCAATCCCATATAACCGATTAAAAAAATAAAGCAAGAAGTGAGCCTCACCTTTTCTTGTTACAGATCTTTGGGGAAACGGAATTTTATGAGGAAAAGCTAGGTAGCATGGCAGAAAAGTCATTTTTCAAAGTCCTAACTAGAAGTATAGATGCCTTGGTTGGGGACAAAAGGAAGATCGAATCTATGGCAAACCCTATCCAAGTAGCAAATGTTGTACAAGAAGTGACTATCAAGGATGAGATGATTGAGCATGACATAAAGGTTCTTAAAACTAAAGTGTTAATATGTACGTTCGGCTGATACTAGCCAAGTTGTTCGAAGATTCAAAAAACTGATGAAAGTGGAAGTAGGGATTGAAATCAAATTACTCCGTAACATTTTGTCCAAAAGGATTTTTCCTTGTCATCTTCTTCAATTTGGAAATCAGGGATAAAATAATGGGTTGTGGCCTATGGTTTAGGGGAAGAGATGCATTATACGTAAGACCATGAAATGAGAATTTTTTTGTGGAAACAAAAAACTATTAAAAGGCTTCCAATATGGTTTAGACTTTGTGGATTCTATATCAGTTTATCAATAAGGAGGTTTTGATGAATGTTGGCAATATTCTAGGGGAGTTCATCCAAGGGTGACCAACTACTAAGAAGCAAAGGCATGTTGTATATAACCCAATATGTATTGCCAAAGATATTTTAAAACCTCTGACACATTCCATTAAGATTAAATTACAATCAAGGGAATGCGATCAACAAGTGGTTATGAAAACATTGCATTCTGATGTTGCAAATGTTATGAAACTGGACACATAGCAAGAGATTGCAAAGTGAAAAAGATCGAGAAAGAGACAGAAAATTTTGGGTTTGAAACAAACTTCAATATGAAGCAAGGAGATCATACCATAGTAGATGCTGAATCATATCAAGGATTTTCCACTTCCAAGAAAGTGGCAAAGAAAGCCCCTCTACATCATCAAATGGCAAGGGCCATTATGGTTTGCTCAGATCAACCATTAGAAGAAACAAAGAAGGATGCAAGGGATGAGGAAGTACAATGCACAAGTTAAAACTCAAAAGGAATTAAAGATGCAAAGGAAGAAGGGAAGGTAAAATTTAAAGCAAAAGAGGCAAAAAAGGTCAAGGTTAACCTAGATATCTTTATTTTCCTCTTGTAGTATAAAATCCTCTCCTTGAAACGAAAATGAAAGTAGTGTAGTGTGCACCCCTTGCATTTTAGGGTTCCCTAAGCAGCATAATAAAGAAATGAGTATGGAGGATATCAATGGAAATTTAGGATTTCTAAGTCAGCATAGGAAAGTAATTACTATGAAGGATCATCCTTTCACTTCAGGGTTTGGGCAAAATTTAGGGTTTTCAAAGCAACATACGAAAGTAACTACTATGGACGATCACCCTTGCACTTTTAAGTTTCCCAAGCAACACAAAGAAGAAAGTGTTGGTGAGTCTACTCCTTCAATTTCAGATTCTCCACAGTAGCATAAACCTTTAGAAGGTAAGTCTCATTATGAACAGCATGGAAAAAAGGAAAGGAAGACCTTCAAAGAAAGAACAAAGAGAAAAGGAAACTCAAAGGGATATCAGTTTGGGAAGCCAAAAACAAATAATGCAAGTGTTAACAAGAAGTGGGGCTAAGCTCAAAATAAAAATAAAAAGTGATGATGAAGGTATCATGGAATATTAGGGGTATAAATAAGACCCCTAAAAGAAAAGTTATTAAAGAATTAATAGATTGTTATATTCCTAAGTTTATTTTAATACAAGAAACAACAGTAAGTAGTGAAGACGTAAGGATGCATTAAAAAAGATTTGCAAGATAGGGCAATGTCTAGCAGTTTCTTCTATAAGAGCTTTTGGAGGCATTGCTACAATATGAGACAAACATAAATGGGATGGACAATTGCTCGAAGCAAAAAGTAAATGGGTTGTTGGTCAAATTTGCAAGAAAGAAAAAGAGGTATTAAAGTGGAATGAAATTCCAACATAGGAATATGCCACAAAATTTTAGTGCCAATTTTTAATGTTGGGGTTATAGATATACATGTTCCAACTATAGTTACTCCTTGTGAAAGTGTTGGAAGGACCTTAATTTTTTTATCAAATACAATGATTCATAATTTTGATCCATGGATTCTTGGGGTCTTCAACACAGTTATATCTCCTTTGGAAAAGAAAGATGGTACTCCTGGATGGTCTGAATCAATGCACGATTTTTCCTTCATTTGTCATTCAAAAGGCCTTTGAGATGCTATTCCTTTAAGATTTCTATATACACTAGATAATAAACACATTGGGAAAAACTCATATAGCAAAAAAATTTGAAAGAATTTTGTTATCCAAAACATGGTCACAAAAATAGTATAAATCTCCACAGACATTTTATTCTATGCAGGATCAGATAACAAACACATTTTCTTAAGATGTGTCAATAATGGTCATCCAAAGCCATTTTGCAATTAGTCTATGTGGCTTCAAGACCCTGATTTCGTCCATATGGTTTGGCAGATTACATATTGACCTCCAGAAATCTGATTTGGCTTAAGCAGAGGTTTGGGAGATTAGACATTTTTGGGGCAAAGCAGGGCTTATTCAGGAGAACAGAGCAGCAAAGGTGCAGAACAACGGGGCAGATTGGGGAACTTGGATTCCAATTTATTTTCTGGTCTACAGCTAGTCAGGGATCCTTCAATTCTGTTTTCTTTTCTATGACTTGTGGTGCACTAATAAGCGGTTAGCCCAAGGAAGCTACTCACACAATACCTTGAAGATAAGGTAGTGTGGCTACGAGAATGGGGGGAAACTTCATAGTTAGTGCTCAGATTGGGCCGGACACTATCTACAAACAAGATCGGTATGTTTGCGAGCAAACAAACCAGACAAACCCTAGCCTAATACAAGCAAAATAACCTTTGCAGTGACTCACCTGGGCATTCTAAGAGAGAGATCCATTGACCTCCAGAAATTTGATTTGGCTTGAGCACATATCTGGCAGATTACACCAGAGATTATTGTTAGGAAGTGAAGTCACTATACAGGTGCACAGTCAGCAGAAAAGGTAGCAGAACAGACTAGACGTCTGGGTTGCTAGACGTCTAGGTCAAACGTCTAGGCAGCAGGCCAGACATTTGGGCTGCTAGACGTCTAGGCAACAGGCCAGACGTTTGGGCTGCTAGACGTCTAGGCCATACATCTAGGCAGCAGACCAAACATCTGGGCTGCTAGACGTCTAGGCCAGACGTCTATGCAAGTAGACATCTAGGATAGACGTCAGGACACGGAAGACGAATCGCTTCAGTTCCTCATGGAAACGAACAGTTTTGCGGAGACTTCCTTTGGGGGAGGAAACGAACGGTTCAAGGTCTTCCCTTCATTCTCTATAAAAGGGACTTGATCCCTTGCATATCAATTAAAAATGAAAGAGATGAACGTAACGTGAATGTAAAGTTTTCCTAAAAATAATAAAAGGAGAAGTTGCAATTGCCCCATGGTTTTCCTGCACATTGCAGGTTTCCACGTAAATCTGTGTTACTTGTGTTGCTGTTTTGTTTTCTGTTATTATGTTTCTACTTGCAAGTTTAAAACATCTGGTATCAAAGCTCAAGGTTTTGTGGGAGTGGGAGCTTCAACAATGACAGGAGGTGTAACCAAGTTCGAGATTGAGAAATTTGATGGCAGGAACTTCACTCTATGGAAGATGAAGGTGGAGGATTTGCTGATTTAGAATGCCAAGCTCAAGCCTTGAAAGGGGTCGCGAGTAAACTGAGAGCATGAAAGATGAGGAGTGGGCAATGCTTGAAAGAAGGCGGTTTCTACAATCCGTCTCTCCTAGCGACTTCGTCTTGTTCAATGTAGTGAAGGAAGACCACGGAAGCCCTTTGGCAAAAGCTTGAAAAGTTGTATGAAACAAAATCAACAACAAATAAGGTTTATCTAAAAAAATAGCTTTATAGGTTGAGGATGAAGGAAAGTTCATCCGTTGTAGATCATTTGAATGAGTTTAATACTCTTATCAGTAAATTGGTTTCAGTTAATGTGAATATGAAGGATGAAGATAGAGCTATCACCCTACTTTGTTCCCTCCCAAACACTTGGGATCATATGGTGATGACCATCATTAATTCATCATCAGGAACTCTCAAAGTTGATGATTTTGTTGGCAAAAGAGTTGAGGCGAAAAACGTCTTCGAAACCCTCAACCAATGAAGCCCTATCTATGAGAGGTCGATCTTTCGAGGGGAGTAAACAAGGTAGAAAACAATCCAGATCTAAGTCTAAAGGACATAAGCAAAAAGGGAAGTGTTGGCATTGTGGGAAGCCAGGACACTCCAAGAAGGACTGTTGGTAATTAAAGAATGGTGAAAAGTAAAATCAGCCATCAGATGAGGCCAATGCAGCAGATTCAGGAGAGACGGCAACATGTGAAGCCTTATGTATCAGTAACAACAGATCTATTTTATATACCTAGGTTTTGGACTCAGGTGCATCTTTCCACGTCTCCCCACAAAGACTGGTTTGACAAATATCAACCATATTGTGGTGGAAAGGTTTATTTGGGTGATGATCACCCTTTAGAAATTGTGGGAAGAGGGGATATAAGGATCAGGTTGGACGATGGTAGAGAAAGGATGTTATGTGATGTACAACATGTGCCCGATTTGCGAAAGAATTTGCTCTCAATCAAGATGATGGATAAGCTAGGGTATTCTGTTACTTTCAGTAACAACTACTGCAAAATTACCAGAGGAGCTCTCGTAGTAGCAAAGGGAGAATCTTATGGGACCCTATATCGCTTATGCGGTGATACGATGACAAACCATGCAGCAGCAACAACTTCTGTTCAGGATGCAGTAATGCTATGGCATCAACGCCTAGGCCATATGAGTGAAAAAGGCCTGAAAATTCTGCATGACATAGGTATGCTTTCTGGGATTAAGTCTTGCAATTTAGACTTGTGTGAGCACTGTATTTTTGGTAAACAAAAGAGGGTTCGGTTTACTGCAAGTCCTGGTAAGAGTTTTAATTTCTTGCAACTTATACATTCGGATATATTTGAATGGAGCCATCTATTTTCTGACTTTTATAGATGATTATTCTAGGAGAGTGTGAGTTTATTTTCTGAAGAAGTCGGAAGCTTTGCAAAAATTTAAAGACTTCAAAGCACGGGTAGAGAAGAGTTTGGGCATGTCGATTTTATGTCTCAGGTCAGATAATGGGGGTGAAAATTGCTCCAAGGAATTTGATAAATTTTGTATGCAGGAAGGTATTAAGCACCAGAAGATTGTACCATACACTCCATAGCAAAATGGTGTGGTTGAGCGGATGAATCACACAATCATGGAACGTGCAAGAAGCATGCTCAACGCAGCCATGTTGGAGAAAAAGTTATGGGCAGAGGCTTTTAATACAATTGTTTATCTTATTAACAGGTCACCTACAGCTGCATTGGATGGACAGATTCTGGAGGAGGTTTGGTGTTGTAAGCCAATTGATTACTCTCATTTGCGTACCTTTGGTTGTGATGCGTTTGCCCATGTACCCAAAGAAAAAAGGTCCAATCTTGACCCAAAGTCAAGCAAATGTGTTTTTCTCGGCTATGGAGATATAGTGAAGGGGTATAGACTGTGGGATCCTACTGCCCACAAGGTAATTATTAGCCGGGATGTAATTATTGATGAAAAATCCATGCAAAGGAAGGAGGTACAACAAATTCCAAATGTTGTACCAATTGAAGTAGAAATGAGTGAAGAATATGAAAATCAGCATGTTGAACAACAAGTAGAGCAGCCACAACGGTCACAAGACCAAGAGCCACAATCAACAGATCATTGGGTTAGAAGATCTACACGTCCACAAAAGTGCCCGAAAAGGTATTCTCATGTTTATCAGTCCTCTTTTTCTTGGTTAAGTGATGATGGTGAACCTAGTTCATTTCAGGAAGCTAGAGAGTCTGATAATGCAGAAAAGTGGAAGAAATCCATGGAGGAGGAAATCGAGGCACTTCGCAAGGATAAAACGTGGGAACTTGTGGATCTCCCACCTGGGAACGTGGGAACAAGTGGGTGTACAAAGTGAAGAAGAACAGCAATGGGTTGTTGGAACGCTATAAAGCTTGTTTGGTGGCAAAAGGCTATGTGCAGAAGTCAGGTATTGACTTTAATGAAATTTTCTCTCCAGTTGTGAAGATGACTACTATTAGAGTTCTACTTGCACTTGGAGCTGCACAAGACATAGAACTAGAGCAGCTTGATGTAAAGACCGCTTTCCTACATGGTGATCTCGAGGAAGAGATTTATATGGTTTAGCCTGAGGGCTATAAGGAAAGAGGCAAAGAGCATTTGGTTTGCAGACTAAAGAAATCACTGTACGGGTTGAAACAAGCGCCAAGGATATGGTACAGGAAATTTGACACCTTCATGAAGAGCCAAGGTTTCAGCAGGAGTGAAGCTGACCATTGTGGATACTATAAGAGGTTTGATGATGGCAGTTTTATTATTTTGTTGTTGTATGTTGATGATATGCTGGTTGCAAGCCCCTTTATGAATAAAATCATTGAACTTAAGGCTCAGTTGGCTAGGACATTTGAAATGAAGGATTTAGGAGCAGCAAACCAAATTTTAGGGATGAAGATACACAGGGACAGAAAAGGAAGAAAGATATGGTTAAGTCAAAAGTCATATGTGGAGAAGATTTTGTAGCGCTTCAATATGCAGAATGCAAAACCAGTTAGTACCCCACTTCTACCACACTTAAAATTGTCTTCCAACCAGTGTCCTAGAACAGAAGCAGAGAAGACAAGCACGTCTCATGTACTGTATTCATCAATAGTAGGAAGCCTCATGTATGCCATGGTGAGCACCAGACCGGATATTGCCCAAGCAATGGGAGTAGTCAGCCGATACATGGCAAATCCTGGTAAGGAGCATTGGAATGCGATGAAGTGGATATTTAGATATTTAAGAGCCACTTCAGATGTTGCCATTTACTTTGGATCGACAGATTTGCAAGTTAAAGGTTTTGTGGATTCTGATTATGGTGGAGATAGAGATAGTCTGATTATGCTCTATGGAAGATGAAGATGGAGGATTTCTTGGTTCAGAATGACCAAGCTCAAGCCTTGAAAGGGGTCACGAGTAAACCGAGCAGCATGAAAGATGAGGAGTGGGCAACGCTAGATAGGAAGGTGGTTTCTACAATCCGTCTCTGCCTAGCAAACTCCGTCTTGTTCAATGTAGCTGAAGAGAAGACCGCGGAAGCCCTTTGGCAAAAGCTTGAAAAGTTGTATGAAACAAAATAAGCAACAAATAAGGTTTTTTTTTTTTAAAAACAGCTTTATAGCTTGAGGATGAAGGAAATTTCATCCATGGTAGATCATTTGAATGAGTTTAATACTCTTATCAGTAAACTGGTTTTAGTTAATGTGAATATGGAGGATGAAGATAGAGCTATCACCCTACTTTGTTCCCTCCCAGATCATTGGGATCATATGGTGATGAACATCAGTAATTCGTCATCAGGAACTCTCAAATTTTATGATGTGGTAGCCACTTTGTTGGCAGAAGAGTTGAGGCAAAAAATGTCTTTGGAACCCTCAACCAATGAAGCCCTATCTGTGAGAGGTCGATCTTTTGAGGGGAGTAAACAAGGTAGAAAATAGTCCAGATCTAAGTCTAAAGGACGTAAGCAAAAAGGAAAGTGTTGGCATTGTGGGAAGCCAAGACACAAAGAAGGACTGTTGGCAATTAAAGAATGGTGAAAAGCAAAATCAACTATCAATTGAGGCCAGTGCAACAGATTCAAGAGAGACGGCAACATGTGAAGCCTTTTGTATCAGTAATAACAGATTTGTTTTATATACCTAGGTTTTGGACTCAGGTGCATCTTTCCACATGTCTCCCCATAGAGACTGGTTTGACAAATATCAGCCATACTGTGGTGGAAAGGTCTATTTGGGTGATGATCACCCTTTAGAAATTGTGGGAAGAGGGGATATAAGGATCAAGCTAGACGATGGTAGAGAAAGGATGTTATGTGATGTGCGACATGTGCCTGATTTGAGGAAGAATTTGCCCTCGATCAAAATGATGGATAAGCTAGGGTATTTTGTCACTTTCATTAACAACTATTGCAAGATTACCAGAGGAGCTCTTGTAGTAGCAAAGGGAGAATCTTATGGGACCTTATGCCGTTTATGCGGGTGATACGGTGACAAACCATCCAACAAAAACAACTTCTATTAAGGATGCAGTAATGCTATGGCATCAACGCCTAGGCCATATGAGTGAAAAAGGCCTAAAAATTCTGCATGACAGAGGTATGCTTTCTGGGATTAAGTCTTGTAATTTAGACTTATGTGAGCACTATATTTTTGGTAAACAGAAGAGGGTTCAGTTTACTTCAAGTCCTGGTAAGAGTTCTGATTTCTTCAACTTATACATTCGGATATATTTGGACCAATCCCCACTCAGTCCTTGAATGGCGTTATCTATTTTTTGACTTTTATAAATGATTATTCTAGGAGAGTGTGAGTTTATTTTCTGAAGAAGAAGTCGAAAGCTTTGCAAAAATTTAAAGACTTCAAAGCACGGGTAGAGAAGAGTTTGGGCAAGTCGATTTTATGTCTCAGGTCAGATAATGGAGGTGAAAATTGCTCCAAGGAATTTGATAAATTTTGTATGCAGGAAGGTATTAAGCACCAAAAGATTGTACCATACACTCCACAACAAAATGGTGTGGCTGAGCGGATGAATCGCACAATCATGGAACATGCAAGAAGCATGCTCAGCGCAGCCATGTTGGAGAAAAAGTTATGGGCAGAGGCTTTTAATACAGTTATTTATCTTATTAACAGGTCACCTACAATTGCATTGGATGGACAGATTTTGGAGGAGGTTTGGTGTTGTAAGCCAGTTGATTACTCTCATTTACGTACCTTTGGTTGTGATGCATTTGCCCATGTACCCAAATAAAAAAGGTCCAAGCTTGACCCAAAGTCAAGCAAATGTGTTTTTCTCGGCTATGGAGATATAGAGAAGGGGTATAGACTATGGGATCCTACTGACCACAAGGTAATTATTAGCCGGGATGTAATTATTGATGAAAAATCCATGCAAAGGAGGTACAAAAAACTCCTAATGTTGTACAAGTTGAAGTAGAAATGTGTGAAGATGAATATGAAAATCAGCATGCTGAAGTTTTTGATCAGCATGCAGAACAACAAGTAGAACAGCAAGTAGAGCAGCCACAACGGTCACAAGACCAAGAGCCACAAATGACAGATCATTGGGTTAGAAGATCTACACGTTCACAAAAGTGTCCGAAAAGGTATTCTCATGCGTATCAGTCCTCTTTTTCTTTGTTAACTGATGATGGTGAACCTAGTTCATTTCAGGAAGCTAGAGAGTTTGAAAATGCAAAAAAGTGGAAGATATCCATGGAGGAGGAAATCGAGGCACTTCACAAGAATAAAACGTGGGAACTTGTGGATCTCCTACCTGGAAGAAAGACTGTTGGAAACAAGTGGGTGTACAAAGTGAAGAAGAACAACAATGGGTTGTTGGAACGCTATAAAGCTCGTTTGGTGGCAAAAGGCTATGTGCAGAAGTCAGGTATTGACTTTAATGAAATTTTCTCTCCAATTGTGAAGATGACTACTATTAGAGTTCTATTTGCACTTGGAGCTGCACAAGATATAGAACTGGAGCAGCTTGATGTAAAGACTGCTTTCCTACATGGTGATCTCGAGGAAGAGATTTATATGGTTCAGCCTGAGGGCTATAAGGAAAGAGGCAAAGAGCATTTGGTTTGCAGACTGAAGAAATCATTGTACGGGTTGAAACAGGCGCCAAGGATGTGGTACAGGAAATTTGACACCTTCATGAAGAGCCAAGGTTTCAGCAAGAGTGAAGCTGACCATTGTGGATACTATAAGAGGTTTGATGATGGCAGTTTTATTATTTTGTTGTTGTATGTTGATGATATGTTGGTTGCAGGCCCCAACATGAAGAAAATCATTGAACTTAAGGCTCAGTTGGCTAGGACATTTGAAATGAAGGATTTAGGAGCAACAAACCAAATTTTAGGGATGAAGATACACAGGGACAGAAAAGGAAGAAAGATATGGTTAAGTCAAAAGTCATATGTGGAGAAGATTTTGTAGCGCTTCAATGTGCAGAATGCAAAACCAGTTAGTACCCCACTTCTTCCACACTTAAAATTGTCTTCCAACCAGTGTCCTAGAACAGAAGCAGAGAAGACAAGCACGTCTCGAGTACCGTATTCATCAACAGTAGGAAGCTTCATGTATGCCATGGTGAGCACCAGACTAGGTATTGCCCAAGCAGTGGGAGTAGTCAGCCGGTACATGGCAAATCCTGGTAAGGAGCATTGGAATGCGGTGAAGTTGATATTTAGATATTTAAGAGCCACTTCAAATGTTGCCATTTACTTTGGATCGACAGATTTGCAAGTTAAAGGTTTTGTGGATTCTGATTATGGTGGAGATAGAGATAGTCTGATTATGCTCTATGGAAGATGAAGATGGAGGATTTGCTGTTTTAGAATGACCAAGCTCAAGCCTTGAAAGGGGTCGCGAGTAAACCGAGCAGCATGAAAGATGAGGAGTGGGCAACACTAGACAGGAAGGCGGTTTCTACAATCCGTCTCTGCCTAGCAAACTCCGTCTTGTTCAATGTAGTTGAAGAGAAGACCACGGAAGCCCTTTGGCAAAAGCTTGAAAAGTTGTATGAAACAAAATCAGCAACAAATAAGGTTTTTCTGAAAAAAATAGCTTTATAGCTTGAGGATGAAGGAAAGTTCATCTGTGGTAGATCATTTGAATGAGTTTAATACTCTTATCAGTAAATTGGTTTCAGTTAATGTGAATATGAAGGATGAAGATAGAGCTATCACCCTACTTTGTTCCCTCCCAAACACTTGGGATCATATGGTGATGACCATCAGTAATTCGTCATCAGGAACTCTCAAATTTTATGATGTGGTAGCCACTTTGTTGGCAGAAGAGTTGAGGCAAAAAACGTCTTTGGAACCCTCAACCAATGAAGCCCTATCTGTGAGAGGTCGATCTTTCGAGGGGAGTAAACAAGGTAGAAAACAGTCCAGATCTAAGTCTAAAGGACGTAAGCAGAAAGGAAAGTGTTGGCATTGTGGGAAGCCAGGACACAAAGAAGGACTGTTGGCAATTAAAGAATGGTGAAAAGCAAAATCAGCTATCAATTGAGGCCAGTGCAATAGATTCAGGAGAGACGGCAACATGTGAAGCCTTTTGTATCAGTAACAGTAGATTTGTTTTATATACATGGGTTTTGGACTCAGGTGCATCTTTCCACATGTCTCCCCACAGACACTGGTTTGACAAATATCAGCCATACTGTGGTGGAAAGGTCTATTTGGGTGATGATCACCCTTTAGAAATTGTGGGAAGAGGGGATATAAGGATCAGGCTAGACGATGGTAGAGAAAGGATGTTATGTGATGTGCGACATGTGCCCGATTTGAGGAAGAATTTGCTCTCAATCAAAATGATGGATAAGCTAGGGTATTCTATCACTTTCAGTAACAACTACTACAAGATTACCAAAGGAGCTCTTGTAGTAGCAAAGGGAGAATCTTATGGGACCTTATACCATTTATGCGGTGATACGGTGACAAACCATGCAGTAGCAACAACTTCTATTAAGGATGTAGTAATGCTATGTCATCAACGCCTAGGCCATATTAGTGAAAAAGGTCTAAAAATTCTGCATGACAAAGGTATGCTTTCTGGGATTAAGTCTTGTAATTTAGACTTATGTGAGCACTATATTTTTGGTAAACAGAAGAGGGTTCAGTTTACTTCAAGTCCTGGTAAGAGTTCTGATTTTTTGCAACTTATACATTCGGATATATTTGGACCAATCCCCACTCAGTCCTTGAATGGCGCCATCTATTTTCTGACTTTTATAGATGATTATTCTAGGAGAGTGTGGGTTTATTTTCTAAAGAAGAAGTCGGAAGCTTTGCAAAAATTTAAAGAGTTCAAAGCACGGGTAGAGAAGAGTTTGGACAAGTCGATTTTATGTCTCAGGTCAGATAATGGGGGTGAAAATTGCTCCAAGGAATTTGATAAATTTTGTATGCAGGAAGGTATTAAGCACCAGAAGATTGTACCATACACTCCACAAAAAAATGGTGTGGCTGAGCGGATGAATCACACAATCATGGAACATGCAAGAAGTATGCTCAACGCAGCCATGTTGGAGAAAAAGTTATGGGCAGAGGCTTTTAATACAATTGTTTATCTTATTAACAGGTCACCTACAACTGCATTGGATGGACATATTTTGGAGGAGGTTTGGTGTTGTAAGCCAATTGATTACTCTCATTTGTGTACCTTTGGTTGTGATGCATTTGCCCATGTACCCAAAGAAAAAAGGTCCAAGCTTGACCCAAAGTCAAGAAAATGTGTTTTTCTCGGCTATGGAGATATAGTGAAGGGGTATAGACTGTGGGATCCTACTTCCCACAAGGTAATTATTAGTTGGGATGTAATTGTTGATGAAAAATCCATGCAAACGAGGTACAAAAAACTCCTAATGTTGTACAAGTTGAAGTAGAAATGTGTGAAGATGAATATGAAAATCAACATGCTAAAGTTTTTGATCAGCATGCAGAACAACAAGTAGAGCAGCCACAATGGTCACAAGACCAAGAGCCACAAATGACAGATCATTGGGTTAGAAGATCTACACGTCCACAAAAGTGTCCGAAAAGGTATTCTCATGTGTATCAATCCTCTTTTGCTTTGTTAACTGATGATGGTGAACCTAGTTCATTTCAGGAAGCTAGAGAGTCTGAAAATGCAGAAAAGTGGAAGAAATCCATGGAGGAGGAAATCGAGGCACTTCGCAAGAATAAAACATGGGAACTTGTGGATCTCCTACCTGGAAGAAATATTGTTGGAAACAAGTGGGTGTACAAAGTGAAGAAGAACAACGATGGGTTGTTGGAACGCTATAAAGCTCGCTTGGTAACAAAAGGCTATGTGCAGAAGTCAAGTATTGACTTCAATGAAATTTTCTCTCCAGTTGTGAAGATGACTACTATTAGAGTTCTACTTGCACTTGTAGCTGCATAGGATTTGGAATTGGAGCAGCTTGATGTAAAGACTGCTTTCTTGCATGGTGATCTCGAGGAAGAGATATATATGGATCAACCTGAGGGCTATGAAGAAAGAGGCAAAGAGCATTTGGTTTGTAGATTGAAGAAATCATTGTACGGGTTGAAACAGGCACCAAGGATGTGGTATAGGAAATTTGACACCTTCATGAAGAGCCAAGGTTTCAGTAGGAGTGAAGCTGACCATTGTGCATACTATAAGAGGTTTGATGATGGCAGTTTTATTATTTTGTTGTTGTATGTTGATGATATGCTGGTTGAAGGCCCCAGCATGAAGAAAATCATTGATCTTAAACCTCCATTGGCTAGGACATTTGAAATGAAGGAGTTAGGAGCAGCAAACCAAATTTTAGGGATGAAGATACATAAGGACAGAAAAGAAAGAAGGATTTGGTTAAGTCAAAAGTCATATGTGGAAAATATTCTGCAGTGCTTCAATATGCAGAATGCAAAACCAGTTAGTACCCCACTTATTCCACACTTAAAGTTGTCTTCCAACCAGTGTCTTAGAATAGAAGCAGAGAGGACAAGCATGTCTCGTGTACCATATTCATCAACAATAGGAAGCCTCATGTATGCCATGGTGAGCACCAGACCGGATATTGCCCAAGCAGTGGGAGTAGTTAGTCGATACATGGCAAATCCTGGTAAGGAGCATTGGAATGCGGTGAAGTGGATATTCAAATATTTAAGAGCCACTTCAGATGTTGCCATTTACTTTGGATTGGCAGATTTTCAAGTTACAAGTTTTGTGGATTCTGATTATGGTAGAGATAGATATGGGAGAAAATCCACTACAGGATATGTTGAGCAAGGTGCAGAAATAATATTGTCATTGTTGTCAACACAGACAGATAGATCAATTGATGATGCAGTGGACAGGTGTTCAGAGGTCAGTCAGAACATGTACAGTGAATTTTCAAGAAGACAAAAGTGGCCCAGATTCAAAAAATCAAAGAAAAAGACAAGTACGAAACCTATCGCAATATCGCGACATGTTTTTTGTCGTGATTTCGCGACATATCGAAAGAGAGAAAATGCTGGCAAAAATGTCACGATTTTTTGACATATCAGAGGAGAGAGAAAGTGTAAAAAAAATTGTGACAATTTCACGACATGTTGGTCAAAAGAGAAAGCGCAAGGAAAACTGTCATGATTTTGTGACATGTTGGAAGAGAGAGAAAGCGCAAGATAAACTGTCACGATTTCACAACAAGTTGGAAGCAAAGAAGCCAAGTAGAAAAACTGTCATGATTTCACGACATGTTGAAAGCAAAGAAGGCAAGGAAGAAAACTGTGATGATTTCGTGACATATTTGGAGAGAAGGCACAGGCAAAGAAAACTGTCGCAATTTCGCGACATTATTGGAGGAAAGGAGCTTGCAAGGAAAAGTGTCACAATTTCACGATAAAGTGCTAAGGAGAAAAAGTGTCGCGATATCGTGACATGTCGGGTTTTCGCGACCCGAAGGGAAGAAAAAGTGCTAAGGAGAAAAGATGTCGCGATATCGCGACATGTCACATTTTCACGACTAAGAGAGGAGAGAGAATGTGTAGAGATAGAAATGTCGCGATATTGCGACAACAGCAGAAAGGAAGACTCCAAAGGATGAAGGGTCGCGATTTCGTGACAGAAGCAAAATGAAAGAGCTTGGAAGCAGAAGCGTCGCAATTTCGTGACAAATTCAAGGAGGAAGAGCTCAAAGGCGAAAGCGTCACAATTTTGTGACATGTTCCATTCTCGTGGTCCAAAGCGAAGAGAAAGAGGAGAGAGAAAAAGATGTCACGATTTCGCGACATGTTTCATTTTTGCAGGCGAAAGGTAGAGAAAGGCACAAGGTAGCGAAAGTGTTGCGATTTTGCGACATGTTTTGTTTTCACGGGTGAAAGGCAAAGAAAGGCACAAGGCAGTGAAAGTGTCGCGATTTTGTGACATGTTTCATTTTTGCGGTCCAAAGAAAATAGAAAGAGGAGAGAGAAAAAGATGTCACAATTTCGTGACATGTTTCATTTTCGTGGTCCAAAGCGAAGAGAAATAGGAGAGAGAAAAATATGTCGTGATTTCGTGACATGTCATGTTTTTGCTGGTGCATGCCGAGAAGAGTACAAGAAAGCAAAAAGTGTCACGATTTCATGACGTGTTTTTGTGCATACAGGCCGAGAAGAAGACAAAAAGGCTGTCAGAGCAACAGTTCTTCTGTCAGAGCTATAAGAGAACAAAAAAGGTTGTCAAAGCTGAAATAAGTAGAGAAGGCTGTCAGAAAGACGTAAATGAGAAGATAAATCTATTAGAATGGTGGATACACTATCAGAGGACAAAAAATGCTGTCAGAGTCATAAAGTGGGCAGATAAGGCTGTCAGAGCAGTAAGTAAGCATTTAAGGCTATCAGAAGCATAGTAAGTAGGGCCGAAAGAATGTTTTCGTGTATAGTAAGTTAGGGTTAGGGTTGAGCTCTACATGTGGCATAAGTATTGTGTATTACAAAATAAAAGGAAAAAGAAGTCGTAAAAGGAACAGCTAAGAGTGCTAAAAAATAAAAAAAAGAGGGTCGTAAGAGAGCAGAGTAGAGATGAAAGAGAAAAATACAGCAGAGCTGTAAGTATATGCAGTTCTTATAAAAGAGCAATAGACCAGTGAGGGTCTTGTAAAAGTGAAGGCATATCTATGTCAATCTAAGATTCAAAATAGAAATCCAAGTTGGTGTTTGGAATCAGGGGTTGGTGCTCCTTCCAATTGGTGCTTGGAATCAGGGGTTGGTGCTCCTTCCAGTTGGTGCTGGTAAATCAGGGGGTTGGTGTTCCTTTCTGTTGGTGCAGATAAATTAGGGGTTGGTGCTCCTTCTAATGGGTGCTAGAAAATTATTTGTAAAGTTGGTGCTTTGCAAAGGCTGGATTTGGATGGGTGTCCAAGTAGTCTAATTTTTGAAGAGTAGCCAAAACTTGTGAACCTCGTTAAATTATGTGTTGTGGGATGCTCTCCTGTTTACTTTGTTGTATCTATTTTTAATTTCTCCCTGCTTAAGTTTTAAAGTGTTGTATTTCTGAATTTAAATAGCTACACTGATTCACCCCCCCTCTTAGTGTCATTATGAGAATATCAATTGGTATCAGAGCCAAGTTTCTAAATAAGCTCAATCAGCTAAGGTGATCTTGGAAGAAACACAATGGCCGATGGTGAAGGATTTTTATCCAACAAAGCTCCTTTGTTCGATGGAACTAATTACTCCTTCTGGAGACTCAGGATGCAAACTTATCTGTGTGCTCTAGGATATGACATTTGGGATTCAGTATAAAGTGGATACACAATACCCTCTACTCCTCCAAAAGATGCTATTGAGAAGAAAAAGTTTGAGAATAAATCTAAAGCAAAAAATGCTATAATGTGTGGGTTAGTAGACAGTGAACTGATAAGGATCATGAGCTATAAAACGGCAAAAGACATGTGGGAAAAACTACAGAGCATTCATGAAGGAGATGGCAAGATCAAGGAAGCCAAGCTACAAACACATCGAGCTCAGTTCGAAGCATTAAAAATGAATGACGATGAGAACATAGAGCCCTATATGCTGAGAGTCAATGGAATCATTAATGTGATTAGAGGACTCGACGAGGAAATGGAAGATGCAGTTGTCGTGAAAAAGGTACTAAGAACTCTTCATAAAAGATTTGATTCTAAAGTTTCTACTATTGAAGAAGCTAAAGATCTAAATGCTTTTAGCATGGATGAAATGCATGGTTCTTTAACTGCATACGAAATGAGAATAAGACAAACTAAGCCCTCAGACAAAGAAGCTGCTTTTAAAGCACAAAAAAATATAAAAGCTAAACAAGAATCTGAGGAAGAAGAATCTTCAGATGAAATAGAAGCAAACTTTGTTAGGAAACTAATAAAGGGAAAAGAAAAGTATAGAGGAAAGTTATCGTTTAAGCGCTTCAACTATGGAGGCATCGGGAACTTTGCTGCTAATTGTCCAATGAATGAGAAAAACAAAAATGGTGAAGGGTTACACCGAGAAAGAAGTGATTGGAAGAAGAAACCACATTTTAGAAAAAACAACTTTAAGAATAAAAGTTCATATCCAAGAATGTCAACTCTTCTGAAGACTGATCTGGTGAGGATTCTGAAGAAGAAGCAGGTGAAGCTCTGTTCATGGCATTTGAAGAAAGAAAAATAGAGGAAAAACAAGAATGTAAAGAAAAACCTGAGGATGAGGCTGAAGTGTATCTGGAAGGTGAGTTGGTTGCTGCACTTAAAGAGCTGAGCACAAAAAGGAAAAAGAATAAAAAAATTTCAAAAAAGCTTGAGGATGCCAATGAAATAATCAACAACTTGAAAGTTCAGACAGATGAATTTAAGAAAGTGTCTAAAGTTCTCGAAGTACAATTAACCGTAAAAATATATGAGTGCAGCAAGCTAGAAGAAGACATTGTTAGGTTAAGGTTGCAGCTAGAGGAGATGAATCAAAAATTGAGTTGTTATCATAAGTTTGAAGAAAGTTCGTAAAGCTGGATAAAATTATAAATAACCAAAGGCCTTCTGGAATTAAATTTGGTTTGGGCTTCGATGAAGGAGAATCATCAGAGAGATCAAAGGCCATAAATGTAGAACCCATAAAGAAAGAAGATAAGATCAGGGTTGATCAAGAAAAAAAAAATCATACAAAAGAAAGTAATAATGCCAGACTCAAGAGGAGTACTGACAAAGATGGATTCACAAAAGTCACACATCCAAGAAGAAGAAGATTCATGGCTCCTACTTCAAAATGGCAAAGACCTTCACCCAGGTTTAATCATTCTTTTTCTGGTTATTGTTTTAAATGCAATGCTTATGGTCATAAGATTTCATATTGTAGTTATAATGTAGCACAAAGGAATTTCACCAGTAGAAATGTCTTTTCACCATTAATGGATTATGCAGTAGAATGTTATAACTGTCATAATTATGGACACATTGCAAGAAACTGTAGAAGCACTTTTGCAGCAAATAAATATCAGGGTAGAAAATATCAACCAAATGGATTGAAAAAAAACAATTTTTTTTTTGAAAAATAGGCACAAGCTAATGAAAGGGGAAAGGCAAAACAAGTAGCCAAAACTACTATCAAACCAGAATGGAAAGAAAAGGAGAAACTCCAGAAAGAAAAGGAGAAACTCTAAGAAGAAAAGGAATCTTTGATTGTTCGAGTCGCTTTTAAAGCACGGAACAAATCTGCACCATGGATTCTTGATAGTGGATGCTCCAGTCACATGACAGGTGACAAACAAAAATTTGAGAAGTTACAGAATTACGAAGGTGGTTCTATGAAATTTGGAAATAATGATGGAGCAAAGATAGTTGGCAAAGGATCAGTCAAGATCAGTGACAGAAAGATCAAATCAAAAGAAGTTTTTTTTGTGATTGGTCTGAAGCATAACTTGCTCAGTGTAAGTCAAATCTGTGACAGAGGTTATGAAGTAGTTTTTAAGAAGCAGGGCTATGAAGTGAGAAAAGCTAACAGTGGGAAGTTAATTGCTACTGGATCAAGGACTTCTGGAAATTTGTATACTCTCTCAGAGACTTTAGAAGGAGCATGCTTGATTGGACAAGAAGATGAAAATTGGTTGTGGCACAAGAGGCTCGGTCATATCAGCTTTGACAATTTGGTTAAAATAAGTTCAAAAAGGGCAGTAAGAGATATACCCTCCATTGGAAAACCACTAAATAGTATTTGTGCTTCATGCCAAAAGGGGAAGCAAACTAGAGCCACATTTAAATCAAAGGAGTACTTTACAAACAAACCTTTAGAACTAATTCATACTGATTTATGTGGACCCATGAGAACACAAAGTATAAATGGTGACAAATACTTTATGCTATGCATAGATGACTATTTCAGAATGACCTGGATATTCTTTTTGAAGCAGAAATCTGAAGCTTTTGAAATGTTCAAGACTTTCAAAACCCAAGTTGAGAATGAAACGAGGAAAAAAGATCAAATGCTTAAGATCGGATAGAGGAGGAGAGTTCATCTCGAGGAGGAGTTTGCAGAATACTGTCAAAAATATGGGATCAGAAGACAGTTTTCAGTAGCAAGGACACCTTAGTAGAATGGTGTTGTAGAAAGAAAGGACAGAACTATGCAAGAAATGGCACGGATGATGTTGACTAAGAGAAAAATTGCAAACAGATTTTGGAAAGAGGCAGTCCATATTGCAGTTTATATCCAAAACAGGTGCATGTTGAGGACGTATGAAAGCAAAACCCCTTATGAGCTATGGTTCGGCAAGAAGGCAACAATAAAATACTTCAAAGTCTTTGGCAGCAAATGTTATATCAAAAGAACTGAAGATAATCTTGGTAAGTTTGAAGATAGAGTCGATGAAGGTATTTTTGTTGGCTATTCATCAAAAAGCAAAGCTTACAAATGCTACAACAAAAGGCTAAAGAAAATTGTAGACAGTGTCGATGTTAAATTTGATGAAGATAGGAAACAAGCAGTCAACTGTGAAGAAAACTACCCCATTTATGAAGAAGTTATTGAAGAAGATGAAGAAAAGGAAACAGAAGAGAATCAAAAAATTGACATAGAATATTTAAGTATTGATTCAGAAGTAGAATAAAACAAAAAGTTCAAAATAGGAAGCTGGCAGAAAAATCATCCTAGAGAACAAATTATTGGGGACCCCACTGTTGGTGTTAAGACAAGAAGAAGAGTAGTAAGTAACTACTCCCTGTTATCTAGCATTGAGCCTAAAAATATTACTGAAGCAAGCACAGATGAAAGTTGGATGAAGGCAATAAATGAAGAACTAGATTAGATTGAGAAAAACAAAACCTGGGAGTTAGTACCAAGGCATGCAAATAAAAACATAATCGATACTAAATGGATTTTTCGAAACAAATTGAATGAAGATGGACAGGTTGTAAGGAATAAAGCAAGATTAGTTTGTAAAGGCTATGCTCAAGTTGAAGGTATTGATTTTGAGAAAACTTTTGCACCAGTGGCTAGACTTGAGGCAATCAGAATGTTTCTAGCTTTAGCAGTCCATAGGAATTTCAAAGTTTATCAGATGGACATGAAATCAACATTTCTGAATGGAAATCTTGAAGAAGAAGTTTATATTGAGCAACCAGATGGTTTTCAACTCGGTGATAATCCCAATTTTTTTTGCAAGTTGAAGAAAGCTTTGTATGGCTTGAAACAGGCACCCAGATCATGGTATGCAAGACTGGACAACTATCTCACTGAACAAGGGTTCAAGAAAGGCATGGTGGATAGTAACTTGTATGTCAAAACAGACAATGACCATCTTATTGTCCTTGTTGTTTATGTAGATGATATAATTTTTGGTAGCAGCAATGATGAGTCATGTAGAGACTTAGCAAATAAAATGCAGAAAGAATTTGAAATGTCTATGATTGGTGAACTTTCATATTTTCTTGGACTGCAAGTTAACCAAAATGAAAAGGGCGTTTTTATTTCTCAAATTACATATGTGAAAGAAATGCTAAAAAAGTTCATAATGGAGGACTGTAAACCTGTTAGCACTCCCATGACAATAGGTTGCAAGTTGAGCAAGGATGATAAATCTCCAGATGTAGATCAAACCATGTACAAATCTATGATTGGAAGCCTGCTGTATTTGAAAGCTACCAGACCAGATATCTTACAGACAGTATGCATGGTAGCAAGATTTCAGGCTAGTCCTAAAGAGACTCATGTGATAGCTGTGAAGAGGATTTTTAGGTACCTCAAGGGTACTATGGAGTATGGGTTATGGTACCCAAAAGGTAAGGACTTTACTCTTTTTGCATATTCTGATGCATATTGGGCAGGATGTATAGATGACAGAAAGAGAACCAGTGGAGGTGCATTCTATCTTGGAGATAGGTTGGTAGCATGGCACAACAAGAAACAAGAATCAGTCTCTCTATCCACAGCAGAAGTAGAATACATTGCAGCAACAACATGTTGTACACAGATTTTATGGATGAGACAAACCCTAAAAGATCTTGGCATTAACTTCAAAAAGCCAATTTCAGTTAAATGTGATAATACCAGTGCTATTAACATCTCAAATAATCTGGTTATGCATTCAAGAACCAAACATATTGCAATCCGATATCACTTTTTGAAGGATAAAGTTGCAAAAGGTGAGGTTAAATTGGATTTTGTTTCAACTACAAAGCAAGTAGCAGATATATTTACAAAACCGTTGCCCAAGGAAGTTTTTGAATACCTTCACAGTAAGTTGGAAGTGGTCACACTACCCAAGAAATGACTAGCTATTGGGAACACATTCTCAGGGGGAGCATTTATATATTTGATTACCTGTTTGCTCTTGTTTGTAATTTTTGCTAACTGTAACATTGTGTGCCTGAGAATGTTGTGCATGGACTCAAGGGGAGTCTGCAGTAGCCCTTTGGTATTATTTTCAAAGGGGGAGAAGAATTTCTGGAAATTGCACATGTGTTGCCAACAATTCCAAAGGGGGAGATTGTTGAGCAAGGTGCAAAAATAGTATTGTCATTGTTGTCAACACAGACAGATAGATCAATTGATGATGCAATGGACAGGTGTTCAGAGGTCAGTCAGAACATGTATAGTGAATTTCCAAGAAGACAGAAGAGGACCAAATTCAAAAAATCAAAGAAAAAGACAAGTAAGAAAACTGTCGCGATATCGCGACATGTTTTCTGTCGTGATTTTGTGACATATCGGAGGAGAAAGAAAATGTTGGCAAAAATGTTGTGATTTGTTGAGCAAGGTGTAGCAAATGCATTGCAAAAGTATTGTCATTGTTGTCAACATAGACAGATTAGTGCAGTTGATGCCGTTTCGATGTCAATCAGATCAAGTGCAGTGAATTTCAAGGAAAACAGAGGGGACCCAGATTCAAAAATTTGAAAAAAAAGACAAAGAAGAAAACTATCGTGATATCGCGACATGTTTTCTGTCATGATTTTGCGACAAAAAGTAGGAGAGAGAAAATGCAGCCGAAAATGTCACGATTTCACGAGAAAAAGTAGGAGAGAGAAAATGCAGCCGAAAATGTCATGATTTCACGACATAGAGGAGAGAGAAAACGTAGCCAAAAATGTCGTGATTTCACGACATATCGAAGGAGAGAGAAAGTTCATGAAAAATTGTCGTGATTTCGCGACATGCTGGAAGAAAAGAAGCAAAGTTGAAAAACTGTCGCGATTTCGCGACAAGTTTGGAGCAAAGGCGTCAAGGACGAAGTGTCGTGATTTCGTCACAAGTTTGAAGAAGCAGCGCCTAGGATGAAAACTGTCACGATTTCATGACATGTTGGAGGCAAAGCAGCAAAGTGAAGAAAGTGTAACGATTTCGCTACATGTCTGAGTTTCGCTGGCAAAAGCAAACAAAAAGTACTAAGTGAAGAAAGTGTAGCGATTTCGCTACATGTCAGACTTTCGCGGGTCGAAGCAGACTTCAGATGCCTAAGCACAAAGTGGTAGCGATTTCGCTACAAGTTTGAAACACAAGGCACAAAGGTGTAGCTACTTCGCTACAAGTTCAGAATGTAAGGGAGCTAGGTGTAGCGATTTCGCTACAAGTGCAAAACACAGAACAAGATGGGGTAGCGATTTCGCTACAAGTCTAAGCTTAGCAAGTAGAAGCAAGAGGAAGCTGTAGCAAAGAAAAATACTAAGTCAAAAGAGTGTAGCGATTTCGCTACATGTAAGGTTTTCACTGCTGCATGAAGTGAGAATTGTACGGAGGCTGGAAGCGTCACGATTTTGTGACGACAATGAAGATGATGTAAGAAAAACTAAGAAGTGTTGCGATTTCACGACAAGTTGAAAGAAAAGCCGTAGGAAGCCGGAAGCGTCGCGATTGCAGGGCCGTGATACAGCATGACTGGGAAAGGTGGCAGTTACATAGGAAAGCTACGGAACTAAACATTAAAGATAGAACAGCTGTCACAGGGTTGAGTATACCAAGAATCAATTACAGAGATTTTTTTTGTGTATATCAAGAAGATACAGTCGAGTGCAGAAGTAAAAGGTAGCACATAATTCAAAAGCGAGAAAGAAGAACAGAGCATCGAGATACGCAGTAAAAGGTGTCAGAACACACAGAAAAAGGTTGTCAAAAAAAGGCCATCAGAATGTACAAAGAAGAATGTCAGAACTGGACAGAAAGAAAGCGGCTAAATGGCAGAACGTGTCAGAGAGGGTTTGACACATTGTTCGTAGTCGAAGATGCATGTAAATTAGGAGGGAAATTCGAACCGTTTGAAATTGAGCCGTTCGAGGAAATCAAGAATATAAGGATCGAACAGGCATAGTTAGAAGGTTACTACAACTGTGCTTTTATTGAATATATCAAAAGGCATGGTGTGGTAAGAGTGCTGTATGAACAACAGCAAGAGAACTGAAACCTGCACATTTTTCTTGTAAAAATAAGAGAGAGGTTTTAGATTTGAAAAGAAGATATTGAGTCTCTAACAAGTCTCTTTATGCTTTTGTGAGATAAAATTGTATGAGCTATAGACCAGTGAGGGTCTTGTAAATGTGAAGGCATTTTTATGTCAATTTATTTTGCAAAATAGAAATCCAAGTTGGTGCTTGGAAAAAGGGGTTGGTGCTCCTTTCTGTTGCAACAAAAAAATCAGGGGTTGGTGCTCCTTCCAGTGGGTGCTGGTAAAATAATTGTAAAGAGTGAATCCTTACAAAGACTGGATTTGGATTGTAGTCCAAACAGTCATTATTTTAGGAGTAGCCACATCGGTGAACCTCGTTAAATCTTGTGTTGTGTGATGCTCTTGTGTGATACTTGCTTGATCTGTTTTTGAGCTTGCATGGTTAAGTTTTAAGATTTGCAGATTCAAGTTTTTAAATAGTTACAGTGATTCACCCCCCCCTCTCAGTGCCATTGTGAGAATATCATGATTTCGCGACATATCGGAGGAGAGAGAAAACACAAAGAAAACTGTCACGATTTCATGACATGTTGGTCGAAAGAGAAAGCGCAAGGAAAACTATCACGATTTTGCGACATGTTGGAAGAGAGAGAAAGCGCAAGATAAACTGTCGTGATTTCATGACAAGTTGGAAGCAAAGAAGCCAAGTAGAAAAACTATCACGATTTCGTGACATGTTGAAAGCAAAGAAGGAAAGGAAGAAAACTGTCGTGATTTCATGACATGTTTGGAGAGAAGGCACAGGCAAAGAAAACTGTCGCAATTTCATGACATGATTAGAGGAAAGGAGCTTACAAGGAAAAGTGTCATGATTTTGCGACAATTTGCAAGAGGAAGCGCTAAGGAGAAAAAGTGTCGCGATATCGTGACATGTCAGTTTTTCGCTACCTGAAGGGAAGAAAAAGCGCTAAGGAGAAAAGATGTCGCGATATCACGATATGTCGCATTTTTGTGACTAGGAGAGGAGAGAGAATGTGTGGGGATAGAAATGTCATGATATCATGACAACAGCAGAAAGAAAGACTCCAAAGGATGAAGGGTCACGATTTCATGACAGAAGCAAAACGAAAGAGCTTGGAAGCAGAAGCGTCGTGATTTTGTGACAAATTCAAGGAGGAAGAGCTCAAAGGTGAAAGCATCACAATTTTGCGACATGTTCCATTCTCGCGGTCCAAAGAAAAGAGAAAGAGGAGAGAGAAAAAGATGTCACGATTTCACGACATGTTCTGTTTTCATAGGTGAAAGGTAGAGAAAGGCACAAGGCAGCGAAAGTGTCACGATTTCACGACATGTTCCATTTTCGTGGGCGAAAGGCAAAGAAAGGCACAAGGCAGCGAAAGTGTCACGATTTTGCGACATGTTTCATTTTCGCGGTCCAAAGCGAAGAGAAAGAGGAGAAAGAAAAAGATGTCACGATTTCACGACATGTTTCATTTTTGTGGTCCAAAGCGAAGAGAAAGAGGAGAGACAAAAATATGTCACGATTTTGCGACATTTCATGTTTTCGCTGGTGCATGCCGAGAAGAGTACAAGAAAATGAAAAGTGTCACGATTTTGTGACATGTGTTTTCACGCATACAGGCTGAGAAGAAGACAAAAAGGCTGTCAGAGCGGTAGTTCTTCTATCAGAGCTATAAGAGAACAGAAAAGGCTGTCAAAGCCGAAATAAGTAGAGAAGGCTATCAGAAAGACGTAAATGAGAAGATAAATCTATTAGAATGGTGGATACACTATCAGAGCACAGAAAAGGCTGTCAGAGCTGTAAAGTGGGCAGATAATACTGTCAAAGCAGTAAGTAAGCATTTAAGGCTATCAGAAGCACAGTAAGTAGGGTCGAAAGAATGTTTTTGTGTACAGTAAGTTAGGGTTAGGGTTGAGCTCTACATGTGGCATGAATATTGTGTATTGCCAAATAAAAGAAAAAAGAAGCCGTAAAAGGAACAGCTAAGAGTGCTAAAAAATAAAAAAAAAGAGGTTCGTAAGAGAGCAGAGTAGAGCTAAAAGAGAAAAATACAGTAGAGCTGTAAGTATATGCAGTTCCTGTAAAAGAGCAATAGACCAGTGAGGGTCTTGTAAAAGTGAAGGCATATCTATGTCAATCTAAGATTCAAAATAGAAATCCAAGTTGGTGCTTGGAATCAAGGGTTGGTGCTCCTTCCAGTTGGTGCTGGTAAATCAGGGGGTTGGTGCTCCTTTCTGTTGGTGCAGATATTAGGGGTTGGTGCTCCTTGCAGTGGGTGCTAGAAAATTGTTTATAAAGTTGGTGCTTTGCAAAGGCTAAATTTGGATGGGTGTCCAAGCAGTCTAATTTTTGAGGAGTAGCCAAAACTGGTGAACCTCGTTAAATTGTGTGTTGTGGAATGCTCTCCTGTTTAATTTGTTGTATCTATTTTTAAGTTCTCTCTGCTTAAGTTTTAAAGTGCTGTATTTTTGAATTTAAATAGCTACACTGATTCACCCCCTTCCCTCTCAGTGTCATTGTGAGAATATCACTCTCAAAATTTAAAAGATACTTTTGAAGGATACAAGTATTTATCCACTAGCAAAAAAGAAATATTCTCATTATTACTAAAAGAAGAAAAAAAAGATAACTTTACAAGTCTAATTGGTTATCTTCATTAAGTACTTTTTAGAGCTTGGTGGGATACTCAAAATATAGTTATATTCACATTGAAGAATGTTTGATGATATAGATATCATTAATTATTTTTTAACTCTTTCAAAACATGAAACAAAATAACAATCATAGTCAATATTATTGTGATGATGTACTAAATCATAATGAAGAAGACATTTCTCTAGTAAAAATAAAAATACAAAAATAAAGAAGAAAAAGGAGAAAGAGGAAGCATAACAAAAAGGAAAATATGACGATAAAATAAAATACTCAAGCTGAATATAGATTGAGGTAAGCTAAAGAAACCAGATGAAGATACTCATCCAAATTTAGACAAAGAGGACAGTGAAGGAAATAGGAGAGAAGAACTTGAATTCCAAAACTAGAACAAAGACAACATGAAGACCAAACCAAATGAAAGAGAAGGACCAGATCAAGCTGAAGAATATTTGAAAGATAAAGATCCATATTGAAGACTAAAGTATTCAATACCCAAATAATGTAATACAAGGGGGTGTTAGAGTATATTATATTATTTGGTACATGCCAATGTACCACCTTAGGTACATTTCTAGATTAGGAGTTTATCTTATATTAAGGTTTAAGTAGTTACTTCATGCAATGTAATAAATGCACAAGTGCTAGAATGTGTAATGATGTAAATGTGTATGCAATCCACATGTACATGAGTCATAGGATAGGTAGATGAAGAGTCATGGGTAGAGTAAAGGCCAAGGAACATATCTTCCTATATTTAGGCCTTTCAGAGTATAGATAGAAAAAGAGAGTGAGATAAATAATGTCAAGATAGAGAATAGTGAGTAGGTACAATGTAGTTCTTCATTAAAAATTATGGAGTGTTCAAGTCCTCCATTATATTGCATTGTACTATTTTTGTGATTTTTCATTAATGGCATATTACTGAGTTATTGCAAAAGTTTATCATCTAGTTTTCCTACATATTATAGTTTCATTAGCATATAGTTATCATAGCTTGCTCATTTTACATCTTGTGGTTGCATTTCCTTTAATATACATCCTTAAAAGCTAACAAGTATCATGTAAAAGTGTGCAAGTGTCATAGAGTCAAGCGTGCATGGAGAGTCTAGTATACAAATGGCAAGATGAGAAGCCAAAGGTCAAGAATAGGAAAGATCATATCTCCCATATACGTGAGGAGTACAATAGAAAAGTATTGAAGAATCATCTTCTATGTCTATATCATGGAGATAAAGCTCCATACAATGTAAGACAAAAAATATAAGAAAAAGGGGAAACAATCTCATTAATAATAAAACTTGTATACAAAATTGAGCAATTCATATTGTAAGTATTCTTCATGCATGTACATAATTGATTTTGGCCATTTAAATTCATATTTGATATTATAAGTTAACGTTATTTCATTATTATATTGGCCTCGATATACACATTTTATTGCTCATATATATTATTCTACTATTGATAATTAATATTTTGACCTTTAATATTGTGGCTTATTTAATTTTGGACTAGTGATATTTTGAGATATTTAAGCTTAAAAGCCAATAGTGGTACTACATGATGGCATGGCACTTGATGACATCACACTATTTTTGGTAAAAACATGTTTAAGTGGCACCTAATGATGTGACTTGATATAGATAACATGGCAAATGATGTTATGGTCAATGATGTGATCTATAAAACTGATAGTAGATCATATAGGTGATGTGCTGACTGACTTGATGCATGACATGGAAATCCATACAATCGCCAACCTCATATATAGGTCACCACTTAACATCTATAAAAGTAGTTTCAACCAATAAAAATTTTCCAACTAATTAAACTTAGTGGCCCTATAGTCACATAGTCAATAACAAACATGGAAAAGCATTAATTTTAGCACATAAAAAAGAGGCAAGTGGCACAAAAATTATTGTTACAAGTGGCATAGTCTAGTTTACTGGTACCCTTCCTAGTGGCCTACATTGGTGCACACATGTGGCAGTACCTTGATCCTAACATGTGGTAATCCCTGAGTGTGATAAGTGGTGTCACCCTATTCATTTGTACATTGTCTAGTCAATGCACATTGGCACTCCCTCATCCACTTATGCAAAAATACATGATAACCTCTCATTCGTTGTAGGTAGTATTTTTTTTTTTAAGTTTCAAAGCTTTTGGATGCATTTTGTGTGGTTTTAGGATCAAACTTCTAGGGGTCATAACTTTTGCATACAAAAGTACTTTGAGCTCTTTTTTAAAATCACATGGTTTTTTAAGATATCTACATTGATGGTGTTGTTTCTAGTCATAACTACACATAAGATTTTGTATTTTGGTAGGAAATTTATAGAACAACATATGCCCTGTTAAGTGGTCCAAACTATGCTAATTGGAAAATTATAATTTCTACTCTAGAGTAAGAAGCTACTCAAATATGTGAAGGAGGAATCTTATGCTACTAACTCTAAATAAAGAAAGCTGATTTAGAGGGCTAAGAAGGATGAGGTTGTTGGTGTTATAGCTCTTCATATTTAAAATATCCATGACACTAATTTTAACAACATTGTGAATCCCAAGGATTTTCTTGATAAGTTCCAAGAATTGTGTGATTACATTGATTCTACAAAGATCAATAGATTGGAGGTTGAGCTTGCTACTTTAACTATGGATTGTTTTCACACTATTTATGATTACATTGGACATTTTAAGAAATTGCAAGAAGATATTTAGACTGCAAGAGGAACACCAAAGGTAACAACAAAATATTAAGAAGTTATGGATAAGGAGAAGAACATTGAATTGCTCAATATAGTCTTCAACAATATTTCAAAGACATGAGATAGTTGTTGTTGTGTTTGAAATGCTTTGTGTCTACTTTCTTAACTTTTTTACACCACCAATAGATGAGGTATTCAAGTAATTTTTGCAACACTAGTCTAGAAGACAAAAGTATTAGGATGGCTCTCTTATCAATCAAGACCATCCAAGAGAAGTCATGACAAGAAACCAAACTAGAATGAAAAGAATCCTAAGAAGCCCTTTATAAATACACGCAAAGAAAAATTTTGTTAGATTCATGTCAAGAAGCTTAATAAAGCGACAAAAAAGGGGTGTTGATGTTGCTATCTTTTATGCATAAGGTGAGTAGATGGAGAAACCTCACAGGAAAACCTAGTTGTTCATTCAGGACATTGGACATTCACTTCTTCGAAATATTAGATTATAGATTCAAAGACAACAAGGCACATGATAAAGCACAAACATCTCCTACAAGGGTAAAACAAATCATATTCAAGGAAGAATATTGTTATTGGAGATGAATCTTATTTGTAGGTTGGAGGATATGGAGAGATAGCATTGGATCTTTTTCTTTTAATGAGGTACTTCATATCTCTAATATTGACCCCAATCTCTTGTTTATTTATTGTATTATTTGTACATAAGAAAGTAGCATTCACGCCTAATCATTGGGTAACTAAGGATATAAACAATGAATTTAAAACCACTACTTCTAGTTATTATGATGTTTTGGAGCAAATATATAGGTTGGAAAAAAGGTCAACTTGTTTTGTTTCTTATCCTATGGAGAAATATTTTATGGTTATGGTTTCACATGTAGATGATAAAAGTCAAATATGGCACCATAGGCTTAGGCATCCCAACTATGCATCCGTGAGATACATGAGTCATTGTCAAATAGCCATTGGAATTTCACATATCCCCCCTCCAAGTGGTGCATGAAAGGGATGCATTCTTGGAATGCATCATAGGGAGACTTATCCAAAAGGGATAGCAAGACAAGCTACTCACTAGTTGAATATCATATTCAATAGCATTTAGAGACCTATAAGTACATCAATTCTCTCTAGAAATAGGTACTTTTTTTTAATGATGATCTCTCTAGATGTGTGGTTGTATACTATTGGCACTAAGGATGAGATATTTGAGAGATTCAAAGCTTCAAAAGCTCTTGTAGAATATTAGTTTGATAGGAAAATTAAAAGTCCCATGTCATATGAGAGAGGTGAGAATATATTTCATGATTTTTTGACTCTTTGTGGGATACCATATCAACAGAATATTTTCTATACTCCTTAGCATAATGGAGTTAAGAGAAAAAATAGAGTAATAATCTATATGACACAATGTATAATTCATACCAAAGGTTTGGAGCACAAATTTTGGATGAGGTCATCACTTGTGTAGCACACATCATCAATAGGGTTTCCACTAAAGTTATTCGGGATATAACACCTCTTGTGAGGTTGATAGGTGATAAGTCTGATGTTCTTAATTTTGTATCTTTGGTTCTTTAGCATGGGCTCTGATACCCAAAGATATTTGGAAGAATAAGGTATCAAAAATTCATAGATGCATTTTTGTGGGGTATTTATATACCTCAAAAACATACATGTACCCTCATTTTCTACTAACTCTTTGATTAATCTAATGGTTTCCTAGAATATTTTGGTAGGCCATATTTCCATTAGAGCATCCTTTTCATCTTCATATTTGAGAGATTGTCCATTGCCTATAGATTTTACCCCTTCACAAGCAACACCACCTACAACATCTTTTCTAATTTAAGACATGTTGAGCATAATACATCAGTTCAAAGTGCTTTAGCTTTACATGATGAGGTAAGTGGTGATTTTGATTTGGATTCTAATGTTGCTTTTACATGGAGTGCACATTATTCTTATTTATTTCATCTAGCCCCTAAGTGGGTTAGTATGCTTTTGAAGTATGCTCAACCTATTCTATTTTTAAAGTAACATCAAAAGGATCCTTGAGAATTGTTGTTGAAGGTTGCTCATTCTAGGGATCCTCTTATATATTTCTAGACTAAAGGTCGATCAAAGTGGAAATATGCTATTCTACTAGATTATGAAGCCTTGATAAATAATAATACATGGAATCTTATTCCTCTTTTGTAAGGGACGAACATGGTTGGACGCAAATAGGTCTATAGGACTAAGTACACTTTGTATGGTTAGGTAGAGAAGTACAATCCATGTCTTGTTGCTAAGGGATTCTCTCAATAAGATGGAGTTGATTATTCTAAGACATTTTTTGTAGTTTCTAGGATGGATTTTTTTAGGATGACTATCTCAATAGCAACCTCATTTAGATGGAACGAACATCAAATATATGTGAAGAATGCATCCCGACATGGTGAGCTTTAGGAGGATATCTATATGCAACAATCACCTATTTTTGAGCTTTAGGGTATCATTCCCCTATTTGTTAGTTGACTAGGCTCTTGTATGGAAGTAAGTAAGCACATTGCACTTGATATGAGAAGATTCACTCTTTTTTTCTTAGTTTTAGGTTTTAACAATGTGAGGTCAAACATGATGTTTACATCAAACACCAAGATCAAGAGAATTTGGAGATTGTTCTCTATGTTGATGATCTTCTTTTTACAAGTATCTCCTTTGCCTTAATTCAAAACATGATGTCATAAATTTATTATGCTTTTGAGATAATAAATATGTGGTTCATGCATAGATTTTTGAGTATTTAAATTTCTTATATATATTTAGCATCACCATTTCTTATCCCAAGTATGTATTGGATCTTTATAATTTTAGGATGGAGGATTGTAAGTCCAATCAAAATCCTTTTGCTTTAGGATTGAAGCTTTGGCCTAATTTTATGACTCCTTTGGCATATGATACTCTATATCAGTCTCTTATGGGAGGTAGTTTACTCACATATGACCTAATATATCCTTTGTTGTCAACTATTGTTCTAGGTACATGCAAACCCCCCAAGATAGTCATTAGACCATGGCCAAGAAGATTCTAAAGCACATCAAAAGGATATATCATATATATATTCTCATTATTTAGTTGGTTTTCCTCCTATCCTAATAATATTTTTAGATGGTTGTTGATCCAATGACTTGGATGAGCAACATTCCACTATAGAATTTATGTTCTATATGGAATCCAATACTATTTCATGGCATTTTAGATGCTAGTCTACCATATCTCAATCTTCTACGAAAGTTGAATATCGTGTTTCCAATAAGACAACGAAGCATCACCAATGGGTATTCATGATTTTGGAGAGTAGTATTCCATAGTCATTTCCAGCCACTCTTTAGTGTGATAATCAAAGTACCATCCAATTTGTTCACAATCAAGTGTTTCATTAGTGACCCAAGCACATTGAGATCTAGATGCATTTTGTGATATGGATTCATGCTCATGGGATGCTTGATCCTATTTTCATGCCTTGAGTGGATCATGCAATATATATCCTAATTACATCATGCTTAAGGTTCATTTTGTGCACATGCACAAGCTACTTAGAGTGGAAGAATATCCTTTAAGGTGGGATGACAAATAAGGTTCTCTCTACGTCCCTCATTTAGGTTAAGGGATGATGTTAGAGTATGTGGTAGTTAAGCTTCCCTTCACACCATGACTAACTTTTGTATTATATTTTACATGTAAGATCTTTGGGCCCTTATAAACCTTGAAAAATGTATTTTTATAATATTTTATTATTTTAAACCTAAAGTTTGGTTATTTAACCTTGACCTAAAGCTAACTTTTATTTGGGTATAAATACCCCATCATACCAACTATTTTATCATCAAGTGATGTTTAATTATATTATTTGATAGTGAGACTATTTAGTGTCCATGGATACCCCCATATATTGTGTGTATTTTCTTTTTAACAATACTAGGTAATGTGTTGATTCCATATATTTCTAGACAAATCTAACATGTGATGGATATTAAATCTAACATAACCCAAATATAGTTTCTTAATATATGCTTGTTTCAACTTTAGATCTAACAATTTGGTATTAGTATTTACAAGTTTAACTACATTATCCTTCAAAGGTGATATAACTCATTGAATATTCATGCATGGTAACTTTATTTTGATTAATCTAAAAATCTCATTGACAATTTGAAAAAGTCTATTACATATTTTATTGTTTTACTTGTAGATATTAGCCAAAATTTGCCTACATACTCAAAATTATAAATTATAAGTGACATAGTGATTTACTTCTTGAGCTATCAATTTTACCCAAAATTTCACTAAGTGTACTAGAGTGCAATTTGCCCCTAGGTATTCCATGTGAACCACAACTCATCCTTATAGATAAGCAATATTTGTTCCAAATTCTTAGGAAATTTATCCTTATCCTCCCCAAACCAAGCAATTTAAATACCTCATGGTGTTTTATAACTATGTTTGATGATTTTATAGCCTTGGCTAAGCAGGTTTAAAATCTATCCCATTATTTCATGATTGATTTCACATTTGGAGTGCAATGGAAGTAGTCAATCTACTAGAATACAAAACTTGTTTTACATTATGAAACTCTTTACTTTCCACAACTTGGGGATCCCTTGGGATTAAAAATTAAAGTTCACCCATAATATTGGAACGTTGAATTGAAAATAAAATGTTAAGGCTTACCCACGACATTGAAACATTAATGTACTATTCAAAGTTATCCACTCTCCATTATTTATCCCAAACTTAATGAACATATTATATTGAAAAACATCTTGAATAAAAAAATAATATTTTGTATAAGGAACTCAAACTTTATTTAAAATTTCTATAGTTATTTTAATTATCAACTTAAACTATTTTACTTATATAAATAATTAAATAAAAAGATATTTTTTAATTATACTAGTCATATGACACAACTAAACTCATAAGTGATGATTTTTTAATTGCATTTTTGGTTCTAAAGTAATGTGAGAAGATATTTTAAGATTTATTTTTAATTAGAACAAAAATTCAAGATAAGAAAATGGTTATAAATCATTTTACTTTAAAGTTAAAAAGACATAGATTGAATAAGGGTGTTTACTAGGAATTCCATATCATTTTTTTTGCAAAAGTATAATAGAAGAAATGTTACAACAAACAATATGACAAGATAAATGACAAGTAAGATGCCTTTATATAGGCACAAAGTGGTGATAACTAACAAGTTAAGGTCTCATTACAAATTAAAAAAATATTAGTAAATTTTTTTGTATGATCAAATAACAAAATGACAAGGGGCATTTTAAAAATGTATGGTATTCTAACATCCCCCTACCATGAATTAAAGGGACCAAGATCATGGAATTATGCCATAATATATCTAATGACAACTTACCAAATATCCATCCTACCTCAAAACTTGATGAAATTCTACTTCATTAAAGAATCAATTACGACATTGTCACTTGGTCCTTAATCCTTTAACAGATGAGGGAAACAATCTTCTTGTATCCTTCTCTTACAAATAGTTGGCATGAAACTAAATATACTTAGTCATTTTATACAAAACTAGGTATTTATTACATTCATGATGTTGATATTTGTCAAAGTAGATGGTACTAGTCAAGTCCTTCTATGGAAGATTAATCTGCTCAATCAAAATTTGGATGTATATAGCCTCAAGTGTTGTGATAAATGCTCTTTGATCCTCTTCCTTAGTGGTACATAAGTGTTAATCCAGGGAACTATCCTGACTTCTAATTTAAGTGTTGCACCCCCAAATCTGAGTTTTAACAAGGCTAGATAGGTTTGAAAAAGGCTTCCCCTTAGCTCTATATTAAGGTCATATCTCTATTATCCTTGTATTTATATTTATTCTACTCTAACTAATATGCATGGAAAATAAATGCATGAAAGAAAATACATGAAAGTAAAATGCATAAAGTAAAGTGAAAAATGTAAAATCATGAAGTTTAGAGTGCGAGAGATGAAAGAAAATATGGTTGTTACACTATAGTGAGGATAACATGCAATAAATCAACACATGAGAACTAAAATACCATCAACGCCTGTCTATTTGTTTTATTATAAAATTGATAAGCAACTACAAGAACTAGAAGGGCCATACCAAACTGTTGTGCACTTAGAAAACTAGGAGGGCAATGCCATTGATGGGATGTATAAGGACTTACCAATTTCTTACAATCTCATGTATACAAAGCATAATATGAATTTCACAGAGCATAACTTTGAATTCTTATGGCGAAAAGACAATTACAATGGGGCCATACGCCTCTATTTATACCAAATTTTATCCTTGACTTACCTAGGGGAGAAACAATTACTCCTAGTAAAAGTAACTATTTGTACAAAAATTTAGCAAAGTGTTATACCACCAAGTGTTACATACCTTTAATTATGCCTCTAATAGACTTAAAAGGCTAAAAAAATGCTTAATGTGCCACAAAAGGTCAAAATATTATTTTTTGGAAGATTTTCCTTGAAATTCATGTTGATTTTCACTTGTATGCCCTGTTCGAATATTTTGCTTAGCCTTGTCAAGCAATCCACTCAATTTAGAAAGTAAACTATCCACATTTATCAAGAAAATTACTCCTAGATCTAATTTACACTTCTATTTGTTGTGGCCATTGCACAACTAGCCCCAAATTTGGGGATCCACCTTAAAATTTTGGTTTTTTGGAATTTCGGTTGTCTTTGAGTGATCATTTTTTATAGGACCCTAGTCATGAGCTCGCCCCACGGGCTCCAAGGTTCCTTATTTGGTGGTGTTTGTTTATCTTTTTCTAAAAGTGCTTAGTGTTTTGAGTAGGTTTATATTGCTTTAGTTAATTTCAATGTTTTCAATTAAACCAATTTAAAACATTTGAGATTAATTAAATTAAATTTACAACTAAAATAAAAATTAAATAAAAATATTTAAAAAAATAAAGAAAAAGCAATAATATATATATATATATATATATATATATATATATATATATATATACCTCTATATGTGAATATAATTAAATTAAAATTAAGCCCTAGGTGCTTCATTTTATCTTTAGTTTTAAGGAAGTTTTGAACATTATAGTTTAAAAAGTCTTACATTAGCTTTGTAGTTTGAAAGTTATAAAGTGGTTTGACTTTATAATTTTAATGATTTTAAGTTTGGTCATTTGAAAGTTTGGGTGTTTAAAATTGGGCTAAAATGATGTTTTTGCAGAGATACACAGAACTGTTTGATGCGGATTTAATATGTTGACCACCTATGGCAACGTAAACACTTAGGCATGTTGAACGCCAATGCAGTAATCATTTGGACAACTAGTATAGCCGTAGTGGGGGAATGCATGGAGCTGGAAAATATTAGATGAAGGATGAATAGGGCCCGAATGACTAGAGCACGAGCAAACGATTGGGACTTGGACAACTACACAGATGTGGATGGCCTAGATTATCGATAGACAAGAGAAGTTTAGATCGCATATTTAGCAAGATTGCTATGTGGATCGATGAAACAAACTCTAGTGGACGCGGGGATAAGACAATGATGGTGACACAACCATGCAATTTTGTTTGAAATTCAAGGATGTAAATGATGCAAGACGATAGGTGTATTGACTGTGTAGTGGGTATTCAACTATGTGGATCGATAACACTGATAGGGCATTCTCGATTATTTTTAGATTGTTTTGTTACTCCTCTTTCAATGATTCATTGGCTCGATTAGCAACGTCATCGACATTATCACTCCAATTATTACAATGAAAATTGACACCAAATATCCATGAGATAATGAAGGAATCAATGAGAAGTCATCTACAGTGCACATGGTGATTTACCTGGGGTTGGTGAACTCACATGAGCACAAGCGGTGAAGACAATGACAACAAGAGGTGGTGAACATGCTGCCAATATGTTTCATTTAACGTTGGTAGAGTTACCATCGAAGTTGGTTGGCAATGATTTCAAAGGAAGAAAGACAACACTTACCCGAATGCTAGAACTTTTTGGAGCAAGAGTGCACAAAAATATTGGAAGGTTGTTCAGTTACTGTAAATCTGGTGTTTTCTCATCTTGTATGCAGAAAAGGAGGTTTTTTGAACATAATATAAGCTTTTATTGCACATATTTTTACATGTATTGGAATAATTTTTAATGGTTTTTTATGCATGAATATGGTAGCATCATTTAAATATTTTAATGCATGTTTTTACTCCTTAGACTCTCGCCATAACCAGATTTTAGATTGTGTGGATGCAGGTCTAACCTGGTTGTGTTTAATATTCAGGAACTAACGTTTTCTGCAACATAGGTCGAATTTCATTTATAGTAGTTTTTTCTTTGGTCATTTCCATATTCTGGTCCATATTCTAGAATTTTAAGTTTTATTTTTTTCTAACCCTATCCTTTTTCATTTTTTTAAACTTCTACAAATAAAATAAAAAATTTAAAATTCCAAAAAGAGATGCACAAATTCCAAGATTAAGCTTTAAAGTTTTATTTAAAGCAATTTCGATTTTATTTTAAAGGAAATTCGAAATTCCAAAAATTATATAAAGTGCACATTTTAAAAGGAATTTTGTAATTTTAAGTTTTGCATGATTTCAAATTTTAAAGGAGAATTAGAATTTTTAGGATTTACACTTATTAACTTCTCTTTATGAAAATTACAATTTCATTAAAGAGGAGTAATTTATATGGCATTTCAAAGGCTACTACATTTCAAAGTTAGTCATGTAGATTATTTTCTTTTCATGCTCAAAGCAAGCTAAAATGAATCCAATCATCATTTCATGTTCATATTTCAGAGATAGATTTTAGTCTTTTTCATGTAAAGCAAGGTTTAACAAAGAAGATAAAATTTGTTAAAATATGATTAACAAAATAAGATAAAATGAATTAAAATCACTTTCCATTGAGGTCATATGAGGGCCAATCACATTTACATTTTATTTTCTTTTAATTTTCATGAACAATCAATAGCATAGCATAATAAAGTAATACCAACACAGACCCCTTGTTTACAGTTGCTTGCAAATCACTAAGGTATTCTAACATGTATTTGATGCATTTTTTCAAACATACAGGCACACATTAAGTAAAAGAAACCATGTATAAATATTAATTTCTTTGCAAGAGAGGGTTTTTTTATCAAAATCCTAACTATGATTGTGGTTTTGCAATTGGGTAAAATTACCACTCAACACTATTGAGAAAATCATGCTTTTGAGCCAAGTGATATATTTTGCAAGCAAATAACTACTTCACCAAAAATGACTAAAATTATATATTTTTTGGGAATTCTCCTACCATCTAGCCTCATGTTGTCATTTTTTGCTTCCAAAATGCGAAAATTTTGGCAAAGGTAGTGCCAAGGCATGACATTTATGGCAACTTCATGGGATGCCAAGCTCGATTGGCATAGAATCTCATATCCTTCCCCTATATTTGGGCATGAATTCTACAAATTGGGATTCATGCTTACAAAACTAGCAAAAAAACATTTTCTCCTTGGTGTTCTTGGTACCTTAGCTTATCTTTTCTAGTATTAGCCCTAAAAACTTCTTCCACTCATTTTCATCAAGTATCTACACTATTTCAAGGTCTTCAGATTCCCCTACCAAGTCTTCAAAAGTGTTTTCAGATAGATCTTCTCCCATGGTCACTATCTCCTTTAGCTTGGCAAAAATTGGCTTTAGCTTTTCATACATTTCAAAGTCATTCCATTAATTGGCTTGATTTTTCTCTTCTTCAATCATGGAACATATGACATCATCATCTAGGACATGTTTCCTATCATCAAAGATGTCTAACACTCTAGTTGTGTTACATACCCCACAATTGTAACTCATATTGGCATATGATATTGTATGTAAAGTGGACCACATATTAAGTTAGAAGTGGGCCACGTGTTAAGTTAGATATAGGTAGGAGTGTGTGTCATAGAATCATGTATGTAACCGCTTTGGAATCATGAATGTAACTGTCATAGAATATGTAGTCAAGAATATTGTCATAGAATACTATCATGGAAATATTATAAAAAGGGAAGGATGTAACCCTCATGGGACTAGTGAAGAATTGGAATATTTTGTAAGGAGGTTGCCCCCTCAAAGAGGCCAATGATAGTAATATTACTTGTCCCAAATTCCTGCATTTGTTGTTATTTTGTATTTCCATGTTTCATTTAATGAATGCTTCTGTTATTGGATATGCAATATTAGTGTTGCTTTTGTCAATAATCCTTGTAATCATAGTTAGAATTATCTTTGGCACTAAATTTCTTATCTCAGTACAGCTCAAAACTAAGAATTTTGAGGTGAAATATTTGCATGAGAAGAAGAGGTTCATTGCAAGTGGTATCAAAGCCCTTTCCAGGGCATGGTAAGCTTCTGTTGTGAGCAAATTTTTTTATTAACCCTAGGTCCATAGGTTAGAAATGGTGTTCTGGATATTTTAAAATAACATGGAGGAGTTATCATTATTGGCTAAGCTAGATTGCCCATAAAGCATCTAGTGAAGTGAGGGGCGATCAGGCTCCAATACCTAGGCCTCAAACAACACCCGTACATGGATTTGAGCTCCCACATACCTTGCGTATATCTAGAGATTGGCGAGAATAGGAAGCCATTCAGCCATGTAATATCCATAGTGCACTAAGCATAGCACTCGGGAAGATTACCCTCCTATACTAATCAAAGAGGCGGGTAGTGCACCCAAGGATATTGGCTATATCCTCCTTGGGTAGTGGCCTAAAATATTGGTCCAAGCATTATCGATCACTGTTGCAGTATATTAGAGGGCTATGGAGAGTACACACACCTTAACCTAGAATACCTCCATTTCCTATTTGCCTTATCAAGAGCAGTGCTCACAGGGCAAAAAACTTGAAACTTAGAGAGTTCTAAGGAAGATATGCAACCTAAAAATCCTTATTAAATAAAAACTATTTGGGCTACAAAAAATATCATTTTGGGGTATAGCCCATTGTGATCGTCTTATCAAGTTGATCATTTTGGTATATAGCATCCATACACTTTTTTGAGGATCCCAAAATTATCATTTTGTGGTATAGCCCATTTCAATCATCTTTTTAAGTTGATCATTTGGTATATAGCACCCATACACTTTTTGGGACCCTTACTAAAAATAGTAACTGCTAAAATAATAATTCTATTTTTAGTAAATGCCACTAGAGACCCAAACTCAAGCAATGGAGGCCAGAATGCATAAGATGGAGGAACAACTCGCCAAATTGGATACCATAATTGAACTCAAGGGTCAATTATCTTCTCTCACCACCATGATAGTAGATTGCCAGCATAAGTAAGACATAATGAGTTAGGACATTGAAGTGCTTAAGATTAAAAATCTAAATTTTGATGGGTATGCTAAAAATAGCCCAAAAGCTTAGAGAGGGAAAGCTATTGACAGGACAAATTTCTCTAGGGCCTTTATTGAGGAAAACTATCAGCAATCAGGGAACAATAGAGGCATGACTCCTAGACTTCCTAAAATAGATTTTCCAAGGTTTGATGGGACCAAGCCACAAAGTTGGTTAATTAAAGCCGAGCAATGGTATGAACTACATGAAACTCCCTTCAACCAATGGATCTTTATAGCCACTTTTCATTTTGACCTTGAAGCACTACATTGGTACCAATGGTTGTAGAAACAAGTCCCAAACCTTGGGTGGACACAATTCAAGAGAGAACTCCTTAGTCGATTTGGGCCATCAAAATTTGAAGATTTTACTTGTGCCCTCACTAAGCTTCGACAAACAAGTATTGTACCTAAGTATATTATGGCTTTTGAGAAGCTAGCCAATAGAACTAAAGGTCTCCCAGATGAATTCTTCAAGAGTTGTTTTATTAGTGGCCTTAAGGAAGAAATAAGAATTGAGGTCCAAATGCTCAAGCCGACCACCTACATGACTGCCATAGGGCTAGCTAAACTTGTAGAGAACAAATGGAATGCCCAATAGAAGGCTTCTAGACCCTCAACATTCCAAAATAGAACTTTTACATCCACAAATAATAATGCTCCAAAGGCTCCAATAGTCCTTGAGGAGATGGCCAACCATAGAGCCAAGGGACTCTGTTATAACTGTGATGAAAAATGGGCCATGGGACACAAATGCAAAACACAATGCCTCTACCTTCTGGATATGAGCAATACTTTGTCTTCTTCTATAGACATGGGGGATGAATTTGTGGATTCAGTAGAAGAGCAACTAGAATTAGTGGATGTAGAACCTCCAACTGACAATCCCATAGAAGAAACTCCCACCCTTTCTTTGAATGCTATTGTAGGAATATCGACACCCCAATGCATGATAGTCCAAGGATTTCTCAAAGGGCACAAGGTTTTGATACTATTGGACTCTAGTAGCATAGATAACTTTATTGACCCTAGTGTAGCCAAAAGAGATTGTTTCATCTATGGTCATGATCAAATCAAGGTAAAAATTGCTAATGGGGATATCATGACTTGTAATGGGAGGTGTCAGAATGCCCACCTATCCATAGGCAACTATCAATGTTAGATTGATCTCTACATAGTCCCATTGGGAGGAGTGGACATTGTGTTGGGCTACCCTTGGCTAAGAACTTTGGGATCGATGTTGTGGGACTTCTCAAAACTTTGGATGTAATTCACTATCAACGATAGAACACACCATTTAAGGAGTAAAAGAGGGAAAACCCAAAGTAATAATGTCCCATTAGATGCAATGATTGATTAAGAAGGATCATAGGGCAGTAGTGGGTAGATTTTGCCAAATGCAATTATGTGCTATACAGGATGAAAAGATGCCTTCAGACTTGTCATCCATTCTAACCAAGAATTAAAGGTCTTTAATGAGCCTAAATAGCTACCTCCTAGTTGGTCGAAAGACCATAGAATCAACTTGGTACCTAAGAGTCGACCTCTAAACATTTGATCATATAGGTACCCCTATCACCAGAAGAATGAGATTGAGTAGATGGTGAAGGAACTATTGGAAGTAGGACTAATCCATCCAAGCTCAAGCCCTTTTTTAGCCCTAGTCTTATTAGTAAGAAAGAAGGATGGATCATGGAGAATGTGTGTGGACTTTCGTGAACTCAATAATATCACCATCAAGGATAAGTTCCCCATCCTTGTGATTGATGACTTATTGGATGAACTACATGGTGCTCAATACTTTACCAAATTGGACCTCAGGTTAGGGTATCATCAGATTCACATTCATGAGGACATCAGCAAAAATAATTTTAAGAATCATGAGGGGCACTATGAGTTCTTGGTTATGCCCTTTGGTCTCACCAATGCACCATCAACTTTCCAAGGATTGATGAATAGGGTTCTTAAACCATATCTACAAAAGTTTGCATTGGTCTTTTTTGATGACATATTGGTATACAATAGAACATGGGAAGAGCACCTACAACATGTCGACTAGGTGTTGGACCTTCTATAGAAAAATCAGTTGTATGTCAAACAATCTAAGTGCACCTTTGGAGCAATAAAGGTGGAATATTTAGGGCACATTGTGGCTAGAGATGGTGTACATGTTGACCCAACAAATATTGAGGCCATGAAGGAGTGGCCCAAACCCAAAATATTGAAGAGCCTTTAAGGATTCCTTAAACTCATAGGGTACTACCATAAGTTTGTCAAGGATTATGGGAAGATTGCGGCACCTTTGATAGCTATGCTTCGTAAGGATGCATTTGCATGGAATAATGAATGTAGTCAAGTAGGCCTTTTTGACTTTGAAGAATGCTATGTGCCATACACCAATCTTAGCAATCCCTGATTTTTCCAAAACCTTTGTAATAGAAAGTGACACATCAAGAGTGGGGTTGGGGGCTGTACTCATGCAAGAAGGTTGACCCCTTGCATTCATAAGCAAGGCCCTATTAAGGTGAAATCTCACAAAATCAACTTATGAGAAGGAGATGATGGCTATCATCTTTGCAATCCTCCATTGGCAACCATACTTGTTAGGGCGACACTTCATCATCAAGACGGATCATCGTAGCCTCAAGTATCTCTTAGAATAGAGGATTTCTTCCCTTGAGCAGTAGAAATGGGTCACTAAGCTCTTAGGATATGACTATGAGATAGTCTATCACAAGGGAAAAGAAAATATGGTCATCGATGCCCTTTCTAGACTACTAGAAACATGAGATACCCTCTATGTAGTATCCATCCTTAGGGCTGATTGGCTAGAGGCACTCAAGTCAGAATGGTAGGATGACCCCACACTTGCAAAAATCATTCAAGACCTCCAGACAATAGCAAGGGACCATCCTAATTATTCATGGAAGCAGGGGGAATTGCGCTACAAGCATCGAGTTGTTATTCCATCCACTTCAGAACTCAAATCCTAGATTTTAATAGAGCTTCACTCTTCTCCAATAGGGGGACACACGGGCTTCTTGCAAACCTATGAATGGGTAAAACACAACTTTTATTGGCTCGGGTTGAAGTTTGATGTAAAATAGTTTGTGGATGCTTGTGATACCTGCCAATGCCAAAAAGGGGAAACAATCAACACACCAGGGTTGCTTCAACCTTTACCCATTCCAAAGTCACCATGGATAGATATTTCCATGGACTTCATTGAAGGGCTCCCTCTATCTAGTGGAAAATTAGTTGTCATGGTGATCATGGATAGATTGACCAAGTATGCTCACTTTTTCTCCCTAGGTCATCCCTATATTGTAAGGATAATGGCACAAATTTTCATGGATCAAATCTTTTGGCTCCATGGGATCCCACACTCCATAGTTAGTGATCGCGACAAGGTGTTCACTAGTAAATTTTGGGAGGAGCTCCATCGCATCTAGGGAACATAGTTGAAACGAAGCACATCCTACCACCCATAGACTGATGGCCAGATAAAGGTGGTAAATAAATGTCTCGAGACATATCTTCAATGTTTTATCTCTGATAACCAATCCAAGTGGAGTCAATGGCTTCCCTTAGCAGAATGGTGGTACAACACCACTTTTCATACAGCCACAAGGATGACGTCATATGAGGCAGTATATGGTCAACCGCCTCCAACACTTACTTCTTACCTACTAGGCAGCTCAAAGGTTGAAGCAGTCGACACAATCCTCAATCGAAGGTAGGAAGTCTTAGCTGCTCTAAAATAGAATTTAGCAACCGCCCAAAATCGCATGAAACAATAGGTAGATAAACACAAGACTGAGAGGACATTTGTAGAAGGTGACATGGTCTTCCTTCGTCTTCAACCCTACAAGCAGATGTCCCTAAAACAAAAGGGTCAACACAAGCTGGCACCTAAGTTCTATGGACCCTACAAGGTACTTCAATGGATAGGGGATGTTGCTTACAAGTTGGAGCTGCCGACGACATCCAAGATTCACCCAATTTTTCATGTATCTTGCCTAAAGAAGGTGGTGGGAATGCATACCCAAGTACAGATGGTCCTTCCTAAATTAGATGAAGAAGGATCCATTCTTCTGCAACCTGCAGCCATTCTGGATCGAAGGACTCGACATCTTCGCTCCCATGATATCACTAAAGTGCTTGTGTAGTGGCAAGGGGTTGCAACCAAAAGATGCCACATGGGAGCCATTGCAGGAGTTTCAACAATAGTTTCCAACCTTTCAGCTTTGAGGACAAAGCTTCTCTAAGAGGGGTGGCATGTTACATACCCCACAATTGTAACTCATATTGGCATATGATATTGTATGTAAAGTGGACCACATATTAAGTTAGAAGTGGGCCACATGTTAAGTTAGATATAGGTAGGAGTGTGTGTCATAGAATCATGTATGTAACCGCTTTGGAATCATGAATGTAACTGTCATAGAATATGTAGTCAGGAATATTGTCATAGAATACTATCATAGAATATTGTCATAGAATGTCAAGAAATATGCTTGTAAATATTATAAAAAGGGAAGGATGTAACCCTCATGGGACTAGTGAAGAATTGGAATATTTTGTAAGGAGGTTGCCCCCTCGAAGAGGCCAACGATAGTAATATTACTTGTCCCAAATTCCTGCATTTGCTGTTATTTTGCATTTCCATATTTCATTTAATGAATGCTTCTGTTATTGGATATGCAATATTAGTGCTGCTTTTGTCAATAATCCTTGTAATCATAGTTAGAATTATCTTTGGCACTGAATTTCTTATCTCAATACAGCTCAAAACTAAGAATTTCGAGGTGAAATATTCACATGAGAAGCAATAGTAATTAACTGCTGAATTTATTTTTCCATTTCTTGGACCTAGGTTTTCAAATACTCTAGGTTGTATTTATAGGTCTACAATTTCATCTTATTTTTTGGTCTACCCTATGCTATTGTTCTTGTGTTGAGGTCATTGACACAAGGAGTTTTAAGACTTCCTAGCATTCACCACTTATAAAAAGCTACTCTTCTACTTATCAGGTGATACTCTAAGCTATTTTTAAGATTTCTCTTAAAAAGGATGTTAACATAAAATATTTGTAGGCATTCTTTATTTCCTCCCTAATTTGATCCCAAATATCTTTGGCAATCTAGATTTCCTATGCCAATTTGGGGTCTACCTCCATTCCTTTGTACCTCGAGGCTTCCATATCTTTTATATGTTGATCTTTCTACTACAAGTTTATCATAAGTTTGCTTTGTTCCTCTATCATCTCTTGTATAAGCTCTTTATATTCAATAAGTTAAGCTTTGAGTTCCTCAACTTGATTTTCAATTGATTATTTTCAATGACTTCTTATTTTCAATTTTTATTTTTGTTTTGAATTTGGTCACTCTTTTTCTTGACTTGTACCATATTTACTTCTAGCCTTTTATTCCTAAGTTGTTCTACCTCATCCTCAACTGTTACTTGGCCATAATTCATTATCACACCCAGTGTGAGCAAGATTTCCAACTAGACCATTTGGTATAGATTTGTTTTGTCTAGGTCTAGTTGCGACACCTTAAGAGTTAAGTCAGGAGGATTTGATGCTATCTTGTATAGGTTAAATTTAATTATTTTGGAAAAGTATATTTTATTTCCCTTCCTTGTTTGTTGTGAATGGAAGATCATTAAGGTATTGGAAGTCTTTCCTCTAAGTAATTTGAATTATTTCTCCCATATCTTCTCCTTAGCAAGTAGCACATCCAATCCCTTAATGGTACCAAATTCTCTAGTCTTGAAGGTATAGTTTGGCCTAGGTCCTTTTGATGCACTTATTTTTTGAGGAGCTCCTACAGACCCAAGTCATTCACTAGGGCTAGTGGGCATCATCACCTACAAGAGAAGTTGCATTCCAGAATATGGATGACAAATGAAGATGGTATGTATGAAAAGGGATTTTAACTAAGTGGTAATGGTGGGAAATTGAGTGGAAGTGGGGGGAGTGGGTTATGATGCCAACAAGACTAGGGTGGTTGAAAGAAGCATCATGGTTTGTGTTATTAGTGGTGACATGAAGACTTAATTTAAGTAGTAAGTAGTAATGGAAATGAAATGATTGGGGTTGTTCCTACTATGATGATGATTGTGCAAGTAAAAGTGAATCTTGGTAACCTTTAGAGTGAGTCACACCTTAGAGAAACATGAGTTGTGTTGGTAAATGATGGGAGAAGTGTAGTATAAGAATGGAATGAGAAGTGGAAATATGAGTGGGAAGGGAGAGGGATATAAATGTAGAAGAAAAAGAAATAATAGAGGGATAATATGGAATGGTGAATGGTGAATGTGTAGGAGGGGGATTGAATGCAGTCATAGCCACTAGAATGGCTATTCTCTAATTTGGAGGAATTATTCCTTGAAGGATTTCCTCCTTTTTGACCTAGGTATCTTTCCCATACTATATTTTTATTATTGTGGCTACCTCATCAAACATTGAGCCATCTCTTGAACCCTTTCTACCCTTTGATTATAACCCATTTGAATACTATGCTAACTACTACTAGAGTTGTAGACACACCTAAAACGGTGATTTCTAGCATTATATATTTTCAAGGATTAAAATTATGTAGGGCCAAGGTGCCTACTACTGTTATTGCTTCTTTAAAGGTGTTTTCTCTATTGGTGCCTTTAGGGTGTTACTTGTACTAGGTGGTAGATATTTTGACAATAAATGGGCCATATCTTGTGGATTTGGTCATGGTGTTTGTTTCATACCTCGTTATTTTACATGCTAGGATTTTCTTGTTCATATACCTAAATTTTGAAGGCCCCCTAACCTTTGATGATTTGGCTTAATACGAGGGTCAAAATTATCTTTTACCTTTGGATAAAAGGTATGCCACTACGAGGGGTTATCATACCAGCTTTAAATTTTATCTTTGCAACCATGTTACTCCCTAGAGTGGATAGGGATGTCTCCTCATACAAGTTAGCACGTTGTTGGGCATTATACCTCTTCTCATGTGCAAAGAATGTATCAAGTTTCTTTTCCTTTAGGGTCTATTTTAATAAACTCTTTTGGTAATAGGAATATTGATATCTAAGTTGTTCAATACCCATATCCTTCATCCTTACCTCTACCTTTGTGTTGTAACCCTCATATATATTTTGTTACTTTAGTGGGTAAAAAGTGGTTTTTGTTTACCCTTTGAAATAATTCAGGTCTACATAGTCAAGTTGCCTAATATACTTAAGGTTGAATATGCGATTAGGTACTTTTGCAAGTAGATCAAAGGGAATGGCTAAGAAACCGTAGAGGAATATGAAGGATTTGGTCCTCCCTAAATAGAAATATCCTTATGGCCACTTCCTCTAAATCAACATCCTTTACATATTATCTGACACTCTTGGCACCTTTCCCCTAAACATTTCCATAATGACCTCATACACCTTTTCATAGAACCCATATGATGTCTTTCCTACTTCTCGACAAGGTACATTTATGCAATTCATAATAATTAGGGGTCATCCATCTACCACTACTTGATCTAGCTAGAGGGTAGGAAATCAACTTTTCATTTGGTATAAGATCAACGAGATTAGGTAGGAGGTGTAGGTTAACTTCCTTTCTTAAAATATTTCAATTGACTATCTATTTGAACTGAAATGTACTTGGTATAGTCAATCATCTAAGAGTACCCCATATATATCTAGACAACATGTATTAGGGCTATGTGTTCCTCATAAATCTTCTTGTTAATATTTTTCGTAAGGACAACTTCTATCTCTAACATCACCATCTAAATGTCATCCTTAAATTGGTCTACTCTAGTAGAATATTGAAGTTAGATGGTAGATTAAGTTTCTTTAGATAAAATACCATGAAGCTTTGCCAATAGGTGGTGGATTACCTATAGTAAAAATACCTTTATATTTTGGCATTGCTATAAATCCATATTGTTGAATCATCAATGACCCTCAACATTCTCCTTATGAATCTTATTTTAATATAAAAGACATCTTCAATCCATTATAAGAGGCATAAACTCCTTTTTGTGGGATCATATCTCTCAACCATAGTTCTACTAGCCCAAGGTAATTTGGTACCTATGGCACAAGGTTTATTACTAAGCCAAGTGTCCAAGTCTAGCTGACGCTCTAGGAATCTGATTGGGGGCCTAAGTTGAACATCCTTAATGCCTCCCTTGTGACCTCCCCTACAGAGTATATGTATGTCCCCTATACCACTTTCTAGTAGGGGTCCTCAAATTTCTCTTTGAATATTTTGGAAGACATGGACTCTTGTCTCTTCCTCTTTCCCCTTTTCTTCTTGTGTTCCTATTGTTATGACGGCCTTGCGTCTACTATGGTGACTACTATGGGTGATTGTGGCACAACGATGGATGGGGTAAAAATATGAAAGGTGGTAATGCTACCTAGAAAATAGTGTGTCCATGACAAGAAATGGGTAAAAATAACATAAAATGAAGAATTTTTAACATAATTTGACAAAAACTGGGTGTTGGGTATTCCAAGCAATTTGCTCAAAAAACGAGTAATTCATTTGTTGGAGGTGGATGATTATTGTTTGGTCGACCAATGCACTAGTTGTGTTGAGTCATTCATTAAGTTTTGTGAATTGGATTATTTCTTAGGATTTTGGCATTTTGTTTTGAGTAGTTCACTCAACTACTATCAAGAAGCCCCTATGAGGCTATGACCCATTTGGCCATTGACATCTGATGCTCTACTTTTGCAACTTGCTAGTTGGTGCATGATTTGTTGAGAGTGAAGTGCAATGGTTTTCTTGGGCACTAGAGTGTAAGTGAGGGCCCTTTGGCTCTTTTACAAAGTGTATATAAGGCCCAGGAAGGCACACATTATTTATACCTTAATATAGGTCAATCGACCCAATAAGGGCCAATTTTCTTACCCTTGTGGCTAGTGTAGGGGTAGTCATTGTTGTGAGAACCTTGCGAGCAAGTTATTTTTTTAATATTAATTTTATTGAAGGACCTAACATAATTAGATTTTTTAAGTGAAAGTATATGTAGATGCAAAATCAAACAACACCAAATAACTAATATTAAATAAATGAACAATTAAAGCAAGATAAACACATGTGATTGCATAAAATTAATTTAATTTTTATTGTCGGTGGATTTTTGATATTACAACCAAATATGCCCCAGATTGGGGTTTTTACAAAGCTTTATTGCTCAATACAATAATCTCAATATGCTAGGGTTTTTCAAAACCCTAGCCAACAAATCAAGGTGGTGTCTTCATGCTCGATCGATCCCAACAAAAGTGAGTGGGCTTCAGATATCCATTGATCGGACCACTCCAGCTTACACAACTTCTCAATGCCTTTATATCTTTAGATATGCACATAGAAAATAACAAAATAGGATTAGTAGTAACTATGAGGGCTCCACTGTGTGAGACCCTCAATAAAAACCCTAAATGCCAAATGATAAACTACATGCAAATATAGAAATAATAAAAATGAATACAATAATGGAAGATTTACCTTGTGAACTTATCACTTTTTGATTTGTCATTGTCATTGTTGCAGGAAAAAGGTGTGCAAATACCCTAGTGACACCTGAGGGTTCGTTAGTCAACAAAACTAGGGTTTGAGACACCCGCGGGTGCTCGACAATAGTAGGAAGTGCCCAAGGATGCTTTATTATGGAGGGAAGGTGCCCAAAGGTGCTCGATGATGGAGGGAAATGAATAGAGGTGCTTGACGACAACAAGAATGCCTAGAGGTGCTCGATAACTAAGATAAAACATATAGAAGTATATCTGGTGCAACGAAATAGGTGGCGATGGATGCGAGGCTACGATGAACGAGAAGAGATGAAAATGCTTCAAATCTTGAGGACTTCAAAAACTTGGGGAAAACTTTAGGGTACAAATTGCTTAGGCTTAGACTCAAAAAAACTTAGGGATTGAGCCATCAAAATGACTCCTATTTATAATTTTCCCTAGGGCACATTAGGGTTTCAACAACACAATTTGTGTTGTCAAGATTAAAACATGACGAAGGGTGGAGATTAAATCTGGGCAGGTGGCATGGATTAAGGCGGATGAATGGCTAGGATTAGACCAATATGGATGGCTGAGATTAATTTACACATATATATATATACACATTTATTAAATATATAATATAAAATATTAATATTTAAATACATATTAAATAAATATATATAATATATGTAAATAATGGGTAAAAATGGTGGGAATACCTAGATGAGCGACAAGTGGCTAGGATTTGGTGTCTACAAATACCCCTTTTTGTACCACATTGCATGAAATACAATGTGGTGCAAAAATATGAGACACCTATTTTGGCTTGATGGCAAGGTAGCTTTGTTGAGATGTGGACATGTACTTGGAGATAAAAGAATTTTGATTGCATAGCTTACCCCCTCAATTGGAGAATGAGTTTTGAATGAATCTCATGAGCCAATTTATAGATGAGTGTAAATGGTTGTGTAAAAGAATGATGTGATTGTGGATGATATGAACGATGTAAATGTGATACCATTTTTTTGCCAACGGTGAAATGAGGTTGGTAGAAGATGCATGTGATGGACTTTGTTTTTGCCCTAACAGAGAAAGGGGTTTTTACCAAGTGTGGATGCCATGATCATGTAATATGTATCCCGTTGTGGGAAAATCAATACCAAATATGGTTGCCCCAAATTTTAGGTGATTCGATGTTGTTAAATAATGTGCCTTATAGCGTCATTGATATGTAAATATGAAGATGCAATAAAATAAAAAGAGTCAAACTTGGAGGGTCTACTAGTGACTGTCAGATAATTCCCACAAATGGAACCAATCACCCTAGCTAGTGCCTATCTCTATGATAACTTTCAATGAAATGAGAAATGATGAAATGTGATTTTGTCCATGTTTCAAGCTCCACGAACCATCAATGATAGTTGTTGAGCAAATTGATCTTGGCATAGTCTCACTCTAAAGGTGAAGTACAAAAAGTGATTTTTTTTTTTAGCAATAAGATACTAGATGATGAAAATTAGCCAAGTGTCCTTATGGTAGTTTATTCATCTTATCAAAATGCATTGATGCAAATCATTGCAATAACCAAGGGAATAGAATAGACCACTAGATATGAGGTTCACTTGAAATTGTAGGTGAACTTGGAAAATATGTAAATGTTATGATTGATCTTCACTATGGTTATTTTTTGGTCGACCAATGCACTAGTTGTGTTGAGTGATTCATTAATTTTTGTGAATTGGATGATTTCTTAGGATTTTGGAATTTTTTTTTGAGTATTTCACTCAACTACTATCAAGAAGCCCCTATGATGCTATGACCCATTTGGCCATTGACATCGAATGCTCTACTTTTGCAACTTGCAATTTGGTGCATGGTTTGTTGAGAGTGAAGTGCAATGGTTTTCTTGGGCACTAGAGTGTAAGTGAGGGCCCTTTGGTTCTTTCCCAAGGTATATATAGGCCCCAGGAAGGCACACATTATTTATTCTTTAATACAAGTCAATCGACCCAATAAGGGTCAATTTGATTACCCTTGTGGCTAGCGTAGGGGTAGTCGTTGTTGTGAGCACCTTGAGAGCAAGTTATTTTTTTAATATTAATTTTCTTGAAGGACCTAACATAATTATATTTTTGAAGTGAAAGTATATGTAGATGCAAAATCGAACAACACCAAATAACTAAATATTAAATAAATGAACAATTAAAGCAAGATAAACACATGTGATTGCATAGAAATAAATTTGATTTTTATTGTCGGGTGGATTTCTGATATTACAACCAAATATGCCCCAGATTGGGGTTTTTACAAAGCTTTATTGCTTAATACAATAATCTCAATATGCTAGGGTTCTTCGAAACCCTAGTCAACAAATCAGGGTGGTGTCTTCACGCTCGATCAATCCCAAAAAAAGTGAGTGGGCTTCAGATATCCATTGATCGGACCACTCCAGCTTACACAACTTCTCAATGCTTGTATATCTTTAGATATGCACATAGAAAATAACAAAAAAGGATTAGTAGTAACTATGAGGGCTCCACTGTGTGAGACCCTCAAAATCAATAAAGACCCTAAATACTAAATGATAAACTGTATGCAAATATGAAAATAATAAAAATGAATACAATAATGGAAGATTTACCTTGTGAACTTATCGCTTTCTAATTTTTCATTGTCGTTGTTGTAGGAAAAAGCTGCACAAATGCCCTAGTGACACCCGAGGATTTTCTAGTTAGCAAAACTGGGGTTTGAGACACCTACGGGTGCTCGACAGCAGCAGGAAATACCCAAGGGTGCTTGATGATGGAGGGAAGGTGCCTAGAGGTGCTTGATGATGGAGGGAAATTAATAGAGGTGCTTGATGGCAACAAGGAATGTCTGAAGGTGCTTGAGAACTAAGATAAAACATATAGAAGCAGATATGGTGCAACGAAATAGGTGGCGATGGATGCGAAGCTACAATGAACGAGAAGAGATGAAAATGCTTCAAAGCTTGAGGACTTCAAAAACTTGGGGAAAAAATTAGGGCACGAATTGCTTAGGCTTAGACTAAAAAAAACTTAGGGATTGAGCCATCAAAATGACTCCTATTTACAATCTTCCCTAGGGCACATTAGGGTTTCAACGAAACAATTTGTGCGGTCAAGATTAAAACATGATGGAGGGTGGAGATTAAATCTGGATAGGTAGCATGGATTAAGGTGGATGAATGGCTAAGATTAGACCAATATGGATGGCTGAGATTAATTTACACATATATACACATTTATTAAATATATAATATAAAATATTAATAATTAAATATATATTAAACAAATATATAATATATGTAAATAATGGGTAACAATGGTGGGAATACCTGGATGAGCGAAAAATGGCTAGGATTTGGTGTCTACAAATACCCCTTTTTATACCACATTGTGTGGCTAGGATTTGGTGTCTACAAATACCCCTTTTTGTACCACATTGCGTGAAACACAATGTGGTGCAAAAATATGAGACACCTATTTTGGCTTGATGGCAAGGTAGCTTTGTTGATATGTGGACATGAGCTTGGAGATAAAAGAATTTTGATTGCATAGCTTACCCCCTCAATTGGCGAATGAGTTTTGAATGAATCTCATGAGCCAATTTATAGATGAGTTTAAATGGTTGTGTAAAAGAATGATGTGATTGTGGATGATATGAATGATGTAAATGTGATACCATTTTTCCCCAAAGGTGAAATGAGGTTGGTAGAAGATGCATGTGATGGACTCTATTTTTGCACTAACAAATAAAGGGGTTTTTGCCAAGTGTGGATGCCATGATCATGTAATATGTATCCCGTTGTGGGAAAATCAATACCAAATGTGGTTATCCCAAATTTGGGGTGATTCAATGTTATTAAAGAATGTGCCTTCTAGCATCATTGATATGCAAATATGGAGATGCAATAAAAGAAAAAGTGCCAACCTTGGAGGGCCTGCTAGTGACTGTCAGATAATTCCCACAAATCAAACCAATCACCCTAGCTAGTGCCTATCTTTGTGATAACTTTCAATGAAATGGGAAATGATGAAATGTGATTTTTTCCATGTTTCAAGCCCCATGAACCATCAATGATAGTTGTTGAGCAAATTGATCTTGGAATAGTCTCACTCTAAAGGTGAAGTACCGAAATTGATTTTGTTTTTGAGCAATGAGATACTAGATGATGAAAAATAGCCAAGTGTCCTTATGGTAGTTTATTCATATTATAAAAATGCATGGATGCAAATCGTTGCAATCACCAAGGGAATAGAATAGACCACTAGATACGACGTTCACTTGAAATTGTAGGTGAACTTGGAAAATATGCAAATGTTATGATTGATCTTCACCATGGTTATTGTTTGGTCGACCAATGCACTAGATGTGTTGAGTGATTCATTAAGTTTTGTGAATTGGATGATTTATTAGGATTTTGACATATTGTTTTGAGTAGTTCACTCAACTACTATCAAGAAGCCCCTATGAGGCTATGACCCATTTGGCCATTGACATATAATGCTCTACTTTTGCAACTTGCTAGTTGGTGCATGGTTTGTTGAGAGTGAAGTGCAATGGTTTTCTTGGGTACTAGAGTGTAAGTGATGGCCCTTTGGCTCTTTCCAAAGGTATATATAGGCCCCAATAAGACACATATTATTTATCCCTTAATACGGGTCAATTGACCCTATAAGGGTCAATTTTCTTACCCTTGTGGCTAGCATAGCGGTAGTCGTTGTTGTGAGCACCTTGTGAGCAAGTTATTTTTTTAATATTAATTTCCTTGAAGGACCTAACATAATTATTTTTTTGAAGTGAAAGTATATGTAGATGCAAAATTGAACAAGACAAAATAACTAAATATTAAATAAATGAACAATTAAAGCAAGATAAACACATGTGATTGCATAGAAATAAATTTGATTTTTATTTTTGGGTGGATTTATGATATTACAACCAAATATACCCCAGATTGGGGTTTTTACAAAGCTTTATTTCTCAATACAATAATCTCAATATTCTAGGGTTCTTCGAAACCCCAGCCAACAAATCAAGGTGGTGTATTCACGCTCGATCTATCCCAACAGAAGTGAGTGGGCTTCAGATATCCATTGATCGGACCACTCCAACTTAAACAACTGCTCAATACCTGTATATCTCCAAATATGCACATAGAAAATAACACAAGAGGATTAGTAGTAACTATGAGGACTCCACTGTGTGAGACCCTAAAAATCAATAAAAACCCTAAATACCAAATGATAAATTGCATGCAAATATGAAAATAATAAAAATGAATACAATAATGGAAGATTTACCTTATGAACTTATCACTTTCTGATTTGTCATTGTCATTTTTGTAGGAAACAAGTGCGTAGATACCCTAGTGACACCCGAGGGTTCGCTAGTCAGCAAAACTAGGGTTTGAGACACCCACAGGTGCTCGACAGTAGCAGGAAGCGTCCAAGGGTGCTTGATGATGGAGGGAAGGTGCCTAGATGTGCTCAGTGATGGAGGGAAATGACTAGAGGTGCTTGATGGCAACAAGGAATTCTCAGAGGTGCTTGAGAACTAAGATAAAACATATAGAAGTAGATCTAGTGCAACGAAATAGGTGGCGATGGATGCGAGGCTATGATGAATGAGAAGAGATGAAAATGCTTCAAATATTGAGGACTTCAAAAACTTGGGGAAAAATTTAGGGCATGAATTGCTTAGGCTTAGACTCAAAAAAACTTAGGGATTGAGCCATTAAAATGACTCCTATTTATAATATTCCCTAGGATGCATTAGGGTTTCAACGACACAATTTGTGCGGTCAAGATTAAAACATGACGGAGGGTGGAGATTAAATCTGGGTAGGTGGCATGGATTAAGGCGGATGAATGGCTATGATTAGACCAATATGGATGGTTGAGATTAATTTACACACATATATACACATTTATTAAATATATAATATAAAATATTAATAATTAAATATATATTAAAAATATATATAATATATGTAAATAATGGGTAAAAATGGTGGGAATACCTAGATGAGTGACAAGTGGCTAGGATTTGGTGTCTAAAAATACCCTTTTTTGTACCACATTGTGTGAAACACAATATGGTGCAAAAATATGAGACACCTATTTTGGCTTGATGGCAAGGTAGCTTTTTTGAGATGTGGACATGTACTTGGAGATAAAAGAATTTTGATTGCATAGCTTACCCCCTCAATTGGTGAATGAGTTTTGAATGAATCTCATGAGCCAATTTATAGATGAGTGTAAATTGTTGTGTAAAATAATGATGTGATTGTGGATGATATGAATGATGTAAATGTGATACCGTTTTTTCCCCAACGGTGAAATGAGGTTGGTAGAAGATTCATGTGATGGACTCTATTTTTTCCCTAACATAGAAAGGGGTTTTTGCCAAGTATGGATGCCATGATCATGTAATATGTATCCCATTATGGGAAAATAAATACCAAATGTGGTTACCCCAAATTTGGGGTGATTCGATGTTGTTAAATAATGTGCCTTCTAGCGTCATTGATATGCAAAGATGAAGATGCAATAAAAGAAAAAGAGTCAACCTTGGAGGGCCTTCTAGTGACTATCAGATAATTCCCACAAATGGAACCAATAACCCTAGCTAGTGCCTATCTCTGTGATAAATTTCAATGAAATGGGAAATGATGAAATGTGATTTTGTCCATGTTTCAAGCCCCACGAACCATCAATGATAGTTGTTGAGCAAATTTATCTTGGCATAGTCTCACTCTAAAGGTGAAGTACCATAAGTGATTTTGTTTTTGAGCAATGAGATACTGGATGATGAAAAATAGCCAAGTGTACTTATGGTAGTTTATTCATCTTATCAAAATGCATGGATGCAAATCGTTGCAATAACTAAGGGGATAGAATAGACCACTAGATACGAGGTTCACTTGAAATTGTAGGTGAACTTGGAAAATATGCAAATGTTATGATTGATGAATGAAAATGGTGTGAGAATGAAGAATTGAGGATGAGAATGATGATTATGGTCGTTTTGTGAAAATTTGGACCATTTTTGAAGCATTTTGGAGATTGATAAGCAATTTTATGCCTTTTTGGTCGTAAACAAAAATTATGCATCCAAATTAGTTGGAACCTTCATAAAACATGTTATTATTATGAAATTGATGCAAGGATGCAATTCCAAATGGTTTTGTGGAGGTAAGATACCTTTTGGGATGGATTTTGGTATGTTGTCAATTTTAACGCCAAATGTTAGAAGGCGCATATCACCTACGTAAATGCCTGCCAAAATTTGGCATGTTTCCAAACATAGGTGGGTGCTTTAGTGTGCTAGGAAATACCCATGGGTGTTTTAGTGCACCTGAAATAGCTATATAAGGCCTGTAGAGGGAAAACCAGGCTCATTTGTGCGTTCGTGAATTTTGAAAGTTGCATCTGAGGGAGTGGAGTGAGTGCTTGGTGAGCTATGGAAGCTATGGCGATGGAGGGAGTGGATGTTGGAGTTGGAGCAAGTGTGTGCTTTATCAAGGTAATTTATTTTGACCTTATTTTATTTTTGTGTAAAAAATTTCCTTTTTTTTTGAGTAATGTATATGTATTAACATTAATTTTTTCGTGTTGTGTTGTAGTTGAAGATTTTGGAGGCTCGGCATTAGTTCTCTCCTATCGTCCCTGGGATGATAAAGGTGTTATGGAGTGATGATTGGGATTTTTTGGATGTTGTGGGGCTGGTGGGGTAGCCCAGATAGATGTTGTTAGGGCTGATGAGGGATACAGTTTAGACTTGACAGAGATGTGGGATCCAGATAGGGGGACCTTTCAGCTCCCTATCGGAGAGATGGCTATGACACTTGAGGATGTTTATCACATCCTCAAGGTCCCAGCGAAGGGCTTGCATGTTGAGGTTAGACATGACAAGAAGGCTAAACTGGGCTGCATGTTTGGGGATGGATGGGATGTTGTGGCACTGACGGGTGAAGGGATTACTTACTTGTCCATGTATGTGGACAAGAATTTGGATGCCCTTCCTACTTTGGTGATGTTCATTTTTGCCAACATAGTGGCCCTTAACAACATCGGATGTTAGTTCCCTTGTAAAATTATTAGGTTGGTTTGCAACATGTTCGCTACACCACAAGTGTATGCATGGTCTCTTGCTTTATTGGTGCAGTTATACGGAGAGCTATATGAGAGTTATACTGCAATGTTGGGATTGGGAGCACTTTTTTGTGGCTAAACTTGTGGGCTTGCTAGTGAGGGGATGGGATAGGGAGTAGCCCTATGCTATGATATGGCTAGTGGTATAGGAGGTGCAGCCAAGTCATCCTGCTTAGACAAGGTAGTGGTATAAGGATCTATAGACGGGATTGACGATAGCTCAAGTGATATGGAGGCCATAGTGGGGTGCCATGTGGATAGGTGATGAAGAGCATCTATAGCAGGTATGGTAGGCTATATGGATGGTTGTGAGGCACATGAAGGAGGTGGAGCTAATCCAATTCCCATAGGTTCTATGGTGGTTCAGATTGAGGTAGGGGGTTCTTGATGAGCTAGTGCTCTATAGGAGGTATCAAGATGATATAGTATTACCATGCATCGAGGAATAGAGGATAACACTAGAGGATGATAAGGATATTGATCTTCCCAATGTGGATGATGCAGGGACTATAGAGGAGTATGATGCATGGTTTGCGACTTAGTCACCATGGGTACCAATCTCTAGGCTCCTCGCAACTCAGTCACCATGGACTAGAGAGGAGTATGATGCAGAGGCATGATGTACATCACCTTCAGGTTTAGGAGGGATATGTCCAATATTTGGAGGATCAATTAATTAGAACACGATATTGGGCTTCCAAAACCACCCTCCTCATCCATATCTAGGTCAGCTAGGCCTAGTGAGTCTAGGCATAGTTCTAGATCTAGGGCTTCTTCAGGGTCATAGGGGTCCTCTCATAGGCATTAGCTAGTGCATAGATGCACTTTTTTGTATATGAGCCTTGGTGCTCCATTATGTGTATACTTTTTGGGCACTCATTGTACATGCAATATTTATACATATATATACATGGCTTTTACTTTTGTGTTATGCTTTTGTGTGAATGTTTTTATGTGAATGCTTTTGTGTGAATGCATATGTATATGGATGATTAATGCAAGTGGTAATGTGTTATGGATGATTAATGCAAGTGGTAGTGTATTATGGATGATTAATGCAAGGTGCAATGCACATGTTCTAATGATCATTCATAATTTAAAGTTTACTTGGCCAATGTTTTAATATTGTTGTTTAATTAGGGGCACCAAACTTGGTGATATGTGGGGTGAAAGACTCATGAAATGACATGGATGTTGACATGGTAGAAGATATGGATGTTGATATGAAAGAAGGTATGGATGTTGATATGGAAAATTGACTATTTTACAGAGACTCAAAAATACTAATGGCATAAAAAAAACTCACTAAAAATACCTAATCCCTCTAGGACCAAATGTGTGTGCAATGAATTCATTTACCAAATCATGAGAATGGTAATGACTCGAGGTAACCAGGAACCGATGTGTGTGCAAGTGAGTTCATTAATGCATATTGAGTAAATTGGGTGTGACCTATTATGGGTGAGATGAAAAAGCTATCTTGTCTGTATGTGTGGTCATAGGTCTCTTTAAAAGAGATGTGTCACCATGCATGAGCGTATTCCACTATCAGTCAAGCATCTATAGCTCCGATGGAGATTAGCTCCATAGTCCAAGAATTTTGATCTCTCGAGTTTTGGTAATGACTACTTGTAGACACTAAAATATGGTAAACCCGATTAAGCATCCACAAACAATGATCAAATTGACATCATATGGCCCCTTGGGCAGCCCTTAGAAGGCTCACAGTGGTTCTAGCCACTCCGAAAGAGGTTTTGGAGGCTTTTGGCCTAATTTTTGGAGGTTTTGGCCCAAAATTCACCACCGTCCCACCCTGGGATGGTGGCATATTCCCATCATCCCACCCTGGGATGGTGGTGAGCCATCATCCCAGGGTGGGACGGTGAGCAAGTTTGACCCAGAAAAAGTCAAATTTGGGACAAATGGCACCCAAAAACTGCCATTTACCCCACCAAATGAAGCATGCGGGTCAGAGGGCACTGAATCCTTATGACACACTTCTTAATGGAGGCCCAAATTGGATATTCTCTTCCACATCCATTGCATGCCTCCCGTTTGACAAGTGGCACCTCCTGCCATGCATGCCCTCGCATGCCTTTTTGCACATGAGCCCCTTTGGGCTATAAAATGGATTCAATATCCACACAAAAACATAGATAGGAGTTCTAGGATATGCAATGGAGTTCTTCCGAGATTTCCCCTCACTTTATTGTGCCTTCTTGCCCTCGAAATCTCTCTTTTGCGAAGGAGGTTACCGGGTGACTTCAAGAGGGTCCTTTGAGCATAACTTTTCCATCCGGGTGAATTTATTCACCAAATTCAATGAAAACACCCCTTATAGTATTTAGGATCATTCCCCAGTGGTATTGGTAGCAAAAAGTGTGCATAATTGGTGGGTATCCCCTCCCAGGGTGCCCCCCAATTAGTTGCAGTCACCACCATCCCCCCGGGATGAGGACAAATACTTGCACAATTTTATTACTATTTTTTAATTATATTATTCTAGACTATCATATGATGTTGTGGTTCAAATTTCATGCAATTTGGAGTTAAATTGGCCGAGATATTGCATTTTTAAGGTTTTGCAGGTTCGTAGGGCCCATCCGGGCACCCCAGTTGCATGCAGGTGGATATGCACCTCATTTTGGAAATATAAACATATGGGTTGTCTTAAAATGATTATTTATGCATTCTTCCCAAATTTCATATGTTTTGGACATGTCTAGGTGCGGGATTTGCTTGTCTTGGTCTTCGTAGGTTGTAGGCGGGCGACGCAAAATCGAGGGGTCCACGGATGCAATTTCTGATATTTTTTGGTGATATCCCCTAAAAACCTCTTATTAAACATCCCCATAAATTTTCATAGCATTATGAGTTGATTTGATATATTTTTAATATATGTGCCATTTTGTGCCTGTGGGGATTGCATGTTTCCCTCCACACACCCTTGCTATTTGACCCCTTTTGCTTCCTTGTGTGTAGGTGCAGGTTCTTGAGAGGCATTGGGAAGGAATATCAGACATCAGATATTGAATATACAAGCAGCGGTGGCATTGGCCCGCCCACCTCGATTGTGGGTACGAGGAAAGGCACTGGATGTGCACCCGAATTTCTTGGAGGATTTGATCCTTGGGCACCCCAAAATTTGTAAAAATTGTATCACCTTTGAGCCCTCAAGGGGACTACTATGTAACCTTGGATCTGATCCACCAAATTAATAAATAAGAGACTCGTTTCATTTCATTCCTTATTGTTTGGTATTGCTTCATTTTCATATGCATGCTTCCGTTTGATGCTCATAAGTGAGATAGGATAGATACATATATTTTTTCTCATAATTAGGTGCACTAATTTTCCCTAATTCAGTGGTGATCATGGTGGGACCCTTGTCCCTTATGCTTTGGGTGAAAATTTGACTTCATTTCTGCCATTTTTGCCCTTTTTGTGTTGTAGGTGCTCCCCTCCCCACCCTGGAACGGTGGCAGAGCCTTTATCTGGCACACCCTAGGATGGTGGCTTCACCATCCCACCCTGGGATGGTGGTGAGGCTTCTAATCATCCCACCCTAGAGCGTTGAAGAACCATAGAGAATTTCTGCTCAAAAATTCAGAATTTGGAGGTCTCAAAATGGATAAAGTAAGTGCCTAAACCCTCTGTTTTTCTGCTACATTTTTAGAGACTATTAAAAATTAGTTTTCTTGCTTCATTTTCTTGCATAGAAAGGTTAAAAGTTATATTTTTTCTTTTCTTATAACATCACATAGCAAAAGGAAGAAGAAAAACTGAAAGAAATTTGAAGTAGCAATGCATCTTTGTGGCTTGATTGCTTGTGGCTTACCCAATGGGTAAGCTAGCATTTAGGATTTGCATTCATAAGTTACATTTGTAGGTTCTTTATCCTAACTTTATGAAAGTAAAATACACTTATTTGCATGCATTTAGTGAATGATCATTGATTGCTTCTTTGCTTACTTTCTTGGATAATAAAGAACCACACACACCACGATTCATTTAAAATGCTAGTGAGGTGGACTTCATCACCATCCACTAGTAGAGCGCAAGTGATGGTGGGTTTCATCTCCATCCACTTGGCTCAAATCCCATGAACCCAATCCATCTTGCCAAGGCCGGTTCCAAGATCCATCATAGCCCATGGGTTATAGCACGCATCACCCTTTGGGGAGGTGTATCATAGACTACGGGTGAACTGGGTGAGGAACTGGTAGGACCTATGCTCCCTGGCCATGTGTGGACCTCATCACCACACATTATAGGTGGGATAATGCAACCTGGAGTTCATAGCTAGGTTGACGAGCTATGAGTATATAGGTGAAAGCCAATTAAACATTTGAGTGCATCATCCAACAATATTTCAAATACGTGACACAAGGTCATCCTTTGCAAACAACACATCTGAAACACACAAAATAGTTTAGGGACTCACATCTAAAACTTAAAAGAGATAATCATCTGTCTATTGAGTGTTTCCTTTTCTATTTGTTATTTCATTAAAATTTGTAAAGAAGATAATCACTTGAGGTATTGATAGAGGAGCATGATGGTGCGCACCTACAGCCAAGCCCAAACATGGGTGGAAGCTATGGAGAGTGGATTAGGAGACATGAATCATCTCCGATATAGCCCTAGGGACTTGGTTATACCTCCCTGGTGAGCTTCTACTCCACCTAGCCCCAAGACAGTAGGGCATGAGCCTCATCTCTAAAGGGATCCTCTCCGAGACACCCCGAGGGATGATGAGCATTACTTGGGAGAGTGTTCCCGGTATGTAGATATTTCATAGGCCTTCCTTGGTGAAAGGCAACTGCGCATCGAGGCGCTAATAGATAGAGTGGTGCCATGCATCCATATACCCATCAGGGCTGACACACCTAAGCATAGGTAGGAGTACGACTTCACACACTGGCCAGAGCAAGTCGACATGACTTTACCTCCGTGTCACCTTGATAGGATACAACAGCTCATGCAGCCCGATGGGAATGACACTCGTCGATCGGGGCGAGCCAATTCTGCCCTACCTTTCCTCGTCCAGGAGGGAAGACATGAGGAGATCCCAGATTTTCCTCAGGAACAATATTCTGTGCATGCCCGATGTGCCTCTACGCCAGCTGAGTATAATGAACATATGTTCCAGCCCGAACCTCAAGTCAATGCGGTGAACCTCGAAAGAGGCAAGCACCCTATGGAGACCACAGAGTATCTTGAATGAGGTCGGCCCCAGGGTGAGATGCCTAGGCCCCCTAGGCCTCGCACTATGGATCAAATTAGGCAAGCGGTCGCAAGATATATAGAATGCCAAGCTCAGTTCAAGCAGCTTCGATGAGACAAAGAGCAATTAGACCACTTGCACCAGCTTGAGAAAGAAAGGATTGAATGGCAGACCAATGAGCTATTCCAGAAGACTTTACGAGAGAGGGTCCCTACCCCTAAGACACATAGGTAGGAAGTCCATCCGAGGCAACCCATGCTCATTCGAGATAGGTCCCCAAGACCTTATCCAATGTTGCCTCCATGACCTCCTAGGCTAGATCGGGAGATGCCTCCCAGGCCAAACATAGGGCACCCACCATGGGTGGATACTCCCATTTATAGACCGGCTCGAGAGATGCCTTACGGGGCCTATACTGAGCATGAGCTAGAGATAGAGTATGTGGAGATGCCTTACCAAGGTAGGGGGTGATTTACCACCACCCCACAATAGGTTGGAGGACCCTAGACCTCCATCGCAAGATGTGAACAAGGATGAGGAGATTAAGTCCTCAGGCCCGTATAAAGCATTGCTAGAATGCCTGGAGTCAGTTGAGAACAAGACCTCTGGGTCGGGATCTCAAAAGCCCACTATGCGCCAGTTGCGTAGTCAACCCATCCATCCTTCAGTACCTGCGCCTCCCTATCTAGAACAATTTAAGTTGCCTCAATTGGCCACCTTCAAGGGAGAAGAGGATGCGCAGGAGCATGTCACTAGGTTCTTAGGTCAATGCTTCGGCATTCATGATGATGATGCTTTGATTTTGAGGACATTTGTGACTACCCTCACTAGCCCCACCTCCGAGTGGTTTTACCAACTCCCTAAGCATAGCATCCACACTCTGGACCAACTTGTGGATGCTTTCCTAGAGCGCTTTGCCTTCAATACCAAGAGGAAGGCAACGTTGGCCGATGTAGCTAGGTTGAAACAGTATGACGATGAGTCAATAACAAATTATGGCAATAGATGGTGAACCCTACTCGCCAAGCTACCTTATCTTCTCCCCATGTCGGAGTTGACTCAGATGTTCTCCAAAAGTTACTTGAAGCCAATCTCCTTGTTGTTGCAGTTGCAACAATACCCTACTCTTGAAGATGCCTTAGCATAGGCTAGGATCATTGAAGAAATCAAGATTCAAGAGGGCGAGATTGCAAAGCCTCGCAAGAAGGAATGGAACAAGAATGCTAAAAACACCCCAGCTCAACCAAAGTCAGCAGTAGTAAATCAGGTTGCAATTAGTGTCCTAGGGCCAGTGCAAGCCGCGCCACCTCAAAAGCCTAATTATCAGGCCACCCCTAGGAACTATGCCAAGGATAACCAGAATGGTCAAGGGCAAAATCAACAGCGTCACCCCAAGCGACAATTCATGCCCATTGCAGAATCTATGGACTCATTGTTTGATCACCTCTTGGCGGCCAATGCGATCCATCTACCTGAGAGTCGACCTATCGACCCAAATGCACCGAAGCCCAAAGGATACAGAGAAGACCTATATTGCAAGTTTCATAGGCAAAATGGGCATGATGTGCAAATGTGCTATAAATTCAAACACTTGGTGCAAGACCTAATTGATAGGAATGCCCTCTAGGTAGACAACCCTATCACACCAAACAACCAATAGATGGAGGTCTTCAAGGACCCCTTGCCTGCCCACGTGGAGCAGGCCAAACCAATGCCCTAGGTGAATGAGGTTCACCATGCCCCTCCTAAGCAAGGGTATGTTGGCATGGTCAGTATTGTGATAAGAAATAGGTGGTATCCAAGTCCAGCCGCACCACCTATGGCTCAGAGTGATGTCCCTTCGACATCGCAGCCTATACCGCCTCCTAGGCCGAGCCTCCCACCTAGGCCTATAGTCACCATTAAGAGTAAGCTCGCTCAGAGCTTAAGAACAACATCTTCCCGGCTCTCCATCTATGAGCTCATCCAACAATCACAACCTCATAGAGAAGCCTTGATGGAGATCCTTAAGGCAATTGAGCTTCAGCCCCAGGAGTCTAACTCCTTCAACAACTTTGTGGGGCATGTGCGGCAATGCATAGAACCGGTGATTACCTTTCGAGAAGATGAACTTAAATCGGTTCCACATGATATGGTGGATCCCCCTTTGCACATCATCGCATGTGTGAATGGAACACCTTATAAGAGAGTGTTGATAGACACTGGGTCTTCAAGCAACATCATAACTACAATAGCTCTCAAGCACCTGAAGCTCCCAACATCCCACATTGTTACATCTACCTACACCCTCCGAGCATTCAATGATGCCATATGCTCAATGGTTGGTACAATCATCCTACCTATTCAAGTAGGAGAAAATATCATCCCTATAATGTGCCACATCTTGGAGGGTGAGATGGCATACAATATCTTGTTAGGAAGACCATGGATCAGGGACATGAAGTGTGTCCCTTCCATCACTCACCAGTGCCTCAAGTACACTCATGAAGGGCAAGTTCATGTCATCCCCATGGACCTAGAGCCCTTCAAGTACTACAACATGGTGCAACAGTTACCCGAGTCGACCTTGCCATCGACACATCTAGATTTTTAGCCGAATAAATCCAACCAAGGTTTGACCCCACCACTACCGAATACCATGCCATCCTCATCATCGGCTCCACCCCGGATGCCTAGTACACTAGTGGATCCTTTGCCTAGGAACCTAGAGAAGTGGCCCATTGATGAGGTCCAACCAACCATATCCACTATCTCTATAGAGGAGATACCTAGCTCGAGATGATGAAGAGACACCACACGAGGCAAATGATGAGCCAGATCAAGTCTCACTCTCATCCCTCTTCTATCCATAGCCCTAGGTTATAGTGCACCTAGCTTCTACCAGATTGGGAGAATACATGGTTAGGAATGTCACCACTACTCCTGCTATAGAGTCGGTGCGAGACATGGGTAGACCCCGTCTTCCCATAGGCACTATCGTACCTCTTGGTATTCCCCCTAATCAAATGAATTTTGTCTATGGGGGCCTTGACTATGGCATCGAACCTTACCAATAGTAGGAGGAGGATGAGGAGCCTTTTGGAGAAGACATTAACTACTTGTCTAACCCTAACTTCACCTTGAAGTATCTTGACCTATGCAACTGGCATGGTTATGGGTTAGGCCTGTATGAGCAGGGCACAAGAATCCCTTATCAACCATAGTATCAAATGCCCTATGACAAGTTAGGAGTGGGATGCAACAATCCCTTGCCTCTAGATGTCCTCATGGATGGCCTAAATCGCTTGAATATAGGCTATAAGGATGGGTTGGCCCAAGACCCTTATGCCAATCCCAATATAGTCTACTCCCTAGGGGACTACTTCCCACTGCTAGATGGGAACCCCATGATCCCTAGTGACATTCTTCCACATTTTGAGAGAGGGGAAGGTTCACGAGGTTGTCCCCATGTTTGTGATGAATCAGATCAAGGCACCTCATATGAATGGACCTCAGATGATGAGTCGGGTTACGAGGTGGCACCATATGACCCTTTTGAGTCGGATAGTGATCATTCACAAATTGTTCCCATTAATGACCAATAGGAAGGCCTCATACATCTATTCCCTTTCCTTGATCCTATCTGGTGGTAGCTCCTTCCTCCTGAAGAGCCGGTTCACCCATAGGAAGCTAGACCTCCTAGGGAGGGCGCAATTAATTTACTTGAGCAGCTGGATCCTCGTGAGCCTGAGGCGCTGCGAGGTGAGAATGAAGAAGTCCTCATCCATGACAATAATTATGAGGAATGAGCATATATGGGACCACACTTACCTTATCTCCTAATCCCAAGAGGCAACAATGAGATTCCCATATACGATAGTGACTATGAGGATGAAACAGAGAGGGCATACCTTGGTCCTCATTACTTGCATCATCGTCATGAGCCCATCGACATAGAAGAAGTCTATCATCAGTTGCACATTGGCCCATGCTTGAGGGCAAGGCCTATCAATTTAGGCTAGATTCACCATGAGGTCTTCCCTGACCCACCCACACACATGGAGCTCCTTGAGCCTAATGATCCCATCCTACAGTCTATCCCCAGATAGGATCCGATGATCCCCATTCCCCCAGAACCACATCTAGGGGTGGGAGATGATATCAATATATAGTCACATGCCCGTGGTCCTGGAGAGTAGACACATTCCATCAATATGATCTCCATTGATTTGACCACACCACTTCACAACCCAACCGATCCTTCCAAGCCATGCCATCTAGATCTAGATGCTATTGATTGGGATCACGTTGATTCACCCCCATCACCCTCTGAGTATTGGGCTTGCGATGGGTTGTTTCACTTCTCCACTGGGCCAACTCATGATGTCTTCCATGTTGAGGAGGAACCCGAGGTTCCCATCAAGGATTTAAATCTAGCTGATGACATCCATTTGATCCCCACTCCCCACCAGTTGGAAGAGGGGTCGCATATGTCAATCGAGCCTATGGTTGACAAAGATATCGGCTCAGATCCTGAAAACCCATAATGTATCAAGCTAGGGGAAAGCCTATCCCCCGAAGAGCAAGTCGATTACATAGCCCTTCTCACAAAGAAGAAGGCAACTTTTGCATGGTCTTACAAAGACATGCCGGGACTAGATCCAAATCTGGTCACCCACAATCTAACGCTTGACCCCAAAGCCAAGCCTGTCAAGCAAAAGTTGAGAAAGATGCACCCAAAAGTGGCCTTGATGGTCAAATATGAGCTACAAAAACTGTTGGATGCCAAGTTTGTCATTTCTGTAGACTATCCACCATGGTTGTCCAACATGGTCCCCATCAAGAAGCCTGATGGGAGGATTCACATTTGCACTAATTTTTGAGACCTAAACAAAGCGAGTCCTAAGGATGATTTTCCTTTGCCAAGCATTGATGCCCTGGTAGATGCCACCATAGGACATGAAATGCTCTCCCTTATGGATGGCTTCTCTGGGTATAATCAGATTCATATCAACCCTGAAGACCAGCTCAAAATGGCATTCACAATGCCTTGGGGAACATTTTGTTACAAGGTCATGCCCTTTGGCCTTAAAAATGTCGGTGCCACCTACCAGCGTGCCATGACATATATATTCCATGACTACATGCACAAAATTTTGGAAGATTACATGGATGACTTATTGGCTAAATATTTATTATGTCATGAGCACCTAGATGTCTTGTGCAAAGTCCTCGATCACCTTATTGAACATAATGTGAGACTGAACCCCAAGAAGTGCATCTTTGGCATCACATCTGGAAAGCTCTTGGGATTTATAGTTTCCAAATGAGGCATCAAAGTGGACCCTAACAAGGTCAAGGCAATCCTTGAAATGCCTCCCCCGACTACCATCAAGCAACTTCGTAGCTTGTAGGGGAGGATTGCATCCATCAAATGCTTCATAGCACAATTGTCGGACAAGTGTCGACCCATGAACAAACTCTTGCACAAGGGGGTCACATTCCACTAGGATGATGAGTGTCAGGATGCCTTTGATGCAATTAAACAATACCTGGCTTCACCGCCAGTGTTAGCTCCACCTAGACCAGGGGTGTCATTCCGATTATATATCTCAGCTACTGAGACTGCATTGGGTGCCATGTTAGCCCAAAACAATGAATTGCACAAGGAACATGCCACATACTATCTCAGTCGCACCCTGGTGAGCTATGAGATCAAGTATGCATACGTTGAAAAGTTATGTCTAGCGGTGGTTTTTGCTACCAAGAAGCTATGACACTATATGCTCAGCCACACTACGTATGTTGTATCTAAAGAGAATCCATTGTGATACATGATGAGTCATACTTATCATAGTAGTCGCACGACAAAATGGATCATGTTGTTGATAGAATTTGACCTGGAATTCATAGGACAAAATTCAATCAAGGGCCAGGTCATTGCTGATCAACTTGCAGAGGCTCCTCTCTAGGATGATCAGCCTCTTAGCATGGAGCTTCCCGATGATGGAGTCTTCCAAATATCAGAATCGCCCGATTCTAATGAGCTTGAGTCACAGGTAGATATGACTCTTTTCTTCGATGGCTCCAAATGCGAGCAAGGGGGTGGCGTAGGGATCATGTTTTTCACACCGCATGGGGCTCCCATACCCCTATCATTTAAACTCGATTTCTCGTGTACCAATAACAATGTCGAGTATGAAGCCTTGCTCATAGGTCTTCAAATGGCTATCACCATGAAAATAAACAAACTCAATATCTTTGGTGACTCCTTGCTTATAGTGAACCAGGTCAAGGGAATTTACCAGTGCAAGTGCCCAGTTTTGCAAGCCTACAAAGCCCTTGTGGATAAACTCCTGGAAAATTTTGAATGGTATGACATCGAGGCACTCCCTCGATCGTCTAATCATTTTGTGGATACAATGGCCTCCTTAGGGTCCTTGATCCCGCAAGACCCCACAGACGAGATGACAACCATTCAAGTCAAGATGCTATCGCAATCAACGGTTGAGCGTGAGAGCACTCAAGCCATGCCAGAAGTCCACTTGATTCAAATAGAACCTCATCAAGAGATATTCTCACACATTCATGAGCACTTGAATCATGCCACTTGGGGGACTTTGTTCCCCCAAACCCCTTTTGATAGTAGCATAGTGCTATTCTTACAAGTTCTTTCCCAATCATTTTCTCGGGATGAACTTCATGAGGGATAGGCAATTCATGCAATCGAGGCTTCCACATAGCAGGACTGGTCCACACAAATTAGAGAGTACCTAAAGCTTGGTAATCTCCCCCCTGGATTATCGCACACTGCCAAAAGGACATTTAAATGGAAGGCAGCAAAATTTGTCTTGTTAGGAGACATCTTATACCATCGGAGCTATGAAGGAATCCTCCTTCGTTGCTTAGAGTATCAAGAATCGACTTGGGCAATGGCCCAAGCACATGATGGTACTTGTGGTGGCCATTTCAGTGGCATGGCCATCGCAAAGTGCATTCTTCGCATGGGCTATTATTGGCCAACTTTAGAGCGAGATTGTTGCGCATATGTGAGGAAGTGCATGAAATGTCAACACCATGCTAACTTGACACATGTACCTTCTCAGGCCTTACAACCGATCCAATCGGCTTGGCCATTTTCACAATGGGGATTGGATTTAATTGAGAAAATCTCCCCTGCATCCTCGGGCCATCACACATTTATCATTATGGCTACCGAGTATTTCACAAAGTGGGTGGAAGCAATCCCCCTTACCACTATGATAGGACCCCGCATAGCGGAGTTCATATTGCATAATATCATTTGTCATTTTGGTATTCCATCCAAGATCATTTTGGATAATGGGACATCATTCAAGAATAAATATGTGCATGCTTTGACAGCAAAATATAATATCCAGCACAGCTTTTCAACACCCTATTATCCGCAAGAAAATGGGCAAGCAGAAGCATCAAACAAGACATTAATTGCCATATTGAAGAAAATAGTCAAAGAGAATCATACCGATTGGCACACGCAAATGCCGCTTGCCCTATGGGCTTACCGCACTAGCATTCAGACGCCCACTAGGGCAACCCCATTTTCACTAGTGTATGGTGCTGAGGCAGTCATGCCTCTAGAGCTAGAAATCCCATCACTATGCATATCCATGCAGGAGTTTATCGATGATGATACTGCATGACAAGCTCACCTAGATCAACTTACGTTGTTGGATGAACGTCGCATTAATGCTCTTGAGCATCTACGTGTGTATCAAGAGCGGCTCAAAAGAGCCTACAATATGAAAGTCCATCTCAGAGACTTTCAGGTTGGTGATCTCGTCCTAAAGGAGAACCAACAGAACTCTAGCTTGCCGCCCCACCTACGGGACAAATTTGCGATAAACTAGTTAGGTCCTGTTGATAAGCAACACACCCCCACTGAAAAATGAGATTCCATCCTTAGAAAATTATGAACTTCCATTTTTGCAGCAGGGACCCTCTTGATCTTTTCAGGTTTTAAATCCATATTTTGCTTGCCTCCTTTTTAAAGTTGTGCTTTTTCTTGCATTTTAGCTGTGTTATCCAAGAATTCACTTTTTACATGCTAGAATCATTCATGCACAAGCAAAATCTTGCACCGGTACCGAGAAAATCCGGAAAACGATTTGCATAATTCACTCGAAAAATCAAACTTTCCATTTTTGGTAGTGTCGCGATATCGCGACACTTCCATTTTCGGAAATGTCGCGATATCGCGACAGGTAAGTCAAAATGCGGCTAAGTGGCGGAAATGTCGCGATTTCGCGACATGTCGCGAAATAGCGTCAGTTTAAGGGAGAGAGACGCAAGCTGTACGGATGGCGCGATTTTGCGACATGTCGCGAAATCGCGACATGTCGCATTTTCGCGGCAGGAGAGAGAAAATGGGCTGCAGAATGAAAAATCGCCTAAGTCAGAAACATGTTCCAAAATCGCGGTCAACGCGGTCAACGCATGCAGGTAAGGGAACTGTCGCGATTTCGCGACGTGTTCTAGAATCGCGGCTGAAAATCAAGAAACGTACGGAGGCCAGGAAGGGTCGCGATTTCGCGACATGTCGCGAAATCGCGACATGTCGTGTTTTCGCGGCCGACGAGGGAGGAAGTTGCCGATGCGTTGGCAGGGCCGCGATTTCGCGACATGTCGCGAAATCGCGACATGTCGCAGAATCGCGGCAGGAGAGAGAAAGTCATAGTTGACCTGAAAGTGCATTCCGGCGGGAAACATAAGGCTTCCTGGGGTAGCGACACGTGTCAAAGCGTGAATGAGACAAACCGAAGCCGACATGCAAGCTTATTTTGCGGATTTAATCTGTTTTTAATGTTTTAAGCTTCGATTTAATTAAAATGCTAATCTAATGCATCTTTTTGTCTTTCATGCGGGATTCCACCGGCACTTACGGGACAACCGGGAAAGACCATAAAGGCGAAGATGAAGTGCGGATTTAGTCAAGGACCGCCATGCTAGGAGAGAAGGCTGCCGGTGAGAGCATTCAACAACAAATTTATTGCAGACTTGATAGCATGAAGACCATTTCAACTTCGGGATGGATTTGCGGAGATCGAATTGATGGAGAAGTGGTGACTCATCCGGCTCACCAGCAGAATTAATGAAAGCATTTATTTGCAGATGCGAATGAATGCAAGTTGCATTTGATTTTATCTTCTCCATTTATGGCAGCTAACTGCACTGATTTGCAGAAGGGTTAAGTTCTATCCGGACTTTGATTTTTAAATGGATTTTTATTGTAAAACCCGGGTCCTAGGGTTTAAGTGCGATAAGATTTAGGGTTTGAGAAAGATATTTTGGAAAAGATCAGGGTCTGTCCTGAAGTCTATAAATACAAATTCTAAATGTAATCGCAGGAGGCGGAGACTTAGAAATAAAGGCTTATAAGCAATTTCTTGCAAATTTTGTGAAATCCTTTGTTTCTGGACTTGGAGTTGATGTGCTTTAGCTTTTCTGTGATAGCATGGCCAGGAGCCTAATCTTTTGCAGAGTGTGATAAGTTTATTTTCTTTTGTTATCCGTTCCATTTAAAGTTTGTTAGATATATGCTGTAAATCTGCCATTGTCAAGATTAAATATGCTGTTAGGCTTCGGTTGTTCTATTGTCTCGCTAGGGGAAATTACTGATTTCAAGTGTAAGTTTGTTCTAATTGCTCTGTCTTCACCGTGCGAGCTAGGGTCGCCGGTGAAAGATACCGATTTTAACCAGACTCCCCCTTGGATTTATAATTTTTTGCTAGATCTGTTTCACTCTGCCTTGTGCTCTTAGTTGAAAGTGATCTTAGACTGATTGGACACTTTCTTCACGGGATTTGTTCGTTGTGAAGCTGATAGCATAGATAAGATTGGTAGTTTTAAGTTTTACAGTTTAAAGTCTGATAAACTTCTCTTTCTCGCCTTACCCTACCCTCTCTTTGCTTTCCGTGAATGATCCATTTTTATTTTCTTTATTTGCCTTTTATTTAAATCTGTTGACCCATGAGAGCTAGATCTAGAATTCAAGTTAAATCTGATTGTCAACAACTTTTGCAACTCATCGAACAAGTTCGGGAACCCCCGTAAGGTAACAGAGCGAGTCCATATCGAAATCTATTCCGAAGTGGAAAAGAGTGAATTGCCATTCGACCCAACTCCGTAACTCGCACCTTGGATAACCAGCTAGATCCTAAAGATGAGTGGGATCAGTCCCGTGGGTGTCTCCGGAGCTTTCCTTGCCTTCATCCCTTTTTCCCGGGGTGTGCATGAAAGCCGGACCAACAGGTCCCTTTGTCATCACTAGTCAAATTAGACCTGGAACTTATTGTCTGGCCTCCCTTGAAGGTGTCGAGGATGCTGAACCCTTGAACATCCTTCACTTGTGGCTATTTCATGCTTAGAGAGCACCAAAAGTCTCCTGGTGGGTTCTTACCGTCTAGGTCAAATAAAAATTCTCCTAGAGTATCTACGATCATCTAGGTCAACCCAAAAAGCCCCAAAGGCATCCATAAGCCCTTTGGTCACAACAAAATACCCCTAGGGAATCTAGACACTTTTTAAGTGTCGCTGCTCGTCTAGGTCACCCAAAATGCTCCTACCCAGTTTTCATCATCTAGGTCAAATAAAAATGCTCCTAGACTATCTACAATCATCTAGGTCAACCCTAAAATCCCCAAAGACATCCATAAGCCCTTTGGCCATAACCAAATACCCCTATGTAGTTGTAGATATTTTTTAAGTGTCGCTGCCTGTCTAGGTCAACCCTAAAAGCCCCAAAGGCATCCATAAGCTCTTTGGTCATAGCCAAAGACCCCTAGGCAGTTGTAGACACTTTTTAAGTATCGTTGCCCATCTAGGTTAACCTTAAAAACACCAAAGGCATTGATAAGCCCTTTGGTCATAGCCAAATACCCCTAGGCAATCGTAGACACTTTTTAAGTGTCGCTACCCATCTAGGTCACCAAAAGGCTCCTAGCATGTTCTCACCATCTAGGTCAAATAAAAATGCTCCTAGACTATCTACGATCATCTAGGTCAACCCTAAAATCCCCAAGGCATCCATAAGCCCTTTGGTCATAACCAAATACCTCTAGGCATTCGTAGACACTTTTTAAGTGTTGCTGCTCGTCTAGGTCATCCAAAATGCTCCTAACAGGTTTTCACCATCTTGGTTAAATAAAAATGCTCCTAGACTTTCTACGATCGTCTAGGTCAACCCTAAAATCCCCAAAGGCATCCATAAGCCCTTTGGTCACAACCAAATGCCCCTAGGAAGTCATAGAAACTTTTTAAGTGTCGATGCCCGTCTAGGTCAACCCTAAAAGCCCCAAAGGCATCCATAAGCCCTTTGGTCATAGCCAAATGCCCCTAGATAGTTGTAGACACATTTTAAGTGTTGATGCCTGTATAGGTCACCCAAAAGGATCCTAGTGGGTTTTCATCATCTAGGTCAAATAAAAATGTTCCTAGATTATCCATGATCATCTAGGTCAACCCTAAAAGTTGCAAAGACATCTATAAGCCCTTTTATCACAACCAAATACCCCTAGGCAATCGTAGACACTTTTTGAGTGTCGTTGCTCGTCTAGGTCACCCAAAAGGCTCCTAGCAAGTTTTCATTGTCTAGGTCAAATAAAAATGCTCCTAGACTATCTACGATCATCTATGTCAACCCTAAAAGCCCCAAAGGTATCCATAAGCCCTTTGATTATAACCAAATACCCCTAGGTAGTCATAGACACTTTTTAAGTATTGTTGCCTGTCTAGGTCACCCAAAAGGCTCCTAGCAGATTTTTGCCATCCAGGTCAAATAAAAATGCTCCTAGACTATCTACAATCATCTAGGTCAACCCTAAAAGCCCCAAAGGCATCCATAAGTCCTTTGGTCACAACCAAATTCCCCTAGGTAGTCGTAGACACTTTTTAAGTGTCATTGCTCGTCTAGGTCACCCAAAAGGCTCCTAGCGGGTTTTCATTGTCTAGGTCAAATAAAAATGCTCCTAGACTATCTATGATTGTCTAGGTCAACCCTAAAATTCCCAAAGGCATCCATAAACCCTTTTTCACAACCAAACGCTCCTAGGTAGTCGTAGACACTTTTAAGTGTCGATGCCTATCTAGGTCACCCAAAAGGCTCCTAGCGGGTTTCACCATCTAGGTCAAATAAAAATGCTCTTAGACTATTTATGATAATCTAGGTCAATCCTAAAATCCCCAAAGGCATCCATTAGTCCATTGGTCATAACCAAATGCCCCTAGGTAGTTGTAGACACTTTTTAAGTGTCGTTGCCTGTCTAGGTCACCCAAAAGGCTCCTAGTAGGTTTTCACCATCTAGGTCAAATAAAAATGTTCCTAGACTATCTACAATCATCTAGGTCAACACTAAAAGCCCCAAAGGCATCCATAAGCCCTTTGGTCACAACCAACTACCCCTAAGCAGTCGTAGACACTTTTTAAGTGCTGCTACACATCTAGGTCACCCAAAAGGCTCCTAGCGGGTTTTTATCATCTAGGTCAAATAAAAACACTTCTAGACTATATATGATTTTCTAGGTCAACCCTAAAAGCCCCAAAGGCATCCATACGCCCTTTTGTTAGACACTTTATAGGTGTCGCTAACCATCTAGGTCGCCTAAAAGGCTCCTAGCAGGTTTTTACAGTCTAGATCAAATAAAAATGCTCCAAGGGTTTCTACAACTCGCTTGGTCAAATTAAAATACCCCTATACAATATACAATTTTCTAGGTCAACCATGAAGGCCCCAAAGGCATTTGTAAGCCCCTTGGTCACCCCCCAAACACCCCAATTATCCCTAAATAATCCCATTGGTCACATGTATATACATATCAATCAAAAACTCAAAAACATCATTAAAGCACAAAATACAAAAATATTGCATTCTCATCAAGTTGCATACCATTGCATTATCGCTTACATTAGGCATAATCATCATTTGCACTTTGCATTTTAGAGTGGCTCATACATGTCTAGCACTAAGATGGTACACTAGTCATAATTCACAAATCAATGTTGTCAAGGTCATCACTCACCTCATTCCATAGTTACTTATCATTTCCAACTACATTTGCTCCATTTCCATAGTCATGTCTATTCCCTTCACTTAGCCATTTATTTTAGAATTTCAGTAGGGTTTTTGTTCACTCAGCCATATCCATTCTCTACTCAAATTTTGTATAAGGCTAGCACAATTTTTAGGAGGTAGAATATTGCTTAGATTATGCCTTGTCTACATCATATACCAAACACAATTAATCGTTAACAATCCAAGTTTTGCATAAAGAAATATGAAATCCATGAAGTGCTCTATGTTACCTTATGCGAAAATGTGATACTGCTCATTCCCCTGTGTGAATGGTTTAAGAATGCTGAGAGTTGGCAAAAGGACAAGTCCTCCCCTACCCAATTCCCCCCCATAAAAATAAGTGGTTTTTCCCCATTTTTTGTCATCAAAATCCCACATTGTCACATGTTTGTAATAGTCTAAATTTCAAACCCCCAAAAAGCAAAAATTCAAAGTAGAAAAATACAAAAATCAAAAAGTGCACACATCAAAAAGCATAAGAAACAGTGATACCCATCGCTCAAAATTCAAATCCCTTGCTCAAGAGAAAAAAAAAAACTCAAAACAAATAGTGATTATTATCACTAAAAAGAGAAAATAAAATAGTGATTATTATCACTCTATATGAGAGCAAGTATCCCAATAAAATTGAAGAAAATAGTGAGTAGAACTTGAATCCCTGGAACTCAGCATTTGGAAAACCATCAGGTGATATTCATTATGGGTTTGGTGTATAGCCTATAATTCAATGGTGGTAGCCTCCCATCCCACCCTAGGATGGTGGTAGAACATGTCCTCGTCCCACCCTGGGGCAGTGGTAGCAAAAATAGGCCAAAACAGCCCAAAATGACACAAAACAGGTCCAAAACTGCACCAAAACAACTCAAATTGGATGCAAATTTCATATGGATCAAAATGAAACCCTAAGTATCCTAGGAGAGATGTAAAAGTTGTTAACTCATACCCTAAGAAGGCCATTGTTTCTGGAATACCCCTCGGGCATACAATTTTTAGCTCCTTTTCTCCAGGAAAACTCAACAAAGTCACCAAAATCCTCTCTAAACTGCCCTATTTTTCATAGGACAAAGTTGAAGGTAAGCATAACACAAGTCAATTGGGTCAAGAAACTCATCACTTTTCTCACTGGTCATTCCCTCATTGACTCATCGCTTTATGGGGTAGTCATACTCAGTCCAAATCAGCAAGCACACACTCAATTATGCAAATAGCGATCGTTCAACGAATCTTTGAGAAAGACAATCACGCCCCTGCTTGGGGCAGCAAACAAGAACACAATATCACATCATAATGCTTAAAATTACTGACATTATGAATTCATGGGCCCTATCCCTTCATGATGAACAATTTTTAAGCTTAGGCATGCTCATTTAGTGAGTTAGAAACAAGGACTCAAGAACACATGCCCTTTCCATGATTGGGGCATCTAAAGTTGGTTAGGTTAGCGAGTAACCTTAATAATTCAACATTTTAGTTATCTATTTTTGCTCAACACTATGCTACACACAACACATATCAAAAATAGGCATTTGTAGACACTAAAATATGGTAAACCCGATTAAGTATCCACAAACAATGATCAAATTGACATCATATGACCCCTTGGGCAGCCCTTAGAAGGCTCAAAGTGGTTCTAGCCACTCCAAAAGAGGTTTTGGAGACTTTTGGCCTAATTTTTAGAGTATTTGGCCCAAAATTCACCATCGTACCACCCTAGGATGGTGGCAGATTCCAACCGTCCCACATTGGGACGGTGGTGAGCCATCGTCCCAGGATGGGACGGTGAGCAAATTTGACCCAAAAAAAGTCAAATCTAGGACAAATGGCACCCAAAAACTGCCATTTACCCCACCAAATGAAGCATGCGAGTCAGAGGGCACTACATCCTTATGACATACCTCATAATGGAGGCCCAAATTGGATATTATCTTCCACATCCATTGCATGCCTCCCTTTTGACAAGTGGCACCTCCTGCCATGCATGCCCTCGCATGCTTTTTTGCACATGAGCCCCTTTGGGCTATAAAATGGATTCAATTTCCACACAAAAACATAGAGAGGAGTTTGAGGATATGCAATGGAGTGCTACTAATATTTCCCCTCACTTTATTGTGCTCTCTTGCCCTCGGAATCTCTCCTTAGCGACGGAGGTTACCGGGTGACTTCAAGAGGGTCCTTTGAGCATAACTTTTCCATTCGAGTGAATTTATTCATAAAATTCAATTACAATACCACTTATACTATTTAGGATCATTCCCCAGTGGTATTGGTAGAAAAAAATGTGCAAAATTTGTGGGTATCCCCTCCCAGGGTGCCCCCCAATTAGTTGTAGTCACCACCGTCCCCCCGAGATGAGGAAAAATACTAGAACAATTTTATTAATATTTTTTAATTATATTATTCTAGACTATCATAGGATGTTTTGGTTTAAATTTCATGTAATTTGGAGTTAAATTGGATGAGATATCGTATTTTTAAGGTTTTGCAGTTTCGTAGGGCCCATCTGGGCACCCCAATTGCATGTAGGTGGATATGTGCCTAATTTTGGAAATATAACCATATGGGTTGTCTTAAAATTATCATTTAAGCATTATACCCAAATTTCATATGTTTTGGACATGTCTAGGTGTGGGATTTACTTATCTTGGTCTTCGTAGGTTGTAGGCGGGCAACGCAAAATCGAGGGATCCAAGGATGCAATTTCCAATATTTTTTCAATTATATCCCTTCAAAACCTCTTATTAAACATCCCCATAAATTTTCATAGCATTATGAGTTTATTTGAAGTATTTTTAATATATATGTCATTTTGTGCCTGTGGGGATTGCATGTTTCCCTCTACACACCCTTGCTATTTGACCCATTTTTCTTCCTTGTGTGTAGGTGTATGTTATTGAGAGGAATTGTGAAGGAATATCATACATCATATATTGAAGATAAAAGTAGTGGTGGCATTGTCCCACCCACATCAATTGTGGGTACGAGGAAAGGCACTAGATGTGCACCCGGATTTCTTGGAGGATTTGATCCTTGGGCACCCCAAAATTTGTAATTTCATGTGGGCGATGCAAAATAAATGGGTAAAAGGATGCAATTTCCAATATTTTTTCAATGATATCCCCTCAAAACCTCTTATTCAACATCCCCATAAAGTTTCATAGCATTATGAGTTGATTTGATGTATTTTTAATATATATGCCATTTTGTGCCTGTGGGGATTGCATGTTTCCCTCTACACACCCTTGATATTTGACCCCTTTTTCTTCCTTGTGTACATTTTTAGGTTCTTGATAGTAATTGGTAAGGAATATCAGACATCAGATATTGAAGATACAAGCAGCGGTGGCATTGGCCTGCCCACCTCGATTGTGGGTACGAGGAAAGGCACTGGATGTACACCTGGATTTCTTGGAGGATTTGATCCTTGGGCACCCAAAAAATTTGTAACAATTGTATCACATTTGAGCCCTTAAGGTGACTGCTATGTACCCTTGGATCTGATCCATCAAATTAATAAAGAAGAGACTCATTTCATTTCATTCCTTATTGTTTGGTTTTGCTTCATTTTCATATGCATGCTTTCGTTTGATGCTCGTAAGTGAGATAGGATAGATACACATATTGTTGCTCGTAATTAGGTGCACCACTTTTCCCTACTTCACTACTTAACCGTCTGACTGGAAATATAGTATGATCCTTACAACCCAATGATCAGTGGTGTGTGATGAAATATTTAGAGCTTTGGGGAATCGGATTCTCAACCTAAGTGTGATGAGAATTTTACCCTATCCTTACTACTCTATCTTTTGAATTTGGAAGAAACTATGATAGTGGTGAAAACCACTATTTTTGTGGACTATGTTGCATGATGGGACAAGCAAGGATTACCCTTTTCACTTCGAGGTTCAAACCAAGTATGGTGTTATCCCTCTTTGACACAAGATGTTTTTTAAGATGTGAAATTGTGTTTGGTTCAAGAATGTTTTGGAGTCAATTCCTAGAACTCAAGATTTTCTTAGTGAAGATGTGTAATGGTCCTAAAAATAACTCGACATGTATTTGGGGTTTTCTTAAAACACTAGGAGTGGCTGAGTGACCGAAAACACCTAGGAATTATGGATATATGGAGGCAAATGATAATTTGACTTGGTGGAATGGTGTGGATGATGTTTTGAAGGTGCCCCTAATTAAGGCAACATGACTTTATTGGACCAATTAATACCTTGAACTGAATAAATGATCCCTAATATGAAATGTGAAATGTGGATGGAATGTATGAAATGCAATTTGTGAAATGGAATGTGTGAATGCAATTGTTGTTAAATGAAATGTGTGCAAATGAAATGCAATATTTTTGTGTATATATATATATATATATAAGCATAGAATGCTCTCAAGTGTATAACATTAAGTGGTTCGGGTTCTTCCTCTCCCTCTAGACTAGCAAGCCTATAAGTACCTTTACCCACTTTTTGAGTGATAATGTATGGACCCAACCAATTAGCCATGAATTTATCATGAAGATGCGATAATGCATTGGTGTTTTGTTGATTCTCTTTAAGGACAAGATCTCCTACTTGGAATTCACGTAGATGAACTTTGGCATTGTAAGCATGCTTTAGGTGGTCTTGATAAACTCGTAAATGCTCTAAAGCATTGACTCACCTCTCATCAAGAAGTGTGAGTTGGTCAAGACGTGCTTGTCTAGCAGTGTCATCATCTATGAATTCCTGCAAAGAAATTTGCAAGGAGGGGATCTCAAGCTCAAGAGGTATGATTGCTTCGGCTCCATAGACCAATGAAAATGGTGTTGCCCCAGTAGGCATGTAGATGCTTGTTCGATAAGCCCATAATGCCAAGGGAATTTTAGTATGCCAATCTCTATGATTTTTGTTAACCAGTTTCTTGAGAATAGCAATTAAGGTCTTGTTGGTAGCCTCAGCTTGTCCATTTGCTTGTGGGTAATAAGGAGTCGAGAAACTGTGTTGGATGTTATATTTCTCACAAAGTGCTCGAACATCCTTGTTCTTGAAAGACTTACCATTGTCGAAGATGATTTTTGAGGGAATACCAAAATGACAAATGATATGATGAAGTAAAAACTCCACAATTCTAGGTCCTATCATACTGGTTAAAGGAATTGCCTCAACCCACTTTGTGAAGTATTCAGTGGTTGTGATGATGAATGTATGTTGTCCCGAGGAAGGAGGTGAGATTTTTCCAATTAAATCAAGACCCCATTGTGAAAAGGGCCAAAGGCTTTGAATAGGTTGTAATGCTTGTGATGGTACATGAGTTAAATTAGCATGCTCTTGACATTGCTTACAATGTTTGACATAAATGCAACAATCTCATTCCATGGTGGGCCAATAATAACCCATGCATAGAATACACTTTGTGATGGCCATCCCACTAAAATGACCACCACAAGTACCATCATGAGCTTCAGCTATGGCTCTTTGTGCCTCAACAACCTCGAGACATCGAAGGAGGATTCCATCATAACCACGTTTATACAACACGTCCCCCAAGAGAACAAAATGAGCTACTTTTTTCTTGAAAGTGCATTTAGAAGTTCGAGACATGTCATATGGGAGTGTTCCAAACTTGAGAAAGGCTACTATTTGGCTTGACCAAGGCTCATATGGATCCAACTGGATAAAGCAAACATCCTTTTCATCCTTAGATTCAACATGGATAATTGCAGATTTAGAGATTGTTGTGATAATTAGAGGTTGTACCTCTCCTAAGGAGTCTTTTGGAATCAATGATCCAAGAGAGGCCATCACATCTGCAAATATATTAGTCAAACATGGCAAACTATCGATTTCATACCATTCAAATTTAGAGAGCAATTTCATTGCTACTTCATGATAAAGTTTAATGGTAGGTTCTTTACATTGGTATTCTTCATTGATTTGCTTGACAACAAGTTGAGAATCACCAAATATCCTGATACACTTTATGCCCATAGCTATAGCTGATTGAAGGCCTAAGATTAAGGCTTCATACTCTGCAGTGTTGTTTGTGCATTGGAAGTCAAGTTTGAATGATAATGGGATAACATGACTCCAACACCTTGACCTTTCTCACACTTAGAGCCATCAAAGAATAGTGTGATATCGATGTCTTCCTCTGGAATGACATCTTCTTCTTGTTCGGTGATAGCGAATACCGAATCATCTGGGAGCTCAATAATCAAGGGATGATCACTAGGTAGTGGAGCTTCCGCAAGTTGATCGGCTATGACCTGACCTTTAATGGATTTTTGGCTAATGAACTCAAGGTCAAATTCAGTAAGAAGCATTATCCATTTAGCGGTGTGGGTGTTATTGTAAGTGTGAGACATCATATAACGCAGAGGATTTTCTCTAGCTATGACATATGTTGTGTGACTAAGCATGTAATGTCTGAGTTTCTTAGTGGCAAAAACCACTGCTAAGCACAATTTTTCTACATAAGCGTATCTGGTTTCATAGCTTACCAATGTTCGACTAATGTAATAGACAACTTGCTCTTGATTTTCTTCATTCTTTTGTGCAAGCATTGTCCCTAATGCAAAGTCCATTGCTGAAACATAAATATAGAAGGGGACCCCTAGATGAGGAGGAGCTAAGACTGGTGGAGAAGCTAAGTATTGCTTAATGTCATCAAAGGCTTTTTGGCACTCATCTGTCCAAGAAAATGGCACCCCCTTTTGTAGCAGGTGATTGAATGGCCTACATTTTTCAGAAAGTTGCGCAATGAAATGATGGATCGATTGGATATTTCCTTGTAAACTATGCAATTCCTTTAAATTTGTTGGGGGAGGCATCTCCATGATAGCCTTGACCTTGTTTGGGTCCACCTCAATGCCTCTTTTGGAGACAATGAACCCTAGTAGTTTGCCAGAGGTAACACCAAAGACACATTTCTTGGGGTTCAACCTTACATTATGCTCTAGAAGTCGGTCAAAAACTTTCTCCAATACACCAATGTGCTCTTGTCAAGTTTTGGATTTTTCCAAGAGATCATCCACATAATCTTCGATAATCTTATGCATATAGTCATGGAAAATGTATGTCATGGCATGTTGATAAGTGGCACCTACATTTTTAAGGCCAAAGGGCATCACCTTGTAACAAAAAGTTCCCCAAGGTGTAGTGAATGTTGTTTTGTGTTGGTCATCAGGATTTATTCAAATTTGGTTGTATCCTAAAAAATCATCCATGAGAGAAAGCATTTCATGGCTAGCACAAGTGTCGACAAGAGTATCAATGTTTGGAAGAGGAAAGTCATCCTTAGGACACGCTTTGTTAAGATCTCAAAATTCAGTGCAAATGTGTATCGCCCTGTTAGGCTTACGAATGGGTACCATGTTTGAGAGCCACTCAGGATAATCAATGGGTACAATGAAACCCACATCTAATAGCTTTTGAAGCTCTTCTTTGACCAAGAGGGCAATGGTAGGATGCATCCTTCTAAGTTTTTGTTTGATCGACTTAGCATCAGGATGTAAGGTGAGATTATGGACAACCAACTTAGGGTCAAGACCAGGCATGTCTTTGTAGGACCATGCAAAAATTCCCTTCTTCCTCTTGAGGAGAGAAATTAATTGCTCTTGTTCATCTTTGGATAAGCTTTTGCCAAGCTTGACAATTTGGGGATTTTCAATGTCTGAACTAAGGTTCACATCGATAGTATCTTCAATAGACATGTGAGAACCTTCCTCAAGTTGATGGGGAGTTGGGATTAGATGAATGTCATCTAAGATGTCATCAAACTCTTCTGACTTATCCTCATCTACGTCTTCCTGGAAAACCTCGGGATTCAAAGGTGAAGGTGAAGGTGAAGGTGGAGGGGATGGAGGAATGTAGTTGGTTGAAGCCCTTAACAATTCCTCGGATAGGACAAATTCAAAAAATGATGGTGGTGAGGAAATCCGATCCATATCAATAAGGCTCATGTCAATAGGAATTGGCTTTGCCAAATCGTATGGATTATGGAGTGGGGTGAATAAGTCAGCAGGATTCATGTTGACTTAAGGGAAAATGGAGGAGGTGAAATGGATGGGATGGATAGAGCCTAAGAACCGATGCTAGGACCTTGGTAAACTTGGACAACAACAAGCAACACAAATAAATGCACTTAACTAAATGCTATATACATGAAATGCAAAAAAAGAAAATATTTTTGTTTGTTTTATGTTTTTCTCTTTTTTTTGCATTATATACATATGTTACAATTTTGGCTGATGAGATGGATTAATGAGATGGAGGTGGTGGTTCACCGGTAGGTTCGACTCGCTCTTGTGGAAGAAGCAAGTGAAATATGGGCTCATGGATGGGGAAAATTCTGAGATAAAACTCATCTTGTTCGGTGTGGGGAATGATGGGCTCCGATTCCTCATCAGATTCATCAGAAGCTATCGATATGAGGTCGAATTCTTCGTACATTTCCTCATCAGAGTCATCGGGGTGGAGGGCTTCTTCTTTTGAATTCAGATTAAGCCTTTGGAAGGCTTGTTCAAAAGAAGAGATGGTGGGAAGTGGGTGATAACCTAGACCTGAATGGTCATGCACTTCTTGATATGGGACATCAATAAGCTGAGGCACTCCCTATTCATATCGGCCTAAGCCATGTCTTTGCCAATTATGTCTATGAAAATAGTGGGATGGAAAACCCATCATTTTTTGGATATTGGTAGGTGGTGGTTGTTTGGGTTCTTCTAGGGGAGTAGGATTAGACAAATATTTTATCCCCCCATACACAAAATTTATGCTATTAGGCACTGAACCCATATTGTATACCACTCCTATAGATAAATGTGGGTCACGTGGGTGATCAAAATCCTTGGTAGTTGAGATATTGAGTGGTGTGATTGTGATGTCTTGGACCACATATTCACCAATACCAGGGTTGGTGAGGTGGACCTCAACTTGGGATGATGAGGATGAAGTGGACATGGGAGGCTCATGGTTGGCTAATGGCTCGAATGATGGGGAAGATGTGGGCATCTCACAGTTCGACAATTCGACTTGTGAAATATTGGTTGATGGAGATGGATTTGGTTGTGAAGGAATTATTGTGACCAATGAAGGGGATGATGATGTGGATGGCATGGATTGGGTTCGACCACATGTACATGTAGTCAATGATGATGATAATGAAGGTGTAGAAGTGGATGCTTGGTTGGAATTGGTGATGGGAAGCTCCTCAGGAATGGGAGCTTTTGATGAAGGATTGGATGGAGTGATTGATGATGTGGTGGATGACATGAGGAAAATGTGGGTAGAAGGAAGCATGGATTCATAAGGATTCGAGATGAAGTTGCAATACTTAAATGACTCAACATCCATTGGTATGCAATGTACTTGCCCTTCGTGTACGTATTTCAGACATTGATGTAATATGGAAGGGACACATCTCATTTCCCTCATCCAAGGTCTTCCAAGGAGTACATTGTACGCCATGGATCCTTCTAAGATGTGGAACAAGGTATGCAATATTTTTACCCCTACTTCGATGGGTAAAACAATAGTGCCAACTGTAGAGCAGAGAGCATCATTAAATGCTTTCAATGTGAAGGTGGATTTGGTTATGTGAGATGGAGGAAGATTGAGATGATGGAGGGTAGATGTGGTGATGATGTTAATGGAGGAGCCGGTATCAATTAAGACTCTTTTGAATGGCTTCCTATCAATTTTAGCCATTATATGCAATGGAGGGTCCACCGATTTTGATGAGATTGGTTTAATCTCAAAGTCATAAAATGTGATGGAAGGCTCCATGCATGTTTGAATACTCCCTACAAAGTTATTAAAGGCATTGGAATCTTGATATTGGAGTTTTATGGATTTTAGAATATCCATTAATGCCTCACGATGTTGGGGAGATTGTTGAATTAGGTCATAAATAGATAGTTTTGATGAAGCTATTTTTAAACTCGTGGTTAACCGGCTACTCAGAGAAATGATTGGCCTTTGGGGGTGGTTGATGGGATGAATTGATGGATTAGAATGGTTGGGAATGTGGATTGGTGGAGAAGGATTTGGGGAAATTTGGATGGGTGGTGATGGAATAGGTTGAGACTCCCTTGCTTGTGAGTTCATGGGTTGTTGAATGGGTTGTTGTCATGCATCTTGTTGATTGTTTTGTCATTGTTGACCTCGGGTTACCACATGAATGGCACCTACAAAACCTTGGTACTTTTGAACATGGTTAACTTGATTGGGAGGGGTCTTGATGTTAGACCCTCCCATTGTGGATTGCACCTCCTCATGATGAGGAAGTGGTGTTTGGAAGATACCAAGATTTTGGTTTTGTTGAGCTAGGGGGTTTTCAAGCTTGATGGCCCCCAAGTCAATGAGGTCTTGTACTATATCCTTAAATACATGGTAGTTATTTATGTCATGCCCATTTTGTCTATGATAAGGGTAAAATAAATGTTCCCTATAGTTTTTACCACATCTAGTGGGATCATCTGGTTTGACCTCAGGCAAAGCAAGTCTATTGGTGTCATACAACCTTCAAAATATGGAAGCATAAGATTTAGATAGAGGGGTGTATTGATGATTTTTTCAAATAGATTATCGATGTTGGTGATTCTCCATAGTTGGCACTATGTTTTGCATAGATTGGGTTACTGAGGGTACCACATGATAGGCAATTTGTTGTGGTGGTTGTTGCATTGGTTGTTGTTGAGCCATTATCGATTGGCTCATGACCACTTGATTGATGTGATTGGCTTGATTGGTCGGATTGGCTTGTGTTGATTTGGTTTGGCCAAAATAATTGCTTTTGTATTGGCCCTTGTTTTGCCATTCCTTCTTTCTTGGCTTAAGTATGCCTTCTTGGATTTTTATCTCTTCGATGACACTAGCTTGGGCAAGAGCTTCCTCAAATGAGTGATATGTTTGCAATTGAAGCATCCAAGAAATAGGTTTTAGGTAACTCTTAGTGAATAGCTTAATAAGCTCTTCCATTGGTAGGGTGAATGGCATTTTGGTTATGATGGCCCTCCAATGGTTGCCAAAATCATAGATAGACTCATCATCATGTTGTCTTAAACCATAGATATCAGATAATGAGACTTTCTTTCTTACATTAAGGGTAAATCATTCAAATAATTGGTCAACCAATTGTTTAAAAGTATAAATACTATGATTGGGCAATTGGTTATACCACTCTATGGCATCTCCCCCTAATGTCTGAGGAAATGTGTGGAGCATGAGAGCATTATCATTTTGAATTCTAAAGCATGAGTGCATGAATGTGCTCACATGCTCTTTAGGGTCCTCAGTCCCTTTGAACTTGTCAAACCTTGGTATCATGAAGTCTTTGGATATGGTGATGATGGTATCAAAGGGTGAATTGGTTGATTGATTAATTGATGTAAGGTTGGCTTCTGGTTATTGTAACTAGGAGTATGTTGTATCAAATTATCAATCTGTTGTTGCATAGCCTTGATTCTAGGGTCTTCCCCAGGAATGTGAAAGCCCTGAATCACTTGATGATTCTGTGAAGGGGTGGAAAGATGTTGTGGAGTGACAAGATGATGATGGATAGGCGGAGTGGATTGGAATTGATGATGATGAGATTGATTGAGAAATGATGGTGATTGTTGAAAAGGGGATAATGCATGAGGACTATGGTTGGGTTGGCCTATGGGAATGGAATGGGTATGGGTGGATGGAGGTGTAGGGATGGAAACCACCAAATATTGTGGTACCCATGATGGACTTTGTGTGATGAAGGTGGGTTGAGTGGAAATTGGTTGAGGCCTAGGGTTCACTTGAACTTGTTGTTGAGCATTCTACCGCTTCTTAAGCAATTTGTTCAAATGTTCCCATGCTTCATTAATTTCCATATCATCATTGGAAGGTATGGATGAATATGGAATAGATGATGTGGATGGGGGACAAGTGGCAATGGGAATTGCAACTTGATTGGATGAAATGGGCACTTGTGAAGCAACATTGACTTGTGCTTCATACAAGGGGTTGGTATAGGTGGATACATATGAAGTGCTAGGAGCACATGATGGTTGGGGAATGGAGACATGGGATGAAGGTGCAATCGATGCCTCAAAAATAGGGTTAGTGTACACCTGGGTGAAGTTGGATGGCTGGGAAGGAATAAGTTCCTATTGTAAAGAAGGATCTTGATCCAGGATATTATGGATGGGTTGCAAGACATAATTAGCTGATTTGTAGAAAGCCTCTACTTTGGCCATGTCTATGTGGGTAATGTTATGGTCAATTGTGGGTGAAGATGATTCGGTTTGTGGAAGAGATGTGGAGGTGTATCTGTGCGGGACATCATTAGCCTACACAGTGTGTGATGGACCCATAGATAAATCTGTGCAATCTATCTGAACCACACTAACGAGATTTACCATAGAAGTGGTAGGAAATGAAGATGAACAATCCATAGATGTATTGTTTTGGTTTAAAGCTTTTTTTTATTTCTTGTTAAGACCATAAGCTACTAAACCAAATGTAAAATGTGTTGTAAAGGAAATGCAAAAATGGAAATTCACAGAAATCAAGTGAAGACAATCAATGCTATGTTTATAAAACAATTGTGTCTTACCTCATTCATTAATTATCTCCTTTTAATGTTTTTTTATTATTTTTTTAATTTTGATTTTGTGTGTTTGAATGCACTAATATGAAATTAAAATGGGTGAATACTATGGCTAGGAATGGGTAATAAGATTCTTACTGGTGATGAAATCTAGCAAGTTTGCTCGGGGGTAACCTATGGTGTCTAGGGGTAGATATTGGTGGATGGAGATGAAACCCACCATCACCAGATCTCAAGCAATGGTTGGTGATGAAATCCAACCATTACTATTAAAAGTGCAATGTGTAGTGTGTGATTCCTTTTAAAAAGTTTTATTTTTCTATTGTGCTCATACAATATCATAAAATAACTACTTTCATCAATCTAAATCAGAATCCAACATCAAAATATCAATTTTCCCAAAGGAAGTAGAGTACACCGCTTAAGACCACTCTCTAAATAGAGGAGGGTTCATCTACTCCTCTGCCTTGAATCACCAAATGTGGGGGTACTTTTGGTATTTTAAATGTTGTTCCTACTTAGATTAATAAAAATAGAAATTTCTAACCCTAGGATGCACACTACTTTATGCTTTTAATATTTCATATGCAAACAAAATATGCAGCACACCAAAAAGCATGAATTCTTTTTAAATGGAAATGTGTTATGTGTAAATGCAACTATATGCAACAACTACTTTGATGCCTAAATGCACACTAGAATGATTGTTTCTAATAGATATATTATTATGTTCTTTTTAATCCAATATCTAAAAGAAAATAAAAAAATGTAAAATGTAAAAATGCGTAAAATAAAGATTAGGGTTTCAAGGTAAGCTTACAGAGAAGCCTACGTATTTTTCCTCTTCTCTATGAAATACACCTGGATACCTATGATGCTTATGAAATACACTTGGGCATTTCTTGAATATCCCATGAATGTCGCAGGGCTTCTGTGCACCTTCTACAACTTCTGCGTTGTTCTAAAAATCTAGATTCTACGAAAATCGTGTGATCTATGATTCTAAAAACTTGCAAGATAAAATAAAAAAAACAAGTTAGATCACAAGATAAATCAAAGTAAGAAACCCTTAGGGGGTCCCATCATGATCACCATTTGTAGATGCAAAATTGAACAACACCAAATAACTAAACTTAAATAAATGAACAATTAAAGCAAGATAAACACATGTGATTGCACATAAATAAATTTGATTTTTATTGTCGGGTGGATTTCTGATATTACAATCAAATATGCCCTAGATTGGGGTTTTTACAAATATTTATTGCTCAATACAATAATATCAATATGCTAGGGTTCTCTAAAACCCTAGCCAACAAATTAGGGTGGTGTCTTCACGCTCGATCGATCCCAATATAGGTGAGTGGGCTTCAGATATCCATTGATCGGACCACTCCAGCTTAAATAGTTGCTCAATGCCTGTATATCTCTAGATCTACACATAAAAATGATAAAAGAGGATTAGTAGTAACTGTGAGGGCTCCACTATGTGAGACCCTCAGAAATCAATAAAAACCCTAAATACCAAATGATAAATTGCATGCAAATATGGAAATAATAAAAATGAATACAATAATGGAAGATTTACCTTGTGAACTTGTCGCTTTCTGATTTTTCATTGTCATCATTGTAGGAAATAGGTGCATAGATGCCCTAGCGACACTTGAGGGTTTGCTAGTTAGTAGAACTAGGGTTTGAGATACTCATGGGTGCTCGATAGTAGTAAGAAGCACCCAAGGGTGCTCGAGGATGGAGGAAAGGTACCTATAGGCATCGATGATGGAGGGAAGCGCCTAGAGGTGCTCGATGGTGATAAGGAATTCTTAGCGATGCTCAAGAACTAAGATAAAAATATGTAGAAGCATATCTGGTGCAAAAAAATAAGCAACAGTGGATGTCGAGGCTACGACGAATGAGGGGAGATGATGAAAATGATTGGAAGCTTGAGGACTTCGAAAACTTAGGGAAAACTTTAGGGCATGAATTGCTTAGGCTTAGATTCAAAAACTTAGGGGTTGAGCCATCAAAATGACTCCTATTTATAATCTTCCCTAGGGCACGTTAGGGTTTCAATGACACAATTTGTGTGGTCAAGATTAAAATGTGATGGAGGGTGGAGATTAAATCTGGGTAGGTGGCATGGATTAAGGTGGATGAATGGCTAGGATTAGACCAATATGGATGGCTGAGATTAATTTACACATATATACACATTTATTAAATATATATAAAAATATAATATAAAATATTAATATTTAAATATATATTAAACAAATATATATAATATATGTAAATAATGGGTAAAAATGGTGGGAAGACCTGGATGAACGACAAGTGGCTAGGATTTGGTGTCTACAATATATTTTTTCAAAGATTTAAAAATTTTGGAAGAAGAGAAAATAGGGAAACAAGAATAATAGAAGAGGAAATACTTATCGAACTAATAGTTGGTACTATATACATATATATTTTTTTGGCCAAAACTCTTTTTGCTAGACCAGACATAGTTGTTTGTTTATTGATATAGGTAGCATTATTCCTTCCATGAAGGTGAGTTTGTAGGCATTTAATCCTGTAACTTTAAGGATTCTGTAGGGTCCACTCCATAATAATTCAAACTTCTATTAAGCACCTAGTTTTTCAAGATCCTTAATCCACTTGAGAATAATATATCCTTTATATTCTACCTATGTCACCCCTTTGTCAAACCAGTTTTTGATAACCTTTTATCATTGAGGAAACCTCTTAAAGGCCTTTTCTATAGGGCTAATAATGCATTCAATCTTGCTTACATGGGCTCAATGTTAAACTTTTCTAGCTCAATTTATTGAGATATTTGGAGGGAAGGGACTTTGATATTGATTGGTAATGTTGCTTCCTTTTCATATACTAGATTGTAATGGAATGTTCCTATGGATGCTTTTGGTGTCACCCCATTGGCCCATAATGTCTTGTGCAATTTTATGTGCCAGTCCCTTTGGGATTTTAAAATATTCCTTTTGAAGGTCCTTGTGATGTTCTTGTTGTTTTATTTATTCAATCCATTATCATGAGGATAAAAAACTGTATGGTTTTTTGTGTAGGAATCTATGTTCAAGGGAAAAACATCATCACTTTAGTCCCTTTAAAATAAGTAGAGTTATCTATGATGATGATCATTTCACCATTGTATCTTGATTGGCTACTTTAGTTGGGAGCACCTCAATCCACCTTGTGAAGTAGTCTATGGCAATGAGGATCCATCCATATCCTATGCTTGACAATGGATTTATCTTACGTATAAAATTGAGGCCCCACTATTGGTATGATTTGATTACAATGACAAATTTCTAAGGTATTAGGGCTCCATTTTTTCTTCCTTGGAACATATAACAAGATTTGAATCCTTGAACTATCAATATCAATCACTAAACATGGCAGGTCAATAAAATCTAGCCCTCAATATTTTGAGAGATGAGCCTCGAAAATGCTCATATTTTGTATGAGTTTCATTGATTATTATGCGGTAATATAATAGGAACTGTGTACTTTTATGAATTATTATGTAATTATTTAATAGAATTATGTGTGTTATCTAATTTGTGTGTTTTAGTGTGTTTTTGTGGAAATGTAGTTGGTTTTGACAGATTTGGATCAGTCGAGGTCCTTCATGGACCTGGCACTCTATTTCTTTCGGGATCAAGGCATGGTGAGTAGGCACCTTCCTCTTCAAGGAAGGCACCAGGAGAAGGTAGGCACCTTCCTCTTCAAGGAAGGTGCCAATAGAAGGTAGGCACCTTCCGTATAAAGAAGGCGCCCGACATACTTAGGCACCTTCCGCATAAGGAAGGCGCCCCATGCAAGGCAAGGCGCCTTCCACATAAAGAAGGTACCCAACATCAGTAGGCGCCTTCCGCATGAAGAAGGCGCCCGATCTTAGTAGGCACCTTCCACGTGAGGAAGGCACTCAACATCAGTATGCACCTTCCGCATAAGGAAGGTGCCTGCCAAAGCACATGAGGAAGGTGCCTTCCTCATAGAGAAGGCGCCTCCATTTTTTGCCAGTTGACCAAATAAAGAGACGTGGGTAGTGTTGACCGATGCAGTTCTAGTTCCACATCACACAAGACAATTCTGGGAATTGCACCAATGGACGAGAACGTCTTACCTATGCTAGGTGAAGCATGATCCAGCTCAAGCAACTCGAACCAATCAGCGAACGCGCCACCGTTAGGAACGATGACTATTTTTAGCAGATGTCGATTGAGGTTACCAGACTATCCTAGTTTAGTCTGGACTGAACTACTGTTGTAACTTCCTTGTAACAGAAGATCTGTGTGTGTGCTATATAAACACACATAGACCTCTCTGATAGATATCCATATTGAGAATACATTTATCATTCTGAGGAGATAGAAGCATTGTATTAATTCTTTTGCAATCATAATAAAGTTTGAGAGTTCCTAATCGCGTGTTCAGCTGGAAGGGAGTTGTTGGAGCTCGGGCCCACTCCAAGCCAATATTCCTTCCCTTTTACTTGTGCTTTCTTAGATTAATTTCCTTCTTTCATAGGTTTGCTTTCTGTACTATTATTTTCATTGTTGTAGTGAACTTACTTTCATGTCTAGTTAATTATGCACGTATGAATATTTACTTTCTAAGGATTTAATTATTCATACGTAAATTATTGTGGTGTGGATGAATGATTGTTGATATTTTAAACCCCCCAATGATAGAATTAGTTGGACTCATCTCAAAGTGGGTATTGTAGTGATCTTGTATGAGACACTTCTAAAGTTTACGAAGCTCCCTGGGTTGACAATTTAAATGCATGGGCAGTGACAAAATAGGAACAAAATTAACCTGTGTTTGGCCCGCAACATTTTGGCACCGTTTTCGGGGAAGCACCTCTACTAGATTAATTGCAATACCTAAAAACCTTCCATCTGACTTTGTATGAGTTCCTCGAGAAGAAGAGGACCTGACGGTCATTTTGTAAAACAAAGTCCACCAAAATTTGAGTCAGCCAAACACTCTAAATTTGAATTAGATTCCCCGACTCATCGCCAGTAGTCCACTGGAGTGAGAATCCTCACTTTGTGCAAAGTGCTTCCTCATCCCACCAACCTGGGGAAGAACGAACCATTGTAAACCCGTTATTTAAGAGGACACCCTCAGAGGAAGCCCTGTTGTGGAAAGTTGTAGAGGATCGGACGATAACACCAACCGATTTCAGAGCCCTGACTCAAAAAGTTTTGAACGATCGTGAGGCCATAAGAACTGCATTAGAGACCATATTTCCTAAAAAAATGGTCGAAGAAGAGGCTTCATCTGGCTTTAGTTTCCCAATTGAGGAAGGAGTAGGAGAAACCAAAATGAAAAACATATCCCCTGCTCACCTTCCTACCTTCAGAGGATACCCAACCGAGGACCCTGACCTATTTTTATTTAAGTTTGATGTTCTATGTAGGTCTGTGGACTACAAATATGATATGCAGAAGCTGAAGCTCTTTCCTTCCACATTAGACGATGCAGCTCTGCGGTGGTTCATCGGTCTAGGAGACAAACACATTGCCACATGGGATCAAATGAAGAGGCTCTTTTTAGAGCAATATCAAGACTTCGGGAGAGCAAGAGACTCCAGAGAGGAGGTCCTGAGCATGATGCAGAAAGAAGACGAGTCTCTTGAGGAGTACTAGGAGAGATTCAATTTCAATCTTCAATGATCTCCTCACGCAAAGTTAGCCGACAAGTCTCTTAAAAGCATATTTTTGAGAGGACTTAACAATGAATCATTAGAAGCTCTCAACATGATTTCTGGAGGTGACATCTACCAGCATGCTATGGAATATATCCGACAATTATGCCAAAACTACTCAAGAAGGAGAGGCAAGACCACTTCTAGAACCATGAAAGCAACTACTTCGGTCACAAAAATAGAGATAGGCAATATGCTAGAAGATTTGAAAAGTGAGATGCTTTCATCTCTAGCATTACAAATGGACACGCTACTGTTGGAGAAAAAGAAGCAAGAAAATGAGGCAGCATTGGCTTATTTCTACCCGAAATGTAGAGGAAAGCATGCAAAGAATGCATGCCCAGAAAACAAAGTCAGAGTATGCACGGTCTGCAAACTAAATCACAAGACTCGATTGTGCCCATAATTGCCCAGTATCAAGGAGGATGTTGATGTTACGAAAGCCTATTTTATAGGCAATCAAAGGAGTTGGCCACAACCCCCTATGGGGAATACACCACCAGGAATGCCATCATATGGGGGAGGACCATACATGCCACAAGGCCAGCCTCAACCACCTAACATGGGGTGGTGGGGGCCATCACCTTGGTCCAACGCACCCCTAGGAGCAACATTTCTAAACCAGCAACCCTGGATGCCATATCAATATCCTGGGCAATAGTGGAGAGGCCATGCTCCATGGAATCTAGCTCCACAGAACGTAGCGCCAGACTCACCCCCATAAAAACCTACCGACCTTGCCTGTAGTGAGACCTATGTAGCTACCCGCACAACCGACGATGAATCCAAATAATAGAGTAAATCAATCGACATACAATGTTGAAGGTGAGATGTATCCGATGTATCATATTAGTTGCAATCCTATTCAGCTTAGATCAGGTAGACAGCTAGGAGTAGAGACACCTCCACTGATAGAAGAGGAGGCAGATGTAGGAGAAACACCTCTTATAGAAGAGGTGGAAGAAGAAGTGGTTGAGAGAACAAAGGCTCCATTTCCTAACTAGCTGCAAGAACAGAAGAAACAAACGCAATCGAAGTATGATATTCTTTCTAGCTTGAAAAATCTCATAGTGACAATTCCACTTTTTCAAGCTATCCGAGACGTCCCGATATATACTAAGGTGATAAAGGAGATGTGCCTAAGAAATTTAGGATGAAAAGTAACCCAGACTATCAATATCATGGGTAAGTTGGTAGATTTAATGATGGGGAAGGCATGTCATCCTAAATACGTAGACCTAGGCAGCCCAATATTGACTATAAAAATTAAGGGACATTCCTTGACCAATACGTTGGTCGATCTTGGTGCAGCCATCAACGTAATGCCTCAGGAGACCATGTAGAGGATCTGAGACCTACCTCAATGGTGCTACAGCTGGTCGATCGATCAACCGTAGCACCAAAAGGAATGTTGGAAGATATAATAGTAACGGTTGATGCGTGGGAATATCTGACCGACTTCCTGGTCTTACAGTCTAAAACAAGGTTGGGTGGCTACCCACTTATCTTGGGAAGACCATGGCTGGTGATAGCCGATGCTTACATCAGCTACCGTGATGGCCTGATGACCATCTCCAATGGACAAAATGTCAAAAGGTTGACCATTTCACCCCCCGTGCAATCCATGGATTCATCGGGAGACCCTACGTTGACCAAGCATGGAGACAATGAGTTATCCATAATCTAGCCAGTGATGGCATTGGATGAATTGGTGGAGGATGAATATGAGGATGGCACTATCATGGAATTCCTCTAGGGAGAATCCTCCATCACCATGCCTGAGTCACCATTGGTCGACACCCAAAACCACCACGTTCAACAGATAAACATTGGGCCAGGAAAGACGTTAAACATCAATAGTGGGTTGACCCCCACACAACTAACAAAAGTGGAAGAGCTCCTAGTAAAACACCAATGGATTTTGCATGGGATTACTCGGATATGAAAGGTATCAGCCCAAAAATCTGTACCCATCGAATATACCTCGAAGAGCAGGCAACTCCAAGCAGGCAACCGCAAAGAAGAATGAATCCAACAATGAAAGACATTGTCAAGGCAGAGCTACAAAAACTCTTGTCTATCGAATTCATCTATCTAATTTTTGATAGTGAGTGGGTGTCACCACTTGTGGTGGTCCCCAAGAAGAATGGGAAGTGGTAGATTTGTGTGGACTATAGGGCATTGAACAAAGCGACCAAAAAGGACCACTTCCCACTCCCATTCATCGATCAGGTCTTGGATACACTTTCGAGGTGAAAAAGTACTTCTCCTTCCTGGATGGATTCAGTGGATACAACCAGATCCAGATAGGAGAAGAAGATCAGGATAAAACAACGTTCACCTGCCCATGGGGAACGTTTGCTTATCGGGTTATGCAACGCACCCACCACCTTTCAAAGGGCGGTGCTTAGCATATTTTTAGACATGATAGGAGATGCGGTCGAAGTGTACATGGATGACTTCACCGTTTATGGAGAAACCTTTGAAGAAGCAATGACGAACTTGGAAAGAGTGCTCGAAAGAAGCGAGGAAAATAATTTGTCCCTTAGTAATGAAAAGTGCTTTATGATGATGCAAGAGGGCATCGTATTGGGACACCATCTCTCCGTGGAAGGAATAAAGGTTGACAAAAGAAATATCGAGGTCATCAAGGACCTACCCAACCCCAGAACACAATGAGAGGTGAGAATTTTTCTTGGATCTACTGGGTATTACCGGTGATTTATCATCGACTTCAGTAAGATTGCAAAACCACTGCACACTCTATTGTCTAAAGATGTGGAGTTCAACTAGACGGAAGACTGTGAAAGAGCATTTCAGTCACTCAAAGAGAAGTTGATATCTACATCAGTTTTAAGGGGACCAAATTGGGCCATACCCTTCCATATCTATTGTGATGCATCCAACAATGCGATTGGAGCAGTCCTCGGGCAGAAGGATGGCGAGGAATTTTATGCCATCTACTACATCAGCAAAAAATTGGCAGGGGTTGAGCTCAACTATATAGTGATGGAGAAAGAGTTCCTTGCGGTTGTGCATGCCATAAATAAATTCTACCAGGTGTTCATCCATACGGACCATGCAACCATCAGGTATTTAATGAGCAAACCAACCATTGGTGGAAGAGTTATCAGATGGCTTCTACTATTGCAAGAGTTTGACATAACAATAGTTGACAAGCCAGGCAAGGACAACGTGGTAGCATATTTTCTATCCAGATTGACACCAACAGATCATGCGACAGTGGAAGACCAATTTTTGAATGAACATTTGTTCACCATCAGCGAACAAATGCCATGGTATGCAGACATAGCCAACTACTTAGCCACCGAAAGAACCTCACCCACTCTCTCCTCACGAGAAAAGTAGGCGGTAATAGAGAAGAGCACCTCCTTTCTATGGGTTGACGGCCTCCTATTTAAAATAGGACGTGATCAGATTATAAGGAGATGCGTAGCAGAACAGGAGTTCTCAAAAATACTCAAAGCTTGTCACGATGAACCATGCGAGGGACACTTTGTGGGAAAATGGACTGCTTATAAAATCCTACAGGTTGGGTACTTTTGGCCCACTCTATTTAAATATGCGGCCACCTACGCCAACAAGTGCGATGAATGCCAAAGAATGGGCAGACCAACCCATCGGGACGAAATGCCCCTTCAACCTCAAGTGCACCTAGAGCCCTTCGATAAGTGGGGCATGGATTTTGTGGGGCCAATTAATCCACCTTTGATAGGAAGGAGATTTATTTTAGTCTATATAGACTACGTCACCAAGTGGGTGGAGGTTCAAGCATTAAGGGATTCAAAGGAAAGAACAGTCGACAATTTCTTATTTGCTCATATTTTTACATGATTCGGGGTCCCCAGAGAGATAACAATAGACCAGGGGCCTCAATTTACCTCCAAGTTGATCGAGGAGTTGATGAAGCAATATAGAATTTGGCACAACAAGACTACACCCTACCACCCATAGGAAAATGGGCAAGTGGAAGTGATGAACAGAGAGATTGAGAACATCCTAACAAAAACCATGCAACAACATAGAAAATATTGGGCTACATGACTACCGGAGGTAGTATGGGCATATAACACCACGTGGAAATCCACCACAGGCTTCACACCCTTCCAGCTGGTCTATGGGAAGAGTGCAATGATGCCCATCGAGTTTGAGATTAAGACATTGAGAACTACTTTAGAATTAAATTTGAGCTTGGAAGAAGCTCAAAAAGAAAGAGTTCGATAGCTGAATCAGCTGGATGAAATCTGAATGGATGCTTTACAAAGAATGAAGATCATACAAAAGCAAAGAAAATAGTGGCATGATCATCACATTAAGCTAAAGTAGTTCCAAGAGGGAGAATGGGTGTTGTTGTACGATTCTAGGTTCCAGGAATGGAAGGGAAAATTAATGCAGAGGTGGATGGGACCGTATGAGGTGGTAGAGCTCATCAAGAATGGTGTTGTGCACGTCAGGACCATTGATGGCAGCAACATTGTATTGACAGTTAATGGCCATCGACTGTGGCCCTACAACACATCCGAGAATTTACTGGTGGAGTCCAGAGCAGGCATGGGGGAGACCCCATCCTTGTAAATCTGGACAAAACTCTCAACAAGTAGAACGGTGGACACGGAGGTGTCCACCAAAATTAGTTAGTTTAGATTTGTTTATTTCTTATGGTGTGTTTTGTAGGGACGACGCCCGCATGCAAGCTGCAGGTATCCTGAGTTCAGGGCCTAACAGGCACGGAATGCGTCTAACTGCCTATATTTTTCTTTCTTTTTGTTTGCTTTTTGTAGGTGAAGGGCCTGACAACATGAAAAATAGGTATCTGGGAAACCAAGCCTAAACTGGCTCAGCATCCCACCACCTACGCATATAGTTTAGAAGCAACATCTATCCAAGCTTGGGGATGGCAACAAACTCTCCTCTAAGAGAAAAATCACACGCCAGGCCCGATAGGAAGATGTTGGGGCAGCATGAAGTAAGTCTGAGGAGGCTTGATCACCCTTGCACGGATGATCATGACGTGGCTGCTAAGAAAAATGCCTTGCAAAAAGCCTTCATCTTCAAAGAAGACTCTCCACTTAAGGAACAGTGCCTTCCTCCTCGAAGAAGGCACCTAACTAAGGTGGACGTTTCCCACCGTGAAGAAGGTATCATGCTGGAGGCAAGGCACCTTCCTTATAAATAAGGTGCCCCACAAAAATAAGGCGCCTTCCTTATAAAGAAGGTGCCCAACTAAAATAAGGTGTCTTCCTTATAAAGAAGGCGCCCATCGAGGGTTCCTAAAAAAAAAAAATGATGAAGGCGCCTTCCGCTCCAGGAAGGCGTATCCATTCAAAGCGCCTTCTATAGAAGGAAGGTGTTGTTCTTTCAAAAGTTCCTTCCATAGCAGGAAGGCATCGTTCTTCAAAAGCGCCTTTCGTAGTAGGAAGGCATCATTCTTCTAAAGCACCTTCCATAGCAGGAAGGCATCATCAAGCAAAAGTGCCTTCCACCTAGGGAAGGCGCTAGTCATTTAAAGTACCTTTCGCATCAGGAAGGCACCAAAAGTACCTTCCGAGTACAATCGATGCTTTGATTTCATGTGCACCTTGATTCAAATGAGATCAACACACGATTGGGCAGCACCAGATTACCACCATCACCCCACGTGATGGAAATCTGCCCCAACCAAAAATATTGTAGAGTTACGGGGTGGGATCCTTGCGCATACCCCAAAGATGATGGACAGATGGTTTTCAAGCCAATCAAGAGTCTGTCTTCGGCATCAAACCTCGAACAACATAGCAACGAAGTCCAGCATAATCTACACATGTAAAATACCCATCCTCCATGTCACAGGCTGATGAATCACTATTTTCCATGATGCATGAAGCATCCAATCAGGTACGTGCATAATTCTAATTAAATTTTTATATAATTTTTCATGAACTATGTAGTACCAAAAAATAGCACCACCATAAAAATCATGCATCCCCCATGGCCGAAACATCATGCCAATGTTATGGCTCGAGAGGCATACCTTGCCAACCCCAAAATTGAATGCTAGGGTTAGGCACCTTCCTGAGAAGGTAAGGCAAGAAAATAGAGGAGCAATTAAGGAAGGCACCATGGGAGGATGATCAAAGAACCACGTCATCAAGAAAAATGAGCCAAGTGACACGGAAGGGATCAGGGGGGCGGTCAGGACTCAGTTTGAAGTCGAGGGATGGCTCGATTACTGTACCCTGGTCTATCATAACTAGGATATGGAGGCAGCCAAGGAATTTTCTGCCTCCTTGAGAGGTGACGTAGCTCAAGTGCATGAAAGGGAGATTTCGGTCACCCTAGAATACATCTCCCAGGTGATCGACTTGCCTCTCACAGGCGAGAGCATATACAAGGGCGGTATGTTGAAACAGTACACCGAATTATTGTTGGAGGGAGAAAGTGTGCAGATAGAGAAGGAAGGGCTGCCAAAAAGTAGACTTCCAATGAACTTGTGGAAGATGTTCGAGTAGATTGCTCGATTCTTCACATGCATAGGGAAATATTCCCACCTGCACGTTAATCATGTGCAGTTTTTAAATCACCTGGTGCATGGAAGAAAAATCAACGTGCCCTTCTACCTAGAAAATGCCCTGAAGGAGGAAGCGACTCGATACCATAGGGGTGCACCTTCCACCTTGGCCCACCACGGGTTGATATCAGCACTGGTTTGCCACACAGAAGCACAAAAGGAAGACTCCAATGTAGAGGAAGATGATAGCCAGGAAGGACGAGAAGATTCTACCATCGAGGAAGGGCAAGATGAAGAAAGCCCCATAGAGGAGGTAGAAGATAGAGGGTAATTGCCATTGCCTAATTTTGTAGAGGAAAGAGGGCAATCACCATTACTCGATTTCATAGAGGAAGGGGCATAGCTCACCAGTGGTGGAACCCAATTACGACAATTAGAACCAGTTCCCGGGAGAAGGTGCCTGTGACATCTGCTCCTATCATTAGAGGAGGAAGAAGATGACCCGAAGGTTGGTCTTGTAGCCTAGACCCTCTAGGAATTAATAATTCAAAGTTCGTAGGATGCAGGGACTTCTGAGGGCATTAATCAACAAGTTGATGCAGCCCTAGAGGAGGCCCTAGAATGGAAAATCGAGTGTTGGATGGCCCAAAAAATTTTGGAGGATTTCCAAGCAATGCATAGGGAGGAATTGGAGGAGCAAGCACAAAGGATAGCTCAGCTTGAGCAACTGGTCCAGCAGTTGTAGGATGAGAATTGATAATTTTGGGCCAAGGAGACAGAGAAGAGGGATGCATCCACTCAAATCGACTAGGCGATGGAGATCCCGATGAATTCCCCTACCTCATTAGAATGAGTATTCTCTTTGGGGGAATTCCAGTCGGATGCTCATCAAAGTAGCCCGAAAGTAGGGGAGAATTCCTCTATTTTTGAGATTGATGGGAGAGGGAGCCCAATGGAGCCCCCTGTTATAGACTTGAGTGATACAGATCCTGGTGTGGACCAATAGCTGTAGACAGAACCAGGGGTCAAGGAAGAATTCCCCGGACCTGAGGAAGGAGGGACCGAGGGACCTACGGGGTCGACACCAGAGCAACCGAAGAAAGGAGGGACAACTCCGGGGACATCAGAGCAAGTCCCTCACAATGAAGAGACACCCATCGGGAAGGAGGAGAAACCCCCTGCTTGAGTCATCACACTTTCTACAAGGGCCAAAGGAAAAGGGCCCATGACGGCTCGAAAGAAGGCGAAGGTGACCTTTGTCGAACCGGTCGAAGATGAGTGGGATATGCAGCCATTCATAGAGAGGCAAAAGCGGTTCGAACAGTTGTGTGAAGAGATGGTAGTAGCAAAGGAGGCCAAGAAATCAGCTTCGAAGGTCCAAGGAGACCCTGGTATTTGCGTTAATCCAATGGATGACGATCAGTTTTGGGAGATTTATGGGTCATCCCGAGGATGCCCCTCTAAAATACGGAGATATTTTGAGAGATGGGGGGTATATGGGCCTGAATTAGAAGTCGCTGCCATTGCAAAAGAAAATGTAGGGCTTACCCCTAAAGCAGCCCAATTACCCAAGGCCCAGGTAGTTCATCTCAGGAGGGACAATTCTGACATCCCTCTTGCAGTTGTCAGGCCTCCGAATGCTGACCTATGGCAAGTTGTAGAAGCTGCATTCCAGGTAGCAGGGACCACGTTAGCTATACCACCTCCAGTAGCAGCTGGGGTGGGAAACCCGAATAGGTGGAGTCAGCGGATTGAGCAGAGGCAGACAATAGAAGCTGGCCACCTCAACACCACAGTTCCATGCAGAAAAAGAAATACCGCACCTCCCGATGTCGGTCCCCAGAAAAAGCAATCACAAGCCGTAGGTACAGCCAGATCTACTAGAAAATAATGACGATGAGGAGTATGAAGGGCTACTTGCAGTTTGATGCCACGAGGGCGTGGCATATGTTAGGCATGGGGGGATGATGAGCCTCAAAAATGCTCATATTTTGTATGAGTTTCATTGATTATTATGCGGCAATATAATAGGAATTGTGTACTTTTATGAATTATTATGTAATTATTTAATAGAATTATGTGTGTTATCTAATTTGTGTGTTTTAGTGTGTTTTTGTGGAAATGTAGTTGGTTTTGACATATTTGGATCAGTCGAGGTCCTTCATGGACCTGGCACTCTATTTCTTTTGGGATCAAGGCATGGTGAGTAGGCACCTTCCTCTTCAAGGAAGGTGCCAGGAGAAGGTAGGCGCCTTCCTCTTCAAGGAAGGCGCCAACAGAAGGTAGGCGCCTTCCGTATAAAGAAGGCACCCGACATACTTAGGCGCCTTCCGCATAAGGAAGGCGCCCCATGCAAGGCAAGGCACCTTCCACATAAAGAAGGTGCCCAACATCAGTAGGCACCTTCCGCATGAAGAAGGCACTCGCCAAAGCATATGATGAAGGCGCCTGCCAAAGCACATGAGGAAGGCGCCTTCCTCATAGAGAAGGCGCCTCCATTTTTTGCCAGTTGACCAGATAAAGCGACGTGGGCAGTGTTGACCGATGCAGTTCCTAGTTCCACGTCACGCAAGACAATTCTAGGAATTGCACCAATGGATAAGAATGTCTTACCTACGCCAGGTGAAGCATGATCCAGCTCAAGCAACTCAAACCAATCAGCGAACGTGCCACCGTTAGGAACGATGACTATTTTTAGCAGATGTCGATTGCGGTTACTAGACTGTCCCAGTTTAGTCTGGACTGAACTATTGTTGTAACTTCCTTGTAACATAATATCTGTGTGTGTGCTATATAAACACACATAGACCTCTCTGATAGATATCCATATTGAGAATACATTTATCATTCTGAGGAGATAGAAGCATTGTATTAATTCTTTTGCAATCATAATAAAGTTTGAGAGTTCCTAATCGCGTGTTCAGCTGGAAGGGAGCTGTTGGAGCTTGGGCCCACTCCAAGCCAGTATTCCTTCCCTTTTACTTGTGCTTTCTTAGATTAATTTCCTGCTTTCATAGGTTTGCTTTCTGTACTATTATTTTCATTGTCGTAGTGAACTTACTTTCATGTCTAGTTAATTATGCACGTATGAATATTTACTTTCTAAGGATTTAATTATTCATACGTAAATTATTGTGGTGTGGATGAATAATTGTTGATCTTTTAAACCCCCCAATGATAGAATTAGTCAGACTCATCTCAAAGTGGGTATTGTAGTGATCTTGTATGAGACACTTCTAAAGTTTACGAAGCTCCCTGGGTTGACAATTTAAATGCACGGGTAGTGACAAAATAGGAACAAAATTAACCTGTGTTTGGCCCGCAATATTGAGTTGCCATGGGTGTAGATAAATACCCCCTTTGTCATGATAATGTTTGACTAGGGCTCCATTTTTATCTTCCTCTATGCAGTGGAGTAGAATTCCATCATAGCATTTTCTAAACAAGATGGTGTCTAGTCATTGATAATTTATTGCCTTCTATATAAAATCGATACTTTCTCTGGTAGATAAACTTTTAGGGACCAATATTATAGCCATGTACCTATGTATATCACTCATCCATATGGTTCCCTAGTCGTTATATATTTTTCAACTAGAGAAACCTATTATTTGGATATTGTTCCTATCAATATTTTGCACAAATCCTAGCCTTGATCAACTTAGTTGGCTCTATCTCAATGCCAAATTTTTATATCTTATTTATCCACCCAACTCTCTATTCTCTTAGTTCACCATGTAACACAATAAACTTGACATTAGAGTGCACTACAAAAATAGTGGTCTTACTTTACGCGATGTAATACTTGAATTTATTTAGGTGCCTCATGATGATGAAGACATGCTTCTCAATTAGGGTATACCTCTCTTCATATTTTTTTAGGAATTGACTCATAAATTATATAGGATGTTCTACATCTTGGCCATTCTTGTGGGTAAGGACAACTGCAATAATTTTATCTATTCCAAATACATATATCCTAAATTCCTTGGAAATATATGTTTTAATCAAGATAGGGGCCTTAGTGATAGCATCTTTGACATGTTATAAGGATCTCTTCCTCTCTTTAATTCAATTTAGGGAGGCATATTTCTTGAGCATCTTGGTTATAGGCCTAGCCATTTGAGCAAAATTGGTAATGAATTTGGTTATGAGTTGGATCTTCCCTAGGAATGACCTAATCCTCTTGACTGATATGGGAAAAGGTAGGTCTTAAATGGTTTTGATTTGGTTAGTATCTATGGTTAAACCTCATTTTGATACTATGTTACCTAGAAATTTTCCCTCTTAGATCATAAAGATAAATTTATTAGGATTTAGAGAAATATTAGACTTCCTACACCTCTAGTGGATAGAATCTAGATGTTCAATATGCTTGTTTCTACTTTTAAAAAAATCATCAAGGTATATAAGGATGATCTCCCCCACCAACTCTAAAAAATCTATATCCATAGCTCTATCAAAGTTTGCTTTGATGTTTAATAGACCGAAAGGCATTCATTGATATGCAAAAGTCCCCCAATTGGTGGTGAAGGTCATCTTATGTTGATCTTCATCCTTGATCCAAATATAAATATGCCTTGATAAATTGTTTAATGACAACATCTGTGAGACTTCCACCTTTTGTAATATCTAATCAATGGTAGTAAATGGATAACGATCCTTCAATAATGCCTCGTTCATGTTCCTAATATCAATTTATAACCTAATATTTCCATTTTTCTTACATACTGGGACATGATTAGTGACCCACATATAATGCTTGATATAAAATATAGTTTGAGCTTGTAGAAGCTTGAGCAAATCCATTACTTTTATCTTAGGATTGACCATCCTTTGCTCTTGTCAATAAGGTTTAATATTATGTTCCAACTCAATAATGTGTTTTATAACATCACAATCATAGGCCTTCAAATCTTCATATGACTAGGCAATTATGTCTTTGTATTCACTGTAAATTTATTTAAAAATATCTTATTCTTCTTGGATACAAGCCAACTTGGTCAACAAACTATTCCCTTTAGCTACCTTGATCAAGTGATATGTAGAATATTCCACCTTAAGGCTTATACTTTTTTTGAGCTATCATATACGTTAAACAAGCTTTCCAACATGATCAAACCTTTGGATATTTTTTTTGAATTTATTTGTATAAATCCATCCTTGATATTATCCCCATATTCATTATGCTTTTAAACATTTTGGGCTTCTTTGATAAGGATTTCTATGATTTTTTTGTCGTTACTAAATACTTGCTAATGATTATTTTTATCTAGAACTATTGACTTGAAAACTATCTCTAGCTCTTTTGGTTTATCCCACATATCATTTGTATAATCAAAGTGTGCCACCATACCTATTAAATCATCTAGTTTTGCATTCAACTATCTGGGTATTGCTTTAATTTCATACGATTAAAAGCTTTCAAGAAAATTCTAAAATTAATGCTTGTAGGATTTTAGATGTTTATTCTTGGTTGTGCATTGGTAATTGACTTGATTCGTTATTAATTTAGAGTTACCATAAATTTTTAGGTCCATAATTACCCTCTTTTTAGATTTCTTTAATCTTGTATAGAGTGCTTCATACTCATCCATGTTGTTTGTGCAATTGAATAGGAGTCTATAAGCATAATGAACTCGTGAATCTTAAGTATCGACAAATTACACCCCAACACCTATTTCATTCTTGATTTTGGAACCATCAAAGTAAATGGTCCATGTCTTTTAATATTTTTAGCTCATCAAGATAGGGATCTTGGAAGGAATTTCTATTATTAGATAGTTTTTGAATGCCATTTCTTCATACACCAATTCAGGGACTTTGTTATTTTATAGTATGTTGATTATCATTTCTACCTTTGGATCTTAGTCATATTCCTAATACTCATCATCATTGATATATTTTAGAATTTGATTCTAATTCATTGTATTTTCATATTACCAATCCTTATAATTTATCTTTTTGTGGTAACCTTCATGTGCATATAGTCCATTGCTAGATAGCCATACTTGGAGAGCTTTCATGTCCATTCCTTGGACAATAACATTCCAAAGCATGGGGGTAGATATATGACTATTGCCTCATGAAATACCATAAATTCTAGGTATTGGGATATGGTCATAACCAAATATTTGAGAATACTTACTACATTGACTCTTGCCTTGTCCATCTGGATTGGGTGTCTAGTTGTCTTAGTGTGAGGAAGACCCATCTCTTCACAAATAACTTTAGAAATAATTGTGATTGTTGCTCTTGAATATACTATGCAACTCCTAAGGATGTAGTTATTAGTTTTAAGCATCATGTAGAATGAAGGTGGCTTTAGATTATTTGGTTTTGGGGTATTTTGCACATCAAAAGCGTTGACATAGATATATGATGATTGTTATATGATCAAATTTTATCACTTGGCTACATGGGATGAGGAGGAATTTGGATGCTTACTCTTAGCATAACTAGTCTCTTGTTCTTTCAAGGCTTCTAAAAGTAGGTCTCATTGCCCAAGAAAGGCTAAATCTTCCAACATGCTAACTTTAGACGTTGTCTTCTTCATCTCTTTTATGATATTGAATTTGACAAAGGAGATCTTCCTTTTCATGATGAAACTTGGGGGTTACATAAGCATTGTTTGGTGCCCTTTACATGTAAGAGGGGTATTTCAACATTATTTTAGCCTCTCTTAACAATGGATATCTTCTCTTATCACCTTCATTTTTTTATGATTTAGTCGCTTGTTTCCTTCGTCATCCATTGGTGCTTTTCCTTTGTCTCCTATCTAATATTTATCAATTGATGTTCCTTAAATTCCATTCAAAGATGTGTCTATTGATTCCATTATATTTTAATTCTCCTTCTACTTTTCTTATTGTGCTTCTATGGGTATTTTATATTTTGTGGTGTTGACCTACTCATTGGTTTATTATTCTATAAATATTCTTCTTTTTTTATTTCAACTCCTTGCTTATTGGTGAAAATAACATCATCTTTGAAAGCTGACTCTTAGTCTATCTTGATAGAACTAAATTTTTTAGTATCACGTTGTTAGGTTTAGGTAGGGTAGGTACTAATTATGCATTCTAATACTATTGATACATGTCAATATTTACCATGGAAGCAACTTAACCAATGATAGTAACATGTTGAACTTGATATTGTTGAGTGTACTATATAGTCTGATTATGCTTGATGGCACTCATGTTTTTAATAGGGTCATGCTTGTTATTGCAAGGAAGGCACTATGCTATATCAACTTGTGCATTGGCATTAACCATGTGATTGTGAACTTGATTAGGGTTATGCATAGTGGTGAATTATCGTAAATTAATGAATATTAGGATTTTTAAAAATTAAAACTGGTGAATATGGGGACCTTGGATGTCAATCCATTTGCCTAAAATTTTTGGGGGCAAAATTTTTTTTAGGGTCGGTTTACCCTAAAATTATAATACTTTTACCATTTATATTTTAAATTGTCAGCCTTCCTACCTAGATTTTGGACCTTCTCCCCTTAAAATTATATATACCTAATGTGATAGCAATAATCATACATGTTAAACATTGGTTCTCCTCAACCGAAAATAGATAAGCCAAAAAATGAGCAATAACAAATAACGAAAGCAGAATAAAATATAGACAACCGATAGTAAAGAATAAATGAGAGGGTCGATAACATAAATGAGGGGTAGCAGATCATAAATGGTGGATGGTGGATAACATAATAAATGAAAGATGCCTGGTCATAAAGAACAAACTACAAATGAAATATGCCTAGTCATAGAGAATAGACTACAAATGAAAGATGCCCAGTCACAAAGAATAGATTACAAATGAAATACGCTCAACCGTAGAGAAAATGTTATAAATGAATGATGCTCAACCATAGAGAATATACGATCAATAACATAAATTAAGATGACTGGTAGAATAAACAAATATGATCAATAACATAATCAAAGACACCTGGTAGCATAAATAAAAACACCTACTAAAAAAAGCAAATAGGACGACCAACGATAGGTAGAAGACCATGATATATCTTATAGCATTTATAGAATTATCAATTTTTTTTAATATAATAGACTGGTGAATGATGATCAATAACAGAAGGGTGGGATGACTGGTGATTAATTATTAGTAGTATAAGGGTGGGATGATTGATGAATGACGATTTATAGGAGAAGGGTAGGATAACTGGTAGCAAAAGGGTGGGATGACTAGTGAATGATGATCGATAGTAGAAGGGTGGGACGACTAGTGACTGATGATCGATAGTAGAAGGGTGGGATGTCTAGTAACAGGGAACCACCTAGAAAAGGGTGGGATGACTGGAGACTGATGATCGATAGTACTTTTACTTTTGAAGAGTTTTTTTTTACTTTTGAAGCAAGGAACCTTCTAGGAGGTGTAACTTTTGATCCACAACTCCATTTTTTATTTATTTTCTAAACCACCTAGCTTGACCTAGCTTGACAAGATCTACACTTTAAACCATCTATGATTGATTTGGAGCTTGGTAAAATTCTCAAAAAACCCTTAGAAGACCTCAAAAATGAGCTCTAAAGTTGCTAAAGTGCAATACCTAAGAAAAAACAAGTAGAGATCTAGTAAGGGTAATGTGTAAAAAACCTTAAAGGGTGCTAGATATTGGCAACCTAAAATGATGGATCTGGTAAATATTATTATTATAATATTTGAGACTAATCATTATATAGATACTAAGTCTTATCACAATAATAGATGACAGATAAGCGGTAGCAGGATTTCAAAACTAATTTACCTCATTTTTATATTTTTGATGGAAAAAAAGACAATTCACCTTTCTTCTATATGAGTTTGGGCACAATTCGCCTAGACTTCAAAACTAATTCACCTTATTTTTATAAATATATTTTGGGGCTGACCCCTTACGCATAACCCTGACTTGGTATTGGTGTCTTTTGTGAAATTTGGGCTACATAGAGCATTTTTGGGAAATGAGAGATCTCTTTTAACTAGATAAGAACATATTCACTTCTTTCCTCTTCGGATGTTGTAGCTAGTTCATGATGGTTAGTATTATAAACCATTAGTGCCAAATCAGACTCCAAACCCTTGATGTAAATGTTAATGCTTGTTCTTCAATTTGCCTAACATTTTACATAATTAAATCTCCACTCTTCCCATGAATTCATTTCTGGTATCTATTATCCTTCTTTAGCAATCCAATCGTAAGGGAGAGCCAGTAAGCATAACCATACTTTGAAACTATATAATATAATATTAGGGGCTCAATAGGCTTGAGGAGTAGACCAATTGGTGTGACAAAACCTCGTAAGGGGGACGGACGCCTAGGGCTCACATCTTGGGCCTCGTTGTACTGAATGTTTATCCCTTTCCTAGTGCTTTCAGTGGCATAAAATATTTAAAATGAATGTGACATGGCAGTTATAGGGGAATATTATGCAAAGTATCATATGGCAACTTTTGAGGTGGACAAATTGAAATACTATGGCAACCATAGAGGTATAAAATGCACCCAAATCATAATAGTGGCTATCAATTCCACCATGTAAATAAAAAAAGGGGCTCAACTCAATGAAATATATTTGAATTCTAATGAGGTTTGCTCTCCCATCTCTTTTAAATGATTTTAGTCCTTAATAATTTGGTATTGAAATCATGAGTGTTTTTTTGAGGAGCTCTTTACAGTATATTTAAGTAGAACAAATTGAACACATATTTCTCATACTACCAAACTATGCATGACAAGTTCTACTATCGATGCCCAACTAATTATAAAAATAGGCAATTTCCTATACCAAGCCTTATCATGAAGGGAGCAAATCAACAAATTTACCATTATGTCCTCCTCTTGAATGCAATGGATTTACTTGAAGGTTGACAACTCATTGATATAATCTAAAGGTGACTTATTTACATTCCTATCAAAGGTAGGTAAAGCCTTCATAACAACTAGGGGAATAGAAGAGTAGACCAACAAGTTTAAGGGGCCTTGATAGGGCCAATCAAGAGTTTGATTTTGTTAGAGTAAATATTCCATCATTTGGATATTTTACCCTTTCCCTACATTAGGTAGATTTTATTTACTGCATGGTAAAAAGTAGCTTGTTACTTTTTACCACTAGTATTTACTTTTACTACTAGGTTATTACTATTCACTGTTTACCTAGGTTAGTAAGTTAGTCATTGTAGTCATTTTGACTACATTGGTTAGTAGGTTAGGATTAGCATCTATTCTACCGACATTTTTTAGCATCTAATCTGGTTACAGATCCTATACCTATGGGCTATTTTAGTCCTAGGCTATTGTAAGGTTAATCAAGTGTTATTTAAACACTTGATTATGAAATATTATAGTTGATTAATTAATATCATTTTGCATTCTTATCATCATTGGTATCATTCGTGAGGTTTCACCTGGTTCCTGTGAGCGCAGAGAGAGCAACCCTCATTCCAAGTGGAGAAGACGAGAGCAACTCTCGTTCCACTGGAGAAGGCGAGAGGCCCCTCTTCCGTCATGCCAGGAGATCAATTGATGCATTTGATCCTGTCTTAGGTTCAATTTTTAATTAATGTTTCTCGCACATTTAATTTTTAATTGAGAGGACCGAAGAGGAGCCTTCGGCCCCTCGATTGAAGCGTTCAAGGTTTAGGAGGAGGGCAGATGCACCCTCCCTCGCAGGACCCACCACCATTTAGGAGGGGGGCAGGAGCGCCCTCCCCTATAGACCAGGTGGTCACCGCGCGGCCACCATGGGCAGGAGTGCCCAGTTGGAGTGTCCATGCGACACCACATGCGACTGTGTGAGGTCGATGACCATTTTCTTTTTTTTGGCCACTGCCCGCGAGTCGCGGTTCCTGTGAGCCATCGAAAGCCCCGCGTAGCACCATAAGCCCTGACATGGATCTAATCTTGTCAGGCCCAGGCTGACAGCCTGTGGGTTGTCAGATCTTATCAGAACCAGCATGCGGCCCACCAAGGAGGGTAGGAATGCCCTCCCATGGGATCGACATGACAATCAGGTCCAACAAGACTGCCAGGACACCTAATCGATAAGACTGACATCTATCAAACGTGCAAGGGACACAATACTGCCACAAACACCTATACCTATTGACAAGGCATGGAAATCAAGTCTCGACACTCAAAGCTACTATGACATGGACTATCTGACAAGGCGAAAGGTTGGTGCTGACATGGCAGGATCAGTTGACGATATGGATACAACACGTGGCTGATTAGCCATGTGTCACTAGACCTGACACTGGCGACAAGTGGTTGGCAAGCCATGTGTTGCGACCTTGATAGTCCACGTGGCTGGCAGCAAAACCAGTCACACAAGGGATTGACTGCCCACAGGCAGTCATAGCGCTATACGCACTTTTGCTCTTTTAAAGAGCAAATACATTGCCTTCTAGGCAATGTGGGACTAAAAGTCCCGAAGGAAATTTCATTTCCTTCTATTAAAGCCTAACGAAGGCTTTAAAAGGCACCACCTGTGCCTTTCTTCCCATCGGGCCCTCTAGCCCGATCGGTTGATCGGGTCAAGCTAAGGCCCTAGGCAAGGATTCAAGGGTTCGACTCCCGTCGGGTATAAAAAGGCATTTTTTTGCCTAATACAAAGCCCAAGCAAAGGTAATTTTTTTTTTGCATTTTTTTAATTATTTTTTAGTATTTTTTATTAATAATTTAATTGTTTTTATATAAAAATCATTTTTTTTTATATATTAAGTGATTTTTTTTTATAAAATAATTTTATTATTGATTTCAATATGCTAAAACTAATTAGAAAATTGCATTAAAATAGCAATATTAAGGCCATTTTTGTTGTTGTTTTGCAACTATAAGAATTACATATTTTCTTGTTTTCTCCACACTTGGGGATAAATAGACAAGAAAGAATAGCTGAATTTTGTTGCAAATTATGAGACTTCTAAAAATCCAAAGCTTTGTCTCATAAAGAAATAGAAAAATACCTTCAAACCCATCTTCTCAAAACATTTTTTTTGCAAAAACAAAACATACAAAGTTCAAAGAGTGCATTTGTTTTCTCCAAGGAGATATAATACATAAAATTGCACATCTATTTTTTTTTGCAAATTTGAGAAGAACTTGTAACCTTGGGCCCATAAAAACTAAGTCGTGTGTCGACTAGTTCTGGAAGCCTTCCAAACACGGGTCGTGTGTCGACTTGTCTTGGAAGGAGTGCTCAAATTGTTCATTTTGCAAAATTCAAGGGGGAAGACAACATTGTACTTCTTTTGCAAAATTGGAAAACAAAGTAGGAGACATAAAAATATCATTTTTTGCACAACACAAAACACACATTTTGTTGCAAAAAATTAAAAAGGTGCATTATCGATTTTACTTGACACCTTAATTGGCAAACTAGGTGATAATAATTTTGAGGCCATTTCTTGTTTGATTGTTGCAACATTATTTTTGCCACTATAAGTCATATAATCAAGAACATCCAAACCTAAAAATTTCACAAATTTGTGTACATCCATGCACATATTTAAAGCCAATTTCACTTGATATTCTCTCCTAAATCAACAAAACCCCTAATTCACTCTTATTTGTTTGGCTTAATTTCCTCCAACTTCTCATCCTTCTTGAAGGGTGTTAAGGCAGGTGCCATTAAATATATGTTTGAGTGAATTATATTTTGGTACTCTTTTAGGGTAATCAAAAGAAAGAACAAGTTTTTGAAAATAAGGAACCTTAAAAGTTGCAATCCTTTGCACTAAGGGGGGATAATTCCTTTCTTCCTTCAAACATAGATTTTGATAAGAGGGAAATAAAACTTGTAAAGGCAATCAAAAAAGTAGAAGTCGTCAACATTAAACCTTTTTCTTTTAGACTTCATAACAGCAATCATGCTTGAAGTACTTGCAATAAGGAAGGACAAATTGGAGAACTTTTTTGATCAAATTTCCTAGAAACCATAGTTTTGCAAAACTTGTAAAAATGAAACCCAAGACACCATTCAATGTTGGTTTCAAAACAAGCAAAACTAGAATGGAAAAGGCACAACATAGAAGCCATCTTTTTAGTGAATTGTCTCATTCTCATTCTCATTCTTATTCTGGTTCAAAGAGAGCATAAGGAGTGCTCATTGCTAAGACAGTATTGTAGAGGGAAAACACATTTTGTCACCTTAAGAAAAGCACCATTTCCTCTCTCTCTTTTTTAGGCTTCATAAATAGCATAAGTTTTTGTTTGAAGTACTTGTAATAAAGGGGTGTTTGTACCTCTTTTAGGCTTCATAAATAGCAAATTCTCATTGTTTGAAGTTCTTGCAACAAAAGGAGGGAATTTTCTGGTATAAAATTGCCTAGGAGGCAATGTTTGTAAAAACCCTTCACAAAACTCTTGAATTGCATATCTTTTTGTAATTAAGCGGGGATAAACATTTCTTTTCTTCACAATTTTTTGTAAAAATGAAAGAAGACTTATAAGGGTGCATTTTCGACTGCGATCGACACCTTAGTCACTCTTCTTTCAGAAATTAGATACAACATGTTTTGCAACGAGAAGGGGGGAACTTATAAGGGTGCATTTTCGACAGCGACCGATACCTTAGCTACCTTATCTTTTGCAAACTCATATTGTAAAATGGATGAACCTCGTATGAAGTGATCTATTCTACTACACCTAGCAATTGCAATGGCTGGTTACCCATGAAATTCGGTTGGATGATGTGATTACCATAAGGACATTCGTTGGTGTGAAGACAAAGTGAGGAATGACCCACTTTTTTCTTAGGAGCAGCCAGAGTACTGTGACAGAGCAAAGAACCAGCAGATCAACATTATTTTCACTGTATTGGGGTAGTTATATACTTTACCCAAATATTATTGTATTAAAGGATATGTATGTATTACCCAAATAATGTAACAATGGGGGATGTTAGAGTAAATATTCCATCATTTGGATATTTTACCCTTTCCCTATATTAGGTAGATTTTATTTACTGCATGGTAAAAAGTAGCTTGTTACTTTTTACCACTAGTATTTACTTTTACTACTAGGTTATTACTATTCATTGTTTACCTAGGTTAGTAAGTTAGTCATTGTAGTCATTTTGACTACGTTGGTTAGTAGGTTAGGATTAGCATCTATTCTATCGACATTTTTTAGCATCTAATCTGGTTACAGATCCTATACCTACAGGCTATTTTAGTCCTAGGCTATTGTAAGGTTAATCAAGTGTTATTTAAACACTTGATTATGAAATATTATAGTTGATTAATTAATATCATTTTGCATTCTTATCATAATAGATGACAGATAAATGGTAGTAGCATTTCAAAACTAATTTACCCCATTTTTATATTTTTGGTGGAAAAAAGACAATTCACCTTTCTTCTATATGAGTTTGGGCACAATTCGCCTAGACTTCAAAACTAATTCACCTTATTTTTATAAATATATTTTGGGGCTGACCCCTTACGCATAACCCTGACTTGGTTTGCCCCTAGACTAGTACCTTGTCAAGGCACCTAATATTTTGTTAAGTATAGGATTTTTTGGGGTTGCTAATTTTGTAATTTCTACCACTTTTTTGGAAATATTATTTTGATTTACCAATTATTTATTACCTCCAACATTTCTTTCATTTCATAATTATCATTGGGATTGTTACCCAGGTAAATGATAAGGTTGGAAGTGGTAGCTAAAAAGCTACTATAAATGGTGGATTTTTATCAGGATGAGTAATAATGTCCGACAATGGGGAATGATGGATGGAGATATCTAGTTGAGGATTTGGGATAATAGAAAAAATTGGCATTATAATTAGTATTGGTGTCTTTTGTGAAATTTGGGCTACATAGAGCATTGTTGGGAGATGAGAGATGTCTTTTAACTAGATAAGAAAATATTCACTTATTTCCTCTTCGGATGTTCTAGCTAGTTCATGATGGTTAGTATTATAAACCATTAGTGCCAAATCAGACTCCAAACCCTTGATGTAAATGTTAATGCTTGTTCTTCAATTTTCCTAACATTTTACAGAATTAAATCTCCACTCTTCCCATGAATTCATTTCTAGTATCTATTATCCTTCTTTAGCAATCCAACCATAAGGGAGAGCCAGTAAGTATAACCATACTTTGAAACTATCTAATATAATATTAGGGGCTCAATAGGCCCGAGGAGTAGACCAATTGGTGTGACAAAACCTCGTAAGGGGGACGGACACCTAGGGCTCACATCTTGGGCCTCGTCGTACTAAATACTTATCCCTTTCCTAGTGCTTTTAGTGGCATTAAATATTTAAAATGAATGTGACATGGCGGTTATAGGGGTAGATTGTAAAAAGTACCATATGGCAACTTTCAAGGTGGACAAATTGAAATACTATGGCAACCATGGAGGTATAAAATGCACCCAAATCATAATAGTGGCTATTGATTCCACCATGTAAATAAAAAATATGGCTCAACTCAATGAAATAGATTTGAATTCTAATGAGGTTTGCTCTCCCCTCTCTTTTAAATGATTTTAGTCCTTAATAATTTGGTATTGAAATCATGAGTGTTTTTTTTAGGAGCTCTTTACAGTATATTTAAGTAGAACAAATTGAACACATATTTCTCATACTACCAAACTATGCATGACAAGTTCTACTATCGATGCCCAACTAATTATAAAAATAGGCAATTTCCTATACCAAGCCTTATCATGAAGGGAGAAAATCAAAAAATTTACCATTATGTCCTCCTATTGAATGCAATGGATTTACTTGAAGGTTGACAACTCATTGAGATAATCTAAAGGTGTCTTTTTTACATTCCTATCAAAGGTAGGTAAAGCCTTCATAACAACTAGGGGAATAGAAGAGTAGACCAACAAGTTTAAGGGGCCTTGATAGGTCCAATCAAGAGGTTGATTTTGAGGCCCATCAAATGCACTTGGATTATTTAGTTGAGGAGGTTTACCATACTATTAATAATGATAATACATTGTAAAGCCAAAATGTAAGTACGGATGGTAGGGAGGGTATACGTATGGAGGGTAATATGGTATATACTAAAGCAAAATTCAGTAAGCCCATTGCTAATTAGGAGGTGATTGAATATTCTATTATAGAGTGTAGTTCAATCCTATTTATGGGAAGTATTAGTTTTGAGGGGTTATACCTTGCACATTTTGTTGCACTTAAATGGCTAGATGTGGTGTTAATTCCTAGGTGTTTGCTTGATACACCTATGACCCCCTTTGTCTAGTTGTCGCTTATGTATTATGGGTAAGGCTCAAGTTTAAACCTATTGATCCTATCAAAGTTTAGGATTAAATTAGAGTAATGATGGAAGTATTAGATAGTTTTGGAATATATTACATTATTTGGTGTTTACTAATGTACCATCATGGGTACATATTTAGATTAGAATTTTATTAGGATTTAAGTATTTTCTTAAAGCAATGTAATAAATGCACAAGTGTTAGAATGTGCAATGATGTAAATATGCATGTAGTCCACATGTACATGAGTCCTTATAATAGAAGAGTGAGGTGTCATAGGAATATGGAAGGCAAAGAGGTATGTCTCATTATAAATAGACCTTCATAGAGTAGAATAATGAGAGGATTTTGGAGTGAATAGGTAGAATAGTAGGAGATACAATGTAGAGAATTTTTTGTAAAATGGAGAGGTAGTGACTTCCATTGAATAACATTGTATATTTTCACGAGCTTTAATTAACAATTATTTCTTGAGTACTTTCAGAAGTTTCTTATCGTATTTTTATACATATTAGTTAGCCATTATCGTAGTTATAACATTGCATGCTTATTTCCATACTTGTGGTTGCATTTCCTTTAATTTTATAGCTTAAAAAGCTAACAATGGTATCAAAGCACTAGGTAGATCGATAGAAAATAGAGAGAGCCACAAGAGAGATTGAGAGGAGATTACAAATATCATTTTTAGAATTTTTGAAATTACATTTGGCTAGAGTTTTTCCATAGAGTTGCAAAAAACTTGTGAAGACTAGAACTCAACATTGATTCCACTAGATTGAAAAATCAACTAGTGAAGATTATTTTCTATAGATTTATAGAAATTTCTATTATCATTTTCTAATACTTTGTTGCAAAAAAGGAGATTCAAAGAAATTTGGAAAGCTTCCTACAAGAGCTAGGAAGAATATCTTCTTTGGAATCAATCTAGTACCTGAAGCAACAAGTTGGAGATTGAATATTTGGAGGCCTAAGGAGAAAGGTCCCATTGCAAGATTTGCAGATTGAAGACTCTCAATTGAATATTGAGGAGATATATAGTGGCCAAGGAACCACCAATTGAAGTGCAAATCAAGGAGGAGGTCCTAGAAAGAAGACCCCATTGAAGGAAGAAGAGACTCTAGGAGAAGAGTCCTGGTGAAGATTGGAGATTGATGATATCCATTGAAGATTGAAAACTTCACATTGAAGAAGAGACCCATAGGAGGTCCCATTGAAGAACTTCCATATTTGGAAGATTGAGGATAGAGAAGGACTAGCAAAGGTCTTGTTCTAGATTTTAGTAGCCACATATTTTAGAGATCCTAGAGGGAGATCTCATTGCCAACACTTCCATAGTAGAAGGTTGAAGAAAATGTCTCATTGGAAAGACCAGAGAAGCTACAAGAGTGAAGACCCTAGAGAAGAGGTCTCAAGGAGAAATAAGGAGAAGGCTTGGAGAGCCTCATTGAAGGAGACTTGAAGAAGTCCATTGGAGAAGAGTTGAGGAGAACTCAAGGAGAAGTTCTTGATAGTGAAGAACAAGGTTTGGGATAATTGTCGCCATCCGACAACAAGCCCAAGGGAGAAGGATTTGGCAAGAAGGTTGCCAAATTTTGAAGGAGAATAGTGAAGACCTCAAGATAGTCAAAATCTTGAGAAGAAGGCCATTAGATAGGCCAAGATTGAAGTCAAAATTTGACAAGGAGGTTGAAGGATAAAGGAGATAGAGAAACCACCAAATCTAAGAGATTTTGGGATTGCCATTAAAGGCTTGAAGGTTATTTCAAAGATAGGGGCTTACTGAATTGACAGCAGAATACTGAAGGATTCTTGAAGGAAAAACTCAACTACGATTTGGAGGAGTTCCCTACCAAATTTTTGAGGTTCAAGGACAACATTTCAGTGGAGATATTGATTGATTTGCAATCTAAAATTTTTATATTTGAGGATAGTAATAAATAAATTATTTGGGCAACATTAGTAGCTGCTAAGTTTTAGATTTCTAGGATATATCCTGAAGGAACATTAAAGCCACAAAACTACAGTATCAAGCAACAAGTTAAAGGAGTTTCTAAGCTACATATAAGTAATCTAAAGAGTTGGTTTCGAACAGCCTAGAAGAGCTACAATTTCATCTACTACTAGACAAAATTTAGGTGATTCAAATCACCAATATCATCACCATCTACAAAGGTAGAAAAGGTATGCAACTAAGGTGCAAAAGGTTCATTAGTTGAAATTTTATATTTGGTTCTTTATTAAGTTTATTGAGCACCAATTTCAAGGTTTAGAGGTTGCATAAATAGGTTTCAATTTAAATTCTTCAAGGTAGTGTAGAAGTTATAGTCTACAAGGTTCAAACCTGCACATAAAAATAGAAGTTAGATATATTTTGAGAGAAAGAAAAATATCAAATTTCTATTATATATTCAAAGTAAAAGAAGACTCTACATATTTGCATATACTATAGTGCAAAGTATTATTGGAAAGCTTGGAATTATCAATTAAAAAATAGCCAAGCAAGGATAAAGTTGCCAAGGGTTAGAAGGCAATATTGACTCCAACTTATCTCAACTTACAAAGGAAGTAGAAGCCACCATTTCGAGAAGCCAAGAGAGTCAGTTTAAGAGTATAGGGGAGAAAACATCTATACCATTACACTATATGTTTGCAAAGCATATCATTAGAGCCATTCGATAGAGCTCTAAAAGTGAAGTATATCCAAGGAAAAAGGAGATAGTTTGGATAACATCAACCTATATTTTATCACCCAAGCATATCATATATTTCATTCATAAGAAGTTAGTGAGAAAGGTGAAAGCAAAAGGTAGGAGAAATAACTACACTAAGGTATGTCTAGCATCTAAGAATCCTTTGGTGAAGGCAAGATAAGGTACATCTAGAAGCCTTTGGTGAAGGTAAAGCAAGGTACCTCTAATATTCAAAAGCCTTTGGTGAAGGCAACACAGGGAGATACAACAACGTCTACCTCCAAGCAATGCAATTGAAAGGTGCATCATAGTTGTGCAAGCATCATAGGACATAGTCTCTATTCTATCCATGTAACAATGTTGGAAGTAGCATCATTGGCACTAAGACTAAACCTCCATTTTTCCCATGTGATAACATCAACTTACACCAAAGCAAGCATCCCATTTAGTTTAGGTATACAACATGGAAGTCTTTACAGGTTGTAAGGCAAACTCAGCAAAGTTTGCACCATCAAGATGAGGAGGAGATACATCAAATTACAACATAGATCATCAAGATTCGACTCAGTTTCAAGGAGTTACTCACTACCTGAAGCCACCACATATACTTGGTTGGCACTCAAGAGAAGCATTGGAAGAATAGCTATCATTTCTTTGCTATTGAAGCATTGGAATAATCTCAAGAAGTACAGTGAATGAGTGTTAAGCAATCGAGACTAATACGTTGAATAGCCTAAAGGAAGTTAGGGCACATTGGTGAAGGATACACACCATGTGGAAGAAGATGTTTCATGCAAGAAAGAGGGAAGTCACCATATCATTGAAGATAACTCGAAGCACACAATGAAGAGGACTACTTGAGCATATAACATCATTTGCATAATGCTCTCAAGGAAGTGTTGATTACAACACCTACCATCAATATATTGAAGAAAATGGTTAAGATTCTTAACACCACTTGGCATAGGTGTTGAAATAAGGTGCAACAAAGTTGTTTTGAAGAAGTTGGAAAATGCAAGTGCCACTTGGCACCATCCATCTTACACTATATTAAGAATCCAGAGGAGACGCTCATAAAAGGAGTGCTTATATAGCACATCTAGTGAATATGCATTAAAATAAGAGACATAAGATTAAGGTAGCACATAAGAGATTAAGGTGGCACATAGATAAAGGAAGTAAAGAACACAGTGAACTCTTCGATCAAAGATAAGTGTGCAAGCCAACATATTTATGTAGGAGAATAGCGCGCAAGTCAATTACAAAGAGGAGTAAGAGGTCTAAGTAGCACCTCAAAGTTAAAAAGGAGGAATCAACAGCCATTAAGACATAGGAAATCGAGTTGATTATAGTCATCTTGCAAGTCAGAATTAAGCACTTGAAAGGTGAGAATTATCCTTAGAAATATTGTAATAAAGTTATAATTAAGGTTGATATCAATTAAATTTTATACTCTAGGGATATTGAAATATAGGAGTAATAAGGTGTTAAAAGAAACCCTAGAAAGCATATTGGTTGCCTTAAGAAAGAAGTAGAAATTAGAAGCATTAAAATCTTTATTATTATTGCTTCAAACATTTGCAAATCATAAACAAGGAGACATAAGATTAATTTGCAAATATTTAGTCTTTCTAAAATTCTAACTAGGGAGATATAAGGAATCCTACATCAAATTGAAATCATAGAAATTTAGAAACTTCATTATACAAAGGTAGAAGGAAGTCAAACTCTAGATTTATTTAAAAGTTGGAAGATTGATTTTATTAGTCTCATACTCAAGTTGAAGAGACATAGAGAATCCAACTTAACTATCTTGAAGATATTGAGAATTTCTATCTAATTGCATCATTAAGCTTTCTACAAGGAGAGATAAAACAATTGTTTTTAAAGTTGTAAAACTTTAACATTATATTAAACTTGTCATAAAATTACTAGGAAGACAAAAGGAATTCAACTCAAATATTGAAAGCTAAGCATTCTATCAAGACCATAGTTCATTTACTTGCAATATAGAAGATATTTTACAAAACTTGAAAATTGGAAATATTTTCTTCAAGATTGATCTCTCAAATTGGAAGGTAGTAGTTAATCATTTTACTAGGGAGTCATAAGGTAGACTACCTCAAAGGTTCTATCAAAAATTGTTCTCAATATATAACTAGGGAGCTATAAGAATGTCTACTCCAAAGAACACATTAAATAATACAATTAGAAAAGGAGCAAGGAAAATACCAATATGGCTTAGAAATACACTTGATTCAATGGAAAGCATGATTGGTAATCCAAAAAATATAATGGATAATAATGAGGAAGATGCAAATGAAAGAGAAGAATCAATAGGGGTTAAAGAAATTTCTAAAAACCCACAAACTAATAGTTTGGAAAAAGTAAATTCTTCAAGAATATCTTCCAATGAGACAATAAAGGAAGTAAATGACAATGATACCAATAAATATATTGAAGATCATATTCAAAAGGTAAGGAAAAATCTTGATCAGAAAGACATCATACAAATTTATGAAAGAAGTAAAGATGGAATTGCTTCAATTGTTCACACATGGTTTAACTATTTCATCAAAGAAATAGATAAACATGATATTCCTAAAACATATGACAAAGAAGTTGGGATATCTTTATTTTGCACTTATTGCAACAAATTTGGTCATGAGAAGGTAAATTGTTGGAGTTTCCATCCATGCAAATATTGTGGAGGAAAATCTCATTCATCTTTCTTTTATTACTACAAGGACAAATACTATAAAAGATTTGAAGAAAGACTAATATTCAGATTAGATTGTTTCTTCCAAGTTCTTATTTTAGAAGCATCTACTGACACTGAATTCAAGCTTGACATTTTTGAATATCAAAGACACAGGTCATACAAAAAACCAAAGGAAAGAAAAGGAAGCAATCTTGATCCACTTATGACATGCAAGATTATAATATCACTAGTTCATCAAGGATACATAGAAGACTTCAAGGTCAAAACTTCTACCAAACATTTTGAAATACCAAACAATAGAGGGATGAAGAAGACAGTGAAAGACTGCATGAAGACTAAATCAAACAAAGAAGAAGAACCTTATCAAGATGAAGAATACTCAAAGGATGAAGATCTTATTGAAGACTAAAGTCTTCAATACCCAAATAATGTAATACAAGGGGGTGTTGGAATATATTACATTATTTGGTTCTTACTAATGTACCATCATGGGTACATATTTAGATTAGGAGTTTATTAGGATTTAAGTATTTGATTAAAGCAATGTAATAAATGCACAAGTGTTAGAATGTGCAATGATGTAAATGTGCATGTAGTCCACATGTACATGAGTCCTTAGAATAGAATAGTGAGGTGTCATAGGAATGTGGAAGGCAAAGAGGCATGTCTCATTATAAATAGGCCTTCATAGAGTAGAAGAAGGAGAGGATTTTGGAGTGCATAGGTAGAATAGTAGTAGATACAATGTAGATCATTTTTGTAAAATGGAGAGGTAGTGACCTCCATTGAATAGCATTGTATATTTTTGTGAGCTTTCATTAATGGCTATTTCTTGAGTAATTTTAGAAGTTTCTTATCATATTTTCATGCATATTAGTTAGCCATTATCATAGTTATAACATTGCATGCTTATTTCCATACTTGTGGTTGCATTTCCTTTAAGTTTATAGCTTCAAAAGCTAACATATAGACTAGATCTAGGTGGGATTTATGGTGGAGTATTTTTAGGAGGAAATTTTTTGTGTTTTAGATGTCATAGGTCAATTGTAGAAATGAGGTATGAAGAGTGGGTTATTGAAGAGGTTGTTCATATCAATATGTACCTAGTAGAAAGGGTTAGTGTGAGTCACCATGGGATCTTGATTAGACCAAGTAGAATTTATTAGGATTATTAATTAACTCATTTGATGACTTGGATATCCTATTTAGGATGGCATGAATCCTTGGCTAACTTGATCGACCATAAGGCTTTTTTCTTTTGACGAGAAGGAACAATATATCAGGACTTCTTCATTGACCTCATCCTCTTGATGCACCCGCATGACAATTTATTCCTTTCTCTTTTACTAGTGTTCATTTTAAGATGAGTGATGATGTTCATTGATTGATGCTCTTTTCTCGCTTTCTAGAATTTAGATCATGTATTATACGGATAGAGTTTTGAAATTAATATTTACAAAAATTCCTTCAAATTTTATTTTTTTTAAATATGCCTATTTTGAGTGATTTGCTTGTAAATTGAAGTAATTTGCTTGTAATTCTAGGTGATTTGTTGTCATAATGTAGTTTTAAAATAAACTATAAATTCAAGCAATTTGTTTGAAAATGGAGTGTTTCGCTTTGTAATTTTGGACATTCTTATTATATATAATTTTTTTAAATTTGAGTGATATGCTCATGAAGTCAAGCAATTCATCTACTTTATCGTATGAATTGCTTGTCTATCTAAACTTAAAAATAATCCAAAAATAAAGTATTGTGTGAATGAATTGCTTAGAGAGACTCGCTTACAGGACTGGAATGAATTGCCTTTCCTTGAGAGAGGAAGGAAAAACTTATTTTTCCTTGTGAATCACTTCCTAATCCTTAAGTTAATCGGTCATTAGATCTAACTTGGAAATATTTCACCCTTTTGGAGCGAATCCCTTGCTTTATCAAGCAAATAGTTTTTTGTCTTGTACTTATGAAATTTTTTACATTCAATCTACTTTAAGTGATTTTTCCCATGGCATATCCATATATGAGGTCATATTTGAGTTTATGGTGTCATTTGAATGTTTTCAAAGTTATATTTACAAGAAATTTTATTTTTCTAAAGTTCATGTTGGAGTCACCATTCACAAAGTACCTATAAAATCTAAGCATAAAAAAAATAGTGTTATTTCTAGTAAAGTTGGGTTCAAGAACAAAAAATTAGGTGAATTATTCTAAATTCAACCTGTGAAAATGAAGGTCAAATTGAACAATTCACTTACTAAGTCGATTGAATCACTCACTTGTAAAATCCTAAACTTGATCAAAATCAAGCAAATCACTCGCTTTCATGAGTGAATTGATTGCAAAGTCAGACTTAATGAAAAGTTCTAATTTTGAGTCAATCACTTCATCTATGACAAATGCATTTTTAGGTACAAAATTTGAGAAAATGTGTAAATAGGGTTTGTCCCATCGGGCATGCAAAAAACTGTGTTGAATTTTGAAGCCTTACTACCACAAAATATCACAACTCCCAATATAAAATAGCCACAATATTAAAGGTCAAAATAATAATAAGATGAGTAAAATGAGAAAAATAATATGTATATTAAGGCCTATATAATACTGAAATAAAAATTAATTTATATAAATACCAAATATGAATGTAAATATCCTATTTCATTCATGAACTATGCATGAAGAAAACTTACAATATTAATTGCTCAAAATGTATCCAAGCTTTATTCCAAATTGGATCTCTTACAATTAGATAATAGACTTCTCCTTCTTGGATTCCTATTGTATTGCTTTCTCATGGAGTATTGTCTCCATAATATAACCATAGTAATGTGACTCTTCAAGTACTTGACTATTGCTCTTCATATGACAAGTCTCATGACTCTTGGCTTATCATTTTTCCACTTGCATACAAGACTCTTCATGGACACTTGACTCTAATACACTTGCACACATCTACATGACTCTTATACTTCTACATGCACTTCTAATCTAAGACAGTTGTACACATTCTCACATTACATATTTGCACTCTTACATACAAGACACTTGTGCACATTCTCTCAATCTACACTTGCATTCTAACTTACATGACACTTGTGTATTTCCTGCACATTGACACTTGCATAAAAGGAAAAATATAAATCACACACCTAAAATATAGACTCAACATGTACCAAATAATGTAATACTCCTCAATACTATGTTAATCTAAGAAATTGTCTTGACTTTGAATTTAAGTGGTGTGCTCCCAAACATGAGTTTCAACAAGGCTGGACAAGTTTTCCAAAGGCTTCCTCCAACCTCCAAAATAAGTCGACTCATAAAATGCATAAAGTATGGAATGTAAAATCATGAAGTTTAGAGTGTGATAGATGAAATCAAATATAATTGTCACACTATAGTGAGGACAACATGTGATCAATCAACACATGATAACTCAAATAACATCAATGTCCACCCATTCATTTGATTATAAAATTGATAAGAAAATGACAAGATGGGCTAGAAGGGCCATACCCAACCACCACACACTTAGAAAACCAGGAAGGCAATTCCACTAATTGGATGCATGACTACTTACCAATTTCTTATAATCTTATGAGTATAAAGCATAATGTGGGTTTCACAAAGTGTAGCTTTAAATTATAATGGCCAAAACATGATTACAATGGGAGTCCTAAGCTATTATTTATAGCAAATGTTTACCCCTAAGTTACCTAGGGTGAAAAATAATTTCTCGTAGTGAAATTAAATATTTAGGGGTAAATTTAGCAAAACGTTACACCTCCAAATGTTACATGCCTCTAATTATACCTCAAAGAGGCTTATAAGGCTTCAAAAATGTTTAGTGTGCAACAAAATTCCAAAAATGCCACTTTTAAAAATATTTGTCTTGAATCAAGTGACATTATCTCAACCGATTAGATTCCTCAATATTTAAGGAGGAGACCAAGGTTCAAATCTTGTCAAGCGATACATGGATAATATCCAAGCTTTGTTGTAATACTGCTATGTGGTGATGATGTAATACAGATGGGACCTATTTCAATCACATATAACCAATTGAAAATTTTATATTTTCCTTGATATTTGCATTGGATTTCACTCTTCTATCGTATCCAAGTGATTTGCTTGGCTTTGTCAAGTTATTCATTGGCTTTTGCAAGCAATTCACTTGTATTAGCAAGTAAATTGTCCACCTTTGTTAAGCAATTTTCTCCTCAAGCCAATAAACATTTCTATTGAGCAAATCACTCTGTTGAGCCAATCAATATATTTTTCAAGAAAATTGCTACACCAAAAATGAGTAAAATTATGGGTTTTTTGTGATTTCTCCTACCATATATCCCCATGTCGATGTTTGTAACTTCAAAAATGAGCAAAATTTAGCAAAGCTAGTGTCGAGGTACTACAATAAGATAACCATAGATTTTTTTATACAATCAAGCGATGGGCCCCAATCCAATATTAAACACAAGTTTTAGAGTAGAATTCCTTGAATCTAGATATCCAATAAAAATAAAAATCAATGTGCCTTATCAAGATATATAAATTACCACTATAAATATGGAAGTAAATTTTAAATATATGTTTATCAATGATTACTGAATCTTTGAATTTATCTAAAAATAAAACCAATAATAAACATGATAATGAAAATACCCACGTGCTATAGATGATTTGGAAAGGGTAGGGCAATCCTCCAAGGGAGATCCCTTGTTTGAATCTCCACCCTACCAAACGCACATCGGGTACCCAAAATCCAGTTGATAATGTTGGTGCGATCAGGGTCGAGTGTGACTCCTAGGTGATTTTGATAGTGTAGAACCCCTTGGTCATGGTTTCTCAAACCAAGGTGGCCCCACAAGGGGTTTTTTGCTAAATTAAAAAAATATATGATAATGAGACAGGTATGTGTGGGATAGATCAAGCTAGTGGTAAGCTATCTACAAGTTATTACATGAACCTCTTTGGTTTTGGAATCCTTAGTGGACTTGATTATTGATTGATATATAGAACAAGGAGGCAAAAAATCCTCCATATAAAATATCTTATATAAACTTGACATATTATTGGATTGAGATATGAAAATCCTATCCTCATACTAAAAAATCTATAGGGAATGGAATAAATGAAGAAATCCTAGATCTAACATCTCAGAGGTGGACTTCAACTATAGCTTCACCTTGTGAATCAAAAAAATAATACTACCATTCAATAACAAGTTATTCACATATGCAAAAATCATTATGATACTCCTTTGGGATGTTTCTAATATATGTCATAGCCACACTCACATCCTTTAATGAACATCAAAAACTTGTGAAATTTGATATGTTTAGTTTTACTTCAATCTCCATACAAAGCTTTTAGCTCACACACATCCCATTTTGCCTTAGAATTTTTTTTGTTGGTAGCTCTATGTAAGTATCCTCTTAAATATCTCAAATATGAGAAGGAATCCTTCGCTTCCATCCAATAAACCTCCTATGGAGAGCTAGTCATTATAAAAGAATCATTTAATCACTATTCGTTTTGATGACAATATCATAAGTCACCATGTATTCAATATGTTCTTCTTGGAAGTAACCTTCACCATAAACCAAGCCTTATACTTGTTGATGAAACCATCCATAATAGACTTAGTCTTAGAAATCTATACACATTATGTTAGAGATATTAATATTTTTTTATCCTTAGGTTAGATCTAGGACTTAGATTAATATTTATTGTTTTCATTTATGTGAATAATTTTTTGTAGGAATAATTTTCTCCTACACTCTCCAAGTGAGGTGTCACTCATTAATAAATAAAAAATTTAAATGATAACTTTTATGTAACTCTGGGATAGAGGCCATTTGAGTTATGTTTGGACTAGCACATTTTATGTAACTCCAAGTTAGATGTCATTCAATATTTTCTTACATAGAAATTTGTTTGACACATATGCACACACAATTCAAAAGGTAAGAATCCATGATAAAAAAAACTTCTAATTCCTTTATTTATATGTTCTTGTATAAACAAAGAGAAAGGAACACAATTTAAGTTGGTAAAACTTCTCTTTACCAAACAATAGAATTATATTAGAAATTCATAGGAGGGACCAGTAGCCCCTAAGAAGACATTATTACCATCTCATGGAATATAAGTGATGCTAATACCCTCTCAAAGCAGAGGTGTATCAGGGACTTCTGTTTAAGTAATAAGCCTAATATTATTTATATCTAAGAAACTAAAATGACAAAGGAAAAAGTTTCCAAAACTATGAAAGCAATATGGACAAGATGTGAATGGAATATTGTGGATTTGAAAGGAGTGATAGGAGGAATTCTAACATGTTAGAATCTAGTTAGAACCTCATGTGAAACCATTCATAAAACTAAGCATTGGATAGCCTCATTAGTCACATGCTATTTTGTAGATATTTATTTTATCCTTATTAATGTCTATGGACCCACAACTCAATCAGGTAGATCAAAAGTATAGAGTGGGATTGAAGACTTAATGAGAAGTAAAGACCAAAAAACCTGATTCACGATCATAGGATATTTTAATGCCATAATCGAATTGGATGATAAATTTGAGGAAATTAGGATAAAAACCCAAAGTATGAGATATTTATTAACTTTTAATTAAAATAATAATCTATGTGGGGTTGAGTTTAAAAAGGACAAATATACATGGACCAACAATAGGACAAGCCAAAACCTGATAGCAAAAAAATTAGACAAATGCATACTCTCATATCATTGTCTAGATGAAGGGACTTGTGCTAAAATTAATACCTTGACAAGGATTGGTTTAGATCACTGGCCAATAAGAGTTAAAATGGTGGTAAGTGAATTCAAAAAATATCATATTTTAAATATTAGTAGATGTGGAAAGACCATCCTCAATTTTTTGATATGATAGCACAAACATGAAATTCTTCAAGAAATGATGGGTTGTATACACTTCCAAAACAAATTAAATCAATGACATCTAGATTAAAAGAATGAAACAAGAACACTTTCAAAAATATTTTTGAGAAGAAATAAATAAAAGAGAAATTTTCAAAATTCTAAAAAGGTGAGCACAATAATCCAAGCTTGTAGGAAAGGGAGTTGCTTAGTAAATATCATAATATTTTGAGTAAGGAAGAGAAATTTTGGATATTAAAATCAAGACAGACTTGGTTAAAAGAAGATAAAAATACAAAGTTTTTTCAGAGTATGGCAATAGTACAAAGATCAACATCCAGAACTAGTAGAATTAAATCAATAGAAGGGGTTTGGATTGAATATCATACCGAAATTATAAAGGAGGTAAGGTTTTTTTACCAGAATAGTCTAGGATTTGAGGGGATTGAAGTTCTTAATTATAAACTACTACAAGAAGTACCTTCAGTTATAAGAGATGAAGATAATAACAAAATTATGGAGCCTACAACTCTAGAATAAGTTCATTAAGCTATTTTATCTCTTCATAAGGATAAATCCCTAGGTTCGGATGGGCTCATAGCGACATTCTATTAGTATAACTGGAAACTAGTGAAGGATTCATTATTGGTGATAGCGGAATAGTCTAGGGTAAAACAATACGTACCTTATAAAATAAATGCGATATATCTTACCTTGATTCCAAAAAAGAAGGATGCATAGTTTTCTGATTCATTTGGGCCTATAAGCCTATGTAATATGGCATACAAGATAATATCCAAAGTGATGGCAAATAGGTGTTGGTATTTCTGCCACATTTTGTAAAATCTAAGTTGTATGCAGGTTTGGGAGTTAATCATTGTAAAACTTCTCTTTTCCATGAAAAAAGGTTAATATGTTGTTATGTTTGTTGTGTTTTCACCAATTGTCTCTTTTTTACTCATAACTATTATCTTTTGAATCCTATGATTTCTCTGGTTTTTTTGTGCATTTCCTATCGTTTCGCATGCAAAATTGTAAACATTTTAGCATGGGACGATGTTGTGGAAAACTTTCCTGCTTAAGTCTGGTTTCTACAAATTTGTTTCGATCTTCAAATGTGGTGACATTTTCTAGGACAGATAATATTCAAAGAATGCTTCCCTTTTGAACGCAAGTAAGGGGCACTTTCGCTCCACTTGTGGAGCAAAAGTGTTTTTTCTCTCAGTTATGGAGTGAAAGTTTCTATTAAAGTATGGGGGGAAAATAACTAAATCTTGGTCAAGGCACGAAGTGCTTTCACTCCATGTGGAGTGAAACTCCCCCAAAATAATTGTGTGCACTCTGACTAGAATTTTGCTCCACTTGTGGAGCAAAAGTGCTTTCGCTCCACTTAGGGAGTGAAATCTCCTTCTTGAGAGCCATGAAAGTCAAAGTGCAAGAAATTCAAAATCATGGTCAAAGCTCCTATCGCTCCACCAGTGGAGTGAAAACTCTTGTCGCTCTACCAGTGGAGAAAAAGGCTCTGTCGCTACACCCAAGGAGCGACACCTAAATTAAAGGTACAAATCATCTTAAGTCTAAGGCCAAGGGTGCTTTTGCTCCACTTGTGGAGTGAAAGCATCTTCGCTTCACTTATGGAGCGAAAGCTGGCAAAAAAATGAGTTGAATATTCTAAGCGAGCAAGAAGATGCTTTTGCTCCATCTCTGGAGCAAAAGTGTTATTACTCTAGTTATAAGGCAAAACTCTGGGTGGGCCCTAGATACATTGAAAGCTACCCAAAATCGTAATTGGCTGCCCAACCGACCTCGAAGCTATGCTTCTGGTCGTCTGATCATGGTAGATCAAGGGAACCTTCTGCGTTTAATGCTAAGTTATCTACAAAATAAAATTTATGGTGTTAAGTCAGTTTCGGATCAAATATACCTAAGTAGTTGGGCATTAATGTTTTGAGAGGTATAATCCTCTATAGAAACTAGGATTTCAGTTGTAACTAAGGATGGACGATCTTTTCTAGAAAAGCAACTGTATATCTTGAAATCTGCTTCCAAAATATAGACTTCTAGTTTTGGTCTTGAATATTTTGTCTTTGTGTATGCCTTCTATCATGTTATTTCTATGAAGTTAGTCATTTTGTCATATGGCTTGAATTTTGTTTCTAGATTTAGTTTTTGGTGAAGGATTAATGCTAGAATACCCCTGGAGGTTATGCAGTTGAGAGGATTCAATGCCAGTTTCTATTAAAAGTTTATTGTTTTGATTGATGTTGGTTAAAGTGTTAGGCTGTGTATCATGCTTCATGTCCATCACCCTAGTATTTTAGGTTTTCGGTCTCTTTTCCCATTCCTTTCAATAATTTTCTTCTCTTTTTGCACATTCTCTAACCCTTATCTCAAAAAATCAATTTTAGTTTTAGAACCAGCCCTACTAAATATTGTCAAATAGGAAAAATTTTCCTTCAAAAATTCAATGCTTGGTAGCGGTCCTAGGGCGTTGTAGACTTAGAAAATCTATATCTAGATCGATTTGATTGCCAATAGTTTTTGGAACGCTCGGTGGGACCCAAATGTTCCACATCAAAAGCAATATTAAGAGTTTATTCATCTTATTGCAGTCAAATTTGAATATATAGTGACTCAGCTAAACTTAGACACCTTCGAATCTTGAAGACCAATTTAAAATATCACATCTTCATGCACACAAGATGGAGAGCTAAGAATACAGAAGAAGAAGTTGAGTTCTTTGAGCTTTATATCGATGCTTTGGTAGAACATTCTAGAGTGGTTCGGTCAAATATCCCATTAGACGAGACATATTTACAAGTAGCTATTGTTGCTTCATGGACTCCAACTCCTGATAGCACAACAACTAGCTTACCCCCAAATCTGCCAAATTCTTCAGTTCAACCAAGTTTTCAAGTGTTCTGTTTCAACCAGTTCGACCAACTCCTTCGGTTCAACCAACTCTTCCATTCCAAATGGCATAGCAAGGTGCTCCCAGGTAGTTCCCCGTATGGAATCATTCAGGACCTCTATCTTTGACAACTTAGAACCAAGTGTTGCCTACAATGTTGAAAGCTTTACCTACATTCGGTGGCATAGGAAAGACCGCCTACGAGCACGTCCAAGATGTCATTGCATTGGAAACCATTCACCACATCACGGAGGAAGATATAATGGTAAGGCAGTTGGTGCTTTTGTTGGGAGGTAAGCTCCTCTACTGGTACCGATCACTCCTAGCCAACACTATCACTTCCTGGAACCTATTAGTAGAGCAATTTATTAAAGGGTTCAATGAGGTAGCATACCCATTCTCACTGTTGCATCAGTTCACCACTATCCAGAGGCATCCTCTAAAGGAGATGCCGTACTTTAACATTAGGTTCTCTCAAACCTGGTAGAGATTCACTCCCAACCTTTGGTCCACCCTGGAGCAAGCAACATTCTACTACTTGAGATATTTTCATTCGAATATAAGCATGAGCATACGATATTCTAACATAAACACATTCCGTATCTTTTATGGGCAGGCACAGAAGGCCGAGGTTGACTTGATAGCTATCAAAAATTTGTCTCTAAAGGTGACTATATCGATTTATCCAGACTTTATCCAGAATATGTATCCCAGTGCGCCTTCGCAGTCAATGCCTGCACCTCCGATGTATCGTAGTCAATCCTAGGACCCAACCCCCAAAAATCAAGTAGCACCCACTCTACAATATTAGGCATCCACTACGTAATATCAAGCACCTACCATTCCTCAGCTTCCAGCTCTTATCCAATATCTGACATTTCCTGCATCGTTGGTGCCATTGCCATTATCCACACCCATGACTCAGACAGTTTTAAATGCAGACTAGGTCAAAGAATTGTAATATTTGTGGGTATCAATGAAGACGATGGTGAATCAGATGACCATCATGAGGAGGCAACAATATGACCAAAGCTTCCAGTCAAGGATATTCGCTCCCTCCTCGATCATTAGGGAGCAAGCCGCTTCTACCAGCAGGGCTCCTGAGAGAAATGCGACTATGTTGGAAAGTAGAGAAGTCGGTTCATCCGACAAAACTTATTGGTGCACCACGTGCAACAATGCGCACAGTGAAGAAACCTATATGGTACACCTCAACTATATTCAAAAACTGATCAATGGTGCTTATGATGATCAAATCAACATGATCAGGGAAGCTAGTCATAATTTCATGATACCTTCCATCGAGCATATCTCAGTCCTCACCAAGACTGGGAAGAAGCCTATTGAGGTAGATCCAACCTAGATGGATCCATTAAAGGTGTCGACTGCACCTAAGCCACGAAGTGAAAAGGCCCAATCATCGATGAGAGCTCCTAATCCAATGGTGACCTCAGAGTAGTCTAATTTACTGAAGGACTTCCTACCACCATGAGCTAGAGAAAGGGTTTTCCAACCCAAAGCTTCGACTTCTCAACCAGTAGTCGAGACGCGAGATCAAACCAGAGAGAAGTTGTGATACCCCTTGCTGACCAAGCCTCAAAGGGTATATGCCACACATTAGTACCAAAACACCTTCGAGTTTGAAAAAGAAGCAAAATAATTTGGCACTTCGATGTACAACATAATCAAAGAGATGAAAAAGATTCTTACCAAGGTAAGCCTTTATCACGCCCTCCAACTTCCTAGTCAAGTAGACCTCTTGTAGGAATATTTCAAGTCTACCAAATATAAGAAGAGTAAGCCAACACAGATGGTGTTTTCTCAGCCGCTGACAACTTCAGCCATAGGTAATAATATGCCCCCAACATTCTACCTTTCCATTCGAATGGAAGTATGGATCGTGCACAACTGCATGATCAACTCTGGCACCACAACGATCGTCATGCCTAAAGTAGTGTGTGACATCATGGGCATGGAGTATACCCAAAGTAGACCTGGTGTGCTACAACTATATGGGACTCCCATAAATATGGTAGGAGTGATCAAGGATGTTCTGATCCTCTTGCACAAAATATTGTAAGTCATGATCATCCAAGAGATCGTGGTAGTCGACCTTGAGCCATACTTCAGTATGTGCCTCTCGAGAGAATTCACAGCCAATTTTGGAGGCTACCTCTCCCTCGACTACTCACATTTAGAAATCCCTTTCAAGGGGAAGAAATTTAAGCTCTTCAATGAGAAGCCTATCAGTTTTCATGTTGAAAAACTTGAAGATGGAGAGAAAGGCTCAAACTCTGTCAACCTTATGATAGAAGAAATGTAATAAGTGAACCTTATGGAAGAATCTCTCAATGAACTCTGAGTTGAATATAAGTTTTCTATGACCAATTTTAATGCCAGCATTGGGACATAATTAGGGTGCTACTCACTTACAAATCCTAAAAAGGATGGAATAATAGTGCCTGAAGAAAATCCCCTGATATCTAATCAGTTGTGGAAACTTTTCTTTGATGGTACGCAATGCAAAAATGGTGTTGAAGTTGGTGTCGTTCTTATCTCTCCATTCGATGAAAAAAAGACTTACTCGTACAAGCTCGCATGGAGCTATACAAATAATGCAACAAAGTATAAGGCTTTGTACCTCGAACTCAAAAAAGTTGATAAACTCAGCATCAATCAGTTTTAGATGTTCGAGGATTCCAAATTGATCTGCAACCAAGTCACCAACAAGTTCATCTCAAAGCAGCACTATCCAAAAGCGTACCATAGAAATGTATGGTATTTTCTCGAATCCTTCACCACACTTAGCATCAAGTCAATTTCATAGGAGAAAAATAAGCTTATGAACATCTTGGCCTCCATTAGCACCTGGTTCTCACCAATGAATAATTTGATGCATAAGCAAAAAATGGTGAGGTTGATCTATGGACCTTTTGTACCTGATAAGGAGACCCACTGGCAAATATTCGACAATTATGAATAGCTTGTCAATTTTTTGGGTAATGAAGCATCCTCAATCAAAAATCGAACTCTGGATGAAGAAGACCGCAAGGGATTAATCCAATTAAAAAATAATCATATCCCCAAGGGTCTGATCACATTAGAAAGTCTGTTTTATCAAAATGATAGGTCTATCACCCATAATATCAAGGTAGACATCAAAGAGTTTGGAGACCTGTAGTTAGAGCCGAGGAAAGTTATCAAAGTAGGGGTTGATTTCACAGCCAAGGAGCTCCAACAGATTCACATCTTATGCAAGGAGTATCTGGATATCATTACATGGTGTTATCAAGATCTGAAGGGGTATGAAAAGGATGTTATCCAACACACAATTGAGATAGAAGAAGGGATAAAACCCTTCAAGCAAAAATAGAGGTCTGTCAACCCAAAGATCAAGATGATGATGAGAGCTAAGCTTTTAAATATGCTTGAAGCGAAGATCATATACCTGATAAAGCACTCCTCCTGGGTAGCCAACCTGGTCCCAGTTTGAAAGGAGGATGGGGACATCCTCTTGTGTATTGATTTTCAAAATATTACCCAAGCATCGCTCAAGAACCACTACCTGTTACCTCATATTGACCAGATTCTTCACGTAGTGGTAGGAGTGCAAAAAATCTCTTTTATGGATGGCTTCTTTGGCTACAACCAAATATGGGTCAAGGATGAACACCAACATAAGACTTCGTTCACCACCAAGTGGGGAACCTTCACCTATCAACGTATGCCCTTTTGTCTCTTGAACACCAGAGCGACTTTCCAAAGGGTAATGAACCTCGCTTTTGGTGAACTATTAAATCATGTCATCATGATCTACTTGGATGATATGACAATCTTCTCCCATAAGTAGAAGGAACATGACCTACTTAGGAAAAAACTGAAATGCCTCGCATCCTCTCCACCCAATTCAAGCAGAAGCTTCGTTCTAGTAGTGGGTATTGGACTTCATCAGGATCATCAACCCCACTTCCTCCACTGACCACAAATATATTTTAACCGCTATAAATTATTTCACCTGATGGTCGAAGGTAGTTCCAACCAAGTAGGCCAACCAAGACATGGTTATCTCTTTTCTTCAAGGGTTGATCACTTTTTTTTGTGTGCCTAAGGTGATTGTGTCTGATAATGGATCTCCTTTCACTCGTGTAAGGATCTACAAGTTTATAGTCAGGTATAGGATTTACTTGAAGATCTTGTCTAACTATTACCCGTAGGGCAATGGATTGGTGGAGTCTACAAATAATAACCTGCTACAAATTTCAAAGAGAGATCTGGTAGAGAATAAGCGAAGCTGGCATCTACTCTTAGACCATTCGCTTTAGGTTGACCGGATTTCCATCAAGCATTCAATTAAAACATCACCCTATTTGCTGGTGTATGGGAAAAATGCAGTCTTACCCACGCACATAGAGCTACCTCCATTGTAGTTACTTAAGTGGCTTGACAGTGAAGAAGGAAAATTTGACCTGATGGATGCAAGGTTAGTCCAGCTACTGTAGTTGGAATAAGATAGAGATAAAGCTTATGAAGCTTTCGTAAAGCATGTTGAATCCACCAAGGGCTAGTTCAGTAAAAGGACTTTTGATAGATCCTTCAGTGTCGAGGACTTAGTCTTAAAGTGGAATGAAAACAAGTCTAATTCGGGGAACCATGAAAAGTTTGATGCCTTCTCGAAGGGCCCATTTCAAGTCTTCAGTGTCAATCAAATCAACTCTTTCATCCTACAGTACATGGAGGGTTTTACTCTCTCGATTTCGGTAAACAACTTCTATCTGAAATCTTATCACCAGATGACTCTCGAGAAGGCTTAACAGTTTTACAGGTACGATCTTTTGTATATATGGAAAAAAATATGCTTTCGCTCCACTTAGGGAGCAAAAGATTTTAAAAATATATATAATAATAAAAAAAGAGCTAATAATAATTTACTTTCACTTCACTAGTGGATCGAAAGCCCCTTTCACTCCACTTGTGGAGTGAAAGTCTCCCCCTCCTTTATTTTTTGTCTTTATTTTATGTTATTCACTTTAAATTCATCCATCCTAAAAGCACCAAGCATCAAAAGGAGATTAGTTCAAAATTTTTTCTTGACCTAGCAAAGTGTTATAAAGTAGGGTCATTCAATGTCTCTATCCATGAAAACATACTCGCTCCATCGCATTCTGAAATGCGTCTTCCCATGGCGATTTCGAGAGTGCACCTCCTGAGAAGCATGCACCCCAAGGAGGATTTTCTTAGCCAGTGTCGTTATTCATCATTTATTAGGGTGATCTACCCGTACGAGGGCAAATCAGGGTCGCACGATTGCATGTACGATCTCCGCCTGCATTAACTCTTGGCCTTATCATTTAAGGTGGTATATTTGAAAGGGGTGCTATAACGAGAAAGGTTTGTTGGACTCATTTCATGCCCTTCATTGCAGTTGTATTTTTATGCAGTCCTTGTGCCCTATAGTTTTTGGAGCATTCATATATGCAAGAGTTCAAATCATGATAGTTCATTGGAATACATGGGCAAGCAAAGTGGGGATCATACAGAAAATGTGTCCAAGGGAAAGGCAACATCCTCGAAGCAGAGTGACTTGATGAAGTCACGAAAAAGTGTGAAGAAGTCGATAAAGTTAACATTGCCTGAATATGACCTCTTCAGACTTTGGGAGTGCCTGATGATGTATAAATACATTGAAGAATTACGACAGGATGTCGAGAAGGCATTCCAAGAAAACCTGATTGGAAATGCATTAGTGGTTGTTCGTCACTCACACCTGTTCTTCTACATGTGCATGCCCGTGCATAATTACCCAGAGTTTGTGTGGGCAATTTTGTAGTTTTATGATACCCAAAAAAAAACTATGTGAGATTCTAGTGGGAAGACGTTTCCCATTATGGTTGATACTGTCCGAGAGGATTTTTCTTGTAGAGGGAAACCCTCAATTGATTTACTCCTTAGGAAGATCACAAGTTCTAAGCAGAGCAATAGGTATTAGCCCATACCTCAGATGTGTTGTTTCATGGGGGAGCAGTTAGGAATAGCACCATCATCTAGGGAGCTTCCCAAATTACCTAAGCACCTAACATATTTCATGCATCGCGATATTTATTCTATTCTAGCCCGGGTGATGGGGCTCTCTACCGACGCCATAGTCTACGACTAGCAAGTGTCCATGGTCGAGTCCATTTTTCATAGTGAGATTTATTTCTCGTTCAAGATGTAGCCAAATACCATTCCAGTTTTCTTTGACTGGATAGAATGGGTGGCACAGTAGATGCACCTCATATTATCCTACTTGCATAACCATAAGGATGATCAATTCAGGCATTGTTCCTCCTTTGCATGGTATTTCTTTTACCACCTGCATGAGCACTTCCCCTTCATCCCCAAGAACCATACTGATGAAGAAGGCAAGGCATTGCCAGTCTATATCTAGACACAAAGTTTATCCAGAGATGAATCATACTATAATTTTAATCAATTTTTCTTGGGGTTGACACTAAAGCTGATCTATGGCCACTACGAGCGATTTCCCATGAAAATGGGAGAAAAAGTGGTGGACGCAAAGTGGGGAGATGTTTTATTGCTCACCCAGGGCTTGGTGATCAAAATTTTTGGGTTCACAGAGAAGCCTTTCCTGTTACCCTACTATGCCACGCTGTACCTATTTACCCTGGAGTTCTCCTGACAATGCGATTTCACCAACGAGTCGTACGGGAAAGACAGGGGAAAAGAGCACACATGTCCTATGCCCTTCAAGTTCAAAGCCATCAAGGTGATGCAATGGGGCTAGAACATTGTCCTTTTAGTGATGTTGTATAACTTCGAGTTGCTTCGGCTCCCCCAACGCTAGAAGTATGACCTACGTAACATATTTTGAGATTTCATTGGAGCAAAGTCCTATTGGCAATTGAACCAACCTAGATATAGGTTTTCTAATTCTAAAGCACCCTAGGCCCACTACTAAGTGTTGAATTCCTGAAGGAAAGGAATGTCCTCCATGGTAATCTCCAGTAGAGCTGGTTTAAAAAATAAAAAGGGGGGATTGGAGATAAAGGATAGAAAGATATTGAAATACATGAGAAATGATGAAAAGAAATGGGAAATGGCCAAAGACCAAAAATTTGGGGTGATGGATCGGAAGCACGATAAATAGCCTAACTACTTGAACCAACAAAAATCAAAACAATGACTTTTAATAGAAACCAGTATAAAATCATTAGAACTGTGTAAACTCCAGCAAGTATTCCAAGGACCAGTACTCTATCAAAAGTAAAATCCAGAAAAAAAAAAATTAAACTATATAATAAAGGGACTAATTTAATAGAAACCACATAATAGAAGTCATACACAGAGATTGAGAGCTCGAAATGAAGCCAGAAGCATTTATTTTGGAAGCAGATTTCAAGTACACAGCTGCTTTTCTAGCAGAAGTTATCTATATAAATTACAAAAAATAAGTCATCTTTTATAGGAGAAATCTACTGCTTAAAACATTAATATCTAACTACTTCAAAAGGGTAAATTCAATTCCGATGGTAGCCAAAAATAGTCAACTTTTAGCCCTACTGATAACTTAGTATTGAAAACAGAAGGTTCTAACAATGACTTGAACAGTCAATCTGGAATTACAGGTAACTTATTTTCAAAGTTAGAAGGTTTCGACGATGATCCATGAATGGGCGGTCTAAAATGTATCCTGGGAGTAGGTGCAACCATAAAACGCTGAATGGGTCCTGTATTCCCCTATCTAATTATTCTTACTTGATTTATATTCAGTCTAGAGAAGCGCTCCCTTGTGGAGTGCTTTCCACTAAAGTGCTCCCTTGTGGAGCGCTTTCCACTTAAGTGCTCCCTTATGGAGCGTTTTCCACTAAAGTGCTCCCTTGTGGAGCACTTTTCCTTTCATACTTAGTCATTTTACCAACTTTCACTCTTTAGCTCTTGGCCCTGCTAGCCGAACAATTTCTTAAACAGGAAAACTTACCCAAATCAAAATACTGGAAATTACGGCTACATGGACAGAAGATATTTTTCAAGTGTTAAGGAAGAATCTATAAGTGGATTGCACATGCTAAAACATTCATAATTTTACATGCAACACATCAGGAAAAGTATAGAAACGTAGAAAAAATACAGAGAAGATAGGAAACCATGCAATGCATTACATACAGTTTTTTAGAAGAACTATTGGTGGAAGCGCGACAATATAACAAAACTTTAACCATTTTTAATGGGAAAAATAGAAGTTTTACAATGAATGACTCCAAATTGTATACAAAAGGAAAAAATAGCAATAGTGTGACAAAATTGGTAACACATCTGACGACTCATGGGGCATTGAGCTTATCTCAATGTAGAGATCCCAACTTTTATCCTTGGGCATCAGAGTCCTCCTTCTTCTCCGAGTCTTCGGGCTATCTCTCTAATTTTTTATCACTGTCGTTGGCCCCTTCATCTGAACTCGTAGACTCTTTAGACCTTGAACTTGCCTCACTGTCTGTTTCTTCGATCTTTGAACCTGTCTCTCCAGTCCCTGAACCTACAGTACTATTTGTTCCCTTTTCTTCATTTTGTCTATCTGTTTGAGGGAGATATTGTTTCAGCGACCTTTTGAAAATTTGCTTGTATACCGTTGAAGCATCAATCCCTCTCTCCAAAGGAAAATTTGACTGTTTTTCTAGCTCTTGTATCAAGCAGCAAAACATTTCTATACGCTCGACATCAGCAAACTCCAGTACTATGTCAAACTCTATCAAGCAAGATTGAATATGGGCATATTTGGCCATGAGGAGTATTATTTGGGCACCAAAATTGAAGGCTTCCAAAGTGTCAAGATCTGAGGCATTAAAGATGAAAGCAGTCCACAAATGCTCCAACTCCTAAATTTATGTAATAGGTCCCTCTGAATCTGTGAAACCTGGGACACCAATTTTAACCAAGGTATCGAAATATCACAATGATATATCACGTTCCTACATAAGAGAATCTAAAATCAGGTGAGCTTTCTTTTCCAATTCAACTTTGGTGAAGAAATAGTGCAAAGCGGTTTTTACCATTGCCAACGATCAAGCCAAGTCGCTCATAAGGGCAAGGCAAAGAGGAACATCTTCAATCTTCCTAAGCTGGGTGGCTAGATCTAGCCAATAGTTAACATCCGCCTGGGCGGACTCCAAGATGTGTCTACCGATAACCATCACCTTATGTGCTTCTCTAAAGAATGCAAAGACTGTAATATCCTTTGCTACTTTCACTGGGAAATCCTGCAGGAAGTCTAGGCACGTCTCCTTGAGGTGCTCCCTGAAAGGAAGAACAGACTACTCATTTTTCTCAAACAATTGGTCCTGTAATTCATTCCTTTGGATAGTGAGCGCCTGTATTTTTTGGTTAGCTTTGGTGATCTTCCTAATGTGATGATCGTGTAATTTTGATGCTTCTTTGCTCTCATATTCAAGTAACTAAATATTTTCTTTCAATTCTTCAATCTCAGCTTCCAGCGCTTTAACCTCTTTTTTTGGACTGGGATTGTAACGCTTCAATTTGTCGCCTCTTTGTAGATAGGGACTCTTCAAGCTCATCAATTTTGGACTGTGCTCTAAAAAAGTGGCCCTTGTAGTACTCTCCATGAGCGTAGATGAAGCCCATACAAATCTGTACATCACCCATTTTTTTGCAGTATCCATTTTGGCAACATCCTCCTCAATGTGGCAGATGGCATAATCGAGTGGGGTCATCTCCCCCAAAGGTTTCTGCACTAGTGGTATTTTTTCAATGGTGTGTAGCTTCATTGTATCTGGATCGATTATGCAATCCTTTTGAGCTTGCACTAGGACCTGCAACTCCTTTTGATCCCTCATATAGCGCATCATGTTGGAACAAGCTTTTTGGATACTCTGTGCAACTGTGAACTGGTTAGATGTCTCCAAATTAAATTCCAATGGTTCTTGGATGCCAATCCTATACAGTGGAGTAAAGGGGAGAAGTGGGATACTGGATTCAAAACTGGTCATCACATGGGAAGCCAAATGGGAAGCGACTACGCTAACCATCGAAGTTGTTTGGGTAGCAAAAACCAAAAAAATGGGTTGGGGCATTGAGAAACCAACAACAAGGGGCATGATTAAAAGTGGATTGAGCTCCCTGGTATCAAAGATGTCAGTAATGTGCTCGGATGAGCCAGAAACAGGGAAGCTAAAAGAAGAAGGGACTGAAAAAGCATTGGGGGTTTCAGCAAAAGGTGTGAATATTCTAGATGAGGGAAGAGATTTTTCTAGGGTGACTGAAGAGCTAGGAAGGGTAGACTCAGGCAAAGGAGGAACACTTGATACTAGAACCTTTGAGACTGGTATTGTGATAGTATTTTCCATATGTCGAACAAGTGCATATAGAGGTTGGAAAAATCTAATAGTGGGGATGAGGAAGAAGGAACAAAAAGGGATAAATGTGTACCTTGGAGCTCCATGATAAAAGGACCCTTGAAATATGTACCCAACACTCCCTCCTTCTCTTCCATGTTTTCTTCAATTGTCTAGCATTGTGTCTTCGCCTACCTGCTCGTCATGTGTGGCGACGTGCTCTTCATCCACACCTTTGCACTTCTCAACCCCATCAGATACAATTATTTTTGTTGAGGCTATCGCATTTTTGACAACGTCTTCCTGGGTAGGCTTAGATGGAGCCTGAACAATTGCCTTGAAGCGGCCTCTTTGTGGCTGGCTGCAAAAAAGGTGCCTTAGACTTTCTCTTTAGGGGGCGCTCATCATATGGTGAGACATTAGGCTCTTCTCTTCATTATATAATGATGCGTCCAAGATGGCCTTGTCCTTGCCCTGCACTTGCCTTGGATGCGCCAAGTTGTCCACTTCATCGGGGCTGCATTCGCCTTGGGGAACAATATCAACAAATGAGAAAGGTTGATAAGTCTTAATGTTATTGTCATAAAATGATGAGAACGTATCATCAACCGCCAGTGCACCATACGAGGATGCCTTATCATTGTGGACCCTCATGATCCACCGTTGCTAGATTTTATGATCAGTCCAATTTGGGTGCTTGACTTTCATTTTGGCAATAATAGCCCTAGACAACCTCTGCTCCTGATTGATAGTTGGATTGTACTCAGTCTCTATAGTGTAAAACTCTAGCCATAGGGACAAAAATGTCATCTCATCCACATGACATTCTAGCTAGATACCGAGTGGATTATTATGTTGTTTCTCCATATCAAAATTGGGACAAGAATGGAAAGATTTTACCATGAGGTTTTTTTTAATGATACCACGTGGATTTAATTTCCAATGGTGGGGAAGCTCGACCAACCCATAATATGAATGCGTTATTGTCAAAACAATTTTTTTACCACACTATGTTATCTTAAAGCCCCTAAAATCGAAAGGAGTAGAGACTATTACTCTTCTACCCCGGGCTTTCCCTTATTCTTCATTTGTATGGTCAAGCTATCGGGCAACCTCCAAGGAGAACAGATAGGGCGTGGTGTAATAGGGCACCAGAAAAGGCTTTTCTGTAAACCCATATACTCTGACAACCAGGACTTGGGTGAGCAAAAAAGTGTCTCCCAACTGCTCATCTACAACTTGGTTCCTTAAATCCATTGGAACCCGGTCACATTGGCCATATATTATCTTCAACGTTGGCCCGAGGAAAATTTGGTTGAAGATGTAGTAAGACTCATTTCTGGATAGACTATTCGTCCAGAGATAGACTGGCAAAGGGTTGTCCTCTTTGTCTGTCTGATTCTTCGTTATGTAGAGGAACTTTTCATGCATATTCCAGAAGAAGTACCACACCAACAGGGATGAGAGTCTAAACTATTCATCCTTAGGGTTAGAGCACCAGATATGGGCTAAACATCCATGCAATTGTTGTGCTATGAACTCTACCCAGTCATAAGAAATTGGAATAGCACCCAGTCCCACTTTGTAGGGAAAATAAATTTCATTTTCCAATATGTCTTACGCCATAGAAACCTGCTAATCAGATACCTACTCATTCGTCGAAATTCCTGATACATACGCTAGTATGGAATAAATATCACGATGCATGAACTCAACCAGGGATTTCAGGAGCTAGGGAAATTCACCTGGTGCTACAGGATTCCCTAGTTGTCCCCTCATGAAATGTTGCATCTTCGGTGTCAGCTGGTATCTGTCACTTTCTTGATCTGTGTGTATCTTCCTTGGAATAAACTTAGGCGAGTGCTTTCTCCCACAAGCAAAAGCCTCTTAGATAGAGCTAGCTGTAATGGCAAATAATGCTTTTGCCTAAGCATTCATAACCATTCTTGACTGGGTGTCGTAGAACAGCGATATGACCTTTATGAATTTCATGCATTTATGCACTATCATGCATACATAAAATATAGATACGAGTGGTAAACAACATACAATAGATTCATGGTCGGGGCTTCTTTGTGCGCTTCTTCAACATCCAAGCGCAATCGCTCCACATCCTTGTGGGTGTCTAGGAAATCTCGATACCAAAATAGGGGATGATGTGGGGCTGTTAAATCTACTGCCTTCTTCTCCTGCTTTCATGTCTTCTTTGGTTTTTCTAAACCCGAAGCCCCAATCTGTGCCACCTTTTCTTTGGGTTCTCTTTCCTTTTTATCCTTTTTCTCAGCCCTTTTGCTTTCTTTATCCATTTTTGTTGTAGAAATTAATGTAATTCACACTTCAAAAGTGATTGTTCTCTAAACGAACGTTGGGTGCAATGGCAAAGAAGAATATGGAAATACTCCAAGTGAAAAAAAATTTAAGGAGCCCACCACCTTATAGCATCAAATTTTAGTCGGACATATTTTAATACAGAGCACTTGAAGTTAATGCTGGTAGAGAACATGCAGGAAAGTGTGTGCCTTGAATTACCCACATGTTGGTGGTTGCCTTTTGGAAATGACAAATAATGGCGATGGATATGGACATTCCCTTGGGGCACGAGCTACTTATTGGGAAGGGTGTCGATACTAATTTGCATGGAGGGCACACTTTGGCTAATGGGGAGGAAACTGCTTTGATTGGGTAGCCATACGGCTCTCATTTTTTAAAGAAAAAATTGTGCTTCTATGGTTAGGGTTTGAAAATGATCCTTCCATAAAAGCTCTTATCCTTTTATGACACTTGGCATGATCTGGGCAGACAACTTAGGATAAAACAAAAAATAACTTTTCCCTTGAGCGCTTTCGGCTTAAGCGCTCCCCGATGGAGCGCTTTTCCCTTGTGTGCTCCCTTGTGGAGTGCTTTTGGCTTAAGCGCCCCCTGGTGGAGCACTTTTACCTTGGGCACTCCCTTTTGGAGTGCTTTCGGCTTAAGCGCTCCCTGGTGGAGTGCTTTTCCCTTGAGTGCTCCCTTGTGGAGTGATTTCGGCTTAAGCGCTCCCTAGTGGAGTGCTTTTCCCTTGAGCACTCCCTTGTGGAGCGCTTTCAGCTTATCAGAGGAAGGCTATTTTTTTTTAGAGAAGAGAGGTAATATTATGAGGCAAAAGAGAAAGGATTGCTTTGTAAAAAATATTCCCGCCCTTACCAGAAACAAGACTAATTGCAACTATCTCATCTTGGCTAAAAAAATCTAACTATACAAACATTTTAAAAGAAACTATATACACAAGAAATACCTGGAGGATTAGTGATCTTTATCAAAGCTTGGCAGATGATAAGTTTTCAGAAGAAAGGCATTCACCGTAATTGGGAGAGTGAAACCCTCCATATCTTAGAGAATGAAAGAGTTGATCTGGTTAACTCCAAAGATTCAAAAAGGGCCTTCCCAGAAGGCATCAAACTTCTCGTGGTTCCCTGGATTGGATTTGTTTTCATTCCATTTTAAAACCAAATCCTCGATGTTGAAGGCTCGGTCAGAAGTCATTTTCCCAAACCAACTTTTGGTGGATTTGGCATGCTTAGATAAGGCTTCGTAGGCTTCTTCCCTTTCTTCTTCCAACTGCAACAACTGTGCCAACCTTCCATCCATCGGATTGAATTGACCTTCTTCAGTTTCGAGCCACTTAAGCAACTTCAATGCAAGTAGTTCAATGTGTGTAGGCAAGACTGCATCTTTTCCATACACCAATGAGTAGGGCAATGTCTTGATTGATCGTTGGATAGAAATTTGGTCGGTCCAAAGTGATTGTTCCAAGAGTAGATGCCAACTTCGCTTATTTTTTAACAGCGCCCTCTTCAAAATTTGCAACAGGTTTTTGTTTGTGGATTTTTATAGCCCATTGCCCTATGGGTAATAGTTGGACGAGGTTTTCAAATATATTTCATACTTGATTGTCAACTCACAGATCTTTACGTCGGTGAAGGGGAGCCATTATCTGACATAATGGCTTTAGGTACACCAAAGCAAGTGATCAGCCCTTCGAGGAAGGAGATGACCACGTCTTGGTTGGCCTGCTTGGTCAGAATTGCTTTTGACCACTGAGTGAAGTAGTCTGTGGTGGTCAAAATGTATTTGTGATCGATGGAGGATTTGGGATTGATGACCCCAATAAAGTTGAGACCCCATTGTTGGAATGGAGATTCCACTTGGATGGGGTGAAGGGGAAGAGATGCATTTCTAGTTCTACCCGAGTAGTGTTGGAAATTGTCACAGTGTTGACTGGCCTTGAAGGCATCAAAAAAGAGTATGGGCCAATAGTAACCTGCTTTTATGATCTTCAATGCCATCGATCTGCCTATGAAATGACCTCCTAAAATCTCGGAGTGAAATTCTTCTAGGATTTTTGTCTTCTTTGATTCCTTAATACATCTCAGGAGAACTCCATCAATGTTTTGATAAAATAGTTCATTGAGTGTTGGGATGTACCTACCAGCTTATATATGAAATCTCCTTCTTTGCAAAGTGTTGAAGTGATACGAGCATCTGCCTGTGTCAAAATACTTAACCAGATCATCTGTCCAATCTGGACTACCGACTGACAAATTAGCGAGATTGTCGTCGGGGGTAGGATTGTCTAAATCAGGATTTGCAACTTCAGCTACGACATTTTTGGCCAACTCTTGGCATAGTGCTTTGTCTATTACCAGCTTGGTGGGGCGTATCTAAATTTCAAACCCTTGGATCTTGGTGACCCATCTGGCTCTCCTATTTCCCAGCTCACATTGAATGATAAAATTTCGGATGTTTGGGTGTATCACGTACACTATCGTCTTGCTTTGAGAGACGAAATATCAGAACTTCTGAAGAGACCTCATCACTGCGTGCACTTGTTGTTCAATAAAAATAAACTTTTCTTCGTGAGGCTAGATTATGTGGTTGAGAAACACTATGGGGTGCTCATTTTTGTCTTCGTCTTCCTATGTCAGAACAACGACGTAGCTCTCTGGCTCCCCAACTACATATAGGATAAAATATCATGAATAATCAGGATTTATGAGGATGGGAGCTTAGGCGATGCGCTCTTTAATTTTTTAAAAAGCCTACCTCTTTTCATCTATCCACTTGAACTCGACATCCTTCTTTAGGAGCTCGGCCATCGACTTTATTACTTGGGCAAAGTCAGTGATGAAATTCCTGATGAAGTTTATCTATTCGATAAAGGACTGTAGGGTCTTTTTATTTACTAGTAGTGGGAGGCGAAAGAGTGCCTCAGCTCGAGTAGGATCGATTGTTAACCCCTTTTTAGAGATCAAATGTCGGAGTAGCTTTCCTTCTTTCACTGCGAAGATAGATTTCTTGGGGTTGATGGAGACCTCGAACTCTCGGTATTTTTCAAAAACTTGTCGTAAATGTAGGCCATGCTCCTCCCTCTTATGGGAGAAGATTGTCATGTCATATAAATAAATTACGATGACATGATTCAACAATTCACCGAAGGTGAGGTCCATCACTCTCTGGAAAGTTACCTCGACATTTGAAAGGTCGAAGGGCATGCATTGGTAGGCAAATGTTCCCTACTTGGTGGTGAACACGGTCTTATGTTGGTCTTCATCCTTGACCTAGATCTAATTCTCGCTAGAGGCACATACTAAAGTATGGCTCCAAGTCGACCACCATGATTTCCTAGATAACTGTAACCTGCGACATCTGGTGGAGTTGGATGGGGACATCCTTGATAATCCCTACTATTTTTACTGGAGTTTTGTCTAGCTACAAGACTTCAATATTGCTTCGGGTGTACTCCATGCCCATGATTTCACATATTTATTTGGTCATGACGATCGTTGCAATGCCTGAGTTGATCATGCAGTTATGCACAACCCATCCCTCCATCCGAAGGGAAAGGTAGAATGGTAGGGGCCAATTATTACCTATGGTTGATGTGGTTAAAGACAAATATTGTCTGCGTCGACTTACTTTCTTTATCCTTAAAGGATTTGAGGAACTCCTACAAAATATCAACTTGACCTGGGAGTTGGAGAGCATTGTAGAGGCTTACCTTATCCGAAGACCTTTTCATTTCTTCGATGATGTTGTACGTTGAAGATCTCGGTTCTCCTACTCCCTTTGTGGGCTCATACGTCTTTCAATACTGTTGTGTGGCATCTACCCACTGGAACTTGGTCAGAGAGGGATATCTAAGTTTTTCCCTAGCCTCATCTTGTGTGTCTTCTTGTGGCTGATAAACTGACGCTTTGGGCTGGGGGACCTTCTCTTTAGCATGAGGTAGCAAGTGATCCTTCAGTGAACCAGGTGGCTCTAAGGTTACCGCTAGATTGGAGGCTTTCACTGAAGGTTATACATTTTGGTACGATGACTTGGGTGGTGTTGGTACCTTTAGTGGCTCCATCTGAGCCGGATCTGCCTCAATAGCCTTCTTACCAACTCTAGTGAGGATCGATACTTGCTCGTCATAAGACGTCATACAATTATGACCAGCCTCTCGAATTATGTTGACTTGCTCATAAGCGTCACCATACAATGTCTGAACATAGTTTAGGTGCACTATGCAAGTTTCTTCATTGTGTGGATCATTACAAGTGGTGCACCAATATGCCAAGTCTGAAGCATTAGTCTCTTCGCTATTCATTACAGTCGAATTTCTTTTAGGCTATCGATGGGCATATGATGCCTGCTCTTTCATGATTGAGAGAGGAGGAAATATTCTCTGGTGAAAGCCTTAGTCGTCATGCCTCTTCCTCATGACAGTCATCTGATTTGGCATAGTCTTCATGTAAGTCTTCACCTCTTGTAGCTCCTTGGCTTGGGCCTCGTTCATAGCTACCTGATTCACGAATGCCTGACTTGCGAATAATGATAATGGAGTCAGTGGTGTAGGCAGTGCAAGATACTGGATAGGAGTTGGTTTTTGGGGAACTGTAAGTACTTTATATTATGACATAGGTGTTTGGAATTATGGAGTGGGCATCGTCTGATACTGAGAGGATGGGTTCCATGGTTGATGGGGATACGTCTAATGCATAGGTAAAGCAGATGCGCTTGGGTACATATTTTGCAAAAAATCTAGATAAATCGGGGTTGTCACCTTAGGAGGTAACTTCCCTATAGCTATTAGGTCGACCTCTACCTTCTAGGCCTGCTCATAAAAAGTATGAAATGCATTGATATTAGCATGTTAGATGCTCATACTAATATCTGAGTGGAAAACACTTAAGAAATAAAATACGGCTTGCTAGGGGGTGGGTCGAAGGCTGTTTGTGACTCTTTGTTAGGTTCTTACGAACCTAAAATTGAAGTCAACAATCTCTTCCTGAGGATACCTTTGAATAGTGGTGAATTGGTGCAACAGAGAGAAGGGGTCTACTTATTCATTGAAACCTCGTATCAGTTGTCCAACCAGTTGATCCCATGAAGTAATGGTGTTGGGCGAGAGTGACCGATACCAATAAAGAAGCTTACCTCTGAGTGAAATAACCAGCAAGTGCTCTCTTGTGGAGCTCTTTCCACTAAAGCGCTCCCTTGTGGAGCACTTTTCCTTCCATACTTACTCATTTTACCAACTTTCACTCTTCAGTTCTTGGCCCTGCTAACCAAACAATTTCTTAAATAGGAAAACTTACCTAAATTAAAATACTGGAAATTATGGCTACATGGAAAGAATATATTTTTCAAGTGTCAAGGAAGAATCTATTAGTGGATTGCCCATGCTAAAACATTCATAATTTTACATGCAACACATCAGGAAAAGTATAGAAACGTAGAAAAAGTACATAGAATATAGGAAACCATGCAATGCATTGCATACAGTTTTTTAGAAGAACTGATGGTGGAAGCATGACAGTATAACAACACTTTAACCATTTTTAATGGGAAAAAGAGAATTTTTACAATGAGTGACTCCAAAATGTATACAAAAGGAAAAAATAGCAACGATGTGACAAAATTGGCAACAAGTCCTTTCACTATTGCTCTCACACTGATATTTTCGTATAATGAAAAAACCCTACAAGACACGATTTAGAGTGGCACATTGATGAGATGGTGCCCTTGCCCCCCTGGCACAATTTTTACACCATAGATATTGAATTAGATCTAGCTATCAACCTAGAGCAAAGGCTCCCCAAGGATGTGTACCAGGCAATGAAGGCAAACTTCCAACATTGGTCAAATCACAAGATAAAAGAGTGGTTGATCATGAGGGTCCATAATAACAAGATGCTCTCTGACTACCCAATGGTGTTGGATGACAAATTCTCCATGGTCTATGATGAAAGCATGGACACCTATCGGTCCTCCTCATTTTTTGAGATCGTACCTCGAAGCACACAAAGCCCCGATGAAGTGGATGACCTGGCAGCGAAGAAGCACTTAATGCTAGGAAAGGGCAAAGTTGTCTTTAGTGGTTCGCAGTTGGCTAGAGAAAGTAGGTCATCACCTTCTAAGAAGCAGAGAACTCTCCCAAAGAGAACAGCTGAAGAGACACCTCTCTCATAGCAAGCAATAAAGAGGTCGTGAACCAGTTCTCAAAGGCCCTTTAGAACGAGCTCTTCTACGACACCTGAAACCCCTCCATCGAGCACTCCCGAAGCACCTATTGCGGAGCACTTAGAAAAATAGAAAGGAGAGGTGGAGGTGATTGACGTCGAGGCGATGGACGTGGAGGAGAGAGAAGACCCAAAAATGTAGCATACCACTTCCTCGGCTCCTTTGATCATAGAGCTGGAAGGTATGCATTCACTTTTGTCTCTTTCTTCTTCCCTCTCTGTTGTAGTTGTTTCCTCAATGACTAAAACCCTAGTCATCCCCTTTGTTTCTCTTTCGCTACCCCATTCCACAGTCGCTGGCATACCGGTTTCCCCAGCCCTTTCATCACCTTCAATTGCATTCGCATCCTTTTGCAATGCACCTTAACACCTTCATATTTTCTGCGCCTGTTAGCCTTTCTTTCTCTGTCTCAAGAAACCCTATCGTTGATATTTTTCTCATCATAGAGATAAACCCATTTTCCCTTTCACCACCCTCTACTACCATGGCATCAGTTGCATCTGATGTTTCAACACCAAAGCCCACTATCTCCATAGTCATTGTCCCGCTTCCCCTCCTATTTCCCATGTTTTGTCTAGAATTGAGTTGTAGCTTCCTTTCTTTCCTTATACGCCAATCCTGGCAATCCAAGAGTCGCTCAAGTATGAGTTGGAGATGGTGCAGCACCTTGCAACTACAGAGAGCATTTGCAAGGTGCATCATAGTTCATTGCGTTGGTTGAGGGACAATATAAATAAGGAGGCGTAGTCTTTGGCACAGGCTGAGAAAGTGTATATTATCAACCTAGATAGGATGCAGCTCCATACGGTACAGAAGATACCAATTGTTCAAAATCCCTTGAGGAAGAGGATACTGACTAAATACACTTACCGCCATATTGTGGAGACATTCAGTCGAAATGGGCTCCGTCTATTTCCATGGCGAACACTACAAGGAGCGCTTCTTTGAAGCGTAAGCCAAGAACTTTGAGCTTGAATAGGACTTGGCAAAAGCGAGGAGACAGCTTGAGATGCTTGAGTCTGAAGTTGCGTAGCTGAGGTAATGCGTGGTTTCACTAGAGGTGGAGGTCGAGGAGCATTCCAAGGTGCACGATCAATATTCCAAGGTGAGTGCCCAAGCAAACCATCAGGTGTAGACACTGACCGTTCAGATCTAGCAGTTGTAGGTTGAATTAGCAAAAAATATATCATAGCCTATCATGTTCTCTAGGGAACACATCAAGGAGATGTGCCTGTAGTTACTGGTAGTTTTCTCGGTGATATCTATGTGGGGAGTCACGATCTTAACCTTTTTTAGAGAGGTGTAGGAGGTAGTTACCGCTGGAAAATCTATTCTAGAAGCTGCTCAAATAGACATTGATCTTTGGTTGGACTTAGCCATGCAGTTGCAAAAAATTGAGAATGTGGATACCCACCTTACTCCCATGAGAAACTGGCTCAATCTTGGGCAACAGTGAAGATGACCCTGCACTCCTTCACAAAGCTCAAGTTGATCAAGGAAGCTCATAATCTCTCAGGCATCCTTGATCAGGAGAGATATGTTTCACTGCAGCCCTTTAACACCCTCGCCCAAATTGGCATCCCTAGATTCACAAACATTGAAGGAGATATTCCACCACTCGAGGAGTTAATGTCGATTTAGGCGGTATTTGTCAGTAGTGCCTCAGACATCGACGCTTTGGAGGATCTAATTTTAAATGCACAAGTGATGCCTTTCATGGCCAAATATGCCCAAATTGAGTCTTGCTTGCAGGAGTTCGATCGGAGGCTAGATCTGGATGATATTGAGCAAATTGAGACCTTCCGTTACCTAATACAGGAGCTTCAAAAATAGCCAACCTTTTGCCTCAACCACTAGATCGATGCTTCCGCGGTGTACAAGCATGTGTTTAAAAGCTTTATGGATAGATTTCTCCCCCATTCGCATGAGCTAGATCTCGAGGAAGAGATAGAAGGCAACCAAGAAAAATGGAGGAAGCAAAAGGTGAGTGAGAGGAAGAAGAGGAAAAGGACCAACTTAAAGAGATACCAGAGAGCAACAGTGAGTAGTTTGAGGATGTTGAAAGTGAATATGACTCTGCAACCCAAGAATAAGTCCTGGGATATTTACATTAAGGCAGGCTCAATACCCCGCGAGTCGCCAGAGATGTTGGCCTTTCTGCCATATTTTATAAAATCTAAGTTATATGCAGTTTTGGGAGTTAATAATTGTAAAACTTATATTTTTCCATGAAAAATGGTTAAGATGTTATGTTTTTTGTGTTTTCACCAGATGTCTCTTTTTTACTCAAAATTGTTCTCTTTTGAATCCTATGATTTCTCTGGTTTTTCTGTGCATTTCCTATCATTTTGCATGTAAAATTATAAACGTTTTAGCATGGAGAGATGTTGTGGATAAATTTCTTGCTTAAGTCTAGTTTTTGCAAATCATTTCGATCTTTAAATGTGGTGACATTTTCTAGGACTTAGATGATTTTCAAAGAATGTTTCCCTTTTGAACGCAAGTAAGAGGCACTTTCGCTCCACTTGTGGAGCGAAAGTGTTTTTGCTCCCAATTATGGAGCGAAAGTGTTTTTGCTCCCAATTATGGAGCGAAAGTTCCTATTAAAGTATGGGGAGCAAACAACTAAGTCTTGGTCAAGGCACGAAGTGCTTTCGCTCCATATGGAGCAAAACCCCCCAAAAATAATTGGGTGCACTCTAACCATACTTTCGCTCCACTTAGGGAGCGAAAGCTCCTTCTTGAGAGCCATGAAAGTCAAAGTGCAAGAAAGTCAAAATCATGGTCAAAGCTCTTGTTGCTCCACCCAGGGAGCAACACCCAAAGTAAAGGCACAAATCATCTTAAGTGTAAGGCCAAGGGTGCTTTCGCTCCACTTGTGGAGCGAAAGCATCTTTACTCCACTTACGAAGCGAAAGCTGGCCAGAAAATGAGTTGAATATTCTAAGCGAGCAATAGGATGCTTTCACTCCATCTCTGGAGTGAAAGTGTTTTCGCTCTAGTTATGAATCGAAACTCCAAGTGGGCCCCAGATACAACAAAAGTTGCCCAGAACCGTCGTTGGATTCCCAACCGACACCGAAGTTGCTCTTGGTCATCCGATCATGGTAGATCAGGGGAACCTTTTGCATTCAATGCTAAGTTATTTGTAAAATCAAATTTATGATGTTAAGTCAGTTCTAGATCAAATATACCTAAGTAGTTTGGCATTAATATTTTGAGATGTGAAATCCTCTATAAAAACTAGGATTTCAGCTATAACTAAGGATGAACAATCTCTGCTAGAAAAGCAAATGTATATCTTGAAATCTGCTTCAAAAATACAGACTTCTAGTTTCGGTCTTGAATCTTATGTTTTTGTGTATGCCTTTTATCATGTTATTTCTATTAAGTTAGCCATTTTGTCATACAACTTGAATTTTTTTCGATTTAGCTGTTGGTGAAGGATTAATGCTGGAATACCCCTGGAGGTTATGCAATTGAGAGGATTCAATGTCAGTTTTTGTTAAAATTTTATTGTTTTGATTGTTGTTGGTTCTAGTGTTAGGTTGTGTATCGTGCTTCCTGTCCATCACCCAAGTATTTTAGGCTTTCGATCTCTTTTCCCATTCCTTTCAGTAATTTCCTTCTCTTTTTGCACCTTCTCTAACCCTTATCTCAAAAAACCAATTTTATTTTCGAAAACAGCCCTACTAGATATTGTCACGGAGGACATTTCTTTCCTTCGAACATTCAATGCTTGGCAGCAGGTCTAGGGCATTGTAGACTTAGAAAATATATATCTAGGCCGATTTGATTGCCAATAATAGGTTAAAACCACTATTAGATAGAATTATTTTAGAAGAGCAAGGAGGATTTGTGAAAGGGAGAGATATGCTTGACGGGATAATAGTAGTTCATGAAGTAATGCATTCAACAACTTCTATAAAAGAGAGCAATGATCTTAAAACTTGATATGAATAAAACCTATGATAGGGTTAAATGAGATTTTTTTTTGCAGTATTAGAAAAGTTTGGATTTGGAAAGAAATGGGTCATATAGGTTAAGGCTTATGTCTCTATAGCATTATATTTAATGCTAGTGAATGAGTTAGTAAAAAAATTATTTAAAGCCAATCAAGGTCTTAGATAGGGAGATCCTCTATCACCATATTTGTTCATTATTATGGTAGAGGTATTGGAAAGGAACTTGAAGAAGGCACACAAATATGAGCTAATAAGAATACTTAAGGCTAGTAATAACATCGATAACATCATCCATCAACAATTTGTAGATGATACACCCCTTTTTGGGAGGGTAGGAAAAAACGAGGCTAAAGCTCTGAATAACTTATTAAAGGAATATGAAAGAGCGTTAGGGTAAAATCCAAAATTTACTTCCTAAACACTTCGGCTAGAATCAAAGCAGGGAAATGCAGGTTACTTCAAATAGAGGAGGTAAATTTACGAACAACATATCTAGGGATGTCCTTGTTTGAGTGGAGAATGAGGATAAAGTTGTGGAATCCAGTTATAAGTAAAGTTTAAAATAAACTTCCGACATGGAAAGGTAGATGGTTATCGTTAGTAGGAAGAGTGTAACTAATTGAATGAATCTTACAGACCATTCCAACATAATATATGTCCTTGTATATTATGCCAAAATCGATAAAAAAAAGTTTAATCTATTTTATGTGGTCATTTTTGTGGTCGGGACTACATGATAAAAGGAAATTCCTTTGGTGAAATGGAGCAAGGTATGTGATGATAAAACTAGGGGAGGTCTCGATTTAATATTTCATACAAATGCAAACTTAGCTCCAAGGGGAAAAGTGATTTGGAGATTGTATAAAGAATGCCAAAGACAATGGGCAAGAACTCTTTTAAATAAGTATGGTTTTCATGGCCCCTCATAATGTGTTCTATATAAAAAGGAGGAGAGTATAGACCATCTATTGGGACACTATTCAATAATTTAGGAATTATGGCAATGGATTCTTAACATGTTTGGTAAATACATGGTGATGAATGGAAAAAATGAAAAATGGTTAAAGCAATGATAAAGCACTTTTTAAAGTAAGATATATTGAAAGATACAATACTTTGGACTGTATGGCGAGAAAATAGCAAATAAATATTTAAGAAAAGAAAAGTAATTTAGAGGTAATGAAAAGGAAGATTTGTTTAGCCATAGAGGAGGCTAAACCAACCCTATCAACTCATCCAATCCCTAATTTTGAAGCACAAAGCCTTGATAGATGGAGTCAAGTCATTAAATGGAATTATGTTGTTGTTATGATGTTGGGTATAGAAGAAACAAAAGGAAGGCAAAGAATATAAAGTGGAAACCACCTAAAGTGAAGTTGGTCAAATTGAATTTTGATGAAGCATTTAAAGGAAATCCAAGACCAACATGAAGAGGACGAATAATTAAAATTAATAAGGGTGAAATTTTATCACATAACACTTTTAATAGTGGATTTAAGATAAATAATGAAACTGAAGCTTGAACGACTTTGGAAGGATTAAAAATATATTGACAAATAAAATAAAATAGAGTGTAGATGAAAAAAAAAAGCTTCATGGAACATACAAGAGATCATTATGGAAATATAAGACCTTGCTATAGAGTTTGAAGAAATCAAGTTTACACATACATTGAGGAAATGTATGAAAGGAAAAAAAATGTACAAATAGGCTACCAAATAGAAGGGTTTTAATAGATGATTGTGAAGTTAAATTTTATTTTCTTTGATTAAAAGTAGTAAGTTTAATTAAAGTTCACAAGAAAATATTAATTACCTGAATCAAATAATGATTCAAGATTTACTTTAATATTTTCTAATATATGTTGTATTTTATATAAGTTTTTCATATAAACTATTTTATAATTATTCTGATTGCACTTATGCTTGAGGCTAGCAAAGTTTTAAAATTTTTATCTTATAACTTGTTTTTTATACACATTTGGTTTGAACCGTTAAGCCAAACCACTTCAGGGAGGAATTTTCAATAGTGGCTATAAGATTTCTGAAAAGTTGCTTAACTAGTTGGCCCCAGTGCCCGATCCACGGTGGAAATTTGTTCCGCCTGCCACATCAACGGTACAAAACTTCTCCATGGGCGAAACGAGGATTCTTGCCCCATAAACGACGTACGATTCTCCGCATCCCAGTAAACGACCTTTTAATTCCCTCCCTAAAGTCAACGCAATTATTTGTGGTGCCCAATAGCCAAAACCGCATAGTTTTCCTATATTTAAGAGCCCTGGATCCAACCCTCCTACTCAATTCTCCGTCTGGTTACTCGAATCCTCCTCTAAATCTCAAACAGAACACATTCCTGCCATGGATTCCACAGCGGCCGTATTTCTCTCATGTGTGCTGGTGTTCTCCAATTTGGCTGCCGCAGACGTACTTTTCTCGACCCTGCCCAGAACTTTGGTGGTCACTTCGGTCATCAGTAGCCATCATTCATCTGCACCAGGAGGTAATTTATGCATTTGTTTTCCCAAAAATTAAATAAATCAATCCATTTATCAATTGTATTATGTATTAATTTCAAAGAAATTAAGATTTCCTTATGCCTTTTGTTGTAGTCGCAGTGGCGAAGGCGGGGGAGGACCAGCTGGTGGTCACGTGGGGGTTAAACGAGTCGCTGGCGCAAGGAAAGGTGGATGCTGGTTACAAGAGTGTGAACGTGAAGCTGTGTTTTGCGCCATTCAATCAAATTGACAGGGCGTGGAGAAAGACGAACGACGACCTCAAGAAGGACAAGACCTGCCAATTCCAGATCACAAAAAGGCCCTATCCTCCCAACGTTAGGGACACGGTCGCGTGGACCGTGGAGAAGGACGTGCCGGGGGCTATCTACTTCGTGAGGGCTTACGCCTTGGATGCTTCTGGAACACAGGTGGCCTACGGCCAGAGCACCAACAGGAACAAGACCAGCAATCTGTTCGTGGTGGAGCCAATTTCCGGGAAACACGTGTCTATGGACATCGCCGTGGGGGTGTTCTCTGCGTTTTCCGTTGTGTCGCTCTTCGGTTTCTTCGCCGTAGAAAAATGGAAGGCCAAAAGCGGCCGCAACAAATAAATGGGGGTCTGTCTTTCTGTAACTTGGTGTGAAGCATAAATGAATTGCGGTCTTTTCGGTAGAAAAGGGAAATAAAACATTTGTAGCGGCTACACAAAAGGTTGAGGAAGCACAGTGTGTGATAGCGTTTTTTTCAGCGTTATCCTCCTTTTATGTATTTGAAAAGATAGGTATTAAAAAGAGATATTTTGAATTGTAAGTGATCTGTTAGTCTAAAAAAAATTATGTATGAGAAAGGATAGTATCAAAAGAAGATATTTTGAATGTTGGTAGTTAAATGTTTGTAAATGTTTTATTTAATTTAGGTTTAAAAATTGTCCAAGTTATAGAGCACTTTTAAAAAGTTACAAACATTTAGCCATTTCAAGTGTTAAATAAGGAAATTAATTTTGAAGACTTGGTAAATTTTCTTAAAGAGTATTAGGTGAAGAATTTAGTCAAAAATGAAATGATTAATAATGATTTGATGTTGAAGGAAAATATGTCAAGTAACACTACAACAACATCAAAGTCTCAACTTACATGGAAACAAAAATTCTATTACATATGTATGCAAGAAAAAGGGTCATACTATAATTTTTTGTAGTTATAATCCTATGAATCAAGGAAATCAAATAAATAAACCTTTTCAAAATTGACAGCCAAGACAATATTAATATGATCAAGAACAAATAACTCAATATTAATATGATCAAGAACAAATAACTGCAAGTTTAATGTAGTGGTAAGGGATTTGGCCTCTCTTTGGGAGGTCCAAGGTTCAAACCCCGCTTAGTATGAGGAAACTAATACCTCTTATAAACTATAGTTTATGCTATTCCATTATAAAAATATATATATTAAAAATCTTGACATGACAGAGAGGTATTTAAAGTAGAGAATAGGAAGTATCTGAACTTTTTGTTAGTTTTACTATTTATTTCTAAAGTTACGGGTTTGCTCCTCCACTGAAGGAGCCACTAATAGTAATATGCAATTACGAGGAAAATAAATATTCCATGAAACATACAAGAGATCATTATGGAAATACAAGACCTTGTTATAGAGTTTGAAGAAATCAAGTTTACACATACGTTAAGAGAAGGGAAAAAATATGCAGGTTTGCTAGCAAACAGAGGGGTTTTAATAGAATATCGTGAGCTAAATTATCTTTTCCATGGTTAGAGGAAGTAGTAAGTTTAGCTAAAGCTAACAAAAAATTGTTGATTGCGTGAATCAAATAATTATTAAGATTTACTTTAATGTTTTCCATTGGTAATATTTATTGTATTTTATAACATTAATGTTTTTTCATATAAACTATTTATTATAATTATTGTGGCTACACTTTGTTAGAAATAGATTATATTACATCATTTGGGTCATGTAAATGTACCTTCCTAGGTACATACTTAGGACATTAGATTACTTTAGGGGGAATTTATCTAGTTACTTCATGCAATGTAATAAATGCACAAGTGTCAATGTGCAAGTTGTATATGTGCAAGGTGTCCCTTGCACAACTAGGTAGAGTGTTGGCCAAGGAACCTATCTTCCTATATAAAAAGGGCCTCATTGTAACAAGTAGAATATAGAAGCTCAGAGCATATTCGTAGGTAGTAGCATAGTGTTGTGTAGATCACCATATATTGGTGATGGGTGCAATGTAGTCCAGTAGCTTTGTTCATGGAGTGTCCATTTCCTCCATAGCTACATTGTATTCATTTTTATCATTTCTATTTATAGCATATTTTAGTCATCTCGCATATTTACTTTCTTTCATATTATTCTGCATCTTGTGATTGCTATCTCCCATTGCACACTATATCAAAAGCTAATAGTGGTATCAGAGCCATGGTAGATCTAGCCACAATAGATCAATAGGAAAACCACCATTATCATTGAGCCTGAGTTTTTTGTCAACCTAACACGTTGTTGGACCAGCCACTATCAAAAACTCTCAGAAGAGTCTAGGTGGTAGAATTAGGGAGAGCCACAAGTGAGGACTAAAAGAAATCTCAGTTCCAAAAATACTGAGATTACATTTGGCTAGAGTCTTTCCACAGAGTTGCAGGAAAAACTCGTGAAGACTAGGACTCAACATTCAATCCACTAGATTGACAAATCAACTAGTGAAGATCATTCAGGATATCTGGAATTTGTTAACTATTGCCCAAAGTTTCTTTTGTTGCAAAAAATTAATTCTCAGATGATTGGGACACCTCCTACAATAGAAATCTAGGAGACTTCAACTTCGTTGCCCGAAGGTCGATGTGCCTTCATAGTGCAGAGATTAGTTCCTTGTGCAAGAAAAGAATACTATGGAAGAAGACTTCTGGAGAAGAGTCATGGTGAAGTTAGGAGACTGGAGATCTCCATTGCTAGATTGAGAACTTCACAGAAGAAGAAAAGGCCATAGAAGCCTTGATCTAGAAGAAAAGGCCATAGAAGCCTTGATCTAGAAGAAAAGCCATAGAAGCTTGATAAAAAAGGCCATAGAAGCCTTGATCCAAAGAAAAGGCCACAGAAGCCTTGATCTAGAAGAAAAGGCCATAGAAGCCTTGATCCAGAAGAAAAGGCCACATAAGCCTTGATATTGAAGAAAAGACCACATAAGCCTTGATACTGAAAAAAGGCCACAAAAGCCTTGATCCTGAAGAAGACTCTAGAAGAGAGTATCTGATTCAGAAGCATATTAATATTTTAGTACTAATACTTTGTTGTAGGGAAAGGAGATTTAGTGAGTTGGGAAACTTCCTACAAGAAAGTTAGGAAGAGTATCTTCTTCAGAATCAATCCAACACCTAAAGCAAAATTGAAGGTAAAGAGATCAGGAGAAGATCTCATTGAAGAACTTCTAGTCTTGGAAGAAGAAGGACTAGGAGAGTCCTACTCGAATCCAGAAGTAGCAGAATCAGAGATCTAGAAGAAGATCTCACCACCAACACTTCTAGGAGCAGAAGGTTGAAGAAAAGGTCTCAAGGAAGACCAGAAGAAGCTGCAAGATCAAAGACCTTGGGGAGGTCTCAATGAGCATCCAGTAAAAGGCTTGGAGAGCCTTACTAAAGAAATCATCAAAGGAGAACTCATTGGAGAAATTCACTATAAAATATAGTGAAATATTTGGGACAATTATCGCCATCCGACAACAAGCCCAAAAGAAGAAGAAGAATTTGGCAAGGAGTGCCAAATCTCAGAAGACCTCAAGATATTCAGAATCTTGAGAAGAAGATCCTGCTTGAAGTCAAAATTTGACAAGAAGACTTGAAGATAGGAGAAGCCTACCAAATCCAAGAGATTTGAAGATTACCTCTCACAACAAGAAGGCATTATTTGCTGAGATAAAGACTTCTAAAAATCTACAGCAAAAATGAGGAGACTACAAGAGGAGAACAAGCCACCAAATCCTAGGCTCATGAAAGAAAGTTCGAGACCATATTTTGGTGAAGAAGAAACTAAGAAAGCAAGATCCTACTCAAGGCAGCAACTTGGTGATCTTAGACACCAAGATCTACATCCTCTACAAAAGCTTTCAAAAAAGGTAAGCAACTATTGGTGCAAGTAGATTCATTAATTGGATTACTTATCAGATTCATTGAAGCACCTTAATTTGGATTAAAGTTGCAAGAAGGAAAATTGGATTACAGTCTTCAAAAGTGCAAAAAGAGAAAAGTTCCTTTTAAGGTTCATTTGCACATTAGTTAGGAGTTGATTAGATTTCATAACTACATCTATCAACTACCTATCATCTACTTTGGAAAAGAAAAATAAGACTAAGTCCTACAATATTAATTGTAGTGAAATTGTAGAATAATTATTGAAGGTTCATTTCAAATTATTCTTGATTAGTTGTAGTAAATTGATTAAGTGCATTATTTTGAGAGTTGATTGGAGTGATAAGGTGAAATTTTTAGTGCATTAAAAGTGAAATATTATTAGATTCATTTGCACTATTATATTACTCTCAAAAATATTATTGTTTGTGTTCTTGAGAAGGGCACAAAATCAGAATTTGACAAAGTGTCTAAAGACACTATTAGTGCACAAAAATCTGCAACACATAGTGGCCAAGTGAAGCCACCAAAATAGGTTAGAATCCTCCAAAACTTGGAGAAGAAGACAACTAACCAAAATCAGAAATAGAAGCTTCAAATATTGAGACTTGGTGAGTCTCAAATCCAAAGCATTACAGGGTTAGTTGCAAGGAGAAAAGTGTAGAAAATTGCATCAAATAAGGAGCTTCTATCTACTTCTATCTAAGCTTGGATTTGTCATCAAAGTATCCAAGAAAAAAGGGGAAGGTGTCTAATCAAAGAGACAACCTCAAAACCCCTACATTGCATTCAAAAATTCTGCCACAAAACCAGAAATTCAGACCTGAAAAAAGGAGTGCAAAAGAGGGTGCAATAAAGGTTATTTTATACATAAATTTGTTACATTGTATTGCACTATCCTAATCTAGTTTATACAGGAAAGAGGGCAGATTTGAAGGTGCCTCAAAGGCACAATATCCATAGGGTAAACCAGCCAAAGGCGATCGAATACTTGCACTCTCCAAGCATAGGTAAAAGAGCACCATAGAAGGGTTATATTCCCTACTTCTTGGATAACCGAACCTACAAGCAATCAAGGCACAAAACAAAGGGAGAAATAACATTATATTCAGTTGTTCTACAAAAGGAGGACATAACAGGTGTGAAGGAAATAAAGCAGAATAAGATGCACCATAGGAGGTTTCACTCTCCACCATTATTGGAGTTCCACCAAATCGGTGCTCCACCCATATCATTGCTCCTCACTCAAGGGCACCAACTCAAGAAGTGTCATTGAACGAAGGAGGAGCTAGAAAGCCCAAGGTTTCTAATAAGAATAGTCAAGGGGTACGTTGAAGGAGGTTAGAAGACATCCATGCACAAGGAGGAAGTGACACTTGTCACTTGAGGCAAAACCCTAATACTCCATCCATGAGCGCTCATCTTGATCAAAGAAACATTACTAACAATAGGTTGGTACATTGAGAACGTATGAGACACTTGTCTACAAAGAGAACAAGCGCTCACCTAAAGAATGTAACTCCTAGGCATTACTTACAGGAAGCTACAAGTGTCATCTAGCATCTTTCATTCCTCAAGCGCTCAAGAAGAAAATGGATGTGCCACTTGGCACTTAAATCAATATTACCAAATAATTTCAAGCATTCACTCATCCTCATTCAACACTCCGTAGTCTTCGTGCACAGGGCCGAATTTGCAGCGTGGAAGCAAGGAGAAGAGCCTTTAATGCTCTGGTCAAGGGAGGTCAAAGGCAGAGATTAAAGGTGCCATATTTGGAGCATTAAATCCAAGGAGGATTCCAAGCATTCTATTGGAGGGAATGACCAAAGCAGAGACATTAATATTGCAGCCCTTGCACACCCAAAATTAGCACCGATTATTACGATCTTTGTATAGTGCAAGGTAAGATTTATTCCCATTTTAAATGTGCTTTCATTTTTGGGAGTTATAAGGTTGATAAATCAAGGTTAAACTTAGAAGAATTTAACCATATTGAAAGCCATACCTCAAAGGGAATAATTTATCAAATCAATATAATATTTGCAATATTAAACTTAGGAGTAATAAGGGTTTCTACTAGAAATTGATTTTAAAATATTTGCAAATATTATTGTGTTCTAATTTTCCAATATTTGGGAGTTATAAGGGTTACTACATCAAATTAATTTATTGGAAATTAGATACACTAAAATCAAATCCTAAGGGATATTAAAAGAGGTTATTAAAGTTTTTGCTAAGGTTGGAAATTTATCAATATTCTTGTCTCAAAATTTCACAAAAAGGGACAAAAGAAATCCAACATTAAAACCTCTTCAAAATTGGAAAAGTGCTTAGTTCAATAGGAGTAATAAGGTGTTAGAAAAGTTGATTTTTGATATTTACAAAACTTTACAAAATCAACCAAAAATTGAACTACATTTTACAAGAGCACTATATCATATTCCAAAATCACTAGGGAGTCATAAGGCATTCTACAAAACTTGATAATAATAGCATCTACCAAAGATTATCAAGTTCTAAATCCATTGGGAAGATATAAGCTTTCTACAAAACCTAAAATTCCATTAGGTGTATATACTCTCATTACTAGGGAGACATAAGGAAGCCTACAAACCTAAGGATTAATAAAGGTTTTATCAAATCAAGCTTATATACTTCAATTAGGGATCATATATCCTAATATAGGGAGTTATAAGGTAGACTACTAAGATTCTATCAAATTCAATTCTAAGAAATAGCAAGAATCACTATTTCAAAGATCTATCATGGATGAAATCTTGAGAAAAGCTTTCAATAATGAAGAACTATTCCATGAAGTAGAATTCTACTCTCAAAACTTAATAGATACTCTAGAAGGATACGAGTATCTATCCACTAGCGACAAAGAGAAATTCTCCTTGTTTCTTAAAGAATCCAAAGAAGGTAACTTTACAACATTGATTGGTTATCTTCATGAAATCCTCTTCACAACATGGTGGAACTCACAAAGATTGGTTATATTTTCACTAGAAGAGTGTCTGATGGTTTATCTATCATTAATTGTGTTTGTACTTACTCAACACAAGAAACAAGCTAGCAATAAAGAACAATATTATTGTGATGATAGACTAACTTGTCATGAAGCAAAAATTCCACCAGCACCAATGCAGAATCATAGGAGAAGAAGGAGGAAAAGGAAGAAAAGACATGCTAGAAAGAAACATGGCATCATGAAGACTGAACCAATTGAACACATACAAAAGGTAGAAGAACCTTCAACTACAACTTACTTTGCATCATATGAAGACACATATTACCTATTGAACCTGATCACAGTAAGCAATGAAGGAGAATACAAATTCCACTATCCAATGGAAGAAGATCCACATTGAAGACTAAAGTCTTCAATACCCAAATAATGTAATACAAGGGGGTGTTAGAAATAGATTATATTACATCATTTGGGTCATGTAAATGTACCTTCCTAGGTACATACTTAGGACATTAGATTACTTTAGGGGAAGTTATCTAGTTACTTCATGCAATGTAATAAATGCACAAGTGTCAATGTGCAAGTTGTATATGTGCAAGGTGTCCCTTGCACAACTAGGTAGAGTGTTGGCCAAGGAACCTATCTTCCTATATAAAAAGGGCCTCATTGTAACAAGTAGAATATAGAAGCTCAGAGCATATTCGTAGGTAGTAGCATAGTGTTGTGTAGATCACCATATATTGGTGATGGGTGCAATGTAGTCTAGTAGCTTTGTTCATGGAGTGTCCATTTCCTCCATAGCTACATTGTATTCATTTCCATCATTTCTATTTATAGCATATTTCAGTCATCTCGCAGATTTACTTTCTTTCATATTATTCTGCATCTTGTGATTGCTATCTCCCATTGCACACTGTATCAAAAGCTAACACACTTACGTTTTAGTAAAAAAACCTACTAGTCAAGATCTTATAAAGTAGACTATGATAGAGCAAAGTTTTGGAAATATTACTCTACTATGTTGCAGTTCATTGACATTAGAGGTGGAGCTTTGGTATTGTGAAGGTTGTTGCAGAAAAATGTCAAGAAGAAAAATGCTAAATTTTAGAATATTTGTATTTACAAGGAAAATTCAAGATATAGAAAATGAAATCTGTGATTTTTAGATGAGGACTTGATTACAACTCATTTTTTCTTAGCAAAATTAATAATATTAAAATCATTTTTTAAATTAAAGAAAATCATTTTTTAAAATATGTTGTTGTGATATTTTATTTTTATTAAGGTAGAAGAAGGGGATTTGAAAGGGAGCCCAAACCTTTTACAATAAACATAAAATAATAAAATTTACACTCAAAATATGGTTCTAGAAATATGATTCCAGACCTTAAACAAGAAGATCAAACAACCTATATACTATCAAATTTTTTGGCTTCAAGATCATTTAAGATTACAAAAAACGTAACAGACCATGAACAATCAACAAACCCAAACAAAGCTTAAACCAACAAAGATCAAAAACTGTTTTTTTTGCTAGACCTTGAGCATCAAAATCCTCCTCTTTAAGTCTTCCAAGTGATATTTTACTTCTTTTATATTGGCAAGAACAATTGAAACAAACATTTTGACAAGTCAAAAAAAATCTTTCAAAAAAAAATTTTGTATACAGGTCTTTCATTCAGTATGCAATTCTAACCCTTATTCAAAGCTCATATTTTATTATAATATTACATAACAAAAACTTAAACATTTTATTTTTATTTTTTCCTTTATCTCAAAATTTTAGTTTATAACTTTTATTACATGAAGTCAAACCACTTGACGGAGGAATTTTCAATAGTGGCTATAAGATTACTGAAAAGTTACTTAACTAGTTGGCACTAGTGTGTCCGATCCACAGAACGGTACAAAACTTCTCCATGGGCGAAACGAGCATACTTAACCCATAAACAACGACGTACTATTCTCCGCATCCCACTAAACGACCTTTCAATAATCCCTCTCTCAAGTTAACGCGATTATTAGTGGTGCCGAATAGCCAAAACCGCATAGTTTTCCTATATTTAAGAGCCCTCGATCCACCCTTCCTACTCAATTCTCCGTCTGGTTACTCGAATCCTGCTCTCAATCTGAAACAGAACACATTCCTGCCATGGATTCCGCAGCTGCCGTATTTCTGTCATGTGTGCTGGTGTTCTCCAATTTCGCTGCCGCAGACGTACTTTTCTCGACCCTGCCCAGGACTTTGGTGGTCACTTCGGTCATCAGGAGCCATAATTCATCTGCACCAGGAGGTAATTTATGCATTTGTTTTCCCAAAAATTAAATAAATCAATCCATTTATCAATTGTATTATGAATTAATATCAAAGAAATTGAGATTTCCTTATGCCTGTTGTTGTTGTTGTTGTTGTTGTTGCAGTGGCGAAGGCAGGGGAGGACCAGCTGGTGATCACGTGGGGGTTAAACGAATCGCTGGCGCAAGGAAAGGTGGATGCTGGTTACAAGAGTGTGAACGTGAAGCTGTGTTTTGCGCCATTCAGTCAAATTGACAGGGCGTGGAGAAAGACGAACGACGACCTCAAGAAGGACAAGACCTGCCAATTCCAGATCACAAAAAGGCCCTACGCTCCTAACGTTAGGGACACGGTCGCGTGGACAGTGGAGAAGGAAGTGCCGGGGGCTATCTACTTCGTGAGGGCTTACGCCTTGGATGCTTCTGGAACACAGGTGGCCTACGGCCAGAGCACCAACAGGAACAAGACCACTGATCTGTTCGTGGTGGAGCCAATTTCCGGCAGACACGTGTCGATGGACATCGCCGTGGGGGTGTTCTCTGCGTTTTCCGTTGTGTCGCTCTTCGGTTTCTTCGCCGTAGAAAAATGGAAGGCCAATAGCGGCCGCAACAAATAAATGGAGGTCTGTCTTTCTGTAACTTGGTGTGAAGAATGAATGAATTGCGGTGTTTTCTGTAGAAAAGGGGAACAAAACTTTTGTAGCGTCTATACAAAAGGTTGAGGAAGCACAGTGTGTGATAGCGTTTTTTTCAGCGTTATCCTCCTTTTCTGTATTTGAAAAGATAGGTATTAAAACGAGATATTTTGGATTGTAAGCGATCTGTTTAATTTCAGGTTTATAATATTCCATTATGAAAAAAATTATGTATCCAAAAAGAAAGGTATCAAAATAGATATTTTGAATGATAATAGATTTTAAGAATTAAAATTTATATTATTTTATTATAAATAAAATCTTAGACATTAAAGAGAGGTATTTAAAGTAGGAAAGAGGAAGTATCTAAAGTTTTTGTTAGTTTTACTATTTATTTCTAAAGTTACAGGTTTGCTCCTCCACTGAAGGAGCCAATAATTGTAATGTGGTTCGTTCTATCTATAATACCTCTAGCTTAGCTGTCATTGCAGGGAGATATCATATATATTATTATTATTATTATTAATATTAATGTTATGCATTGAGATTTGATTTAAGATTTTTGAGATTAAGAGGTAGTATCATTGTTGACTTGATTTAAAATTTTTGAGATTGAAGGCTAGTATTATTGTTGAACATTTTAAAATTTTAAAGAAGAGATTTAAGATTGAATCTTTGTTAAAATTATACATTAAATAATTAATAAATTATTATAATATTATATTATTGCAATATCGCAATATAATATGGATGAGATTCTTTATAATCCCATATAATTTGTTTATTAAAAAAATCAAGTCTTAGTTGCAACAATTAAGGATCATTAAAAAATCAAAATAAAATTAAGGAGAAATTATAGGAACAAACATATGACATGATTTATTCATGTTAAAAATGTTGAACAATGTTTATTTGAATAGTTTAAAGATAAGATTTTGAAACTAAATAAGTTTAAGATGAATTATACAATATAATTAATTTTTTAAGAAGAAAAATATAATAAAAATAAAATTATTTTAAATAAACAAGATAGAATATATATTTTTAATTATTATATTATAAATATAATATAAAATATATAAACATTTATTTTGTTAATAAGTATATGAGATGTCAAGAAATATTATAACCCAAATCTTTAACCTTTACAATGTTATAGGATGTCCGAACCTTAGTCCCACAAGCGCTGTGCCCTCGCGAACTCTTTCCTTCTCCTCTCTAACTCTATCGTTAAAAAAAAAAAAAAAATCTAACAAAATCTCATTAACAAACATCCTCATAATCTGTGACAGTGTATTATAAGTAAAGAGGAGGTATATAAAGTAGAGAAAACTTCTAGTTAGTTTTATTGTTTATCTCGATATTTACAGGTTTGCTCTCCCCGGAGGAGCCAATAGTGGGTAATGTGATTCTATCTATTATAGCTTTGGATTAACTTCCATTGCACGGAGGTATAATATATCATTTTTGTTTCTTTTTCTTGGTTTTTTTGTTTTTTTTAATGTTATGCATGGACAATTGACTTACCTGAGATTAAGAGGGCTAGTGTCAAGTGTTGTAGGGTTTGAAATCTAATTTTTTTTAAATAATATATTTAATGATTGTTAAAAATAAAGGGATAAGTATATTGGTAGCAATGATATGTTTGTCTGAGTTGCTTCGGTTCGATTTCTTAGATTGTAGGAGGTCTTGGTTCGACTTCGTCTTGACCTAATGGACTAGAGATTATAGTGACATGAGTTATATCCAAAATTATCTTTGCGTCAAAATTATGCCCTCGTCAAGCAAAAGGTTTTATCTAAAAATCAATTTTTTTTATGTATTAAAAATTTACAATACAATACTACTATTTTGTCACAATGTAATTCTTTTCAATTCTATATAAATTTATATATTAAAAATATATGGTTGCAAGTGTAACAATTGATTATCTTACTAAGCAATCAAAATAAAATTAAAGAGATTTTTTTTATTTTTATTAAGGTAGAAGAAGGGGTTTTGAAAGGGACCCCAAACCTTTTACAATAAACATCAAAGAATAAGATTTACACTCCAAATATGGTTCCAGAAATAAGGTTTCAGACCTTAAACAAGAAGATCAAACAACCTAAATACTATCTAAGTTTTTGACTTCAGGATCATTTAAGATTACAAAAGATGTAACAGACAATGAACAATCAACAAACCCATACAAAGCTTAAACTTTTTGTTGGGCCTTGAGCATCAAGATCCTCCTTTTTAGGTCCTCCAAGTGATTTTTTGCTTCTTTTATTTTCCCAAGAACAATTGGAGTGGAAACATATTACTCAACAGGATCAATCATGTCATATTTCCTTCTGATGCTCCGATTGTTGGTACAAATAATGACTGATGTTTTTTAGGTGGACTCAAAAACATGAGTATTGGGACTTAGAGAAGCCCCACATACCAGCTCCAGTCCCATTGAGAAACAAGATGCAACTTGTAGCTCACAAAATAATGATTAGTAAAAAAACCAAGAGTAGAGTAGACCAAACCCGAAAGTGGAGTTCGCTAGAGGCAGAAACTTGTTCGCTCAATAACACATGATCCAACTACAAAATAAAGGATCCACCACTGTTGGAGACTCATTGTCAAGTCCTCTTTTCTTTCCTTCATCCCTAATATTATACTTGTAGCAGTCAGGAATGTTCAAACTCCTCCCTCCAGATGAACAATAAAGCTTTACGCATAAAATATTTAAAATCCCCCTAGCAAATTTAATCTCTGATCTCATTTTGTTCATCATCCTTGGCTTCACTATTAATAATTTCTTGAACACTATGAGGGAAGATTAACTCCCAACACTGCAATTCATCCAAAGGTACACCCATGTTTGCCAGACAGTCAGCTGCCCCATTAGCCTCTCTGTAGACATGGACAATATGCACTTCTTCAAGGAGCTCTAGTTTAGTGTTAATCTCATTTATCATATCTGCTATATTCCATCTTGGAGGGTGTTTTCCATTCAAAATATTAATGATGTTTTGTGAATCTCCTTCTATTATTAATTTCCTTATATTTAGCTTGCCAAGAAGTGACACACCCATAAAGGTTGCTCTAGCTTCAACAACATGGCTTGTTTGATCTCCTAGAGGCTCTGCATAGGCCAAGAGTGGTCTACCCCAATGATCTCGAAAGATGCCTCCTGCTCCAGCACTCCCAGGATTTCCTTTTGCCGCTCCATCAAAGTTCAATTTTATCCATCCACTTGGAGGCCTTTTCCATTTTGAATTGGTTCATGGATGAACTGAGGATGAGCAAGAATTCTGATAATTGGAAGCTAACCCCCAAACTCTAGCAATTTCTTTCTCTGGGTCTAGTTCAAAATCATTGTTGAACTTCATGATACCTAAATTTTCCAACACTGCACTTAAAATTCTATTTGCCACTGATGTGCAGTTTCTCTTCTTGTCTTTGAAGATCCGATGGTTCCTTTCTTTCCAAACCCTCCACAGAACATGTGGAAGACTTAACCTCCATAACATTTGCAACCTTTTACTTTTAAAGGGGAACTCCCATTGAAGATAGAGATCAAAGAGAGACTTGGGGAGGACCCACTCTACCTGGAAGTTCTTCAGAATCTTATTTAGTAGCTCAACTATAAAAGGGTAGGTACAGAAGAGATGATCAGTATCTTCCTCACTCATTTCACAGAGAACACACCTATTTGGGAATGTGAAGCCTCTTTTACGCAAATTATCCATGGTCAAGACCTTATTTTGGACTGCTAGCCAATAGAAGTGTGCTATCTTGGGAATGAGGTCTTTGATCCAAATCTTAGCTACTGGCAGCCATCCAAAGCCCTCCCCTTCAAGGAGATAATAACCTGATTTGATTGAGTATGTTCCTTCCTTTTGGCTCATCCAAATAAGAGAGTCTGAAGATCTAGTATTGTTCAAGAAATAGACATGTAGAAGAATATTTAGCTTCCTTAGCTTTTGTTGATTTCTGTCATCAAGATTATCCACCTGTAAATGTTTCCATTTCTTACTATTTTCCTCAGTGATTATATAATCTTTGACTAGGTCCCCATAAACAACCTCAACAGAAGGTTTTAACCCTGCAAAATCTGGATCCTCACTGAGAGGAATACTTTTAATCCATTTATCATTCCAAAAGTGAACTTGGGATCCATCCCCAATCTGCCAACATTTTCCTTGTTGTAAAAGTGGCTTGGTTGTTTGAAGACTATTCCAAAGGTATGACCCTTTTTGTAGATTATCTACCTCTAAGAAATTTGAGGTAGATCTCAAATATTTTACCTTGAGGATGTGAGCCCAATTAAGATTTACATTAGTTGTCAGTTTCCATCCTAACTTACCCATTAGGGCCAAATTCATTTTCCTCAACTTTCTAAAACCCAGTCCACCCACTTCTTTTCTGGAACACACCTTATCCCAGGACACTAAGGCTATTCTTTTCTTCTCCTCCACTCCAGACCATAGGAAGTTTCTCTGAATTTGCTCTATTCTCTCACAAATTTTGGTCAACATTTTGAATAGAGACATGAAGTAAATGGGTATGTTTTGAAGTGAAGACTTGACCAATTGAGCTTTACCATCCTGGCTAAGCAAGGAACCCCTCCAACCTAAATTTTTTTTGTTAAACGCTCCACCACTGGGTTCCAGAGAGCTACCTTCATCCTTCCTTTAAATAGTGGCATTCCTAGATAGGTGGTTGGAAGGTCTCCAATGCTGCAACCAAAGATACGAGCTAACTTAACCTGTCTAGGGCCAGGAGTGTTCAAAAAATAAATTTTGCTCTTATCATAGTTAACTTTTTGACCCGTAGCCTGCTCATACTGATCCAGGATAAATTTTAGCTCTTTTGCCTGTGGAATAGAGGATTTTAAAGAGATAAGTGTATCATCCACAAACTGTTGGTGGGACACAGGTTGCAAATTAGTAGTTGGGATGATCCCATCAACCCTACCACCTATTGAAGCCACTAAGATTGTCCTCCCCAAAGCCTCAACAAGGATAATAAATAGATAGGGAGATAAGGGATCTCCCTGTCTCAACCCCCTCTTGCTTGGAAAATACCCTACTAGAGATCCATTCACCAGGATGGAAAACATAGCAGAAGAGAAGCACCCCTTGATAAGACTTACCCATTCTTGATGAAAACCAAACCTGCTCAAAACCTTAATTAGGAACTCCCAGGAGACTCTGTCATATGCCTTGTTCATGTCCAACTTTAGTAACATTCCTGCATTTCCACTCTTATCAATGGAATGAATTACCTCATGAATGGTAATGATTCCATCTAAAATTTGATGCCCCTTCACAAAACCTCCTTGTTGGGAATCAATTATAAATGGTAATACATTTTTTAATCTATTGGCAAGGACTTTTGAAACAACTTTGTAAAGAAAGGAGCAAAGACTTATCGGTCAAAAGTCAGAAAAAGACTTGGCTCCAACTACTTTTGGTATTAAAACTAGAAATGTTGAGTTGACATCTCTTGGCATAAACTGAGTTTTTTGGAAATCCATTACTGCTTGAGTGACATCCCCTCCAACAATATGCCAAAAACGATGGAAAAAAATAGTTGGAAAACCATCAGGTCCTGGGGCCTTGTCTCCATGCATCCCAAACACAACTTTTTGAATTTCCTCTTCTTTGAAGGGGCTGAGCAAGTAATTATTTAATTGATCTGTAACCAGGCAAGGAATGTTCTGAAGCATTGAATCTGAAGCAACCTCATTTACAGGATCTTCCACACCTATGAGGTTGAAGAAGAAATTAACAACCTCCTCTCTTATTTGTATGGGGTCACAAGTTATTGATCCATCAGGTTTAACCACTTCTTTAATTTTATTATAACTCCTATGTCTTAAGGTAGAGACATGAAAATTTTTTGTATTCCTGTCACCTTCCTTTAGCCAGGTAACTCTAGATTTTTACCTCCAAAAGGTTTCCTCACAAGCTAAAACATTGTGGAATTCGCACAAAAGCTCCTTTTCTTTTGCTCTCAAATCACAAGATAGATTTTCAGACCGAAGGGTTGACTCTAAATCATTTAGCTATTTTTTCAACTCTACCTTTTTCTTTTGAAGATCACCAAAAACCTCCCTATTCCACACCTTAAGATTTTTCTTTATAAACCTTAGCTTTTTTGCCACTTGGGTTAACTTACTTCCAGAAAAATCCTGTCGCCACCAATACTCAATCCTATTTTCCAAATCCTCATGTTGGAGCCACATCTTCTCAAAATGAAAAGGGCTCTTGAAGGTTATTTTTTGGACCTCTGACTCCCAAACTAGCGGATTATGATCAGATCCTATCTTCGGATGGGCTGTTAGGGTTGAATCCCCAAAAAGGAGAAGACTCTCTTGTGATAGCAAAAAGTGATCCAAACGAACTTGAATTAATTGGTCTCCTAGTCGCCTATTACTCCAAGTATACTTTGCTCTTCGAAGCTCTATATCCATAAGTTCATTCTCATTTACAAAATTTGCAAAATCTATCATGCCTTCAGTAATGGACTGACTCCCTCCCTTTTTATCTGAAGGGTAAAGGGGAGAGTTAAAGTCCCCTGCCAAAACCCATGGAAGGTCCATAAATGCATTCCTTAATTGGCTTAGATCCTTCCATAACTGTTTCCTTCCTATAATTGAATTTGGAGCATAAACATTAGTAACTATCCATTGTTGATTTTCCTCCTTATCAAAAAAATGGATAGCCATGAAGCTTCGGTTCAAAACTATCAATATTCCTTCAAATCTATTCTGATTCCACATACTTAAAAGGCCTCCTGAGGCCCCTACAACTGGGCCTACCACAAAATCGGCCCCTCTCCATAGTCTTTGTTTGATAAGTTCAGCTTGAGGTTCATCAAGTTTTGTTTCTTGTAACAACATGATATCCAGGTTAGATTCTCTTCTCAATGCTTGGACTACTCTATGCTTAGAGGGGGCATTGAGACCCCTCACATTCCAAGAAACTATCTTCATTTTTTGGGTTTGGTCTGCTGCTTTTTCCCTCCAACCCAATCCAATATAGATTGGGTACCATTCATAATCTCAATAGTTGTTTCTCTTTCTCTGATTTCCTGATTAGTAGGTCTACCAGTTTTTGGGTCAATTCCTACATCTACCCCTCCTTTTTTTTGTTTTCTAGTGATTCTCATTGGGGTAGCTGAAACCTTTCCTTTTTTTCCTCATTATCAGAGAAAATTACTTCTTTATTTTATTTTAAAATAAAATTCTCCTGATTGGTTCCTGCATTAACATCCCACTGAGTTTCTAGCACTGCCTCCACTTCTTGGGATTCATCATTTGTTTCTATCAATTCTTCTATGTTCTCCCTTAGACATTCAAATGAATTTTTTTGATCAATTATATTCCCAGGATTACTAGATTTTGGAATTGGGGATTTTACCTGGTCCAAATTTTTGGATGAATCTTCTTCCTCTTGTTCATTAATCTCCTTTTGGCTTTGTTGGGGATTTGTTGGATACTCTTCCATGATTTGCCCTTCTTCCAATATGTCCTGCTGGATTGGAACTTCCTTCTGTTGTTCTTCCCTCTTATCATCCTCAGTTCGTTCATTTTTGTGTTGTTCAGAACTTTCTCCTCCGCTCTACTTTTTGTGCCAAACCATTTTATTTTGGGTCACTTGTTTTCTAAATAGACATACACTAGCCCCGTGCCCTAGTTTTTTATAGACACTACATTTAGCTGGTACATTCTCATATTCAATTCTTTGGTTCCAGACACCCAACTTCGAAACCAACCGGATTGACTCAGGCAAATCCTTCTCTAAGTCCACATTAACACAAATCCTCACAAAAATAAGCCTTGATCGAGCCTTAGTGGTAGGGTCTAGGGCTATTAATTGTCCAAATTCCTTTGCTATGCCCTCAAACACCTCTTCATTCCAAAAATGAAATGGAAGGCTCGATAGTCTTACCCAGACCGGAGCCTGGGAGAAACTCTGCGTCTCTGGATCAAAGTTTGTCCCCCATATTCGCAAAAAGAGCCCCCATCACCCGAAAAACCATGGGCCTCCCCATAGGATCCTATCTGAATCCTCTTTACAAATTAACTTAACCATAAAAAAACCCTTCGATAGCGCCGCAATTTCCATGTGTCCGTTTGGTCTCCATTTCGAGAAGGCCCATTTCCTCACTGCATCTAAATCAGGACGAACACCCATAAAATGTCCAACTAGGTTTAGAGCCCCTTGGTCTATTGCCATATCAACCAGGTTATCAGGAATGAAGAGCTCTCCCCCTTCAGGTTGCAAAACAAAATTTGATTTTAGGGTTTTTCTTTTTCCACCGACTACATGTGACCAAGACCGTATTCCTGGATCAATTTGATGCTCTCTTGGGTCCCATGACAAATCCACCTTCTGACTTGAATCCTCTGAAGCTGACTAGGGCATGGGGCTGTAAACTACCCTATCAAGTTTGTGTCCTAATTAATGAGAAAATTTATAGGAAAGGAACAAACAATAACTTGTAATATGACTTATCCTTTGTTAGAATATGGTTAAAAAAATTGTATATGAGTAGTCTAACTACTTTGGAACTTTAAATAGAGGTTTAAAATTCAAATCCTATAGGGGTAGGGTTGTACATCATGCTTTGGTAACCAAAGTATGGTTGGAAATAACCATATATTGGGTAAACAATATTTGTCTCATAGTTGTACATCATGTTTTAAAATATAGTTGCGATAATCATATATTGGTTAAACAATATCTATCTCGTATGATCTATGACTTAGTCAACATTAAAAACTACTTTTACCTCTCTTTTTAAAGTAAAAATACAATAAAAGTAGTAATATTTTAAATGAATAAGCTATGTCATTAAAGATGAAAAATATTTTTTTTGTTTTAATTTAGATTCATAATGAACATTTGTATTATGAATATAGTTTAAGATGTATAAATAAGATATGATAGGTTTTTTTAATTATCGTGAAAATTTGTATTGTAAATGTAATATATAAACAAAGCATGAAAAATGATTAGATCAAATTTTAAGATCAACAATCTCAACTCTTTATAACATTCATGTCCCTTGGGCCTCATGGATGTTAAAAAAATAATTTTTATTTTAATATATAACAAAATATGATGTGGACCCGTTTCATGTGGTTGACCCACATCGATTTGAGGTGTCAATACAATTTTTTTCTCATCGACACAAATTTTGAGTTGTTCATGTTTTGATGTTGTTAAAGAGAAGTCATATGGATAATTAAGTAAAAAAATTGTGCTATGAATTAAGATATTCAAATTCTTGGCCATATATTCTAATAATTAAGTGCAAAGGAATTGAAAGAAAGGGAAGATGAGTCCACCTTTGTGGTGCAAGTGGAGAAGGCAAGCTTGGCCTCGTTCAATAGGAGGTCCATGGTTCGAACCTCTATGATGCGAAGGGGGAAACTAAAAAAATCTCTTGTGGTTTCTCTCTATATAGTGGTCTATCTAGATGGGACGTCATTGTCGACCATCTAAGAGTAGCTTTCGAGATTTCTTTCAAACCTAAAAATTTTGTATGCCTTTGTAGCACAAGTGGAGAAGGTGAGCCTAGCCTTGTTGAACGGGAGGTCCATGTTCGAACCTTTGTGATGTGAAGGGGGACAAAAACAATATCTTATGGCTTCCCTCTAGATAGTGGTATATCCAGATGGGATGACATTTTCATCCACCTAAAAGCGGCTCTCGAGGTTTCTTTCTAACCTAATTTTTTTGTTCCGAGGGGAAAGTGCAACGGTTCTGGCTTTGGCTCTTCTTCGAGAGGTCCAAGGTTAAAACTACAGCGTGGGTGAGTGTGTGAGGGGGTGGGTGTGTGTTTAACCCCTATTTATAATCTCGAATCTCACCCTTATCAGTGGTCATGCCCAACCCTGAACGTCGCTCATAGGGGTTTCTCACACTAACCCCGATAAAAAAGAAAGAAAAGGAAGATGAAAAAGTGAAAGAAAACATTGTACTATGGAAGGCCTCATGAAAAGTTGAAAGAAAATAATTTCAAAAGACATTTCTTTGGACATATTAAATTGTTATTCTAGGTAGTATTTGACCCTATAATATCTTTTTTAAACATTCCTAACCAAAAATTTATCAAATTATATACTATGTGAGAACATAAGAAACATAATCACGCTATATTTTAAAACGTTATCATGGTCTTTGGTCCTTGTGTGCATAATATAATTACAAAATAATATATTAACATCTTTTCAATTAAAAGTGTTTAATTATTAGAAATATATTTATATAAAATCTATTTAAAACTTAATCTAATCGTGTTTTTGGAGGATGTTCAATTCGAACAATACATTAAAATGTCATTGCATTTGAAGTTGATATAATTAGTATGATTTAATCCTTACCCAATTTAAAAATATTTCAATTTAAAAAGTGTCTTGTAACATATCCTTGTTCATGATTGGTCTTATGTATATGCCACATGATTGCATAAAACAACTTCAAAAGTTTTCCAACGTAGATCCCATTTCATACCCAGTTCCATGATACTATCCCATGGTTAAAATTTTGCTTCACAAAAATAACTAACAAATTTACTGAGAGAATAAAATTTCTTTACATTAAGGTTAGAAACTAGTGTGTAATGATAGAGCTTTAGTTTGTCCTATGTAGAGGGAGTCAAAGTGTTGAGTGATTTTTAGTTTAATCAAATCTCCATCCAAAAGAAACATTGCTTATTGAATAATGAATCCAAGGCTTGTTTAATTTCATCAACAAGTGTAAAAAGGCTTATTTAAGTAGCTACATGCAATTTATCTTACGTGTAAACTAACATTTGATAGCTTCCATATAGACCATGGCGATTCAAAACGTTTGAACTTATATTCTGATTACAATTCCATGGATCCAAATCACAAATGTAACAAACTTTGCCCATACATTTCTTCTAGGCATCAAGAATTTTTTTTTAAATAGTTGCAATAAAAATAATTATTTAATTAAGGGATTTTTTCAAATAGGCATTAAAGCAAGGAACCTTTATAATTTAAGTGTCAAAAAATAGTGTTAAACCATGGAAGAATGTGAAGAGTGATGTTAGAATTTATTTTATTTTATTTTTTATTTATCCTTTAATGTAATGACATCTATGCCAACAAATATTATGTAAAAGCTCTTTGAAAGCAGATTTTTTTGGTTAATTGTGGTTTCATACTTTCACATTAGAGTTAATTTTTTAGCTTTTGATTCTCTTCTCTTTCTTTTCTATTTTTTTTATTGGTTCATAATATCATGGCTCTTCACTTCTTACTTATAAACGCTATATGATAAAAAATAATACTATAACATATATTTATAGCTACCTAAGCGAAATGATCGAGCGTATAAAAAAAGTTCACCTGTATACTATAGAGAAACAATTTTACTTAACAACCTATTTTTGAAAAATGTAGGACTTCCATTTACCACACCATTGGAGGTGGGTCATTCCTCCAAATATGATGCTAAAGATAATGAATAAACTATGTAATCCCTCATTTACCATATTTATTCGCAACCATTATCAAATTTTGCATTACTTTGTGGCAACATGAACAAAGAAAATATAGTGATTTGTACAAAATATTTGAACACCTTGTGTTGCTATAATTTTCATTACAAAATTAAAGTACCATACTCAAACATTACCATTGTATTATCGATGATGTGACCGGGTTCAATCCCCATGGTGGATGTGTATAAGAAGTATTACTCCAAAAAAAATTACCATTGTAACCATGTGAAGCATTAAAATACATCAAATTTATGAGTGTAGTGAATATGATAAAATTTCAATGGCCATTGTATAAACAATTCATCAATTGACTTTCCAATTCATCATGATTTACTTTCTAAATTAAAATTAAGCTTTTAGACCTATGATTATGGAGCTTTATAATGAAGCTTTAAAATTATAATCTAGGTTAAGTTTAAAGCATGTAAAATCTTCAATTGATTAACATATATACAAGTGTTTTCCTTATGAAGTAAACGATATGGAAAGTCATGCATGTGCTTCGTGTGTAACTAGAGTCTAGGATGAAATGCTATGGGTGATTCATTGCTTATGCTTTGTTGTGATAAACCATACAAGAAGTTAAGAGGAGTTAGCCTTATTGAATCTCTTAATAAATAGAATGTTTAATCATCTTAAAAATAAGTTGTTTTGTGTTTGGAAACTCAAACGATGTATTTTTTAGGATGATTAAACATTATTTATTAATTTTTGCCCAAATAAAATTATTTTTAATGTTATGTATAATTTAACATGTAAAAGTAATTATATATATATATATGGCATTAGTTTAATTGGTTGTATTCCTCAACTTTTAAGGAGGAGACCAAGGTTTGAATCTTGCCAAGGGATACATGTATAATTGATAAGCTTATTGTAATACCACTATGTGGTCATGATGTAATACAGGTGGGGTACCCAAGAAAATACTTAATAATATAATATTGTATTGTATGTTAGGTACCCAAAATAGGTACTTAATAATATTGTATTGTATAGTTGACATGAGCTATAAATAACCCAACTTTAGTGTATAATTGGGTTCAGCTATACATAAATTATATTAGCTAAAGATTTATTTATAGAAAACTATTATAATAATAAATGGGATAAGAATAGGGTTTTAACTTTTCTAAAATAGCAAAAGAAGATGGTTATAAAAAGGAAGGGATGTTGTCATTGTAAGGAAGGAATTGGAGATCTAATATTCTTTGTTCGTGGATGTTATTCAAATATTTTGTGTAGCAATGCTTTTTTGTGCAATTTTTATCTATTCTTTAATTGGACATTTAGCCTTCGTGGGATTATAGGCATGTATATTTGGAGGTACTTCCAAGATGTGGCCTATGTATGAAAGGTCTTATGACTATATAATTTGGTTTTTGTTTAATAAAATTTAGTCTTTTTTTTGCCAAAGTAAAAGCATACTTGCTTGTACATTTAAAAGTAATTTATAGTAAATAGTTAACTTTATTGGAACCAACAATTATATTCAATAAAAATAAGAGAGGTTATAATAAAAAAGGAGATAAAAAAATCACAGCTCGGGGTGCAAGGCCACCCAAATGATCAAAACTGTAAAGACGAGGCTCAAGCCCAAAAATAAAACTAGCCCATAAAAGGGTGAATAAACAACATAACTAGGCAAAGGACCGAGCCCCATTGTGGGCACTGACAAAATGACCTGAGGCTGGAAAACATCGTCCCCTCGACATGCTTTGCCGAAAGAGAGGGACCTTGAGGCAGAGGGAGGTTAGGTGAAACCTTGCTAATAGTGCATGGAGCCTCATGCCAATACCTAATCAGATTTATCAAATGCGTCAACTTGGAACCCTACGAATGGATCTGAACACTAACAACAGAAAACACCGTAATCTTCTCATGCATAGAAAATTGACTAGAAATTGAAACTCCAGAATAGACAACGACATTCCTAGCTTTCCAAAGTTGAAACAAAATAATAAAATGAAAGAAATTCCTTAGAGTAGCAATATATACCGGTTAACAACTATTATCTCCAAAAAAGATCATCTGCCATCTAAATAATTCAAGATGAAAGAGCTTGAACAATGAGTGAATCCAAGACCATACAGATTGAGCATGGGGGTAGAACCAAAAAATATATTTAAAAGTCTCAAAACAACCACAATATGGACACTTAGGATTAGGAAGACCAACCCTACTAAGTCTCTCTCCCAAAGGAAGCCCTTGATAAATAAAAAATCAGAGAAAAAAGGTAATCTTGGGTTCAAGGTTAAACTTCCAGATATTGTTCATATGAGCAATCTAAGTATAAGAGGTAGAGTGAGTCTGCCATATCTCATTAAGTTTGTCAACACTAGGGGAAATAGGACTAAGAAGTTGATAAAGTAAGGAAGAAGAGTAGTTCTTGAAAGGAGTATCCACATTCCAATGTTAATCCCTCCACCAGGAACTCGGGGGTTGAAGGTCAAGCTTATGAAGCATGACATCAAGCATAAGCTCTTGAATCTTAAGAAAATTACGAAGATTTGAATTCTAAATATTATATTTATGTTTGAGATCAAGCCAAGGAATCCAGTCTCGAGAGTGCACTAAATATTTAATAAAGCAGATGCCCTTGTGAAACAACCTCAAAGATTTAATACCTGGTATATCAATAAGAAGAACTGAAGAGTTAGACAGAATAGGATACCATCTTATATTTTGATAATTGAATAAATGACCATTGTAAAAACCATCACCAATCCAGTGAAAATAAGGTTTCATCGCCTCAAAAGTCTACCAAATACTTTTAACAACAAAGGAACCCTAAATCTTAACTAGAGTAGAATTAACGATGAGATTATGAAGGCCAATATTAGCCCAAGATTTGCACCCATAAGGTAGCCCTGAAGAAATACAATGATGAATCAAAACCTTCCAAGCTTCAGGGCCTTCAATAGCTTTAACCACACACTTAGCACACAAAGAAATGATTTACCTGTAAATGTCAATGATGTCCATCCCACCCTTATCAGTAGACATGCAATAGATATCCCAAGAAACTCGATGAAAACCATGTGAATTCTTCCCCTTGGCCCAAAGAAAATCCCTAAGGAGTCTGGCCAACTTATTATAAGAATTCTTAGAAGGGGCCCAACAAGAGTAATAAACATAGGTGGCAAAAAGAATCTTTGTGCAAACCTGAAACTTGTCGGTAAGAGAAAGGGGACGAGAGGCCCAATAGGAAATCTTCTTTTCAATTCTATCAATGACATACTGCCAAAGTTTAGAGGATGAGCGGCCAAAATCAAAGGGAATTCCTAAGAACTTAAAACTCTCACCCCTTTAAAGCAAATGCCATGAAAAATATCTAATCCAAGCAGACACAGAAGAAGAAGCAAGGCAAAAACAAAGAGACTTAGACCGTTAGATGTTGGAACCTAAGGACTTACAAAAAGTGTCCAAATAAACCAAAGTGGTTGAAATTGAAATTTCATCCTCATTGATAGTGAGAAAATAATCATCTGCAAAGTACCCATTAATAAGTTGGATGGACATGTCAAGAAAAAGAATACCTTTGATCAACCCCTTAAACGCTTGATTGGTAAGAATATAACCAAAAGCTTCAGTAGCAAGGATGTAAAGCGAGGGAGCCAAAGAACAACCCTAGCGAATAGAATGAAACAAAACAAAATCATTTGACCTATGTTCATTAATAGTAAGACAAGTTGAAGCATCAACAAACAACATATTGACAACTTGATAAAAAAAGGGCCAAAGTCAAGCGCTTGGAGCATGGTAAGAATGAAAGGCCACTCAATACGATCATAAGTTTTCTCAAAGTCCAGTTTAAAGAAAATGGGTTTTTGACCAGAGAGATGAGCCCATTCTAAACCTTCATAGACAACAATAAGATTATCCAAGATGTAACACATTTTAATGAAACTCGTATGCTCTGATCTGATAATCACCGAGAGATTATTGCGAATATGTAAATCTAAAGCTTTAGCCAAAATCTTGTAAGAGATATTAAGCAGAGTAATAGGTCTCCAACTCATGATAAGCTTAGGATTACCCACTTTAGGAATAAATTTAATGTTTCCACGATTGATGATATTACCCAGAGAATTGTTGGCTAACACTTCATTGTAGACATTAAACATATTAGGCCTATTAAACTTCCTAGTGGCTTTATAAAATTCACAGGGAAAGCCATCAAGACCAGAGGAATAATCATTCAATATAGTCATAAGAGCATTATGAATCTTAACAAATGAAAGGAGATCCTCACAAAGAAGTCTATCATAAGCAGACATCTTAGCAGGAACAACATCAAGACATTATTGGAGCATCATCTAACATTCTAGAGAATCTTGTTGCGCTTGAAAGACAAGCTTATAATGATCCACAAAGGTCAATGAAATATCAAGAAGAGAAGTTTACCTATCATGAAAGACATGAATAGCCTTGATATGGATCCTAGCTTGCTTGTAGTGAAGAGATTTGAAAAAAGCTTTGGACAAGCGATCACCAACCCTCAGCCTGTGCATACAAGCCCAAATCTAAGACCCCTTAGCTTCATGTCATTAATGGACTATAAGTTGGTGGTGAAGACCAACAGCCCTGGTTGGCAACTGTCGATCATACGAATAATTTTCCAATAATAGTAAATTAAATTGATACTCCTTTGTAACAATCAAATGGGTACACTTTTTGACATGTGCTGCCTATTTGTCAAAATGCTACATGAAAGAGGTAGTATGGACAATCGCCTCATTCCACCAAGAAATCCAACTAACCGAGTGAGGAGGCAGAGGTAATAAATTATATATTCTCTCAATCACAATAATCGTGTCAGGGTGTTGTAATAAAGAAGTATTTAAATAAAATTGATTGCACGAAAAATTAAATTGGCGATCACTCCACTCAATCTGAAAGAAAATCGAGAAATGATATGATAACAAGAATTGATCCCAAACTATCACAATCTTATTATTGATGGAGAAGAATAAAAAAATTGTTGCTCTAACATCATAACTCAATCAAGGCGCTTGCAAACTCTATCATTACCTGCACGAAAATTGGACCACGTGAACTAGCATGAAGGTGTGCAATTGCACTGAAAAAGGGGGATAAAAAAAACCCCATCTGCATTTAAGAAAAACTAGGTCTCATGCTCTCCAACACACCAGCGCATCGGGAGGCGATCAACTTTATCTTCAACATGCTCAACCATATTAAAATTGCCACAAAAAATCTAATATGCCATCGGTAAGTGATCAACCAGGTACCACCAAAGGGCAGAGTGACTAGGTCCATCATTAAGCGCATAAATGTTAACAATGCTCAAGGTGTTCCCATTAATATTTAGAAAAATACAGACCACATGATGAGAAGGATCCCCTCCAGGCCCAAGCAGACAATCCTCAACTTCAGAGGATATATAAATAGAAAAACCACCTCGACCATCTTCATGGTGAGTAGTGAAATGCATAAAAGAACCTGCAATACAACTAAGATAAACATCTAACAAAAAACCAAAGATCTTAACTTCTTATAAACAAATAACAACATGGTCAATACTTTGCAGACCGGATCGAACAAATAATTTTCTTGAGGACTTTGTAAGTCCTCAAACATTCCATGAAAGGAAATTCATGGAGGAGGAATATCCATGGAGTCGTCCCCCACATGGTTGCCCCCACTGTCAACTAGCACCAAATAATTTTTAAAAGCAAAGGTTTGAGAAGGTTGAAATAATTCACCAACATTCGAGGGATTGCCCACACTTTCGACCAGTACTGAAATCCTATTAAATAAAGAGGTCTGAGAAGGTTGAAATAAGTCACCAATAGTTGAAGAACGACGCTTAGCCTCTTGGCTTCCCCTTAATGACAACGAGCCATCCCAAGATGGACTATGCAAATGCTTGGAGGGTGGAGGTATTGGCAGTGAATTCCCTTCTTCTGAGGTTAATTTATGCTCGAGAGGTTTCTTAGCAAATGAAGCCTAAGGAGCCAAAACAAGATGAACAAGAACAACAAGAGGCTGAGATGGCGGTTTCACAACCTTATCTCTATTAGAAAGTGTTGACTTAGGGTTGGTCACCCCTTATTAAAAATTATGATCCAATCACCCTTAATAGAGGATTTAAGAGGTGTAGGCACGGTATGAGGAGCAGAGGCAACCACCGAAGGTTTTTGAGCAACTAGTGGATAATCCTTGATACGATGTGTGGTGGATTGGCACCAAAAACAAGTATTAGATAAATTAAAATAAATATTTTTTTGCATAAAACGCTTTGTACCAACCTGAATGTCCACAAATTCTCTGAGATCCTATGCGAGGTCAACCTCAACATAGACTCTTTTATTAGGTCATGCTGAGAAGAACCGCTCTTCTTCCTGACAGATCAACCGACCAATGGGTTTAACAATATCGTCAATAAACACCCATAAGGACAACAGAAGACCAAGGAGTTCGAGCCAAATCAACACTTTCAAGGCAACTTTGTCCGAAACTCGGAAAGGAGGAGTCCAAGGAGAAAGGACCATCAAAGTATTGCGAAGAAACCAACAATTGGACTTAGCAACCAGGGTTTGCAATTGCGAGGGTTCTTTAAAGGAAAGAAAAAAAAACTTTAGTAAGATTACGGATACCCACAACCACAACGCCATAAGCTTCCCATTGAAATTTTAACCAATTTTGAAAATATTCTTGCGACAAAATTCGACCAATAAAATAAGCTATAAGACAATGATTCTCATACCATTTTACAACTGGAGAAACAACATCAAGAGAGAGCACAACACCTGGAGAAGAATCATTACCTCGTCCACCACTTTCAAAACAAACTTTCAAACTCACTTCGACTCCATGGGTTCGACTATTTGTAACAAACATTACATTTGCGGACGGTGAAACCATAAAAAAGGAGAGTAGTCGCTTATTACGATGACAATATCAGTATCCAAAAGCAAAACAACTAAATTTACGAATAACATCAATCCCAAATCCTAGTAGAACAAATTTTCTTCATTCTTATTTATTTATTTGAAAACAATTCATAATAAATAGTTAACATACTTATTTGTTTATTTAAAAACAATTCATAGTAAATAATTAACATACTTGTTTGTTTATTTAAAAACAATTCATAGTAAATTCTTATGAAATATCATTTCACACAAATAATGTACAACTAAATTGGTATTTTTAAACGTTTACAAATTACATCTAAATATCGATTGTATGTAATTTGTAAACATTCTCAAAAAAAAAAAAAAACTAAATTAATATTTTTTATAATATATTTATATATACCAACCATGATCAATATGAATGGAGAACATTCACAATACAAATATAATAATTGCGGCCATAAACTTTTAAAAGTTTTTTTTTATTGTTTATTAATAATATTCATTCATATGGCATGTGCTTAATCATAAAATAACTTCTTACTTTCAAATCTTATAAGGTGTCACGTTTAAAATTATACATCTAAAGTTTAAATAAATGTTTCATGGAATTATTAACTTCAAAAGTTAAATAAGGAGCGGGAAATTGAGCTCTGGCGATTTTTGAATCTGAACTAGGGTTTCTGGATTTTCGAAAAATCTCTGGCTTCTGCTGGCTTGTAGAGGTGTCTTTGGGGTACGGTGGTTCTGAAGGTTCGATCGGTGCCCCAGGAGGGTCCAATGGGGACTCCTCTAGGAAGTACTAGCTCTTATGCTGATTTGTTTAAAGAAGATTCTCCTCTGAAGAATGCCGAAGCCCACAAGATGGCATACAAAAAGCTCTTCACGACTGCTGGGAATAGGTCTTCAGCACGGCGTGTGAATGGTTGTTTACCGTAGGCCGAATCCAGGCCAAAACTCGTCATTGATCCCAGTATGGTGGAGGAGTCGGTCCTCTATAGAGCTAGACATGATTTAATCTGTAAGTTCATGGGTATTCGCCCTTCCCTGAGCTTTCTGTATTCTTGGATCCGCCAGAACTGGGAGCCCCACGGTGAGTTTTCATTGTGGTTTATTAGTAATGGTTATTTTATTGTTAGCTTCTCGGCTCGGCCGATAGAAATAAGGCTTTTGAGTCGAAGAAGAAAAACCATGGCCCGACAGGGCTTTTTGTTCAACCCTGGAGGGTAGGATTCGATCCTCGTGTTGAACCTACTGCTGTCCCGGTGTGGATTCGATTATATGCTCTTCCAATGGAATTCTGGGGTGAGCAGGTACTGGCCATGATTGGCAATTCGATTGGTAGATATCTGGGTGTTTCCAGAGACACTATTGAAGGGAGCATGGTGGTGTATGCTCGAATATGTGTGGAGATGAATCTGAGCCAGCCTTTGTCGACAGAGTTGGAAATTGAACTGGCAGGTCTTTCCTAGATTCAACAGTTGGACTATGAGGCCCTACCCTTTAGATGTTGGGTTTGCCACAAGCATGGACATTTGGCCCGTTTCTGTCCTCTTAATATGAATGCCAATATGGAGGCCTCCTCTGGAGTGCCAAACTCGCCTAAGGAGGATAAGGCTGCACCCAATAAAGATCCTATTAGCACCAGTCAGGGCCAGGAAGTTCAGAGAGAGGGTTTTGAACAGCCCAGAAGAAAAAGACGGACAAAGAAAGAGAAGGGAAAGGAATAATCTCATCTCAGGCCTGCTAATAGGTATGAGATATTTAAGTCATTGGTTGATGATGAGGATCAATCTATGGAGGGCTTGGAGGGTTTCAAGGAAACCTTTGTTGTTCCTAGGCAACTCCCCCTCTCATCTTCTCCTGTCATTTAGCAGATAGTTGATCCCCCTGAGGTATCACAGCCTGTGTGTTCTGGTGCCTTAGTAGTCCATAACCAGGAGCAGACGGTTTCTCGGGATGTTCGCATGGGGATGGCGAGAGAAAAATAGGGAAAGGCCATATTTGGGGATAACCCAGATAGAAAAAAGATCCAAAAATAGTAATTCTTAGGGAGCTGGAAGAAGATCCAATAAGGAGTTGCTACTAGCCCTGGGAGACAAATTGATCATGGGAGGATTGGTGAGGACAATTGACTCTTACTGCTCCCAGGGTAACCCATGATTATTCAATCTTGGTATGTGAGGGGTTTAAACAATGAGAACCCATCAATCTGATGTTCAAATATTATTAGAGCATAGCAATACTAATTTTTTGCTTTTACAAGAGACCAAGATGTCTTTGGATCTTATGTCTAAAACAGTCAACGAGAATTTGGAGGGGTGCTGGTCATATGGATGTGGCTGCCCAAGGTGCCTCAGGGGGGATTGTTACTCTGTGGAACTCTTTGGAATGGTCTGCAATAGAACACCTTTCCTGGAGGGGTGTTCTCACCTCCCTATTTAGGAATAATGTCTCTGCAGAATTCATTCTTGTCACTAACTTTTATGGTTCTCAAACTCTAGAGGGTCAGTGGTGGCAGTGGAAGGTTGTGCATGACATGCGAGCATCAAGGGAAGATATAGACTGGATTATAGCGGGGGGACTTTAACGCTAAATTATCTTCTCGAGATTAGGAAGGGGGATCACCTCTTTTGGATCCGGGGGACCGGTTCATGATTGCTCAAGTCCAGGCTTTGCACTTAGTGGACATTAAATGTCCTGGTAATAACTTCACTTGGACTAATAAAAGGCGGGAGCCCCATAGTAGGAAGGTGAAGCTAGATCGCTTTTTGCTTTCAGAGGAGGTGTTTGTAAAATGGAATATCAATTTTCAGATTTTGGCAGGCCCTGTTTCCGATCACTGTCCTATTCTGTTGGAAAGCGGGACTAGGATGGGGATCCATCACAAACCTTTCAGATTTGAGAATTTTTGGCTTCAGAAAGAAGAACTTCGGGAGAAAATTCCACAGTGGTGGGAAGAGGGCCGCCTAGCTTATGGGAGAGCTATGTTTCGAATCCACAAACAACTTCAATATGTCAAATCTCAGTTGAAGTATTGGAGGCGTTCTAATAAATTTGACTTCCAGACCCAAAGAGCTCCGTTGGTGGCCCGTTGGGATGAGGTCCAAAAACAGTTTAGAGAAGGAGTAATAACTGATCAGCTCAAAGTTGAGGATGATGCCTTGCGTTCTGCGGTTGAGGACATTGACAACCAGGAGGAGATCTATTGGAAACAGAGAGCAAGAACTTCCTGGTTATTAGAAGGGGATAGAAATACAAAATTCTTTCATCGGACTACTTGTGCTCGAAGACAGATGAATAAGATGGAGGCCCTTCAAGATGAGAACGGTCATTCCTTTGATACTCTTCCAGGTATTCATTCCCATGCTATGGATTATTTTTCAAATCTTTTTAAGGAAAGTGTAGTTCAATATGTAGAGGCCCAAAATGAAGTTATTTCTGTCATACCTGCTATTATTTCGGAGGATGAAAATCAGGCCCTCCTTAAACCCATTGATAGAGATGAATTGAAAACTGTGGTCTTTGGAATGAGCACTGGTAAAACTCCTGGTCCAGATGGCTTCCCTATTGAGTTTTTTCAAGATTTCTGGGACTGCTTAGAGGAAGATGTAAGGGTTGTTGTTGAAGAATCCAGAGAAAATAAGAGAATGCTTAAAGCTATAAACCACACATTCATTACCTTGATTCCAAAAGGGGAGGAGGGGGTTCATATTTTAGATTATAGGCCTATTGCCTTATGTAATGTGGTATATAAAATACTCACAAAGGTAATGGCTGAGCGCCTAAAACCTCTTCTTCACAACATTATCTCCTCTGAGCAAGGAGGCTTTGTTGAGGGGCGGCAGATTCTGGATGGGGTGGTTGTGGCCCAGGAAGCAATCCATTCAATGCAAATTTTTGGTAATAAAGGGATGTTCATTAAATTGGATATGTCAAAGGCTTATGATAGGGTTGAATGGAGCCTCCTGGCTAAAATGATGGCAGCCTTCGGCTTCTCTCAGGGCTGGATTGAGTGGATTATGAGCTGTGTCTCTTCCCCGACTTACTCTATGCTTATCAAGGCCTTCCTTCACAACCTTTTGGAGCTTCTCGGGGTCTGCGCCAGGGGGATCCCTGTTCTCCTTATATTTTTCTCATTCTGGCTGAAGGTCTTGGCAGACTTTTAACGAGGAGAAGACAGCAAGGCAGATTAATGGGTATTAGGGTGGGGGATGAAGTTGTATCACACCTGCAGTTTGTGGATGACACTGGTTTGATGGGAGTAGCCAGCATAAGGGAATCTAGAACGATTAGAGATACTCTTAATGTCTATCTCAGGGCTACTCAACAGGTCATTAATGACAAGAAATCCAAAGTGGTCTTTTTTAATCTGGAGCAAAGGATTCAGACCAGAATTTTAGAAATCCTAGGATTCACTAGGACTTCTCTCCCTGTGGTTTACTTGGGTATCCCCTTGCATTTCAAGAGGCTGAAATTAGACACTTGGAGGAATATGTTGGAGTGTATCAAGGACAGAATTAATCACTGGTCTCACAAGTGGTTAAGTTATGGTGGTAGATTAATGTTCTTACAGTCTGTCATTCAAGCCATGCCAATCTACAAATTTTCTATCCTGGCTGCCCCACTTACAATTTGGAAAGAGTTGGACAGGATGGCTAGGAAGTTTTTGTGGGAAGGAGCTAACGAAAAAATAAAGTGGGCCTTGGTGGGTTGGGATAAAGTCACTCAGCCCAAGGTAAAATGTGGACTGGGACTGAGAGGATCCAAGTTAAATAATCAAGCCTTGGCTGGAAAGTTGTACTGGAGGTGGATTTCCCAACCAACTTCCTTATTCAGTAGAATTCTCACGAGTAAATATTTGGGTCAAGTTAACCCCAATGAGGTGGGTCGTTTCCCTCTGGATGGTACTAGATCCTTAGTGTGGCAAGCTCTCAAGCTAGGATCTCAGGTTATTAAAGATCGGCTATTTTGGAAAGTGGGGAGAGGGGAGAAGGCCCGTTTTTGGACTGATTCTTGGGATCAGTATCCACCCATCATTGTTGAGTTCCCCGAGTTACTTCCAATAAAATCTGCCATAGAAATCATGGGTTGGGTCCAAATTGAAAGTTATTTCAACACTTCTCAGCTGGGGGAGTATAGGTTTAAGAATTTTAAGAGGTTGGAGGAGTGGCCAATTCCTATCCCCCCGGAGTTGGCACCCATCTTATCCAAAATCTTGACATAAAGGTTTCTCACAAGGAGAGACGAGGAGGATGAATTAGCTTGGGGCTATGGGAGCCTTGGTGTTTATACAGTGAAGGACAAATATGACAAGATCCTCCCAGACCCTCCCCCCCATTCTTTTCCGGTTGAGGATTGGCGAAATATTTGGCACTCTAAGGGTTGGCCGAAAGTAAACTTTTTTGCTTGGCAGTTTATGCACAATGGTATTCTCACTTTTGACAATCTCAGACGTAGAGGAATCATCGGCCCTTCTCAATGTGTTTTATGCCATAAGAACGAAGAAACAGCTGATCACCTGATGTTTGAGTGCCCTTTCACGCGTTAGATTTGGAAGCGCTGGCTCTCTCATTATAAAATCCAGGTTAATGGTGACATGAATCGGACTAATATTTGGGAAAGATGGAAGCGGGGTAGATTTACATCCAAAGCTCTTCAAATTGGGTGGGAGCTTGGTTTAAACTTCATTTGGTGGCAAGTGTGGTTGGAGAGAAACGCTAGAATTTTTAGAGAAACCTTTTCCTCGCTAGATGGAGTTTGGCAGGTCATCTGGAGCAAAGTCACCGAAACTGTTGTCGTCTACGCTAAAGAGGAAACACGGGTTGTTCCTGGGCCAATGGAAGAGGGAGTTGACCAGAGAGAGGGACAGAACAGAACCAGTTGGAAATCACCCCCAGAAGGCTGGATTAAAATCAATACTGATGGGAATTTGGATAATTTACCAGAAAAAGGATTTTTTTTTTTTGAGCTTTGGCGATTTGGCGTTTTGGCGGGAAACTCTCTGCGCAGGCTACGGGCGATGCTCTTGGATCGGTGGGGTGAAGGTTAATCCAGGACATCAGGTGGCTTCCTGCTCTGTTTTGTCTTTGCGGATCTGAAGGATCGTGTGCAGTTCCAGGTGGGCCCAATGGGGTCCCCTCCAATCCCTCTCTCTGGGAGAAAGGGCTCTTATGCAGAAATGCTCAAAGACACTCCCTCGTCTTCTAACGGTGAAGTGCAGAGAAACAACTTGAATATGATGCTTAAGAATGTTGGTAGGGGTTCCACAGCACATCGTGTCAACGGATGTCTCCCTCAATCCGCTTCGAGGCCTAAGATTGTAATCGAACCAAAGCTGGTGGAAGATACAATTCTATACAAAGCCGATCATGATTTGATTTGCAAATTCATGGGTATCCGACCTACCCTGAATTTCTTGCACACTTGGGTCCGACAGAACTGGGAGCCCCATGGTGAGTACTCCCTGTGGTTTATTAGCAATGGGTATTTCATCGTTAGCTTTTCTTCTTTAGCTGATAGGAACAGAGCGTTTGAATCCGAAAAAAGAAACCACGGTCCGGCGGGGCTATTTGTTCAACCCTGGAGAGTGGGTTTCGATCCCCGCATTGAACCCACGGCTGTCCCGGTCTGGATTCGGCTGTACGCTCTCCCAATGGAGTTTTGGGGGGAGCAGGTCTTGGAAATGATAGGTAACTCTCTGGGTAGATACATGGGTGTCTCCAAGGATACTATTGAAGGTAACTCGGGTGTCTATGCTAGAATACGTGTGGAAATGGATATCAGCCGGCCTCTACCGGCGAGAGGTGGAGCTGGAGCCGGCGGAGTTTCCTGGATCCAACAGTTAGACTATGAGGCTTTGCCTTTCCGATGCAGAGTCTGCCACAAGCATGGGCATTTGGCCCGGTTCTGCCCAACTCTCCTGGACTCCAAAACGGAAGCCCAGCATAGTATGCCAAACCGCTCCAAAGAGAATAAGGCCAGCTACGCAAAGAAACATCCAATTCGCCTCAAGCTAATGAGGGTCGAGAAAGATGGCTTTGAACAAGTCAAGAGAAGGAGAAAGCGAGAAGAAAAGCTGGTAAGGAGCAATTTCAATCCAAGCCGACCAACGGATACGAAATTTTTAAGTCTCTAGTAGATCAGGAGGACCAGGATATGGAAGGTGTGGATGGGAATATTGAGGCCCTTAACCCTCAAACTCATGTTTCTCCTTCATCTTCTCCTGTCTTAGACCAGGTGCTTGAGCCAATTGAGGTATTGCCACCAGAAATTGCAGGGGCAATGACAGTGCAACCCCCAGAGTCGCCAGTAATTAAAGATGTTAGCATGGGAATTGCTAAAAAAAATCGAGAAAGGCCAGCCCTGGGTATCTCTCAGGTAGAAAAGAGATCCAAAAACAGCAACACTCAAGGAGCGGGCAGAAAGTCAAACAAGGACTTGATTGCAGCTCAAGGAGATAAACTGATCAATGGAGGATCGGTGAGGACTATTGATTCTTACTGCTCTCAAGGTTTTCAATGATCATTCAATCTTGGAACGTTAGGGGTTTAAACAGTAGAACCCATCAATCTGTTGTTCAAAGACTCTTAGAAAAACGTAAAACAGACTTTTTGCTTATTCAGGAGACAAAAATGTCTTTAGATATTATGAGTAAAACAGTTAATAGAATCTGGCGGGGTGCTGGTCATATGGCTGTGGCTGCCCAAGGTGCTTCAGGGGGGATTGTTACTCTTTGGAACCCTCTGGAATGGACTGCATTAGAACATATAGCTTGGAGAGGTGTTCTCACATCTCATTTCAAAAATAACTTCACAGCAGAACATGTTTTAATCACCAACTTTTATGGGGCCCAAGACCTTGATGGCCAGAGGCTCCAATGGAGAGCTGTTCAAAACATGAGGTCATCCAGGGAATGTTTTGGTTGGATTATTGCGGGGATTTTAATGCAAAATTATCTGCTCATGACCAGGAAGGTGGCACCCCAATTTTGGATCCTGGGGACTGGCTTCTGATTGCCCAAGTTCAGGCATTTCAATTAGTGGACATTCAATGCCCTGGACCCTTGGACAAATAAGAGGAAGGAGCCACACGAGCGGGAAGGTCAAGTTAGATCGCTTTACGGTCTCGGAGGAGGCTTTTGTAAAATGGACTTCTAAGTTCCAGATTTTGGAGGGCCACTGTTTATGATCATTTTCCCATTTCTTTGGAGGGAGGGACTTCGGTAGGGCAGCATCATAGGCCTTTTAAATTTGAGAATTTTTGGTTACAAAAGGAGGACCTTCGACAGAAAATTCCACAATGGTGGGCAGAAGGCCGTCCACCTTTTGGGACAGCAATGTTCAAATTGCATAAACAGCTCCACTTTGTCAAACTTCAACTGAAACAATGGAGGAAAGAAAATAAGTCGGATTTCCAGACCCAAAGGGCCCCCTTGGTGGCCAGATGGGAGGAGGTACAGAAACTCTTTAGGGAAGGATCAATTACTGAGCAACTCAAATCTGAAGATGATGCACTACGTAAAGCGGTTGAGGCCATTGATAACCAAGAGGAGATATCTTTGGAAACAAAGGGCAAGAAATACTTGGTTATTAGAAGGGGACAGAAATACCAAATTTTTCCATCGGTCAGCTTGCGCTAGGCGTCAGATGAATAGCATGGAAGTCCTTAAAGATGAGAATGGACATGCCTTCGATACTCTTCCCGGTATGCACTCCCACTCAATTGATTACTTTTCTAAACTTTTTAAGGAAAGTATGGAGCAGGATGTTGAGGCTGAGAATGAAGTTCTTAATGTTATTCCTTCTATTATCTCTGAAGAAGACAATCAGGCCCTGCTTAGACCCATTGAAAGTGATGAATTGAGAAACGTGGTCTTTGGTATGAATACTTTGGAAAATATCCTGGTCCAGATGGCTTTCCTATTGAGTTTTTCAGGCATTTTGGGACACTTTGGGGGAGGATGTTTTGGCTGTCACAGAGGAATCCGGATCCAATAGAAGAATGCTCAGGGCGATCAATCACACCTTCATCTCTTTAATTCCAAAAGGGGAGGAGGGGACTCATATCTCTGATTTCAGGCCTATAGCTTTATGCAATGTGATTTATAAAATCATCACTAAGATAATGGCTGAGCGGCTCAAACCCCTTCTTCATAATATCATTTCTTCAGAACAAGGGGGCTTCGTTGAGGGAAGACAAATCTTGGATGGGGTGGTTCTTGCTCAGGAGGCTATCCACTCAATGCAAACTTCGGGCAATAAAGGAATGTTCATTAAACTGGATATGTCCAAGGCTTATGACCGGGTGGAGTGGAGCTTCTTGTCGAAAATGATGGCAGCTTTTGGCTTCTCCCAGGATTGGATTGATTGGGTTATGAGCTGTGTTTCTACACCCTCTTATTATGTTCTCATTAAGGGTCTACCCTCGCATCCTTTTGGTGCCACTCGTGGTCTTCGCCAAGGAGACCCTTGCTCTCCCTATCTTTTCCTCATTTTGGCTGAGGGATTAGGCAGACTGTTCTTGAGGAGAAGACAACAAGGCACTGCTAGCTGGTATCAAGGTTGGGGAGGAAACTTTGACTCACTTGCAATTTGTGGACGATCTTGGGCTGGTTGGTGTGGCCGGTCTTAGGGAAGCTAGAGGAATCGAGAGATACTACGAATGTCTACCTTAGGGCTTCAAATCGGGTCCTCAATGACGGGAAGTCCAAAGTTGTCTTTTTCAATCTTGATCAACGAGCTGCGAGGAGAGGGCTATTGAGATCCTGGGTTTCACTAGAACTTCTCTTCCAATAGTTTACACAGGCGTTCCCCTGCATTTCAAAAAATTAAAAATAGATATACGGAAGAATGCATGTTGGAAGGCATCAAAGACCGAATGAATCACTTGGTCACATAAATGGTTAAGCTATGGGGGTAGGTTAACCTTCCTGCGATCGATTATACGAGGCTTTGCCAATCTATAAATTCTCTATCCTGGCTGCCCCTCATACCATCTGGAAAGAGTTGGACAAAATGGCTAGAAGATTTTTATGGGAAGGTGCAAAAGGGAAGAAAAAATGGGCTTTGGTTGGGTGGGATAAAGTTACCCGAGCCTAAGGACAACGGAGGGCTGGGCCTGAGAAGTTCCAAGCTTAATAACAGAGCCTTGGCTGGAAAACTGTACTAGAGGTGGATTTCCCAGCCAACCTCCCTCTTCAACAGAATCCTTTCTAGCAAATATTTGGGGCATGTTCTTCCCAATGAGGTGGGCCGCTTTCCCCTGGAAGGCACTTGGTTCCTTAGTGTGGCGAGACTCTTAAGCTTGGATCTCAGATTTTCAAAGACCAATTATTTTGGAAAGTGGGGAGAGGGGATAAGGCACATTTTTGGACTGATTCTTGGGACCAGCATCCGCCCATCATTGCCATGTTTCTTGAGCTTCAACCAATCAAGGCTGCCTTAGAAGCCCAGGGCTGGATACATATTGATAACTATTTTCACACCAGCCAATTGGGGGAGTATAAATTCAAAAATTTTAAGAGGTGGCAGGAGTGGCCAATTACTATCCCTCCGGAGCTGGCGCCCATCTTGCACAAAATCTTGTCAGAAAGGTTCCTCACAGGGAGGGATGAGGATGATGAATTAGCTTGGGGCTGTGGGAGCCTTGGGGTCTATTCAGTGAAGGCTGGGTATGAAAAGATCCTCCCTGAGCCTCCCCTGCACTCATTTTCGGTTCAGGATTGGAGAAGGATTTGGCATTCTAAGGGCTGGCCGAAAGTGAATTTCTTTGCCTGGCAGCTTATGCACAATGGAATTCTTACTTTTGACAATCTAAGAAGTAGGGGAATCAGTGGCCCCTCTCAATGTGCATTATGCCAAAAACATGAGGAATCTGCTGATCACCTGATGTTTGAGTGTCCTTTTACTCATCAGATTTGGGAGCGTTGGTTCTCCCAATTTAAATTCCAGGCTAATGGTGTTTTAAATCGTGCCAATATTTTGGAAAAGTGGAAAAGGGGCAGATTCAAATCTACAGCCCTCCGAATTGGCTGGGAGTTAGGCTTTCTCTTCATTTGGTGGCAAGTTTGGCTGGAGAGAAATGCCCGGATCTTCAGAGATACTTTCTCCTCGATAGACGGTGTTTGGCAGGTCATTTGGAGTAAAGTCACTGAAACTGTTGCCATCAATGTTAAAGAAGAGATTCAGGCTGATCTTGGGCATCTAGAAGAGGGGGTTGAGGGACAAGAGGGGCATGGCAGAGTATGCTGGATACCTCCCCCAGTAGGCTGGGTAAAGATCAATACTGATGGAGCTGCAAAAGGCAACCCGGGCAGTGCGGGTATTGGTGTTGTCTGCCGAGATCATTCTGGTACGGTGCTTTTCTAGGAGCTGCAGGGCTTGGGCCGAGCCACCAATAATGAAGCTGAAGCCATAGCCATCAAATCAGCTTCTATATGGGCTATTAAGCAGGGTTACCGGAGGGTAATTCTCGAATCAGACTCTCAAGTCCTGATCGGCGCTCTTGATTGCTTGCGGAATTTCTCTTTGAAAGCTTGGAGACTGCGGATTTTGTTATCCCAAATCAAGGAGTTATGGAAGGAATTAGATGATGTGATCCCTGTTTATGTCAGCAGAAATTTGAACACGGTTGCTGACTTCCTTGCGAAGATGGGGGCTGAGAAAGAGGCGAGGGTACAGTTGCACAGTGATATGCCCTTGATTGATGAAGAGATTCGGCGTGGTCTGGAACGATCCCTGCATCAATGAGCACAAAAATGGCTAAGGTTGGTTTTTGTCGCGATATCGCGACTTGTTGCGCCGTCGCGGCCCCTGATGAGCAGGTGTCGCGATTTCGCGACCTGTTTTGCTGCTGCAGTCGTTGGATGGAAGTCGTCGCGATTTCGCGACGTTTTTGGAAAAAGTGCGTTAAGGGGAAAAATTGTCGCGATATCGCGACATTTTTGGTGATAAGATGCCCAAGGAAAAGTTCGTCGCGATATCGCGACATTTCTGCTGATTGGGCTCTCGGGGGAGAAACCGTCGCGATTTCGCGACATTTTTGCAGCAATGGCACTAAGAGGAAAAGTCGTCGCGATATCGCGACACTTTTGAAGTTCGGGCATCAAGGTGAGAATCTGTCGCGATTTCGCGACCTTTTTGAGAAAGGATGCCCAAGGAAAGAATACGTCGCGATATCGCGACACTTTTGGTGAAAAGGTGCCCAAGGGAAAATTCGTCGCGATTTTGCGACACTTCTGCCGAATGGGCTCTCGGGGGAAAAAACCGTCGCGATTCGCGACAGTTTGGCAGCAATAGCACTAAGAGGCAAAGTCGTCGCGATATCGCGACACTTTTGAAGTGCGGGCTTCAAGGTGAGAATCTGTCGCGATTTCGCGACATTTTTGAGGAAAGGATGCTCAAGGGAAAACTCGTCGCGTTTTCGCGACAGTTTTGGAGAACAAGCTTCAGGAGGGAAAATCGTCGCGATATCGCGACTCGTTTGAGAAAAGGGCGCCGCGGGGAGAACACGTCGCGATTTCGCGACACCTTTGTTGAAGGGTCGCCCAAAGGTCTTCTCGTCGCGAAATCGCGACACTTCCGGCCAACTGGAGCCATGAGGAAAAAACGTCGCGATATCGCGACACTTTTGCAATGTTGGTGTCAAAGGGAGACCTTGTCGCGATTTCGCGACAATTTTGGAGATCAGGTGCCTTCTGGCTTTCTCGTCGCGATTTCGCGACGATTCTGGCGTCTGGGAGCTTTGGTGTTGTGCCGTCGCGATCTCGCGACTCCTTTTGGGTTTTGCGGCCTCGGCGTTGTTTTGCCGCGATTTCGCGACATGTCGCGATTTCGCGACATGTCGCGTTTTCGCGACTTGTTGTCGGGGTGCGGCCGTTGTTAGGTTTGGTGTCGCGATTTCGCGACATGTCGCGTTTTCGTGACATGTCGCGTTTTCGCGGCCTGTTGTCTTCTGGCTTCTTTGCTTTCGGTTGGGATGTCTTCTCTCCCACTTGTAACTGTTATTTGTTTTAATACAAGTTTTTTTCAATTTTTTCAAAAAAAAAAATCAATACTGATGGAGCTGCAAAGGGCAATCCGGGTAGCGCCGGTATTGGCGTGGTCTGTCGGAATCATGAGGGATCAGTGCTTTATTGGGAACTGCAGGGCTTGGGTAGAGCCACAAATAATGAAGCAGAAGCCATTGTTATCAAATCTACCTCTATTTGGGTAGTTACTCAGGGTCATAGGAGGATAATTCTTGAATCTGATTCTCAAATTCTGGTTGGAGCTCTAGACTGCATGAGGAACTTTTCGTTGAACGCTTGGAGGTTGAGGATTTTGGTCTCTCAAATCAAGAAATTATGGAGGGAATTAGATGATGTGATTCATGTATATGTGAGCAGAGATTTCAACAAAGCGGTCGATTTCCTAGCTAAGATGGGTGCTGCGAAAGAGGTAGGGGTGCAGCTGCACAGTGACATGCCTATTGCAGATGAGGTGATTAGGCAGGGCCTTGAAAGATCCTTGAGACAATGATCATTGAAAAAGCTAAGTATGGTTTTTGTCGCGATTTCGCGACCTGTTGCGCCATCGCGGCCATTTGCGAAAAGCTGTCGCAATATCGCGACATGTTGTGTCGTCACGGCTGTTGGAGAAAAGTTGTCACGATTTCGCGACATGTGCTGTCGCGACCGATGCGAAAAAATTGTCGCGATATCGTGACATGTTGCGCCGTTGCGACTGCCGAGGAAAAGTTGTCGCGATATCGTGACATGTTGCGCCGTCGCGCCCAAGGGCGAAAAGTTGTCGCGATATCGCGACATGTTGCACCGTCGCTGCCGCTGAGGGAAAGTTGTCGCGATATCACGACATGTTGCGCTGTCGCGACCAATGTGGGAAAGTTGTCGCGATATCGCGACATGTTGCGTCGTCGCTGCTCGCCAAGGGGAAGTTGTCGTTGAAAGATCCTTAAGACAAATGATCATTGAAAAAGCTAAGTATGGTTTTTGTCGCGATTTCGCGACCTATTGCGCCATCGTGGCGATTGGTGGTAAACTGTCGCGAAATCGCGACATGTTGTGTCGTCGTGGCTGCTGAAGAAAAGTTGTCGCGATTTCGTGACATGTTGCTCTGTTGCGGCCAAGGGAGGAAAGTTGTCGCGATTTTGCGACATGTTGTGCCGTCGCGGCCGAAGAAGGAATGTTGTCGCAATTTCGCGACATGTTGCGCCGTCACTGCCGCCGAGGGGATGTTGTAGTTGAAAGATCCTTAAGACAAATGATCATTGAAAAAGCTAAGTATGGTTTTTGTCGCGATTTCGTGACCTGTTGCGCCATCGCGGCCATTGGAGGTAAACTGTCGCGATATCGCGACATGTTGTGTCGTCGTGGCTGCTGGAGAAAAGTTGTCGCGATTTCGCGACATGTTGCACCGTTGCGGCCAAGGGAGGAAAGTTGTCACGATTTCGCGACATGTTGTGCCGTCGCGGCCGAGGGAGGAAAGTTGTCGCGATATCGCGACATGTTGCGTCGTCGCTACCGCCGAGGGGAAGTTGTCGTTGAAAGATCCTTAAGACAAATGATCATTGAAAAAGCTAAGTATGGTTTTTGTTGCGATTTCACGACCTGTTGCGCCATCGCGGCCATTGGAGGTAAACTGTTGCGATATCGCGACATGTTGTGCCGTCGCGATCGAGGGAGGAAAGTTGTCGCGATATCGCGACATGTTGCGCCGTCGTTGCCGTCGAGGGAAAGTTGTCGCGATATCGCGACATGTTGCGCCGGCGCGGCCAAGGGAGGAAAATTTTCGCGATATCGCGACATGTTGCGCCGTCGTGGCCAAGGGAGGAAAGTTGTCGCGATTTCGCGACATGTTACGCCGTCGCGGCCACTGGAGGTTTGTTGTCGCGATTTCGCGACGTGTTGCGTCGTTGTGGCTGCCTGGATTTATGTCGCGATATCGTGACATGTTGCTCCGTCACGGCCAAGGTTGGATTTTTGTCGCGATTTCGCAATAGGTTGACTTTTTTTGCGGTCAGAGGAGTCTTGTGTCGCGATTTCGCAACTTGTAGCTTTTTCACGAACAGAGGTGCAGTTGATGTTTGCTGTGTGTTTTCGCGATAAGTTGTTATAACTGACCTATCAGCTCTCTCAGCTAACTTGATATTGGTTCAAGAGATTTGGATCCAGTGCAAATCTTCCTCTTCTCTTGTAATCATGTGCTTTCATTGTTTTTGGCTAGGATGTATCTTATCCCAATTGTAACTGATCAATTTTTTAATACAAGTTTTTTTCAAATTTTTCAAAAAAAAAACTTCAAAAGTTAAATAGATGGGTAGTTGTTTATTTAGGTTCTAGGTTTAAGATGTGAGGGTATATTTGTTTGAAATTATACATCTAAAGTTTAAATAAATGTTTCATGAAATTATTAACTTCAAAAGTTAAATAGATGGGTAGTTGTTTATTTAGGTTCTAGGTTTAAGATTTGAGGGTATATTTGTTTGCAAAAGTAGTAGTTTGATTTGAATCCTTTGAGTATTTTAGATTGATTAAATCCTTTGAGTGTATCAAACCGATAATGATAATACAAATCCTAAGTGATCAATTATCCCTCTTTAATCTCCCTTATGTTGAATCAACAACAATGTGGTATAGACTTGTTCCCCTCTGATCCCCTCATGCCAAAACAACAACCAAATAGTATAAACTTGTTGATAGCAATCCCAAGTAAACCTTACACTTAACAATTATAAAAAATAGTGTAAATATTCTTTTATCTAAAAAAATTACTTAAATATATATATATATATATATATATATATATATATATATATATATATATTATCTTCAAATATAAAAATTTTCTAAAAACAATATGATGCAGCAAAAGTATTGTATATATTTTATAATACACGGTACCTATTCATAGGTCAGTTCTTGACAGATAATCAAATTCGATAAACTTCTTACCAATATAACAATAACCATAAATCAATTTTGGTTTGATGGGTAAGGATACCCACAAATTCTAGGTTTATGTGTGATAAATGTTTTTATTATATTATTGTGTAGTCACTATTCAAAGGTGAGTTCTTGAGATTATCAAAATTTGATGAACTTCTTCCATATAACCATATATGGATTTTGGTTTGATATATAAGGATATTTATAAAATGTTTTTATTATATTATTGTGTGGTTATTGATATAATATGGATGGTGTCTTTTCATTTATAACCAATTAAATATATATAATATTTGTTTGTTTTTTTATTTATATGGGTTTGTTAATCTTATTTAAGTAATGTTTTTATAATAAATCTAAGAAGAGATTTAGGTCTAAACTTTGAGGAAAGTCAACTCTTTGCAAAGGTAGTAGTATGCTCGAATCTTTTAAGTGTACGAGAGCGATGGGTAGTTCTCATCTCACGTCGAGTCAACAAGAACGAGACGGATAGATTTGTTGAAAGCAGTCCATGTGATTTATGTGATTTGAACCCTACACTTGTGAGTTACTAAAAATAATGACTGTAACCAACGTACAACAAAAAAAAATGTTTTTATAATGTATATAGATAATATTTGTTTGTTTTTATTTATTTATATGGGTTTGTCAATCTTATTCAAGTAAGGTTCTTATAATAAATAAGAAATAAAATGTTGCTTTGGCCTATTCATTTAGTTAAATTCAACTAGTAAATATAAAAATATAGTTTTTACGTGCAGATTATTGACTTTTAGGTTTATAGGAGTGTTTCTTCAATATACGTGCAGATTATTGACTTTTAGGTTTATAATTTTTTTATTGATTTAGGTTTCTTCTTGTTTTATAGATCATACTATGTTAATGCAAAATAATACATAATGTAGAGTTGTGAGTTCGTGTAGTTTTTATTGGCCTATATTTCATTGACCTAAGTTGTTTATTGTTAGCACCTTTGTCAACTAATAATATAACAAGCGATCTTACATTTATAATTAGTTATTTGATTGAACAAATATGATGATTTTTTCAATTGTTTTTATAGTTTTTTTAAGTTATAGTTTTTTTTTTTAAATAAGATTGAAATGAAAAAATAAAGATAAATTAAGCATATTGTTATTAGGATCTGAAATTAATTATAAATATTTTTATGTAACCTATCTTCTTGGTTAAAACAAAGTTTATGTTGGCAGTTTGCAAGTGTCTGCCTCCTTTATTTGAGAAAATTTCGTAAGGTACGTGGTGTAAGGGGTTCTTGATGGATACTCTTGTGTCTCATTGTTGTAATATATATGTCCATATATGAATTAAAATAATCTCAATAGCCAATTCTTATTTACTATTAATATTTTCAAGGAGATCATGTCTTTGTTGTGGGGTATCGTAGATTTTGTGAAGGATTACCTCTTTGGGTGTAGTTATTGCCCTTCGACACTTCTTGATGTTGTCGCCCCACTATGTTGAGCAAAAACTTGTTATCCATTAATGCACTTAGTTATTGATGTACTCTAACATTAAATAGATCTCATTCTCCTTATCAAATATTTGTGGCACTTCACCATATAGGCAAGGTTTATCTTCATTAAGATGTCCATCTCACAATTAATCTATAATTGATTTTTTTGGTAAATAACCTTCATCATGAATAGCATTGTATTACATTGTCCCATAATTTCCAACTTCAATAAATCTTTTATGTTTTTGCATATCGTGTTAGAGGTGGCCTCATTTTAGGCAACTAAAGATGGTGTATAGAGGCCCCAAAAAGGGGTTCTCCCTCACCAAAATTCTAATGTTCATTTGTGGATTTCACCTCCATGACATATTAAAAACTTTAACATAATCCTACTCTACTCTTATCAAGCTACTAAAACGTCGCGATCCCTTGAAAAATCCACTTGCCTTACATTAAGAAAGGGGCAAGATTAAGGGTAAGGGGAATCATGAATAAGTAATGGGAAATTTAGACCTATAAGGGATAAAAAAAATTATAATTAAGTAGAGCAACAAGGAAAGGAGATATTATTTAAGACAAGATATAAAAGAGGTATACTACAAACATTGATCTTAATGTGGACATGCTGAAGAAGAAATTGAGAAAGTTATCAACAATGATTTTATTTAAAAAGTTAGTGCAAAAAATGAAATTCCACAAGAACAAAAAAATTGATGAAAGACTCATCTTCCTCCATGAAAATGGATAAATCAATGTATTATAATTTTATGGGATAATCTAATTAATAGTCTAAACTTTAAGGTAAGTTGTATTATTAATGGTGGAAAGGATTTGAAGATGAAAAGAGCATATGCAATAACCGATATTATATAATCCTCTAATACATTATTCATTAGGGATTTGATTCCAAATTAGTAGCCTTGTTTATTTTTCAATCGAGCATATTGAAGCCTTGAAGATAAATAATAGCATTGTGAAGGCTTATGATAAGGCTAGATGTGTGATATGCAACTTGTTTTAGAAAACTAATGATATATGCTATGTGTCGAAAAGGATTTTAATTTCTCTTGTTATCCCTATCTCTCATTTTATTTTGTAAAATTAAGTGTTTTTAAGGACAACATGCATTTTGAAATCCAAGCTAATGGCCCTAAATTTACATGTCTATTTGTGGTTACCAATGACTATTGAATCTTTGAAATTATTTGGAAATAAAACCAATAATAAACATGATATTGAGATAGGTATATGTGGGATAGATCAAACTAGTGGTAAACTATCTACAAGTTATTACATCAACCTTCTTGGTTTTAGAATCCTTGGTGGACTTGATTATTGATTGATATATAGAATAAGGAGACAAAAAACCCTCCATATAAAACCTTTTTAATACTTGACATATTATTGGATTGAGATATGAAAATCCTATCCCATACTACAAAATCTATAGGGAAAGGAAGAAATGAATAAATCCTAGACCTAACATCTTAAAGGTGGACTTCAACTACGACTTCACCTTGTGAATCGAAACAATACTACAACCATTCATAATCAAGTTATTCACATATACAACAATAATTTTGATATTCCTTTGATATGTTTCTAATACATGTCATAACCACACTCACATATTTTAATGAACATCAAAAACTTGTGAAATTTGATATGTTTGGATTTTTACTTCAATCTCCATACAAAATTTTCACCACACACATATTCCCTTTTCCCTTTGAAAACATTTGGTTGGTATCTCTATGTAAGTCTCCTCCTAAACATCTCAAATGTGATAAGGAATCCTTCACATTTATCCAATAAACATCCTATCTAGAGCTAGTCATTATAAAACAATAACTCAATCACTATCCATTTTGATGACAATGATCCCTTCTTCTTGGAAGTAACCTTCACCATAAGCCAAACCTTATACTTGTTGATGGAACCATCCACAATAGACTTAGTCTTAGAAAGCTATTTGCATTTTGTTAGAGATATTAATCTTCATTTATTCATAGGTTGGATCTAGGACTTAGATTTATATTTATTTTTTTCATTTATGTGAATAAATTTTTGTAGGAATAATTTTCTCCTACACTCTCCAAGTGAGGTGTCACTCATTCATAAATGAGAAAGTTAAGTGATAACTTTTATGTAACTTTAGGATAGAGGCCATTTGATTTTTGTTTGGGTTGACACATCTTATGTAACTCCAAGTTAGATGTCATTCAAGATTTCTTTATGTAGAAAATCTTTTGACACATATGCACACACAATTGGAAAGGTAATAATCCATGGTAAAAATCTTCTAATTCCTTTATATTATATGCTCTTGTGTAAACATAGAGAAAGGAACATAATTTAAGTTGGTTGAACTTCTCTTTACCAAACAGTAAAATGATATTAGTAATTCCTTTGGTGAAATAGAGCAAGGTATGTGATGATAAAACTAGGGGAGGTCTCAATTTAAGACTTTTTACGGATGCAAACTTAGCTCTAAGGGGAAAAGTGATTTGGAGATTGTATAAAGAGTTTCAAAGACAATGGGTAAGAATTCTTCTAAGTACGATGAGCCCAATGACCCTAGATTAATCTTTACTACATTATCACTACCACATGGTTATGCACTATGGGATAATTTAAAAAATTTAATTGATCTAGTGATTAGAAATCTAAGATGGTTGGTGGGAACTAGACAAAAAAAATCTATTTGGATAGACACTTTTTTTTTGTGCAAAATAATCCAATTGGGATGCCATTTTTGGATTAGTCCTAAGGAGGTAGGGGTACTTATTTCATCAAAAATGCTCAAGGATCGCACCTGGCTTGCCCCTTCGGCACACTCAAAGAGCATACCTAAAACAATAAAAACATGAACAAACAAACACAAATACACAAACAAATACAAAACACAAACAAACACAAAAAACATAACAAACAAAAACACAAACACAAACACAAAACAACAAAAAACAGAAAATAAAAAAAAAATGCAAAAAACCACAAAAACAATAAAATAACACAAACACACACAAAACACAAAAAATACAAAAAACACCAAAAACAACACAAAAAACACAACAAAAAAAAAAAACAACACTCATACCAAAAAAACTAAAAAGAAGAAAAAATAGATAACAACTTTGGCCTTTCTAGGCCAATAGGTTATTCAAGTAAGATTCAATAGAGGAAACATAAGAACGATCAGTCGGGAACTAAAATACCTTGACCAAATCAAAGAGAAGCAAAAAGGAACTAGGTACCTCTAGTACTAGAGCCATCCAGAGAAAGGATAAAAAAAGAGCTTCCCTTATTTGTGAATCCCACCATCTAGGAGGGTTTTCATAGTAAGTAATATCACCTTTGTCCAATGCCCAAAAAGCTAAAGCATCAACACTCCTATTATGTTCTTTGACCACATGATTGTATTCAACTTTCAAAAAGCCCATATGGATTAATTAAATCTTGTCAACAATTCTTTTACTCTTCAATTAGCCTTATGATTCTTAGAATGAGTCTTCAATAGATTAATCATGAATTGGGAGTCAGATTCAACATTTGGATTGACACTTAATATGATAAAACCCACTCAATCTATAACTAATTTTGAAACCATGGATGAGATTACTTCAAGATAAATATGGTGATAGGGTGTCAAACATTATGTACAAGGATTAGGAAGGTAGATAGAAATGGAAATAATATTTTTTACAAGTATACCGAACATTATTGCTAGAAGGCAGTCGAGCAGAAAGATAACAATAGTGATTATTTTGAGGGGAGCCAAAGATAAGTTGATTTGGGAGTTAAATAGCTCATGAGAATACACAATAAGAAGTGGATATAATATAAAGCACCAACAAAATAGGAATACCATAAGAATATGGAGAGATATTTGGGATAGTACAAGTATTCCAAAAGTCAAAAAAAATGTACAACTAGTAGGTCATAGGAAAATTTTATCCTGGGATAACCTAATTAAAAGGGGTTTTCATGACCCCTCATAAGTGTTCTATGTAAAAAGGAGGAGGAGAGTATAGACCATCTATTGGGACACTATTCAGTAGTCTAAGAATTATAACAATGGATTCTTAACATGTTTGGTAAATGCATGGTGTTGAATGAAAAAAAATGAAGAATGGTTAAAGCAATGCTAGAGCACTTTTAAAAGTGAGGTGTTACATATAATCTGAGATATATTAAAAGATACAATACTTTAGACTGTATGGCTAGAAAGGAACAAAATAATATTTAAAGGAAAGAAAAGTATTTAAGAGGTAATGAAAAGGAATATTTGTTTAGCCATAGAGGAGCCTAAACCAAACCTATCAACTCATCCAATCCCTAATCTTGAAGTAGAGAGCCTTGATAGATGGAGTCAAGTCATGAAATGGAATTATGTTGTTGTTATAATGTTGGGTATAGAAGAAACAAATGGAAGACAAAGAATATAAAGTGGAAACCACCGAAAGTGGAGTTGGTCAAATTGAATTATGATGGAGCATCTAAAGGAAATCCAAGACCAACATGAGGAGGAGGAATAATTAGAAATAACAAGGGTGAGATTTGGTCGCATTATGCTTTCAATAGCGGATTTAAGACAAATAATGAAGTTGAAGCTTGGATGACTTTGGAAGGGTTAAAAATATATAAACAAATGAATAAAACAAAGTGTGTATGGAAGGCAATTCACTAATAGAAATATGCAATTTTGAGGAAAACAAAGACTCCATGGAACATACAAGAGATAATTATGGAAATACAAGACCTTGATATAGAGTTTGAAGAAATCGGGTTTACACATACATTAAGGGAAGGGAAAAAATGTGCAGATATACTAACAAATAGAGGGATTTTGATAAAGGATCATAAGTTAAATTATATTTTCCATGATTAGAGGAAGTAGTAAGTTTAGTTGAAGCTAACAAGAAAATGTTGATTGAGTAAATCAAATATTTATTAAGATTTGCTTTAAATTTTTCTATTGGTATGTTATCATATAAACTATTTATTACGATTATTATGGTTGCACTTATGCTTTAGTAAAAAACCTTAATAGTAATCTAATAAAGGAGACGACGATAGAGCAAAGTTTTGGAAAAATTACTCTACTACAATGGAGTGCATTGACATTAGAGATGGAGCTTTGGTATGCAAAAAATATTAAAAAAAAAAATGCTAAATTATAAAATATTTATATTTACAATAAAAATTCAAGATACACAAAATGAAAAAGAAACTTGTAATTTGTAGACAAGGACTTGGTTACAACCCGTGTTTTTTCTGAGCAAAATTAATAATATTAAAATTATTTTTTAAATCAAGGAAGGTCATTTTTATAATATTTTGTTGTAATATTACATAATAAAAACTTAAACATTTTACCTTCTTTTCTTTATAATTTTTATAAAATTTTAACACAAAAATTTAGTTTATAATTTTTTTTTAAACTTGAGTGTTACATAAAGTCAAACCACTTGAGAGGGAGGAATTTTCCGTAGTGGCTATAAGGTTACTGAAAAGTTACTTAATTAGTTGGCCCGTGGAAATATGTTCAGCCGGCCACATCAACGGTACGAAACTTGTCCGCGAAACGAGGATATTTGTCCCATAAACAACGACGTACTATTCTCGGCATCCCACTAAACAACCTTTCAATCCTATAATCCCTCTCTCAAGTCAACGCGATTATTAGTGGTGCCGAATAGCCAAAACCGCACGGTTTTCGTATATTTAAGAGCTCTGGATCCATTCCTTCTACTCAATTCTCCTTCTGGTTATTCGAATCCTCCTCTCAATCTCAAACAGAAAACTTTCCTGCCATGGATTCCGCAGCGGACGTATTTCTGTCATGTGTGCTGGTGTTCTCCAATTTCGCTGCCGCAGACGTACTTTTCTCGACCCTGCCCAGAACTTTGGTGGTGACTTCGGTCATCAGGAGCCATAATTCATCTGCACCAGGAGGTAATTTATGCATTTGTTTTCCCAAAAATTAAATAAATCAATCCATTTATCAATTGTATTATGAATTAATATCAAAGAAATTGAGATTTCCTTATGCCTGTTGTTGTTGTTGTTGTTGCAGTGGCGAAGGCAGGGGAGGACCAGCTGGTGATCACGTGGGGGTTAAACGAATCGCTGGCGCAAGGAAAGGTGGATGCTGATTACAAGAGTGTGAACGTGAAGCTCTGCTTTGCGCCATTCAGTCAAATTAACAGGGCGTGGAGAAAGACGAACGACGACCTCAAGAAGGACAAGACCTGCCAATTCCAGATCACAAAAGGGCCCTACGCTCCTAACGTTAGGGACACGGTCACGTGGACCGTGGAGAAGGACGTGCCGGGGGCTATCTACTTCGTGAGGGCTTACGCCTTGGATGCTTCTGGAACACAGGTGGCCTACGGCCAGAGCACCAACAATAACGACACCAGCAATCTGTTCGTGGTGGAGCCAATTTCCGGCAGACACGTGTCGTTGGACATCGCCGTGGGGGTCTTCTCTGCGTTTTCCGTTGTAATGCTCTTCGGTTTCTTCACCGCAGAAAAATGGAGAGCCAAAAGCGGCCGCAACAAATAAATGGAGGTCTGTGGTGCGAAGGATCAATGAATTGCGGTTTTTTCAATAGAAAAAGGGATATAAAACTTTTGTAGCGTCTATACAAAAGGTTGAGGAAGCATAGTGTGTGATAGCGTTATTTTTCAGCGTTATACTTCTTTCTTTTATTTAAAAAATGTTATGTATTAGAAAAGATAGGTATTTAAAAAATATTATGTATCGGTAGTAGCTAAATGCTTATTAGTCGTCTGTTCCTGTTCCGTTACAGAGGTCTGCTTGTAATCCATTTACAGTGTTATAAATTATTTAAAACTTTGGTCTCTTTATAATATATATGACAGTGTATTTTAAGTAAAAAGGAGGTATTTGAAGTATCTGATTTTTTTAGTTTTACTATTTATTTTTAAAGTTACAGGTTTGTTACTCCCTGAAGAAGTCAATAAAAAGTGTCTAATTATTATAAATATATTTATATAAAATTTATTTAAAACTTAATTTAACACTGTTTTTTTAAGATGTTCAATTTGAACAATGCATAAAAATGTCATTGTACTTGTGGTTGAAATAATTAGGATAAGTTAATCCTTGAAAAATTTCCAATTTAAAAGTGTCCTCTAACGTATCCTTGTTTATGTTTGGTCTTATGTGTATGTCACATAGTTGCATAAAACAATTTAATTTTTTTGGTCCTCTAATATATCCTTCTTTATGCTTGGTTTTATGTGTATGTCACATAGTTGCATAAAACACTTAGAATTTTTTTCCTGCATGGACGCCCTTTCATGCATAGTTGCATGTCATCATGGTATGGTTGCATAGTTGGAGGATAAACTTTCTTTGCTTTAAGGTTAGAAATTAAATGGTTAGAAATTAGTGTGTAATGATAGAGTTTTGCTTTGTCTTATGTTGAGGGAGTCAAATTGTTGAGTCATTCTTAGTTTAATCAAATCTCCATCTAAAAGAAACATTGCTTATTGAATAATGAATCCAAATCTTGTCTAATTTTGTCAATAAGTGTATAAAAGTCTCATTCAAGTAGTTAAGTGCAATTTATCTTTCACATAAATTAACATTTAATAGCATGCAAACTATGGCGATTTAAAACATCTGAACTTATCTTCTCATTTCGAGCCCATGGATCCAAATTTTCACTACCTACTCATTTTATTTTCAAAGCCAAATTTGTAAAAAATGCAAAACCTCTACCACATGAAAGGTCATCCACTACCAAAGCAGTCACAAATGTAACTATTTTTGCCCAAACATTTCTTCTAGGCATGGAGAATTCTTTGTTTGGATAGTTGCAATGAAAATCACTGTTTAAGAATTTTTTTCAAATAAACAATAAAACGAGGAACCTTTAAAGTTTATGTGTCACAAAATAGTGTCAAACCATGGAAATAGTGTGAAGAGTGATGTTAGAATTTTAAAAAAAATTAACTTATCATTTTATGCAATGACATCTAGGCAAAAGAGTATTATCTAAAAGCTTTTTGAAAGCAAATTTTGTTGGTTAGTTGTGGTTTCATACTTTCACATTAGAGTTCCTTTTTGGCTTCTTGATTTTATTCTCTTTCCTTTTCTATTTTTTTTATTGGTTCATAATATCATGGTTCTTCACTTCTTACTTATAAATTTTATATGATAAAAAATAATATAACAATATGTATTTATAGTTACCCAAGTGAAATGATCGAGCGTATAAAAAGTTTCACCTCTATACTATTATAACCCTATCGAGAAACAATTTTGCTTAAGAACCTACTTTTGAAAAATCTAAGACTTCCATTTACCACACCATTGGACGTGGGCCAATCCTCCAAATACAATGCTAAGGAGAATGAATGAACTATGTAACCCTTCATTTACCATATTTATTCGTATCCATTATCGAAATTTGCATTACTCCATGGTAACATGAATAAAGAAAAATGTGGTGATTTGTATAAAACATTTGGACACCTTATATTGTCAATTTCTACTATAAATTTCATTAAAAAATTAAAATACCATACTCAAAATTTACCACTATAACCATGTGAAAGAGTAAAATACATCAAATTTGTGAGTGTAGTTAATATGATCAAATTTCAATTGACTTTCCAATTCATCATGCTTGGATTTCCAAATTAAAATTAAACTCTTAGACCTATGATTATGGAGCTTTATAATGAAGCTTTGAGATTATAATCTAGGTTAAGTTTAAAGCATGTTAATCTTCAATGAATTAACATATATACAAGTGTCTTCCTTATGGAGTGAAATAGATGGAGAGCCATGCTTATGCTTTGCATGCAACTAGAGTATAGGATGAAATGCTATGGGTGATTCATTGTTTATGCTTTGTTGTCATAAACCATACGAGTAGATAACACTAGTTAACCTTATTGAGGGCTTGCATAGACCTCTAAGCTTACCTAATAAATAGAATAAAGAGAAAACAAGTATAGTTATATATCTAAAAAATATTTCAACTAATACAAAAAGGAGAGGTCCTTATGATTTCATTTGTTTTAAAAATTGTTTTAAGGCAACCAAGTTATATTTGTATTTACAAGTAGAATCATTTAATGTAGGTAGCTATCATGTTACAAAATCATAAAAGTTGTTGCATGAGTGAAACCAACTTTCAAATTGAAGATTTAGTTTTGAAATATTTAGTAATATAAAGTTGAATCAAAATTTTTATTTGGTTTTTATTATCAAAATTTTATTGTATGACCTACAAAAAAGAGGGGGATTTAGTTGACATTGAGGAAGAATCATGTAGCCATGGAAAGAATACTCGCCTTTGGATCTTAGGCAACATGTATGCATTGCCAAGCAACCATTGTGTTTATTTTCAAGGTTATCAAAAGGAGAAGAAAATTGAAAGGGTATGAGAAAACAAAAAAGACTATGTTAGTTTCAAAAGTTGATTTGTTTGATGCTCGTAGTTGGGTCATTCATGCTTTTGCCAATGATATGTAAGTGAGGATGTATTTATTCAAGATGGACCACAAGTGTTTGATGGTTATTTTATAATAAAAAAAATTTATTAAGTATAAATATTCAATTCAATTGATAATATACTTTCAATTAAAGCAACAAACTAGACAATCACATACATCTCTAGTAAATATGTTATTCAACGCTAACCACAATTAATGTTTATGTGATAATTTAAAATGGGTAATACATGTTAAATAGATTATGATATTTAGGAAATTGATCTATTGAAATTTATTTTACTTTTGTACTCATAGATCTAATCAATTATTGATTAATACATTTATAAGCCTTTAGCTTTAATGCTTTTCATCAAATGGTGATAGCTCAATTAGTTAGATTACTTAAGATTAAAGGAGAAGATCCTTGTTGTTCAAATCTTACAAGCAATACATGAATAATATTTTTGCTCTTGTAATACCATTATGTGGTGATGATGTAATACAGGATTATTTAGATTTCTATAATGTAATCAATAGCTTATATTCATTCATGGTGAATAAAGGCTCTCTCTCTCTCTCTCTCTCTCTCTCTCTCTATATATATATATATATATATATATATATATATTATTAGTTAGATTCCTTAAGATTAAAGGAGAATATCCTTGTTCAAATCTTAGAAGCAATACATGAATAATATTTTTGCTCTTGTAATACCATTATGTGGTGATGATGTAATACAAGATTATTTAGATTTCTATAATATAATCAATAGCTTATATTCATTCATGGTGAATAAAGGCTCTCTATATATATATATAGAGAAAGCAACCTTCAACAAAGGGAGCACAAAAAGTGTTTGTTCTTATTGTCATTACGAAATTTTAGTTATTTTTAGATTTCAATAATGTAATCAATAGCTTATATTCATGCATTGTGATTAAAGGCTCTATAGGACCTTCATAATATATATATTTATTTATTTTTCATTCAGATGATATTTTAAGATGCAAGCAACCTTCAACTACAAAAGGAGCAAAAGTGTTTGTTCTGATTGTCATTATGAAATATTAATTATTTTCTATTAATGTTTGGAAACTCAAATGACTTATTTATTAAAATTATTAAACATTGTTTATTAATTTTTTGCCTAGATAAAGTTGCATTTAATATATAAAAGTAATTTTTTTTAACACATACAGTTTGAACCTTGACCTCCCAAAAGAAGTCGAAGCAAAAGCCTTAACCACTATCTATCTATCTATCTCTCTATATATAATCAAACAATATTAGTTCAACTGGTTATATTCCTCAATTTTTAAGAAGAAACAAAGATCTAATGCATAATTGACAAGTTTGTTATAATACAATCGTGTAGTCATGATTTAATACTAATAAGAGATTTGTTTAAATTCCATGTAATTGATTTAATATATATATATATATATATATATATATATATATATATATATATATATATATATATAAACTCACACCATGACACACAAGTTGTAGTTTGATAGTAGTTTGATACATGCATACATGATATACACATGTCTTTTAAATAGATATTATAATTATTTGTAGTTGACAACAAAGAAAAATAAATTTATAATTGCTGGTATCAAGATTTTAGAGATGGTATATCTTTAAATTTTCATAAAAAATATCAAGTTTAAATCATGGATAAGGTATCTCCATTTAAATTTTAATTATACTTCACATCTTATTTTAATTAAATAATAATTAAATGACATCCAAGGGTGTAGCGCAACTGTTCGGGATTTGACTCTTTTTTTAAAGATCCAAGGTTCAAACCTTGGCGTGGGCGAGTATGTGAGGGGGTGAGTATGTGAGGGCTTTGTGTTAAATTCCCTATTGACAAGTATAACTCACTGTGTGATAAAGGTTTCTCACAATAACCAAACCAAAAAAAATTATTAAATAACTAAAAATATTTTTTCCATCTTATTTATACTTTACAAATAAATAGTTATAATATGACCAACTAAATTGATTTATATATATATACCAACCAGACCAATATAAATGGAGACCAATACAAAATTTTATATTTAAAAAATTGTTAGAATAAGTTCCAATGATCACTGGACTTTAAATTGGAAAAAAAAAATTCGAAAACAAAGTCCTCATTGTATGATTGTTAGCCCTTATAAAGCATTGAGTGATAAACTTTTAAATTTTTGTCCTGTTTGTTAATGATATTCATTCATTTATTAGTTTACATGATCTAACCTTGAATTTCCTTCAAGTTTGAATTTTGTTATATACATGTATTTAGATATTTTGGTGACTATTATAGTGTAAAGTTGGAGATGTTCCTTACAATTACGAAACTGTCAACTTCACTATATATTTTTTTAATCTTCCGTACATATTTTATAACCCGTGGTACCTATTCACATATGAGTTCGTAACAAATTATTAAATTTGACAAACTCCTAGCCAATATAATCTTAAATAAATTTTGGTAAGATAGTTAAAGGTGTCCATAGGTTTATTAGATGATACATTTATAATTATAAAAATGTTTTTATTATGTTATTATTTTTATTATGCTCTAGGCTATTCATTTACTTAAAGTCAACTTGTATATATAAAAATATAGTATTTATTGATTTGAATGTTTCTTCCATGTGCATCATGGAACAGTAGCATAAAATGACAGATTATTGACTTTCAGGTTAATAATTTTTTTTATTGATCTAGGTTTTTTTTGTTTATAGATCCTTGTATGGTATTTATTAATTTGAATGTTTCTTCACTGTACATCATATGTAATATTAGTACAAAATGATATAGATTATTGATTTTTAGATTAATAATTTTTTATTGTTCTAGCTTTTTTAAAAGAATTTGAAAATTTTATATTAAAAAAAATATCATTTATAAGTTGGGATGAGACTCCTCCCAGTCTAAGTTGATAAGAACATCTATTTACAATAGTAAAAAAGAAGATATGTATTGAAGTCAAATCTCCTAAACCATATTTCTACAAGGGATGTCTACTTGTTTACAATAGTAAAAGAAGATATGCACTGGAGCTAGATCTCCTAAACCATATTTCTACAAAGGTTATTCAAATTAACTAAACATTGGATTTGCTCATCAACCTGCCTAATCCTCTCATCCTCAATAGTCATGTCACTATGCCACTGAACCCCTACCTCCTTCTTAGTACCTATCTTATCCAGGAAGTCTATTGCTTTATTTAGATCTCTACTCATATAATCTGGAATCACATCATCTAATTCCCTCCAAAATTTCTTAATCTGAGGTGACAAGAATCCTCAACCTCCATGTCTTCAAAGCAAAGTTCCTCATGCAATCGAGAGCTCCTACCAATATTTGAGAATATGATTCTAGGATTATCCTCTTGTAACCTTGTCTTACTACCTAGATAGAAGTAGATTTGATAGCTAAGGGTTCTACTTCATTGTTTGTGGTCCTTCCATACCTTGCAGTTCCCAATAGAGCATTGTCCCAACATGATTCCTGCAGATCACTTCAATTTCAGCTCTACCCGGATTGCCTTTTGTAGCTCCATTAGTATTAATTTTAATCCAAATTTTTGGGAGTGGTGATCTAGGTCTCTTTTGATTTATAGATCTTCTTATATTAATGCAAAATAGTAGATGGTGTTGAGCTTTGAGATCATGTAGTTTTTATTGACCTATATTTGGCCTATATTTCATTGACCTAAGTTGCTTATTGTTTTTTTTGAATGGGTTCTATGAGATTGAAACGGGTTCCATCCGTATTACATCACTATCACATAGTGTGCTATTACAACAAAACTTGGAAATTATCCATGTATTTCTCGGTAATATTTGAACCTTGGTCTCCTCTTTTCATATTGAGGAATCCAATTGGTTGGGCTAATGCCACTTGATAAGTTGTTTATTGTTATCACCTATGATAGTCAATAATATAACAATCAATCCTACATTTACAATTAATTATTTGATCAAAATTTTATGTTTGAACTAATGTATGTGATTATTTTCTTTAATTACCTGCATTTTCAATATTTTAAGGGTTTTCTTTTTTAGTTTTTTTTTCAAACATTGAGATGAAAAAGTAAAGGTAAATTAAGCATGTTGCTATTAGGAACTGAAACTAATAATGAGCATTTTTTTGTAACCTATCTTCTTGGCCAAAACAAAGTTCATATGGGTAGTTTTCAATTTTCCACCTCCTCCATTTGAGAAAATTCCACAAGGCATGGGGTGCAAGGGGTTCTAGATGGATGCCCTTATGTTCCCTTTTTGTAATATCTATGTTCATGTAAAAATAAAAATGGCCTCACTAGCCAATTCTTATTTACTATTAATATTTTCAAAGAGATCATAATTGTTGTGGGGTATCATAAATTTTGTGAAGGATTTAACAAAATTATCACAACCACTTTGGGTGTAGTTATTGTCCTTTGACACTTCTGGATGTTGTTGCTACCACCATACTATGTTGAGCAAGAACTTGTTGTCCATTGATGCGCTCAGTCATTGATGTACTCTAGCATGAAATAGATATCCTTCTCGTTATAAAATATTTGTGGCACTTCACCATGTAGGTAAGATTTGTTTTCATTAAGATATTCATCTCACAATTAATCTACAATTGAATTCCTCGTAAATAACCTTCATCATGAATAACATTGTATTACAGTTGTTATGTTATAGGCAATTAGCTATAGTTTAGTATTACATTATTGATAAGATAGTGCATGCCAAGTTGATAATCAAGAATACAACTTGGATATTTGATAAAATATCAAATTGTTAGTAACAATAAATATTTTGTACACTATTGTTAGATGTTAGAATTTGGGAGCATTTTTTTAAAGGCTAATCATAGCCTTTCTCCTTGTATATATTTGCACTTGATTAATGAAATTTGAGTGGATTATGACCAACATTGGTATCAGAGCATGTTGATCATGGCGCTTGTATTTGATCTTTCTCCTGTTAGTTCATTGTGAAGCTCATCTTGGCGAGCCTATTACTTGGCATAGGTGGCAGAAAGAGATCAAGGTATTAAAGGTCATGTTTCTTGTTACCCTGTTTGCAGCCCCTGTTCAAAACTCGTTGTTCCTGAAAGCTACCTCTGTTTACTGTTTTTGTTGTTCCTTTGTTTATCACACAACAAGATTTAAAAATAAACAAAAATAGCAGCCACATAGTCAGAACCAAATTGTGAAGCCCACGTAGCCCATAGCTCAATCGACCACTCTAGGGTCGTTCATGTGCAGTCATAGCCTGCTTAACCACGAGCAGCGATGCACGTAGATCCCTATCAACCACTGCAAAGGTTGTAACCTAAAAAGTCAAAGCATAATAGAGATCCCCAATTTATCCTAGACACGACCAAGAAAATTGTAATGCAAGCAAGCTCATCCTAGAGCCTCGTCGTCCACAACTTGTTAGCTCGACACGCAGGCTCAGATCTGCATGATTTTCTAGGTGTAACCTTTTGATCTGCAGCATCTCCCTTAGCGCTAGATTGCAGATGACCCGATCGTAGACTACAATTCGTGCAAACCTGATTGGATACCTCATTTGATCTAGTCCTAATTGGATGACTTACAACTCGATTCGCCAGAGAACACCGTAGGGAAAATTATAAAAAAATATACCAAAGAACGTAATTCGTGCAGCCCGTGTAGCCTCGCATGGCCCTGGATCTAGTAGATCACGTGCACAAGTGAGGCGATCGTGCTTCACTCGTAGATCAGGTAGATCATAGATAGAAATCAAAGTCACGCACAAAGAAATTGAAAAGTATTAACTTGGCCCTAAGGTTGTATTTGTTTTTTAACCAATCAATTGTGGAGTTATGACCAATCACAACCCTTGTTGAAAGCAAATCACATAGCGCCACTTAGGAGCACATCATTTATTTGGGGCGCATAAAAGAGTTTGTTAAATTTTGTTGTTATGGGTTTTATCCCACATGTACCACGTCAAGACATCGTACACCATTTATATGTGCCGAGACACATAGGATTCATTGACCACCTGAAGGTGGTCAAGTATCCCCTGCTTGGGGTTGTTGCCAGTTGGAGGTAACCGATAGTGACATTTGATGTTTAACTGCTGGTTGTTGTTATTGGTTGACCTATTGTGACTTCTATTGAATGGATTATAGCCTACCGCCTGTTGACTCTAGAGGAGCCAGTGCCCTCCGGTAGTTTATCCCAACTTTTTAAAAATAAAATTCTTGTCGTATTTTTTTTTATATAAATTAATAAATTTTATAAATTTTTGTTTTTATTCGAATTTAATTAATTAATTTGTTTTTTAATTAATTATTTAGTTAATTATTAGTTAATTAACTAATTAATTAGTTAATTAATTAGTTTTTTAATTAATTAATTAATTATTTAATTAATTAATTAGTTTTATCAATTAATTATTTAATTAAATTAGAGTAAACAATTAATTATTTAATTTATTAAATTAAATTAAATGCAATTTTTTTTTTTTGACGAGGAACCTTTTTATATACAACATATCCGCAACATGTGAGGGGAGAGATTTGAACTTGGGCCTCTCGATAACTGGAGAGTTTTAACTACCCACTTGCTCTCCAACTCCTCTACATGAGCGGATAAATGCAAATTTTCTTAAGGGGCTTCCAAACAAACTACACAAGAGCAAATCAACTTGTTTTGACTTGATGTTTTTTTGGAAAACAAAGGAGACACTAAAAAAATCAAATTTAAATGGGTAATTTATTTTTGCAAAACAAAAATCATACAAATCAAACAAGCATTGACATGATTTTTTGCAAACATTAAGGCAAACAAATTCAAAAAGAGGGCTACAAAACTAAACACAAAACCTTGTTATTTTGCAAAACAAAAACACAAATGGGGGGCAACACAAATTTTTTTGTTTTTTGCAAATAAAACTCAAAACAAGGGCAAAGCAAAAGCAGTGAATATCATTTTTTGCAAATCAAAAATATTGCAAAAATATTTTGAAAAATTGGCATTGTAAAAAGGTGCATTTTTGGTTGAATCTGACACCTTCAAAAATCATAAATTTGTGGGCATGATAAAAATGGATGTAATATGCATTTAATACTTTTTTTATGCATTAAAATATATGTATCTTGTGGCAGCAATAAGACCCCAAATTTATACCTATTTTTTGTGCAAATTAGCGTTCGGTATTTACGGTACCTCTGGCCCACACTTACAGGTGATGTTGTCGTGCTTTGGGCTACTGTATCTAACGCCTAATATAGCTGCAACAATGACGTCTGGGCTATTGTTCCCTATAAACCATCGGGGAGAAATAAGGAAAGCCAATTTTTTGATATTCACTCTATTATTACCCCATTCACTACTATTGCTTGGCATAAATCCTCAAATTAAAAATTCTTCCAAGTATTTAAGGGACTTGGCGCCCTACGTATGCGGAAGGCTTTTTAAGAAAGTGTTAAAGATAGAGTGAATCCCTTTCAGTACTCCTTATATGCCCTTCTTCTCTCTTTTGTTGGTTTTCTGGTTTGGCATTTCATAGATCGGTCTAGTTGTATAAATAAAGGGGGACCATTTGGTGTTATAAGGAACCCTCACAATGGCCATTGCAAAAGCATACTTGTCAGATTCACAACTTCTCAAAGGTCCAAATTTTTCTCCATGGAAAACAAAGATGAGAGCAATATTATAGGTTGAAAATATGTGGGATGTTGTGACTGGAAAATTCAAACGCCCAACTACAATAGATGATAAACAAGAAGCATATGATGATGTTGATGCGAGAGCACTGATGATCATAATTCTTACCACTGTTGATGAAGTTCAACCACACATTTGTGAAAAGAAGCACGCAAAATATGCATGGGATACATTGTCCACAATATATGAGGAAAGGAATCAAGCCATGATCCTTAACCTTCAATCCCAACTTCACACTCTTAACATGAAAAATGGAGAAAGTGTAGAAGTGTTTCTTTGTAGAGTTGTTGAACTGAGAGCTAAGATGCATGCAATGGGTGAGAAAGTAGAAGATAAGATCTTAACCTCAATCATTTTGAGAGCTTTACTAGATTCTTTTAGAATGATGGTCACTTCCCTTCAAGTGTCTAATAGATAAGTCACTTTTGAAGAGTTAGTTAATTTGCTTCAACAACACAAAGCAGATAACAACCAAAGAGATGAAGTGTCCAACAATGCATTTTTTTCTAAGAAATCTGGAGCTAAGCAAAAAGGCTACTTTCAAAAGGGATCTTCCTCGAAGGGTTCAAACACCACTTCCTCACAAAAGATACCTCAAAAATAGAAGAGGTACTACCATATTTGTGAGATGGACAATCATGACACCAACAAGTGTTGGTTCAACAAAAGTGATAAGAACAAGCAACCACAATAGAAAAAGGGCCAAAATAAACCACGAAGAAGAAATAGACAATAAAAGGGAAATGTTGCTATTGAAGAATCAGATTCAGATTCTGAGAGGGCACACAAGGTGCTCATGACTCAAATAAATCCCAAATAGAAATATAATATTTGGTATATTGATTCTGGTGCCAATAAACACATGACTGGTGACAAAATGTGGTTTGACACATTTGAGGCAAAAGAAGGCAAACCGATAACAATTATCGATGATAAGACCTATAAAGTCCAAGGAGAAGGTAATGTTTCAGTAACTCTTCCCGATGGAAAATGCCAAATTGAGAAGGTCCTATATGTGCCAGGATTGGCCAACAACTTGTTGTTCGTGCCTCAAATCTTGGATAAACATATGGTGGTTGACTTCAAAGTTGTTAATGGATAAAAGTATTGCTTCATTACCAAGAAGGGTAAACATATCGCAACGACTTCCTACAAATATGGTTTATTTGTATTAGATGCTATCTATACTCCTCATGTTGCCATGGTTGCCAACTCAAAAGAAGCTACTTCCTTATGGCACAAACGGTATGGGCATCTAAGTTTAGGCTATCTACTTGAATTGAGTAAGCATGAGATGGTGTTAGGTCTGCCCAACATTTCCCATACTTTACCTATTTGCTCGAATTGCTTAGCAGGAAAGCAACACCGAGTACCATTTGAATTGAGCTCTTCAAGAGCCAAAAGACCATTGGAGTTGATACACATCGATCTGTGTGGACCAATGCCAAACAATTATGGTGGAAAGAAGTACTTTTAGTTGTTTGTTGATGATTACTCCTGAAATATGTGGGTTTTCTTTCTATAGTTGAAGTCAGATGCATTCTTGTATTTTTAGTAGTTTAAAAAGCTTGTTGAGAAAGAATCAGGATGTTCAATCAAGGCCCTCCGCTCAGATCAAGGGAGGAATTCACCTCCAATGAGTTTTCAAAATATCTCACTAAACATGGGATAAAAATATAACTTACTACAACCTATACTCCTCAAAAAAATGGAGTTGTTGAAAGGAGGAATCGTTCCATCATGGAGATGGTTTGATGTATGCTCATAGGTGCACATCTTGGGCAATAATATTGGGTAGAAGCTATCACTATAGTTGTGTATCTCTTGAATTGAGCACCAACAAAATCTCTTCAAGGAGTCACACCACAAGAAGCATGGAGTGGAAGAAAGCCCTCCATTTCTCATCTAAGAATATTTGGGTGCAAAGCCTTCATGCACATTCCAAAGAAGAAAAGGCACAAGTTAGATGAGAAAACTCTGCAATGTATCTTTCTTGGTTATGATGAAGAATCCAAGGGGTATCGATTGATTGACCCTAAAACCAAGAAGATTCATATAAGTCGAGATGTGGTATTCAATGAAGCTCCCAAGTTGGATACACTAGAAACTAGCAAAGATACATCTCCTGCTATATACCTAGATTTTGAGGAGCCTAAGGCAAGGACTCCCCCAAAATAGAAGAAAACTCCAAAATGGTATACTAGCACTATAAGAGACGCAAATTTGGATGCACCACTTGATCTCACTTCAGATCGACCACGTACTCAAAGTATGTCTCATCAAGAAAGAGAAGAAGTCGAAGATGCAAAATATGTAGATGATGAAGAAGAAGAAGATAGGAGTGAAGAGGAAGACTACAGTTTTATGACTACAATTGTAGAGCATGAACCAACTTCAGTGCAAGAAGCCCTTAGTGTACCTCAATGGAAGGCAGCTATGGATGCAGAAAATATATCTCTTATGAAGAATAAAACATGGGAGTTAGTTGATTTACCTACTAGTAAGAAACCCATTGGCTGCAAATGGGTATACAAAGTCAAGTATAAGGCATATGGAACTATTGACAAGCATAAAGCCCACCTTGTTGCAAAGGGCTATGCTAAAAAATAAGGCATAGACTATGAAGAGACATTCGCACCAACTGCAAAAATGACAACCATTCGTGTACTTTGTGCAATGGCAGCTCAGTTCGGATGGAAGCTTCATCAGATGGATGTGAAGAGTGCCTTCTTAAATGGTGATTTAAAAGAAGTGTACATGAATCAACTTAAAGGATTTGTTGTACAAGGACAAGAATAAAAAATTTACAAACTGATCAAGTCCTTGTATGGGTTGAAACAAGCTTCGAGAGCTTGGTACATAAATATTGATAATCACCTTCTACAGCATGGTTTCAAGAGAAGTCCCTTAGATGCCAATCTCTATTTCAAGAAAGTTGGTTTTAAAATATGTAGAAATAAAATTGAACTTGCTACACATAATTTGATTCTACTTAAATAATTCTACAAATATGCAATCATTGTAGTATAGAAATAATAATGCACAGAAACCTGTAACAATAATAATGACAGTAGTAGCAATGGCAAAAACAGTGGTAATAGAAGATTATAATAATTATAGGTTGTTTTATATTAACAATGGTATTTACAGTACAACATTATAGTTTTAGCATTATAATCGGCAACCTGCAAACTCTATGTAGAATAATCCCCATGGATGCATACAAGACTAGACTGCATCATGTACTATGCACATATGCATCAACTCTCACATGTACCAATGTTATTCCATTAATCCATAAACCTACATGACTACCTTCAATGCCTTGGTTGAATGAATGAGCAACCACCGTGAATGAACAACTTGAATGAATGAGGGGAGGGATTATTTATACACCCAAAAAGTAGTTACCCTCCAACTACCTCATAATTTTCCCAAATTATATTTCATATGCATTTGCTCTTGCATTTACATGGCATTTCCCACTACAATACAAAATAGTTTATAATTTGTAATTTAGCTAACATACATGATATAACATGATTTTATTATTGTGTACAATATTAAATTGCACTTTACAACATTATTAAATATATGTATGCACATTTTTTCAAACACTTTGCTTACATTTATAAAATAACACATAATACCAAAATTGATTCAACAAATAAGGACATATCAATTTGTCTATCTACAAAATAGTGATCCTTGTGCTCTATATTGATGATATGATCATCACTAGTAGTTCATAAGAGATGATTAAAGTAGTGAAGGGTGACTTGAAAAAATCATTTGAAATGACAGATCTAGGACTTCTCCATTATTTTCTTCGATTAGAAGTTGTGCAGAAAAAGAACCACAGTAGGGTTACACAAATGAATTATACCAAGGCATTAATTTTAAAATTTATCGAATGACATATTATAAGCCCAAACAAACCCTAATGGAAATAGGGTTACAACTGTCTCGATACAACAAATATCCTTAGGTAGATGGAACTCTCTATCGATGGTTTATTGGTAGTCTCATATATCTAACGAATACCAGGTCGAATATCAACTTTATTGTAAGCTATCTTTCGAGGTTCATGCAAGAACCTAAGATCAGTCATTGAAAGGCAGTAAAGCAAGTACTTCACTATATTCATGGCACACCAAAATATATGGCATGGATTACAAGAAGAATGATAAGTTCTTCTTGCAAGGATACACAAAACTATATTATGTTGGATCTATAGATAAAAAAACTAAAGGCAGAATACATATTTCATCTTGGATATTGTCCTATCGCTTGGCACAACAAGAAGCAGCAAGTTGCACTTTCATCTATAGAGGCAGAGTATCGTGCAACACGAGGAGCGGTGTGTGAGGCAATATGGTTACATTGCATTCTTTCAAGTATGGGTCTTCCAAAGAATCTTCCAATATACTTGAATTACAATAACCAAGGTGTTTTAAAACTTGTAAAGAATCCAGTGTTCAATGAACAAACAAAGCATATTGACTCTCAATATCACTTTATTCGAGATGAATTTCAAATCACAAGATACAACTCCAATACATTCTCATTGATGAATAGGCTGCAGATATTTTCACTAAGGCACTTACACGTATCAAATTTGAGTTGTTTCGCAACTCTCTATGTACAACAAATAATGTAATAAGGGGGGATGTTAGGCTATAAACAACTATATTTTAGTATTACATTATTGATAAGATAGTGCACGCCAAGTTGATAATCAATAATACAACTTGGATATTTGATAAAATAGCAATTTATTAGTAACATTAAATATTATGTACACTATTGTTAGATGTTATTAGAATTTGGGAGTATTTTGTTACAGGATAATCATAGCATTTCTCCTTGCATAAATTTGCACTTGATTAATGAATTATGAGTGGATTCTAACCAATAAAATTATCCCATAATATCCAACTTTAATAGATCTTTTATGATTTTGCATATCATGTTAGAGGTGGTCTCACTTAGAGATAATTAAAGATTGTGTATGCAGGCTCCAAAAAGGGGTTCTCCCTCACCAAAACTCTAATTTTCATTTGCGGATTTCACCTCTCTAACATATTAACAACTTTAACACAACCATATTCTACTCTTATCAAGCTATCAAAAGGTCATGATCCCTTGAAAAATCCATATGCCTTACATTAGCAAAGGGGTAAGATTAAGGGTAAGGGGAATTGTGAATAAGTAACGAGGAATATAGACTTGTTTGGAATAAAAAATTATTTATAATTAAGTAGAGCAACAAGGAAAGGAGATCTTATATAAGTCAAGAGATAAAAGAGCTATACTACAAACATTGATCTTAAGGTGGAGATGTTGAAGAATATATTGAGAAAGTTATCAAAAATGAATTTATAAAAAAAGTTTGCGCAGAAAATAAAATTTCACAAGAGCAAAAAAAATTTCATGAAAGATTCATTTTCTTTTATGAAAATGGATAAATCGATGTATTCTAATTTTATGGGATATTAATCTAATTAATAATCTAAAATTTTAAGGTAGGTTGTATAATCAATGATCGAATAGAGTTGAAGATGAAAAGAGCATATGCAATAACATATATTCTAAACATCTCAAAGACATTATCCATTAGGGATTTGATTCCAAATCAGTAGCCTTGTTTAATTTTAAATTGAGCATATTAAACCCTTGCAGATAAATAATAGCATTGTGAAGTCTTGTGATAAGGCTATATTTATGAGATATAACTTGTTTTAGAAAACTAATGATATGTGCTATGTGTTGGAAAGGATTTGAATTTCTCTTGCTATTCCTATCTCTCATTTTCTTTTGTACAATTGACTATTTTGAAGGAGAACATGCCTTTTGAAATCCAAGCTAATGTGTAACAACCTTCTTAGCACAACTATTATTTGATTTATGTACAGAGGGATTAATGAGTTGTATTTTGCTTTTGCTCCTAAAATGTGGTGTTGCTAATGGCTTTTGTGATTGCAAGACCAACTACACTTCTTCGATGAAAAATTTAAGGTCGATCGAAGAAGGAAATATGGAAAATAAGTACGATGTGAAATATCACCATGACTCGTGAGTACATTGAAGCTCACACAAATTGCATTCATATAAGTGCTTTACGCATGTTTGACTTGCATTATGTGTATGTCTTGTTTATTGGATTGCGTGTTGTATATTCCGTGTCTCTGAATAATTGAATACCTAAACCTTCGATGATAAGGAAGGTGCCAAGGCATGGAAGCTATTCTCTTCTGACAAATGAAGACATCAAGTTGTAATTAGGAAAGAAGACTTGGAGGTATAAACCCTTTTAAGTGATTTAAAAAAATTAATAAGGTATGATAAATAAATAATAATAATTAATAAATAAAAATTAAAATAAATAAATATTCCAGATAAATAAAAGAAATATTTTATTTAGTCGGTATTATGGGAATCACCAACTAGAGGATGTTTCGAAGTGGATAACAACATGAAATCCACATGTTGATTTAATCATTCCCTTATCTATAAAGTCGAGGAGGGAGGAAGTGAAGGAGGATGGGCATTTTTCGCATTTTGTATCTTGTTTTTGCATCTGAAAATCTCTTATCTCGTACCTTGCATCTTGCATTCCGTTGGTGCGCACTTGAAGAATTGAAAAGTGGAAAGATTCTAAAACTCCTAAACGGAAGAATTCATGTTGGGTTATTTCCTTTAACTTCATTAAAAGATAGAATAGAATAGAATATAATTTGTATTAATGTCCATCGGTGATCAAAAGAGGTCAATAGGACTGTAAAGTAAGACATATACAAAGCAACGGGAGTGCCTAATGCAGCTCTAGAGAAAATAAAGTAAGAAAAACAGTAAACATAATGACATATGATATACAAGATCTGTGGATCAAGGATTACTCCCAACATTCAAGGTTGAAGAGAAGTGAGTGATATAAGAGTTGGATGTCGTCGTAGATGTTCTTTGTTGGAGTCGACGACAAGTTGATCTTCTTGTATCTCTGTAATCACCCTGGCGTTTCCTCGTCGTGGCCTCTGGAGGCTGAAAGAATGAAAAGATAAGTCGAGATCCTGTTATCTTTTGCAAACTGTTACTAAGTAGTTCTTTTCTGAGATTGATTAATTCCGAGATGAAAAGGGCAATGTATCTCTGATCTTCATAATTAATCTAAGATTTTAGTGTATGGGTGTCTCTGAATAAGCAATAATATTTACCTCGTATCTCATAGTAGACAGGACAGGTGAAATAAAATGAAATGCTCCTCGGATTCCACATCAAGACTGCACAATCTGCAAATACACTGATCTCTGGGGAGGTGATGATCTGTCTCAATACGCAGCAAGTAATATTTATGTTTGTTTGCAGCAATAAAAGACTCTCTAAGATATTTTATGTTACGGGAAATATTAAATTTAATATTCAACTTGTAATGTGTATTATTCAAACATAGATTGTCCTATGATGAATAAGAATGGGGACTAATTTTACATTTGTAAATATTGTGTTTCATCTAGATTAGTGATGAATTTTACATTAAGAAAACTATGAACTGTACATGTGTAAAACATTTGTGTTTTTATGGAATTGCCATTTTAGTCTTGCGGTCCCTTTGAGTAATAGATGTCCTATTTTTCCATCTGTCACTTGCCGAATTCTTTTAACATAGCATCTTAAGACATGCATTGTTTCTGGCTATCATGTAGAAGTGTTTTTGCCTGTTGCCTTTTCTATTATGCGTTTCTTGTTTGTAGTTGTAATTTTATCCACGAAAGACGTCTGAGTTTCAAATATATATATGTTGAACCCTTTTATGATTTTGAAATTATTTTATTTTAATTACGTGTTAATTGTTTATGAATATTCTATTTGACCTGAGCCAAACCGGGAGGCAGATTTTTTTTATCATTTGCAAGGTGTTAGTATCGATTTGAAAAGTATGGTCTTTTATATATGATGTTCATTTGCTTAAAGTAATATTATGTGGATTGGTTGTGCTTAAAACTTTCATATACTCTTAAAAGAAGCTTCACAAGATGGTTGCTACTGCATTATAAATTTTTGAAGTGAGAATAGACATGATATAGGATTTATCATATAATTGCATATATTAGAAGATGTCATATAGTTGCATTTAGTTGCATTCTTGGAGCCGTTTAATCCCGCTAAAATCCTATCCATTCTTTGGTCGTCCATCTCGAGGATTTACCCTTGGACAAATTTCATAACAGTTGTGTAATAAAAAAGGAGTATTTATTATTTTCAGCCAACTGTGTAGTGTACAGGGTGTTGGCTAGGTAAAGACAATAATCGTTGCATGAAAAATATTGTTATCTACAAAAGCCAAAGATGGATAAAAGTATAGCTTGGTCCTTGGAGACGTGATAATATCCAAGCCAATGCCTAGGGCAACAATTTGGCCTTGCTCCATTCTTTGTATTAGATGTTCTTTGGAAATTATTCTGTACCATTCATAGACAGACTATTAAATAATTGTTTCATGTAAACCCTCTTGTATTTCCTTCTATTCCATTTCATATGTATCGTGAGATGTGACTTCATTAATACCATTTCAAAGATATATAAACATATTTTAATTATTAATTGGGTATGTTGTTACGGACCTTCTTGGAAGTGACTTAATTAATTCCTATTTTTTTATCGTGGTCAAAAAAAGGAATGGGCCATTTTAATGATCAAATATTGTAATATCATCATTTAACTTAGGTAAAAAAATAAAAATCAAATACAACATAGACGTTTCTGTTCACGCTTCTTCGTGGGGAAGGGCATCCTTTTTTGTGAGTAAAACAATAGAAATTATTTTAATGATTTAGAAAGAGCCTGCTTAACCACACTGCAATGATGTCATAAAGTGATTATAAAGGATTGCAAAAACTATAACAGGATACTCTAGTCTTCTTATAAAATGATATGTTATTAGATCTCTTGATTTGGTTACTTAGCGAGCAAGATTAAGTAAAAGGGTTATCTTCGAAACTTAGTAGAAATGTTTAATCAATGTTAACTTATAGAAATATTTCATTCATAAGATATTCTGAGCATTAATTCTTTGCAACTTAGAGAACTTTTTAAACTTAAAGAAACCTGGCCTAAGGTAAACCCTTGGATTGAGATATTCTGAGCATTAATTCTTTGCAACTTAGAGAACTTTTTAAATTTAAAGAAACCTGACCTAAGGTAAACCCTTGGAGAAATCCTATTAACTAAACCTCGAGAAGAAGGAATGATTTTTAAAAATTTAAAACAATAGTATATTAAAATTAAAGATTATTTAATTTATATGTATATTATTTTAGCCACATAGATAAAGAAAGTTGAGAAAGAGTATTAAATAGACCTTTTTATTAATCGACATATTTTCGTCATACATTCAATCTTTCTTTATAAAATATTTTATTTAATTTAAATGTATAATTTATTTATTTATTTTGATTTGATTAGTGTGAGAAACCATGTTTCTGTAAAGTTGAGAGTTATTCTTATCAACAGGGAATTTAACACACATTCACTACATACTCACCCTTCACACACTCATCCATGTCGCCATTAAATGTATAATTTATTAATTTCTATATCAACTTTTAACTTACATAGTTTTCAAAATTTTCAAATGATTATAGTTTTCAAATGATTATAATAATTAAAGAATGTATATAGCTATGTATGATTGTTTAGTAGGAGCTGGACAGACCTCCATTACAATCTTTATCCTTCTCTCTATAACTCCATTACAATCTTTATGCTTCTTTCTATAACTCCATTACAATCTTTATGCTTCTTTCTATAAGAGTTTTATAAAGTTGTTTTAAAACTCCTTTTAACCATATTATATTTGTCCTTTTTTAAAGTCAAGTAAAAGTTAATTGGAATTAAGCATTCATATTCTCAACGACCTTTGAAAATGGAAGCAAGTAAGTGGTTAGTGATTATGAACTTTTAGAAGAGACGATGCTCTTTTAAAATAAAGTTGAATGTATGTAGTTAAATGAATAAAAGGAATTATTAAAATATTGATGAAAAAATGGAAAACACTTTTATTTCAATTGCATATGAATAACGGGAAAATGGATAAATGCAATGCATTAACCGTGAGTACTTTATGTGGTTAAATATATTTGTTTTTCATCATGGAAGGGTAATAATACATTGAAAAGAAAAAGTTTTATAGAAGGACCATGTTCATAAGGTGAATTATGAAAAGATAGTTATTGTATTTTTAGAATTTAAGATTAAGAAATTATTAACTTATGCTTTTACTTAATGAAAGTGCTTTTATTTAAATTATTATAGAGAAAGTGATAATCTATTAAGAAATATATTTGGACGATGAAGAACTATTTTAAGACATAGGCTTGTATAAATTGTGAACCTTTCTTAGGAAGCCATAAACCTTGTAATTAATTTATCGTGAAGGATGAATGGCCATAAACACCCAATACCGATGATTACAGAGTTAGGTAATCTCTGTGACTCGAGAATGGTCGTTTTCTATCAAAACAAGTCAGAACAATTGACCTTTATCAAAACATGTAACAAGGGACAGTATGGGATGTCACCTCTAGGTTGTTGTATAAGCGGTACGGTGATGACTCCTTATGCATTTTATGAATAAGAGTGATTTAGCATGATAAAATGAGCTAGACCAATCCACGACAGTTGGTATGGGATAACTTGTCGTTATTCATAACATGGCAAGTGAGACCAGATCTAGAGCCAAAGCAATGGCATGGCCTTAGTTGACTCCAGTGAAGTGGACAATTGATTAGGCACTAGGCATATACACTAACCCCCTTGCATGCTAAGTCCAAAACAAGTTGGCATATTTTAGGCCAAGGTTTCTCATGTTAAAAGACAGGGAGAGTATGCATCCATCCTCTAGGTGTTATGGGTCCTAGAGGATAACCCCAGCTGTGAATCTACACTCATGTTGAAAATAGAGAATGAGAAGATAGACCACAAAAAAACACCTTCTATGGGATTTGATCAGTCTCGTCCACTTGGGAGGTCATTTGCAATGATCTTAATTTCCAAAAGTGGCATATTATTGATTAAACGTTGGGTGATTGTCAAACCATTTAACTGAAATTTTTTCCTTTAATATGAGTATAGTTAGTAAAATTATACAAAAAAATTCACCTTATGGAACCAATGAGCTAGATTGGGTTGTACAACTAGGCAAGTAGACTTGGGTTGTTACATAATGACCCTAAATTTACATGTATATTTTATTAATTGGAGAGTTGTAAAAACAACAAATGACATTCAAGTGTAACAAATGTTAAAAGTTAAAAAATATTATGGTTTTGTATAGTTTATTTACCTTTCTAGTGTTGTCAAAAGTACTAGTTAATATTTGTTTGATTTTTAGGAAAGGAACACCAAAAATATTTAGTCTATGGTGTTTGTTGTATTTAAGGGTCTAGCATTTGTCTAGAAACTTTGTTACTCTATTATAGAAAAACTTAGCATACTCTTCTTTGAACGACTCATAATGTAGGGGACGTGTTTAACATTTAATTTATGAGATCAATTGGTTAGTATCCTTTTACGTCCCCCAACTCATTTCTATTTTTACACCCATCTTGATTTTTATCTCATTCCTAAGTACCCTCTATAGAATTGTCATGTAGATCCTTTATTAGACATGTTTTTCTTAAGCATATGACAATTACATCCCTTTATCTCTCCTTCAAGCATACTCCCACAATATATAATATCATGTCTTTATTCATGTATATTTTCACCTAGACTAGGATAAATACAACTTCTTACTATCCTTTTGCATCACTCATCTATCTACTAGTGGAACCTTGTAGCATCATGCCACTATGACCTCAATTATTTCATGTATTATCAATCATAAATAGTCAATACATTAATTTCTCATAGGTTGCTCTTTTATAAGCCTCTTAAACTTTATGTCTATCTATCACTTACCAGATATTGAAGTCAATCCCTTTAAAATTATTATGATGTGCCCATCTAATAATGCAAAATAAACTTTCAATATTCCATATGTAACATGTCAATTTGCTTTAAAATTACAAGCAGTTCACTAAATGTTTAAATAAAATTAGGGTTTTAAGGGGACATAGCCTCAATTATTGAATCTCTTAGGTTTCACAAATTCAAGACTTGTTTCATTTTCCCAAATGTCTTTACACAAACTCATTTTAAAATGAGTAAATCTATTATCATGTAGTGCTAGTTGATAAAATTTTAAACTAATTATGGACATCCTTTACATAAAATGTTTTAAAGTAACTTTCTTTGTTCTGAAAACATTCTATTAATGATTCATATTTATAAGTTAGTGCCTTTAAAAACAAATAATAAATTGTTGTTTTCATCCTTTATTTCAAATGGAAGTTACAATGAGGGACATGAATGTATGTATATTAAAACTCTAAAATTGTAAAATTGTATCACCACCCAAACTCTTCAAGTATTACAAATTTTGTAAAATTTACTTTGACGAAATAGCAGCGAACAATAGATTTATCATTGATTCTCATGAGCTTAAATACATATGGGAAGTGGTTAGGGTGGTTAACCAACTACCCAATCATTCCCTCAATTGGAGAAGCGCCTAGCGCTTATTTTTACAAATATAATGATGCCTATGATAATGTAATATAATGATGCCTATGCTAACATCCCCCCTTATTACATTATTGGCAAATACATAGAGCATTGCGAAATAATTCAAATTTGACACGTGCAAGTGCCTTGGTGAAAATGTCTGCAACTTGCTCATCAGTGGGAATGTATTGAAGTTGTATATGGTGCTTTGGAACTTCATCTCGAATGAAATGACATCGAGTATCAATGTGTTTGGTACGCTCATGAAAAACTGGATTCTTGACAAGATTCAAAACACCTTGATTGTCGCAAAACAAATGAAGAGGAAGATTCTTTGGAAGACCCATGTTTGTAAGAATGCGACTTAACCACATTATCTCGTAGACTGCTTCACTAGTTGCACGATATTCTGCCTCTGTAGAAGATAAAGCAACCACATGTTGCTTCTTACTGTGCCATGAGACAGGTCCAGATCCAAGATGGAAAACATATCCAGAAGTTGACTTTCGATCATCAATGGATCCGACATAGTCTGAGTCCGTGTATCCCTGTAAGAAAAACTTGTCATTCTTCTTGTACTCCAGGCCATAGTCTGTACTACCACGGACATAATGAAGAACTCTCTTTGCTGCTTTCCAGTGACTCACCTTAGGTTCCTGCATGAACCTTGAAAGATAGCCCACAACAAAACTAAGATCTGGCCTGGTATTCGTCAGATATATGAGACTCCCAATCAGCTGTCGATAGAGAGTACCATCTACCTGAGGTGATTCATCATATCGTGATAACTTAAGTCCTTGCTCCATTGGAGTGGCTTTAGACTTACAGTTAGTCATTCGATATTTTTCGACTAATGTCTTGGCATACTTCTTTTGTGTTACTCTGATATGATGCTTTTTCTGAGTCACTTCCAAACCAAGACAATAGTGAAGAAGTCCTAGATCTGTCATTTCAAAAGATTGTTTCAAATCATCTTTCACTGCATCAATCATTTTCTCTGAACTCCCTGTTATGATCAGATCATCTACATATAACACCAAAATCACTATATCAGAACCATTGTTCTTAATATAGAGATTTGCATCTGAAGGACTTCTTTTGAATCCATGTTGCACTAGGTGATTGTCTATCTTGATGTACCAAGCTCGAGGAGCTTGTTTGAGCCCATACAAGGATTTGATTAACTTGCAAACTTTTTGTTCTTGCCCTTCAACCACGAATCCTTCTGGTTGGGTCATGTACACTTCTTCTTGTAGGTCACCATTCAAGAAGGCACTTTTAACATCCATATGATGTAACTTCCACCCAAACTGAGCTGCCATGGCACAAAGTACTCGAATGGTAGTCATCTTTGCAGTAGGGGCAAAAGTCTCTTCATAGTCTATGCCTTCTTTCTGAGCATAGCCCTTTGCAACAAGACGGGCTTTATGCTTATCAATAGTACCATCTGCCTTATACTTCACTTTGAACACCCATTTGCAGCCAATGGGCTTCTTTCCTGTAGGCAGATTAACTAGCTTCCATGTATGATTCTTCATGAGGGATGTATGTTCTGCTTCCATAGCAGCCTTCCACTGAGGCTCACTAAGTGCATCTTGAACTGTTGCAGGTTCATTTGCATCCAATGCTGTCATATAAACCCGTTCATCATCATCCACATATGTTTCTCTGTCTTCCTCTGCATCTACAGATAGTTCATCAAACTGTTGGTAAAGTTCATCAACCTCTGAAGATGATGCCTCTGCTCTTCTCTGTTGTGTCATACTCCGAGTGCAAGGTCGATCTTGAGTTAGATCTGGAAGTGAATTCAACTTAGAATCTCTCAATGTACTAGTATACCACTTTGGAACCTTCTTCTTTGGGGGAGTACTTTCTTTCTTAGGTTCTTCTTCTTCTTCAAGGTATACATCTGTAGATGTGATATCGGATGTGGAAGCTTCATCAAATACCACGTCTCTACTAGTGTGTGTTTTCTTGGTTATTGGCTCTATCAATCGATATCCTTTTGAATGCTCATCATAACCAAGAAAAATGCATTTTAGGGTTTTCTCATCTAATTTCTTCCGCTTTTGTTTTGGTATGTGCATGAAAGCTTTACATCCAAAAACCCTTAGATGAGAAATGGAGGGTTTCCTACCACTCCATGCTTCTTGTGGGGTCTTGCCCTGTAGAGCCTTTGTGGGAGCTCTATTCAGGAGATACACTGTTGTGTTCACTGCTTCTGCCCAAAACTGTTGCTCAAGATGTGCTCCTGAAATCATACAGTGACTCATTTCCATGATGGAACGGTTCCTCCTCTCAGCAACTCCATTTTTTTGGGGAGTATAGGTTGTAGTCAGCTGTCGCTTAATCCCATGTTCTTTCAGAAATGATGAAAATTCATTGGAGGTATATTCCCCCCTCGATCTGAGCGGAGGGTCTTGATGAAACACCCTGACTCCTTCTCAACAAGCTTCTTGAACTGTTGAAAGTACAAAAATGCCTCAGACTTCAATTGAAGAAAGAAAACCCACATCTTCCGTGAGTGATCATCAACAAACAACTAAAAATACCTCTTTCCACCATAGTTGTTTGGCATAGGACCGCACAGATCGGTGTGTACCAACTCCAATGGTTTCTTAGCTCTTGAAGAGCTAGCTTCAAAAGGTACTCGGTGTTGCTTCCCTGCTAAGCAATCCGAGCAAACTGGCAATGTGGATGAAAGGTGGGGAAGTCCTTTCACCATCTCATATTTGCTCAACTCGAGCAAATATCCTGAACTTAGATGCCCATATCTCTTGTGCCACAGAGAAGTAGCCTCCTTTGTAGTTGCTGCCAAGGCAACATGAGGCGTTGAAACGACATCTAAAATGAACAAGCCATGCTTGTATGATCCGGTTGCTACATGTTTTCCTTTTCTGGTGATAAAACATCTCTTTTTTCCTTTCGCAACACGGAACACAACATCCATATCTCGATCCAACATCTGAGGGACTGACAACAAATTATTAGCCAATCCAGGAACATAGAGTACCTTTTCAATCTGACATTTGCCATCTGGAAGAGTGACAGAAACATCACCTTCACCCATCACTTGGTAGACTTGATTGTCAGCAATTGTTACTGGCTTACCTTCTTTCTCCTCAAATGTCTCAAACCACGATTTATCGCCAGTCATGTGCTTACTAGCACTTGAATCAATATACCATACAACATCTATCTGTGGAGATGAAGTATGAGTCATGAGCACCTTGTGTGCTCTCTCAGATTCTGAGTCCGAGTCTGATTCTATAGAATCTGAGTCTGAATTTGATTCGGCATAAGCAACATGCCCCTTGGGTTGCTTATTCTTTTTCTGTGGTTTGTATTTCCCTTTTTTCTTCTTCTTATGATCTTGGTCATTCTGTTGCTTGTTCTTAAACCAACACCTATTGGTGTCATGGTTATTCATATCACAAATCTTGCAATATTGTTTGTCATTCTACTGATGTTGTTTCCCTTTTCCCTTTGATGAAGATCCTCCTTTTTGAAATTGACCTTGTTTCTTACCCCTTTGTTTGGTGTAAAGGGCATTATCTGGCACATCATCCTTCTGAAACTGATTTGCCTCCTCAGTTTGAAGCAAATTCACCAATTCCACAAAAGATACTTGTCGTCCAGATACATTAAGAGAGGTTATCAACACCTTATAGGACTCGGGCAATGCTCTCAAGATGACAGAGGTCAAGAGAGTATCATCCACTGGTTGTCCCATAGTATTCAATTTGGCTTTCAATTCCGCCACTCTGCATAGGAATAGATCAACGGTCTCACCAGAGTTCATACTGAGTGTATGAAGTTGAGTTTGAAGGTGTAGAATAGTGGACCGATTCTTACCTTCATAAATAGTAATCAAAGCATCCCAAGCTTCCTTACTAGTTTTGGCATCACAGATATGAGGTTGGATCTCATCTGTAGTAGCAAGCAGGATAAACATGAGACATCTTTTGTCCTTCTTATCAAACTCTTCTTGATCTGCTCCTGTTGTTGTAGGGCGTTTTGTAGTGCCAGTCACTACATCCCACAAATCTTCCACTTGAAGAATAGCACGCATCTTATTCTTCCATGGTGTGAAGTTAGAACCTTTCAACAACTATGAATCTGATAGATATTTGTGAACAGAGGCCATTGTGAAGGTTCCTTATAACAATTTTTTTGTCCCCCCTATGTCTTTAGAATTTTGCAAAAAAAATGCTTTTCGTCCCCCTATGTCTTTAGAATTTTGCAAAACAAATGCTGGAATGCTGGAGATCCCCCTTTTTGTTTGCAAAAAAGAAACAAGGAGAATAGGTCTCTGTCAAACTCCAAAAAAATGCATGTTCTTGTTTAAACTGGCAAAATATTGCTTGGAGAACAAAGAATGTTACTTGTTGGCTTAAAATTGCAAAAAAAAACTTGTTGTGACAAAATAAATGTCACATTCTTGCTTAACCTTGAAAATTTTTGGTTTTGACAACAAAAAAAATGTCACTTTCTTGCTTAACCAGGCAAAATATTACTTTGACAACAAAAAATATTTTGAAACCCCTCGAAGGGATTCGAACCAACAATCGTTGCCAACCCACCAAGCGCATAAACCAGACAGGCTACGGGCTCCGCTGGGAAGAAAGGAGCAAAAAGTAAACTTCATACATTGCAGTGACAAAAGTTGGTTTTTAAAAAAAAATGTTGAAATTGCCCGTCCCCGTAGGATTCAAACCAACGATCACCGCCAACCCACCGAGCGTGAAAACTAGACGGGCTATGAGCTTCGCTGAGAAGAAGATTACAACTATAGATATTGAATTAAGCGAAGAAAAGTTTTTTTTTTAAATGTAGTGGGATATATCCCACATGCATCCGGGTGATGCGTTTGGCATAATTTTTAAACTGTGTGGCAACCATATGAGGGTGACTACCTTCGGGCGATCACTTGTCCACCCTTTTTGCCAACAAAAATTGGCCACGTAGTCCATCCAATAGAAACTTGCCACGTATCGTCCATGTCACCCTTTGAATCTCTTCCAAGTGTCCTCTTAGGATCTGTGTCTTGCCAGGTATCCATTGTTGGTTTTGCCTCGATTCGCATGCCCACCTAGGTGTCTGAGTCAACTATCACATCACCAGAATATTATGTGTACCACCATGTGTCCTAGTCAGCCATCAAGTCTGCACCACATCATCTATTGTAGTCTGCCTGGTGTCCACAGGCTCACGTGTCTTCTCGAGATCAATGCCCGTCCATGTCAGATTCTTGTCACCTGTAAACAAAAGAAAAATTTTACCCCCACCTCAAGAAGCATACCGTAGATGGTCGTCTCATTCTGTGAGTTCCTTAGATTACTTCAGAATCCATCGACTTCTGTGTAGGAATATGCCAGATTTAGGGTCACGTTCATGGTTAAAAGTTTTTGTCCGCCAGGTGGTTGTTGTCGCCGTGCAGAAGCTTCACCTGTTATGTTTGTTTCAAGCCGCTTCCTTGGAAGCTGCCTTGGAAAACATGCTACAACTGGTCACATTCTTCTCCCTTCCACCCTTCGCTCTGATACCATGACGAAATAGCAGCGAACAATAGATTTATCATTGATTCTCATGAGCTTAAATACATATGGGAAGTGGTTAGGGTGGTTAACCAACTACCTGATCATTCCCTCAATTGGAGAAGTGCTTAGCCCTTATTTTACAAATATAATGATGCAATAATGTAATATAATGATGCCTATGCTAACAACTTTCCTCACATTCATTACTTTTCACCTTGAAAGTAAATCCATAGCAACAACGTGGAACATGAAAATACTTAGTTTTAGTACTATAATAATAGACAACTTTTTTTTTTATAGGTAACAGAATATTTACAGTGGGTTTTTTAAATAGGATCCCAAAACCTTAATTACAATATAAGCCGAAGCAGAAAAACGTAAAGACAGACTTAACGTCCCCGTTTCGGGGCCTAGGAAACAAACAACAGAAAAAAGGGCCCTACCGCGGGGCCCTGGAACCTACAAACAACAAAAAGCCCAACAAAACCGTACGCAGCCGCGACCCTCCACAAGACCAAATCCAAAAAGCACAACATAATGGAACTGCGAAAGCCCGGGGTCTAGCTGTCTGGGCCCTGCCCGTCCTCGGCTTGTTCGGATTGCCGCTGCCCCTTGGCAGCGTTTTTCTCCAACATGCGTCGGAGCTCGGACAGCGCCTTGGCGGCATGAGTCGCGGCGTGGGCAGCTGAATTGAGGGAGCTCACCGCAGTGTCCAGGAGGCCGAGGAGCGCCGTCTTCTGCAACACGTCGTCTGTTTTGGAGCTTATCACCGTGGGCTCCGGGTCCTCTGCTTTGACGTTCTTGGGACTTGCTACAGCCCTACTGGGGCCAGGGGAGGCCCTTTTGTGACCAAAGCTTGGAGGAAGGGCCCCGTCTGGGCCTTTGCTCGTCGTCCTACACTTGCGCGTGGGCTGCGGCGCTTCGGGGAGGAGGAAACATCGGGGGCGGGGGAATCTTTGGGCTGCGGGGGACTCCGGGGGAGAAACGCCTGACTCGGAGGGCGGGACCGAAGAAAGGGGGGGATGTGGTGAAGCTGGGGCTGGTTGGCCAGGGCATGTCTGTAAAGGACAGCCATGAGCCCCTGGTGCAAGGGCCGGGAGTGGTTCTTGCGGGCTCGCTCGATGGTCAGACCCAAAGAGTAGAGAAGAAAGCGGGGGGTGCTGATGAGGGTGGCGTCGCGGAGGTGATTAAAATAGCTGAGGTGAAAGCTGAAGAGCCGCTGGTCGGGATCGTCACAGGTTATGTACTGCATAACCGGGACAATGGCATCATCAAATGGCATCGAAAGGTGGGATCGGAGCAAGTTACCCTTGTCCCACTGGTGATCTGGGAAGCGGGAAAGCTCCTCTTCCCAGTTATGCTTGTCACGTCTAACAACGCGGCCCTTCTCCTCGTGGTGCAGCCCGGTGACTTCAGTGAGGAAGTCCTTAGAGATTTTAAAATGCAAGCCCTTAACAGTGACTTCTCCGTCGTTCCAAGTCTCCAGGAAACCCTGGGTAATCTCATCGTCGTGGCCGACAAATTTGCTGAAGAAAGGCGTATATTTCTTGGCGTCAGAGAAAAGGCGAGCAGGGCCGCTCAGCTCGAGGACAGAGGGCTCCAGAAAAATAGTTTTGAACGCCATGGGGGATGAGCTGGCAGGGTGGGGACACAGGGAGCAGAAAATGCCAGACCGAGGAAGCAAGAACAGGGGAAGGGGAATGCGACGGCGGGATGGGACAGCGAGGGGATTAAAAAGGCTTTGCGGGGGCTTGAGAAGGGGAAACGCCGCCAACTTTGGAAAGTAGCACACGCGTTTATGATCGACACGACGGGGAGGGGGGTGAGGGGGCGTACCAAGCAGCTGACACGCGAGGGTGGGGCAGGCCCATAGCCGAAGCGCCAGCTGGCGGACGCTGAGCGGAGGAACACCGGGAAAGGGCTGAGTCGGAGTTAACCTCGAACGGATAGCCATGGCACGGGGAGCGGGCGACATAGAGATCATCGTGGGAAAAGCGGGGAATTCCGTCATGTGCGAACAAGTGAGGCTGACGGGGCTGCCAGCTGGCCGGCGCGGGTAGCTGACAAGGCAGGGGACGTGGGCCGCTGCGGGGAAGAGCTTGATCCTTGCACTGTCAGGGGAGCGTGTCGAAGGTCTGACACGGGGGCGGGAAGCATTGGACAGCGGGAGCACGGATCGGGAGGACGTCGTCGCCCAGCCACGGGGAAGACTAGACACCCGGTCGAACAACATGCTCGGGCTGGTCCTGCAGCACTATTTGGACTAGGCCTGCAGGGAAGTGCGAGGTCCAAGTAGTGAATTCTCCAGCGGTGATGCCCAGGTTCGCCATGAAGTCGACAGCCTTGTTGCCTTCTATGTGAACATGCTGGAAGGTGTGGTCGGGAAAGTCCTGGAGTAGGAAGAGGGCCTCTCGGATGGAGTTATGGAATCGCCAAGAGCAGGACTCGGGCTTGCTGGCACCTCTGATGATGACTTGGGAGTCCCCTTCGATAACAATTTTTGGGAAGGGGCCCCTGAGTGTCGACAGGCCACTGAGCAGGCCGGCAGCTTCAGCAAAGTTGTTAGTTCGCACTGCCCGGCGGGACCGCGAAGCGGAGACCGGATTCTCGGAACCGTCTCCGATAACCCCGCCCGCCCTAGAGGGCCTGGGGTTGCCTTTGGAAGCACCGTCGAAGTTGAGCTTGAGCCACCCGGGGGGGGGAGTCCATCTGACCAGGGATCGGGGGGAAGGGGCGGGAGGGGAAGCAAGGGGGGTGATTTGGAAGCCGAGGGAGGAGAGGAGGGAGGCTTCGCCCGGTAGCCTGGGCTCCGCAGAAAGGGAAATGAGGCGGGAATTCTCGGAGGCGAAGGAAACTGCTTTGATCGCCAACCTCTGGGGGGAGCAAGCCGGGGAGGAGAAGGCTCGCCGGTTGCGCTCGAGCCAGAGCTGCCAGAGCAAGTGGGGAAGACAGGCCTTCCAGAGGAAGCGGAGGAAGGGATGGGCAAAGGGGGAGGGCCACTGGGACAGGAGGTCAGAAATGGAATTGGGGGCCACCCACTGAACGAAAAACTGGGAAAGGATGAGGCCCAGAGCTTCGGAAGAAAAGGCGCAGTTTAAGAAGAGGTGGTTGGTAGACTCCCACGCAGCACAGCATAGGAAACATCTGTTGGGGATTTGAAAGCCACGCTTGATCAGGTTCTCGATCATGAGGATTTTGTTTTGGACGACCGCCCAGACGAAATGGCTGATTTTGGGGATTAATTTCTTGGCCCAGACCATCTGGGTCGGGAAGGTGGTAGCCCCGGGGGTTCTCTGGATATGGTAAGCAGACTTAACAAAAAAGATGCCACTGGGAGAGCCATGCCACACGCATCTATCACTGGCGCCAAAAGAAGGAATGACTATCGCACTGAGGATGCGCTGAAGTCCGCGGCTTAGAGCGGGAGCCTGGGATTCAGGATGGGTTTCCAGGTGATCTGCCCCTGGCACAGGGTCATGTAGTCAGACACTCTGGGCCCTCGGTCCGCTAGCCCAGGCTTGAGAAGAAGGAGATCTCTGTCGGAGCTCAGGGCCTCGTCGAGGATCCATCTGTCCTCCCAAAAGTTGATCTTGGCGCCGTCTCCAAGGAGCCATCTGGTCCCTTGTTGAACGATGTCTCTGGTGGAGAGCAGAGCCTTCCAGAAAGTAGATCCGTCGCGGGGCTGGGAATCCCCGAGGAAGGGGTGACTGTGATAGTACTTCCTCCGAACAATGCCAACCCATTCGTCAGGGGTATTGGTATGAACCTTCCAGGCATGTTTGGACAGAAGGGCCTTATTCATGGGAACCACCCGTCTAAGCCCGATTCCTCCCTCAACTTTGGGGCGGCAGACTAGGGGCCGAGGAGACCGGGGGAATCCTTTTTTTGTCTTCGCCTCCCGACCAGAGAAAACGTTTCTGGATTTGCTCGATGAGAATAGCGATGGAGGCCGGAATTCTGAAGACCGACATGAAGTATATTGGAATGCTTTGGAGAACGGACGCCAAGAGAGTGGCTCTGCCGGCCTGAGAGAGAAGGTGGCCTTTCCAGGGGGCGAGTTTTCTTTGAATCCGCTCGATCATCCCACTCCACAATGCCTTGGAAGACGCCCCTGTGAACAGAGGAAGCCCGAGGTAGGAGGAAGGGAGGGAGCCGGGGGAGCAACCAAGGATCCGCCCGATTTTAATTTGCCTAGCCACGGGGGTGTTGATGAAGTAAATCTTGCTTTTGCGCAGATTAATCTTTTGCCCAGCCGCCTCCTCGTACAGGGTAAGGATGCTCTTGAGGGCCTTAGCTTGAGGGACCGAGGCCGAGGAGGCCAGAATGGTGTCATCCACAAATTGCTGATGGGACACGGGGGGGAGATCCTGCGCAGGCCGATGCCGAGATAAGACCGCGGGTTACGAGCGTTCGAAATGGTGCGACCCGGGGCCTCGGCCGGGATAATAAAGAGGATCGGGGATAGGGGATCACCTTGGCGAAGACCTCCGGAGGCTGGGGAAGAACCCGATCGGGGAACCATTGACCGGGATAGAGAACCGGGGGGAGGACACGCACTTGTTGATGAGATGGACCCGGGAGGGGTGGAACCCAAATTTGAGGAGGACCTTGGACAGGAAGCTCCAATCGACCCTGTCAAAGGCTTTATTCATATCGAGCTTGAGCAGGAAATGGGCCTTTTTGGATAGGACAGCAGAGTGAATGGCCTCATGCATGATGATGACCCCGTCAGTGATCAACCTGCCTTTGACGGAGCTTCCCTGGCAGGGGGAAATGATCAGGGGAAGGATGTCTTTGAGGCGGGTTGTCATGGCTTTAGTCAAAATTTTATAGAGGACATTGCACAGGCTGATGGGGCGGAAGTCTGACGGGGACACGGCGGCCTGGGTCTTCGGGATCAGGGCTATGAATGTAGAATTGATGCCTCTGGGAATGGATCTGGCAAACTGCAGGTCCCGGATGGCAGCGCAAACGTCGAGGCCTACGATGTCCCAGAAAGTCTGGAAAAAGCGGGGAGGAAACCCGTCCGGGCCCGGAGCCGCCTCAGCCTTCATGGAAAAGGTGGCAGCATGGATTTCTGAGTCAGACAGGGCCTGAACCAGTTTAGCATTAGCCATGGCCGGGACGGACGTCGGGATGTGGTCCAGAAGGGAGTCGGCCGCCTCAGAGGACATAGGAGGTCCATCGCCCAGGAGCTCTTGAAAGAAGCGGACTGCCTCGGCTTGGATGTCCGCTTCCTTGTTGATGGTGCTGCCATTGTTGTCAACCAGCTCGGCAATTCTGTTAGAGCCCCTGTTTCGGAGGGTCGAGGCATGAAAGAACTTGGTGTTTGCATCGCCATCTTGGATCCATAGAGCACGCGACTTCTGCCTCCAGAAGGTTTCTTCCCTGGCTAGGACATTGTGGTACTCGCTGAGGGCAATGCGTTCCTCTTCCCTGAGGTCGGGCTCTTGAGAGCCAGCTTGGAATCTGGATTCAATGTCCTCCAGTTTATTTTTGATAACCGCCTTGCTTTCAAAGATATTACCGAACACTTCTTTGTTCCAAGTCTTGAGGAGCTCCTTGAGGCGTCTCAACTTATGGAAGACCTGCTCGACGGGGCGGCCAGGGGCAAGGGGAGCCCACCGGCGGCCGACCTGGGCCGGAGGTCAGGATGGTGGAGCCACATGGACTCAAATCGGAAGGGTCTTTTGGGGGCGGGCGATGATCAGTCTCAAGGAGGAGGGGGCTGTGATCGGACCCGATTTTGGGGAGGGCCAAGAGGGAGGCATCAGCAAAAAAGGGGAGGGCTTCCTTGGACAAGAACACTCTATCTAACCTTACCTGGATGTGGTTGGGGCCCGCTCTCTTGTTGGACCACGTAAACCGGGCTCCCTTCAGTGACATCCATGAGCTCGTTGTGGGCGGTGAAGGCCCCAAAGTCGTCCATGCTTTTGGTTCTGACCTCAGAGCCCCCGCATTTGTCAGAGGAAAATAAGGGGCTGTTGAAATCCTCGACCAGGATCCAGGGCGGGGAGCGAAGGCTTCTCTCATCGAGCTGATCTCCTGCCAGAGCCTTGCTTTCTCGACGGGACTGTTGGGAGCGTAGACGTTGGAAAGGATCCACGATCGCTTAGTGTTGAGGCAATGGACCAGAATATTCATGATTCTGGGCGAGGAAGAAATGAGCCTTCCCTCGAAATATCGAGGGTCCCACATGCACATGAGGCCCCTGGCTGAACCAGCCGCGGGGGTGGAGAGAAGTTCGCAGTTGCGCCAGGTAGCATGGGCTATTCGTCGGGCAGCGGCGTCATCAATCTTGGTCTCCTGGAGGAGGATGAAGGACGGGCGGTGATCCCTGCGGAGTTGGCCGAGGATCCTTTTCTTGGGGACTCCATTGAGTCCCCTGATGTTCCGGGAGATTAGCTTCATTTGGGACCCTTTTGGGGTCGCTTTGCCCCCCTTTCCGGCTGAGCGGGAGGTTTGGATCGGGCGTCGTCCGCCTTGCGAAGGTATGTACCAACATCAGGTAACGTAGTCTGGGAACCGTTGGCAATATCATCCTCGGTGATTTTTGACCGTTGTTCGCACGGGGGTGGGCCGCCCTCGTTTACCTTTGGTGCCAAAATGCGTGGCAAAGGATCTGCTCCGGGTCCTTTTGGGGCTGACTTCGTCTGACTCAGAAGGAGAGCTGTCTTCGGTCTCTTCATTAGATCGCTCGGACCCACACACCAAGGGGGTAGGTTTCGGGAAGGACTGGGAGGCCGGGGTCAGAAGGGGTTGGGGGGGAAGGTTGGATCTCGAAAGGAGCCGGGGCTTGCGGGGCCAGAATGGCCTGCGGGGGAGGATCTGGGATCGGGGCCCCGGAGGGGTCGCTAGGGGGGCACCCTCCGAACTAGGCTCGAGGGCCTAGGGGCCCGAAGGGGAAACCTCCTTGGGGGGAGAGCTAGGGTTAGGACGAGAAGGATCCTGGGAGGGGGCCCGACCAGAACTGGGCGGGGGGTTGGGATTAGGGCCTGCCGCTTTCTTGGAAGCCGGGCACTGGTGAGGGAGGTGGCCTTGAGAGCTGCAAGAGGTGCAGAAGGCAGGTTTGTTTTCATAGATAAGGGTTTGGTGCCAGAAGAAGGACCCAGAAGAGATGGTCACCGAGGAGGGGAGCTCGGATTCGAGGTTGGCGTTGGCACGAGAACCTTGCATGCACCATGCGAGAACCGGCCTTGGTCGCGGGATCAAAAGCCACCGGATCTCCGACCGAGCGGGCGATGAGCTTAAGGACATCTTCGCGCCACGGATGGAAGGGGAGGTCTGGGAGACGGACCCTGATCGGGGCAAAGTTGATGCTTTGGGTCTTTGGGGTGAAAGTCCGCACCATAACGTCCGAGAAAAAGGCTTTTGCGGCCCAAGAACCGGGGCCCGCTTTGACGGGATCTTCTCGGCATCCTCGATGTTGTTGAGTTTGATAATAAAAAAGCCTCTAGACAGGGCAACCGGTTGGATATGGCCGAGAGACCTTCCATTTGGTGGCCGCCCATTTGCGGATCGTTTCCATGTCTGGGCGCCCGCCCAGGAACTTCCCAACCAGGGAGGATGAAGAATCAAAAACCAGGGATGAGTAAACCTCCTCCTGGATGGAAATGTGGGTACCTTGGAGGGAAAGCCCGACACCCAGGGCCCGAGCAGGGGATCTGTTGCCCGCTAAAACCTGTTGGTAAGAGGGTTTATGCCCGCCCGGGGCCCGCCCTTGCCCTGGAACGGGGGGAGCCTTCCCAAGGCCGTCTGATGCAGTGCCAGGCAGGGGGCGCGGGCCCAGAATCCCGACCCCACCGAACCCATCGCACACGAGACCCTCGTCCGACCATGTCACAGATCCGCCTGGGCCCGGCTCGGGCCCGGGCGTGCCTGAGCCCCCAGGATCCGGGCCCGCCCAGAATCCAGCGCTCTGCGAAGGATCCGAAACCAACCCTGCATCCGCTTCTGCTCCAAACTGTGCTCCTGCTGCCGCACCTGCTGTCGCTCCTCCTGCTGCTCCTGCTCCTGCTCTCGCCATCTTTTTTTTGTTCAAAATTCAATATTTGCAACAATAATAGACAACTTTATGTTCCTTAAGCTGACACTAGTTAAATGCTAAGGGAAGAGAAAAATATAAAAGTAGCTTATTAAAGCCTATAAGGACTTGTGGTCTAGAATGAGGTGTTATGTTTTTCACTAAAATGAATTATCATTATAGCACAAGGTGTATCTTTTATCAATTTGATCATATAAAAATATTAGATATTTTATTTTGAAGACCTAACTACATAATTGAAAGCGATAAGAGATGCAAATACATGTCTATATGTGGCACTTCTTCAACCCTTCTCTCACTATGGTCTTCTATGTCAATCATAGTCTTTGTGTGGTGATGGCAAGCTAGCACATAATAATCATCCACAATACAATACACATAATGGTATGGATAAAAGTAATCAAGGGAAACACTTATAGCACAATAGAGTGATATAATGAAAACAAAAGTATTTTATTACATCTATAGAATATGAGTTCATTGATTCTTACCACATTGCCTTAGTGAGTGTATGCAACCCTCCTGTTGAGCCTCCAATTCCAACGGGCTCACTCAATGACCATATTCCACACTCTTACTCTGATAATCTTGGACACACTTTGGACAAGGAGACACTTTTTCTTTGGAGAGCTTGGCTTGCTAGCCCTTACTCTGACACTAGACTCTCTCTTACTTGCTTAAGCTTACACTTGCTCAACTTGACTCCAATAAGAAGGATCTTCACTATTTGTAGGCTCATGGAAGCTAGATATTACATGGATGGATAACTTTAAATAGATATATGTTAACCTTTTCTAGTGATCTCCTTTTTGGATGTTTTCCACAATTTCAAAATATTCTAGATATATTTCTTGGACATTTTTTATGATATTCTAGTTGTATGAATTAGTCAAAATATCACATATTTCTAAAGATTTTTCTTTTAGAGTTTTTGTATAACATCAAATACTTCCAAGAATATTTTGGAGTGTCTTGGACTTTATACATTTTCATTGATTTTACAAGATATTGTTTATAACATATCTCTTTGTGACAAAGACAATTTACCTTGACAATGATACTTTATTTACTATTAACTTTTACTTTTTATTGTTATTTTTTTATTGTGGTCTATCACTATCATAGTATTCTTCTTATACTCCTTACGTACAAACATTCTATTTGTAATACCATTATTCCTTAATGATCACTCAACTATCCTGGTGAAGCTACTATATTATTAAGAATCTACTATTAAAAATAAACTCATTCATATAAACATTGCAATTAAAACAAAATTTCATAAAATAATAATAAATTTATTTAGCACCTGGGGATGCAATGCAACGATTCGGGCTTTGGCTCTTCTTCGAGAGGTCAAAGGTTCAAACCGCGACATGGATGAGTGTGTGAGGGGGTGGGTATGTAGTGGCTTTGTGTTAAATTCCCTATTGATAAATATAACTCTCAACTTTAAGAGAGGTCATGGTTGGAAGGAGACTGCTCAACCTTGAACATCGGTCATAAAAGTTTCTTACAATAACCAAATAAATAAATAATAATATAATAATAATAAATTTATTTAAAAAATAAAATTTGTAACATCATTAAAAAAAACTAATTTATTAATAAATTTTCATAACTTTTTCATTCTTTTTTTTCCAACAATTTAAACTTAAAAACCATTACCAATACATTACCATATCCCTAATATTATCTTAAATTTTACATTTTAAAATATATTGTCTTTTAAACTTAAAAACCATTACCAATACATTACCATATCCCTAATATTATCTTAAGTTTTACATTTTAAGATATACTGTCTTTCTACTATAATTAAAGTCCAATAAATGTTTATTCTCTTTCTCTATTTTTTTCTTTAAGTATCCTCATCTATATGTTTTTTATTCATATAATATTTATGTTTCATATATACTTTCTAATGATACTAACATGTAAAGTTGAACTATGCTAATGAAATACATTCCTTTTTCCTCCTATTTTTTTATAACATGACCTCCCTAAGGTTTTGTTTATGTACCTTCTCTTATCTAATAAATTAATACCCAACTTATTCACCCCGTTTGAGGACATATTTTTTTGATATATAGAAGCAATGGTTACAATCACGATTTTTAGTAGCTGTCAGTATAGCTGGTAGGTTCAAACTATCTGCGAAGGCTCTCAAGACTTCCACCGTCTCGGTACATGGTAACCCAGCGTGAGATGCCGTCTCGGTACATGGTAACCCAGCGTGAGATGGGGACCGCCGAATGCACAGGGGTTGCACCGTCGTCATCAATCTGACGCACCACTCAGAGGAATCGGATCTGGGCTACTGTCTGTGAGCAAACCCGTAGGATTGGAACCTAGATCTCCTCTCGGTAAGCGCCCCAACTTACCAATCCACCTAGACTCACGGTTTGAGGACATATTTATTTAGTGCTCTTTTTGTGTATTTGAAATGTGCAGGAAATTCAAATTTTAAAAGTGGGAACCAGACAGGGTAACTGGAGTTGTAGAAACATCGGCCCAGAAAATACAGCGCCATGGCCGCGGCTGCCGTACCCAAAAGTTTCGGCACCTCTCCCAAAGACCTCAAAAAACTGTGCACGCATGGCCGCCTGAAAGAGGCGCTGCAAATCATAAAATTGCCAGACCCTAGGCACCAAAATTCCTTCACATTCACCTTGTTCCTTCATGCCTGCATAAAAAGAAAAGCCCTCTCGGAAGCCAAAGACCTCCACATCCACATAAATGAAAGCGGTTTCGTGCCCAACAGAATCGTCCTCAGCGCGCTCGTGACGATATACGCCAAATCAGGCGACGTCGCGGGCGCCCGGAAAATTTTCGACCACATGCCAAAGCGGGACCCCTGCTCGTGGACCTCCATGATTGCCGCCTACTGCAAGCACGGACCCGCCGAAGAGGCCCTAAATTTGCTCGACCTTATGAAAAATTCCGGCGCCAAACCTAACCATTTCACGTTCGCCGGCGTCCTGCCGGCCTGTGCGAAAATGGGGGCCCTCAGACGCGGGTTTTCGATTCACGTCGACGTGATCCGACGCGGGTTCCAATCCGACGTCTTCGTGCAAAGTGCCCTCGTCGACATGTATGCGAAATGCGGCAGCATGGAGGATGCGCGCCAAGTGTTTGACAAAATTCCTCAACGAGACGCTGTCTCATGGAACGCCATGATCGCCGGGTATGCGCAGAATGGGAAGCTCGATGAGGCTCTTTCTTTGTTCCGGGCCATGACCCGGCCGGACGTCATCAGCTGGAATTCGGTCATTGCGGGATGTGCGCAGAACGGGGAGATTGAGACGGCGGTCGAGCTGTTTGAGGCGATGCCAAAGAGGGATGTTGCGTCTTGGAATACCATGATTGGGGTTTATGTGCAGAGTGGGAGATGTGCGGAGGGGTTGAAGGTTTTCCATGAGATGAGGGACTCTGGTGTGAGACCGAATCGGAAAACTTTTGCCAGCGTTCTGCCGGCCTGCGGTAACTTGGCTGCCCTGGAACTGGGGACGGAGATTCATGGAGACATAATTGAGAGTGGGGTTGAGTCTGATGTCATTTTGCAGAGTGCCATTGTCGATATGTATGCGAAATGTGGGGGTCTAGAGAAGGCGCGGGAACTGTTTGACAGAATGCCACAACGAAACACGGTCTCTTGGACGTCCATTATTTCAGGTACGCAATTTCTGGCTAATCTTTTTCGAAATTGAATGGTTATTGTGATATTCGTTACTAAATTGTTATTCTCTGAAAATCGCGATTGAATTGTTCTTCTCCTGATTGTTTTTATAATGTAAAAGCCTCGTACAATTTGTTTTATACCAAAAGTTGGTGAATTTGAGGAGAAAAACAAGGGTACCAAAAGTTGATGAATTTGAGGAGAAAAACAAGGGTACCAAAAGTTGATGAATTTGACCAAAAGTTGATGAACTTGAGGAGAAAAACAAGGGTAGAGACGGTGACATTTCCTTTCTTGTATTTTTAATCAATACTTTTTATATATATCCGTCACATATTTTTTTAACAATTTTCTATAAGCTGTACAGGAATTTAACTGGGATGAGCATCATTAGCAGTTATCCATTTTTTCATACTTCGTCCCTTCTTCATTTTAATATTGTCTAAATGTTTGTCCAAAATAACCACCACTACAAACTTTTCCCATATTAGTTATGACGATGTATACAGATCAATTAATTTTTTTAAAGCCAGCAACTAATATAATGGACCTGCCTCCAAAATAGGTTTGTTTTATGCCGAAAATGTGATTAAATGTTAAATAACGTGAAAAAACAAAAATAAATAATATAAAGGGTCCTTGGCTCTTAATCATTAACAATTAATTAAATTATATATAACTGAAGTATTTATTCCTGGAATTTATATTAACTAACTTAATAATTAATAATTAAAAATAATATATATGATACCTATATTTTTGGATGAAAAAGCCATTATATTAATAAAAAAATGTCTAATCATATAAAAAAAAAGGGCTGTGGATTAGCACACCCCAAATAATGTCTAATCATATAAAAAAAAAGGCTGTGGATTAGCACACCCTGTAAACCAACGCACTAACCACCGTAGTACACAAGAGTATCTTAAACAGTAAAAAGCCGGATAACAACCACCAAAACACAAAACAGTGTCAAATATGCATTTAGAAAGAAAGGAGCCGAGAAATCACTGCCAGGTGGAAGGCCTGAAGTTTTCCTTTTCTCCATAAGATCATAAGTCCATCCAACAGTTGAAGAAACGGAGCAGCAGTAGTACCACTAACAGCATAGGAGTCTGTGCATTTGGTACAATTTCACCCCAACCAAGGGTATCATCTTGCTCAGGAGGCCGAACATCACAACATCCCAACCAGAAGCCGGACGAAACGGGCCTCCAATTCTAAATTCTCCACATTTACGCTGCGGGAGGGGTTGGGACCAGAGTAGTGTTCAAACCCAGTTCCTCTTCTCAATGGGGTTACATGACCTGGGAGGAGCAGCAGTAGTACCACTAACAGCATAGGAGTCTGTGCATTTGGTACAATTTCACCCCAACCAAGGGTATCATCTTGCTCAGGAGGCCGAACATCACAACATCCCAACCAGAAGCCGGACGAAACGGGCCTCCAATTCTAAATTCTCCACATTTACGCTGCGGGAGGGGTTGGGACCAGAGTAGTGTTCAAACCCAGTTCCTCTTCTCAATGGGGTTACATGACCTGGGAATGCCGGCTTAAATATTTAATTTTTTTTTTTTTTTGAATTTACATGGTGGAATTGGTAGCCGCCACGAATCCGGGCAGGCTGTCCAGCTTTTTATGGCCGCCACAGTATTTCGCGCAGTCCACCCCAGAAGCCGCCACACAGATCTTCGCGCAGTCCACCCCTATAACCACCATGCCACAATCATTTTAAACCTTTTACGCCGTTGAAAGCACCAGGAAAGGGACAAGCGTTCAGTCCGGCGAGGCCCGAGATTTGAACCTTGGACCTCCGCCTCCCTTATGGGGTTTGGATGAACCAATTGGTCTACACCTCGAACTTTTAAATATTTAAATTTTAAAAACATAGTTATTATAATTATTTTTTATACTATTAAATATTTATTTAATAATATTAAATCATATAATTTATTATAATTAAGAGTTTATATATTGACTTAATGTTGAAAGTGATCTTAATAAACATGTAGCTCTGTTGGAGCCCGGGAGGTTTAGAGCAATTACTATTAGTAGGGAACAAAAGTTTTACACCCTCAACCAGATTTAAATCTTCTCAACAGGTTAAATTCTTTAACTTTCAAAAGAATTAGTTGTCGATTATCGAGCACTAAAATTTTCCTACTCACAGGATATGCCATGCATGGGCGAGGCAAGGAGGCCCTTGAGCTCTTTGGAGAAATGCAGCAGTCTGGCGTGAAGCCAAACCATGTGACCTTTGTGTGTGTTTTGTCTGCGTGCTGCCACGTGGGCTTTGTGGAGGAGGGACAGAAGTATTTTGATTCAATGATTCGAGATCACCACATCACACCTGAAATGGAGAACTATGTCTGCATGGTTGATCTTTTTGGCCGTGCTGGCCGCCTTGAAGAGGCATATGACTTTGTCAAAAAAATGTCAGTAAAACCTGATGCTACCGTGTGGAGGTGTTTGCTTGGTGCCTGCAGAATTCATAAGAATATAGTTCTAGGGGAACAAGTGGCAGAACACCTTTTTCAGTTGGACCCAAAAAGTGCTGGACCTTATGTATTGCTGTCAAACATGTATGCTGCAGCTGGCAGGTGGGATGACACTCAGAATGTGAGGAGAATGATGAAAAAAAGGGAAGTAAAAAAGACACCTGGATGCAGTTGGATTGAAGTCAAAAAGCAGGTGCATGTGTTTTTGGTTGGAGACACATCACATCCACAAACACAAGAAATTTATGAAAAGCTAGCAGAACTTTCTACTGAGATGAAGGTGTCAGGGTATGTGCCTGATACTAATTTTGTACTGCATGATGTGGAGGAGGAGCAGAAGGAGCAATTTATTTGTCATCATAGTGAGAAGTTGGCAATTGCATTTGGGCTTATCAACACATCCCCTGGGACAACTATCCGAGTTATTAAGAACCTTCGAGTATGTGGTGACTGCCACTCTGCTGCTAAGTTCATATCCAAGATTGTTGCACGAGAGATTATTGTGAGGGATGCCAATCGTCACCATCATTTCAAGGATGGACAGTGTTCTTGTGGTGATTATTGGTGATGCTCAGGAAGCAATTGAAAGTGTGTACAAGGCATAACAAACTTATGAGACAGGCACTGAGAACAAAGGTGGAGTTAATTTTTGATAATCTATATTTTGGGCACATTGGTACGGCTATTGTCTCCTATACGACTGAATGCCAAGTCATCGGGAATGGTGGTATGGGTAGGATATAATGTCTTCCCAAGACAACTGGTTGGGATACCATCAATATAAGGCATATTTGGTAAGTATTTGGTATATTGTAGTATAAATTTTTTGCATCTTTTCTGTTGTGCTTTAATTGCATTTAACATCCTTATTTGTATTTTTCAGGAAACCTAGAAATGGTAATTACATGAACAGTGATTAGCAGAAAGATATGACAAGTGCAGTTGCACTGTATGTAATTGCGCTATTATCAAAAAGAAAGAATGTTCTGATTATTAAATGCAAACTATTACTAATTAACTACACAAATAATGATCATATATGAATAAAATGTACAGAGATATTGACATTGCATATTGAGGCCAATAATAAATTCCTAAGTCTAGTGTCCTAAACTATAATGGTCATTGTTTCTTCCTTGCTTTAGGATGATAAAGATTTCCTATTCCCCCCTCTCTCCCCTTAAACAAAGAAACTGTTGCTTAAATAAGATTGAACAGCCTTACTTGGCTTACAAAAATCAAGCTACCATTCTTATCAACCTGGTAGTGATTTATTTCTAGTGGGTGTTGTGAGGCTTGGTGACTAGAGAAACCATCATTTAGAAGTGAAGGTTCAATAGGAGATGACATCCTAGGGTGTGCAATTAGGACGTCATCTTCTAAAGTGGGGAGTTGTAGTTTGCTGACATTTGCTATGACATGGATACCAAGATAGGTTAACAACTCAAGATGGAAGGCATTCTGACTCTCAAAATCTGGTAAAGTCCTTACCAAAAGGGTTCGAGGTTATTGCGTTAGTGATGTTTGGACTTTCATTTGTCTAGATATGGCACGACAGTCTTCCACATTGCTGATGATGGATTTTGTGGTTAAGCTGCAGTGCCTTCAAGTGTTTAGATAAGTCTGTCTGTCATTTTCTTGTAGACCTGTAGTACTCTAGGGAGTTAGGTCCTCCACTTTGCTGAAGATGGACTCCATAGTTTATCTTGTGGAGACATACACATCACTTGTTCTAGATTTGAAGTACTCTAGAGAGGTGGAGGCTTTTTGCTGTTCTTTCTTCTTATTTTCTCTAATTGGGGATGGAAGAGCAATTGGTAGCTTGTATTGTGCATCTTGCTGGAAAGCATAACAAACTTCAAAAGGGGAATAGCTTGTGAATATCTGTGTCACTTTGTTGTAGTTCTGCTGCATGATATTGAAATACCATATCTCACATTTCATTCATCTATTGATATATCCAATGTGCATTAGTCACTTATTATTACTGATTTTTAGTTATAGTTGAGTCTGTCAGGCCCTTTAATGTAAAACTAAACTTTGAGGCTATACCACACATCAGTTCATCGACATGTTCATGATCTCCCTGCTTTTTGCATTCTTTATATTGTCAACATAGAATGCATTCCAATTTTCAATAGTTCTTCAAGCTTTATCTGATCTACTGCTGTTTGCCTCAAGCAAGTCTGGAGAAGGTGTTTGTATGAACTTTTGCTTTATCCACTGGCAATAATAGCTGAAAGGAAATTGATAGAGTCTCAAAATCAGTTTATTGTTGATAAAATAGCCTGAAGCTTAATATTTGCATATTTCAAAATATTCACCATAAAAAAAGGTGCAGATTTACCTAGTGAGATACAAATATGATTTGAAGATGGTGGAATCAGCCTACATGAGTGGGGCTTTTGGTTTTAGAGAGGAATCACCTGAGTATAAGGTCAGAGCATATTCCATGTTCAATGTATTTCTTGTCTCTACTAATGAATTTAAAATAAATTCAGCTACCTGAACATGATCTTTGCAAAACATTGTAGGTAGCAGTATTTTGTAGACAAATATGTAAAATTCTGGATATTAAGTTCAGTTTTGATTCATAGCTCATATTTCTTTTTTTATATGCATTACTGTTTATTGAATTGTTCATGTTATTTTATTTTATGTTTTTCAGTTTTTCATTTTTGTGGGTTTTATTTGAAGCTTAGTCACATTTTTAGAGGTTTATGCCTAATCATAGATGGTTTTTAATGTAAATAGGGGCTGTGGAGCATATAACTCTGCTTCGAACAATTGCCCAGCAATTAAAGGCTATACCAAACTGAAAAATGTTGGAGAATTTTCAGTTTGAGAGGGGTTTTGGATTGATTTCAATTGTGCATGATTCTGAGAATCACCCAATTCTTTCTTAATTGATGTCTCATAAGGTTCTTCAGTATCCCTTGATTAGAAATTTAATAAATTCCTACCAGTTATGGGGCAAATGATAGCAGAACTGCATCTCTGGTTTTTGTAAAAGGTAATATGATAAGAAGAGAGAAAATTAAGGATTTACAAGTTTAATAGCGACATTAATACCCAATTTAAAAGATCCACAGCTACTGGCTTCAGTACATCTTGCCATTATTGATGTGGCCACAGCTACAGTTGTTCTTCTGGGTCTTGTGGAACAATCTGATTGTGCATCTATGGACTAGTCATGAAGCAATGTTGATCTCATTTGGTCAAGTTTTCTCTAATAACCAGAAAAGATCGTTTTGGGAAAGTACCAGTAGAAGTGAATGAGAGAGTTCGACTGGCAGAAAGAGGAAAGAGTCTTACCAAGCTGCAGAAAAAGAAAGATTTACCTGTAAGGCCATAATGATTTTCTTGCTGATAATGAATCTATATTTAGAAGGGAGAAGGTGATTGATAAAACATGTGAGAGACAGTAAATACTAAACATTAAGCAACTGCAATAGGCAGCAGAAGGAGGTTATCAACACAGCAGTACATGCACAGTGAATATATCAATAATATTTTTCATGTAAGCATGATGCTTGGCCAAGGAGGGACTCAAAGGGCTCAATGAAGGCCATTTCTGCAGGGGCAAAATTTTTGGAGGTACTGCCTTGCAGTGACAGATATTAGATCCAGCTTTATATGGACTGTGCTACTTAAACTGTTTGCCATGAACAAGATATGGAAGTAGATGCTGTGATGCAATACATGAGAAAGTCTAAGTTGACTGTTTGATGGGATGGGAAAAATTGGAGGACTTCCCTATGTTCCGGCAGAAATTGGAATCATGGTTGATGCCATCTGAAGTGCATGGCCAGACTTGTTGAATCAAGTGGAAATTGGTTTCTCTGTAGCATAAATTTTCCCTGGATGTTTCTCGGCTGCTGACTTCTTCCCAGGATGTGCTTGGCAAGGTTATTTCACCAACCTTTTTCTCTTCCCACCAAATGGATTCAATAAAGAATATTGTATCTCTCTCTCTCACACACACATACAATTACAAATATCAACATTTTTTATTTTCATTTGTTTATATGGGATTGAAACGGTCCCCACCCGTAATACATCATCACTTTATAGTGGTATTACAACTAAGCGTGGATATTATCCATGTATCGCTTGGCAAGATTTGGACCTTGGTCTCCTCCTTAAATGTTGAGGAATCTAACCAATTGAACTAATATTAACATTAATAAGTTAACTCTTGTTATTTCTTTTCTTTTGTTGATCTCCATGAGTAATTCCAACTCTAATATTTGTCGTAAAAGTTTGTCAGGACCTTTTCTTTGTTGTTATCTTTCACCAGCTATACAAAAAGGAATTTATGTTCGATCATGCTAGCAAAACTTTGATTTCCAAGGAATAACAAAACTAACAGTCTCGAAAAATATGTTGTCTATAATTCCTAAGTTGCAACCCCTTATAGGAACTTGACATCATGTTATTTTCTAAAATTGGTTATATGGGATTGAAATGGGCCCCACCCATATTACATCATTACCGTGTTACCATGGTATTTCAGCAAACTACTTAGTGGTATTAAAACAACGTTTGAACAATTATGCATATATCAGTTGGCAAGATTTGAACCTGAATCTCCTTATATTTAATTGGTTCAGTTCTTGCCATCTGATAACTTGACATCATGCAATTAATATATGTTCTTTTACAAATAAATATGTGCGCTTAAATCTACTGAGCTTTACTGCCCATCATGGCTTATTGTTTTTTTAGGCTGCAAAAGGGTGTGATAATTGAGGAGAATATTAAATGAATGACTTATTCTATGGGAATGTGTTCCCAGGCCATTGGAAATCCCTACTGCTGTCTCAGAAAAATACTTCTTAGTGTCCCTGAAACACGTAATGCTGTCTTGAAACATGCCTTGCCATCCAGTGCTGTCCCTGTTTTGCCTCTCTTTGTTGTCCCTTTCCAGCAATTTTATCAAAGAGTTGGATATTTCCCACATTGTCCTCTGAAGTTATCCTTTCTAGGAGCAATGGTATTTTTGACCAGACTAGTCTTAAATTTTTGCCGCTTGACTACCATACATATTTGTCACCTCAGTGTTACTTATCCTGTGTTTTAAAAAAACAACTTTTTTCTTTCATTTTTGGTCATATTATATTGATATCACATATCTTTTATGGCACTGTGTTGCTTGGTTTTGAGGTCCCACTTGAGAGCGTAGTCTAATGTATTGCTTGCTTATTTATTGGGACCATAACAAATAAAATAATGGTGATCACAATTTACATAGAAGATACAGTAAGTTATGATACCACACTTATATTGGTGTGCTTCCCTTGTGGATAATGTAGGAGCATGTTTAAATTATTGGAGGCATGCCAACATATACAAGCAAAACATAGTTGAAATGATATAACATGCATTGGAAATTACACAAAATACAAATGAAATGATATAACATGCATTGGAAATTACACAAAATACAAATGACATGATAACATGAATGTGACTTTGTTATTACATGACAATGACATAATAAATCAAACTAGGCCATGACCTTGCCAAATAAATAGTATTGTAGAGTTACATGGGATGTGTCCTTGGGGTCCTCGGAGTGATTCTCTATTCCTGTTATGTGGGCAAAGTTGAAATTATTGGAAGTATAAATATCATTTACTTGAGATATTGTAAAAGATAAAGAATATGAATAGCACCATATAATAGAAAAGAGTATAAGTCCATTTAATGCTTTTAATTGAACACAAGTTTGATTAATATATATTTTTCTTGTATGGCTAATGTAAGAATTTTCATGGAGGAGAATAGTTTATGATCTTCATTTTTCTACTTCCATAATGGCCAATAAGTTATTTGGTCATCAATGCACATGCATATATGAAATAAGAAAGAAAATACTATCATGAATCTAAGTTATACATCACCCATAAAGGTGTCATTTTTATACATCATTACCAAGGGTATTATACATGTTATGCAAGGGAGATGAAGATGGTGTTATAATCAATAATTATATAAACAATATCATAATTTGTGTCCAATCAATGCTTCAACCATATACTAACATAAAAGAGGTGTTTACTTATACCTTTAAAACATCAAGATGGCAATACACATAGTAATAGGTAACTATTTATAACAATGATATGACACATCCTAAAACATATAACATGTAACCACGCTTTTTTCAAAATAGAACTACTTTTACTCTTAATTTTAGCTTGATTTTGCCAAACATTTTGTATGTTAGATTAATATTAGATTAATAATGGTCAATTAGCTTTTAGACTTGGGCATTAATAAAGTCATTGTGACTTTAGGTTATTTTATGTTTTTAAGTTGTTTATCACTTTAGTGCATATCTCGGTCTGGTAGGAACCTAGTGTTCCTAGCACATAAATTGATAAATAAATAAATAAATAACCTAAAACTAAAAGAATCGCTTTTGGATTGTTGGGAAGTCCCTTCAATGTTTTAATAAATGTTTTATATAATATTTCATGGATATCTCTTATGATAGAATAGTATGGTGTTTTATACCCACTTACGGTTATAGGTGAAAGGTTGCAATGCTTCCTAACCCTAACCTTATAATAATTAATATAATTAATTATTATATTATTTTATTATTATAACCATAAGATAAAATATATTATTATTATTATTATTAATTAATTAATGGTATGATAGTATCCTAACATGCCATCCCTTTTTGAAGAGCTTTGTCCTCGAAGCTAGAAAATTTTGAAAATATGCTTTTACGAAGTTGGCCAATCTCAACATCACAGGCTTCTTGTAGTTAAGTTTGTGTTTAGGGTAAAACTCAATTGTCACACTATAATGCACATTAACATTGGTCACTTCTCGTCTATTCACAGCTTTTTTCTCTAGATAGTTGGTTAATTAAACCTTTGACAATCCTTAATGAGGCAAATACCTTATTTCTCTAGGTTGTAAATTAAACGCTAATAACTTAGATGATGTTTTCACCACACAATTGTATAATCATTGTCCAAATACATATTGCCTTTATTGCATGCTCCCCTTGTATACATTGCTCCTCTTGCTTATGTTTGTGTGAATGCACCAAAGTTCTTACATAAAAGCATTGAAGACTCCACGTAGTTCGTCATCGCCTTGGGTCTACTCACGTCATTGAACTTCAGTGCAAGCAAATTCCACGAGAGGACCTTGGTGTAGGTATCAATCACCAATATCTAATTTCTCTTTCGGGTGGACGGTGCCTATTAATTAGTCTGGACGGGCCACCTCATCCATGTAAACATTTAACTGCATTTTGACTGTTTAGTAACTGCGATTCTCCACCTCATTATGCAATCTACTCCCATAATAGCAGTGACATGTATGTCTTTAATATTAGTTTGATTTTAATGCTTGTATAACAATGCTGTAACCGTGCTATGTGGCAAAGAGTTTGATGTTATTTTGGCCTGTAATATATATATATATATATATATATATATATATATATATATATATATATATATATATATATTTTTTTTTTGTAACTGGATGATAATGTTTAAAGTTGGTTTTTTCAGTATCGTCTGTATGAGATTAATAATCATAGCGTAGCCATGAATCTCGTTCTTCCAACGATGTTGCGGTGTTTCTGTGATGGATAGCAAAGTTGAGAGCTTGGCCAGAAGTATTGCAATATAGGATGGCTTCATCATCACTTTCATTAACACTGACCATCATCACCAACGAATAATAGAAACAAATAGCAATGAAAATCAGGTTTATTGGTGGAAGCAAAAGCAATTGGCATCCAGTTAGTTTCGATCTCTGATGAGCTTGATAAATTATAAAAATTATGTTTGGGAATCCAATAACTTCAAAATATGAAATTAAAGGAAATTATTGTGCATCTACGTCAATCCAAATTGCCAATAAAATATAAAAAATGGAGCTGGATCGAGGTGAATTGGCTTGTGCGTTCAATGTTACATGAACGGCCATCCCGGGTGTACAGAAGAAGCAGCTCTGAAATATATGTACCATGTGAATGAATAATCCCTTACTAAATTGAATTATGGCAAAATACCAAAGTGTTACAGAGGACTTCTTGAGTTACGCAATTATTGTACAGGGACACTGACAGATTCTTGAATTCATATTATTTCTAAAATTTAAATTTATATTGTAGGCGATCCATTTTGGAGATCAATGTTGACTGGGTGGACCGGTTGCTCCACCTGAGTGGCATGGTGCTGTCGATCTGCCTATGTATCGTCTAGAACCGGGACCTGGAATTCTCAATCTTACATACGCGGTTAGTCTAATTTTAAGTGTTCGATTTGCTTTGTGCATATTCAATTCCAAGCATAACAATAATTATTGAAGTTGGTAGATAATATCCTTTGAAAGTGTACGATATGGCTTTGCATGTTTAGAATGTTCACCAAAAAGTGAGAATTTAACGTATTCCAGGCCATGCATCATTTACAAAAATATATTTACACGATTTATTACCCAGTATGAAATGGCTATCTTGCAGCATTTTCGATATTAGATTGGTTTAGAATCTATTTTAGTTATTTCTTTTTTATGTTAAGGCCAGACTTGTCCGGGTACCATTGTAAAAAAAGTGCCAGTAATTTCCTTCACACATGTAATTTGGTTTCACAATCTTTTTGTGCAAGTTACCAATCATATACTGCAAAGAGTTTGTTTTCTAAAACCAATGCTACTGCAACATTACAACCTGGGTGCCAATCCTTGCGTGTACCTCTTGCTGAATGCTGCACCTCCATTTTGAAGGGAACATTGATGTTGTGAATGGGTGAGTAGATGCATTAAGCACAATAGATCCACTTTTACTACCATTTTTTTTTTGTTGCTGCCAGGAAGAGGCCAAGGTTTTTCCACTGCGAAGAGACGAGACGGAGAGAAGAGTGAAAAACATGAGGGACTCTCAGAATACATAGCCACGCAATGTCGTCTGGAAGGTCAGTTATGAGGGTCCCCATTACATACTTCATCTTCGTCCAATTTTTTTTTTTTTTTGGAAAGGTGAGGTGCCATTCCATATTTTCCACTTTTCCTATACATACGATTCTTCCTCTTCCTCACGATTTTATATAAAACATGATGTAGAAAAGTTGTCATCTTATTCACAGTAATGACAGTCACCTTATTATGAAAAACCCATTACTGGTTGGGTTTTCCTGGGTGAGCGGAAGAGGAGGTGGCCATGGAGGAGGCCGTACAAAACTTCTTAGGTATTGCAGATTGTGGAAACCATGTGTAACATCAAAACCTGGGAAAACTATGAAGGCACTCAACATTGGCAGACATTGGTTCCCATATACTGGAGTTTGGAATCTAAATGAGCCTATGGTTTTGGGGAAATAGCTCTTATACACCTCCTTTACATTAAAGGAGTTTTGTAATAATTGCTTCACTTTTTGGGATGATTGAGAGGGTTTATCTCTGGTTGCATCTTCTTTCATAAAAAAATATATTTTTAGGGTTTTCATTTTTTTGGGGAAGTGCATTATGCGATATGGAACTTGTGCATTCACTAAACTTTAATTTAAAAAAAATTAGGGTTTGAAATATTTTTTTCTTTCTTAGGGGGTGCAATGGGTATCACTCGGGATTTCCTATCTTTGGGCTCTTCCTCCACCTGGGATTCCATGGCTATGGGCTCCTCCTTTACCTTGGATTCCATGGCTATGGTTTCTTCCTCCTCTACCTGAGATTCCATGGCTAGGGTCTCCTCCTCTTGCATTTCCATTAAATATTGTATAATACGATCAGAACGTTCCATTTGTTTATTTTGTTTTTGTTCAATCATTCTTCTAATTTCTGCAATATCATTTTTTATTCCTTTGATATTTATGTCCCATATGGTTGGATCCATAAGATCTGATACCAGATGGTAGGAACCTAGTGTTCCTAGCACATAAATTGATAAATAAATAAATAAATAACCTAAAACTAAAAGAATCGCTTTTGGATTGTCTGGAAGTCCCTTCAATGTTTTAATAAATGTTTTATATAATATTTCATGGATATCTCTTATGATAGAATAGTATGGTGTTTTATACCCACTTACGGTTATAGGTGAAAGGTTGCAATGTTTCCTAACCCTAACCTTATAATAATATAATAATTAATATAATAATTAATATAATTAATTATTATATTATTTATTATATTATTTTATTATTATAACCATAGGATAAAATTTATTATTATTATTATTATTAATTAATGTTAGGATAGTATCCTAACACGGTCTATCCCACATTCATAAAGTGGATTGACTTGATAGTAAGCCTTTATAAGGAAGCTTTCGCTTCTCACTCCTAATATATATAATATGCAATATAAAGAACTCTCATGAGTAATCTTGGTCTCTTTTGTGTTTTGTGTTATCGTGATATGGTATTAGAGCTAGAGCCATAGAGTTTGTGTGAGTGTGAAGACCTAGAGACTACTTTCGGTAGAGACAGATCGAGGGATTGCCAATGTGACATCAAAGAGCCAAAAGAATTTTTGATCAACTGAAGCCAAGATTGATTTGATTTTTGGGTTTTCAACTTTAAAGCCAGGATTTTTTTTTTAAGAGGAAGTCGCTTTGATTTACAAAAAAAAGACCGTACAACCCCCATCTAGTTGCCTTAGCTTAAATCGAGTTGCCATCCACTAAATTAGCCATTGCCAAAGAGTTTTTAGCCTGCTTGTGAGTTGCCAAGAAGATCCGTACAAATGTACGTGATCGTACAACAGTAGGAGTTGAGCTGCTCAGTGAAATTTGACATGTACGTCTTGTTTAGACAACCAATTAGAAGAATTTTTGAGTTTTATTGACAATATAAAAGAGTTGAAATTAAATTGAAGTCGTTCTTGTTTGTATTGCGCCTGGATTTGCAGATCTAGAAGAATTGGTTGCTAATTTGGTGATTTGGCTACCACAACTATTTAGAACCAATATCCAGGTGTTTTTACTCCAGTATTTCCAATATTTTCCTCTATTTTAGTATATATTTTTGCACATTTGACCTGTAGTTATGACCTCTTTACCCACCATCATGTTGGAAGGCAACCAAAGATTCTTTGGGAAAAATTAAAATACGTGGAAGCAGTGTATGTTGGCCATATTTGAGTATAGATGCTTGGATAATATTGTCCTAGGCAAAGATATTCGACCTACAAGTGCGGGTAAAAACCAAGATAATTTTGAACTTGACATAGAAGTAATAATGTTGCTTAAGTTGTCCGTAACATATGAGATGCTTCTTGAAGTTCAGATAGGGAAGACTTTAGCAATGATTTGGAAGCATTTGAGAGAGTTGCATGAGACTTCGGACAAGGGCAAAGCCTTCTTCTTGAAGAATATGTTGTTTTCGATCATGATGGATGAGCATGCATTATTGTAGGAGCATTTACTCAAGATCAAGGATATCAAAGAACATTTGTCAACCATTGGTCATGAAATGGAAGAAAAGGACATGGTAATAATGTTGAAAAACTTACCACGTGTTTATGAGCACTTCATTGAAACCCTGAACATCAGCACTATGAATATTGACCTAAAGTTTGAAGAGTTGTGCAATAAGCTCTTACAACAGGACATATGGAAGAAATAGTTCGGTAGCAGCAAGGAGACAAAGGGTTCAGAATAGGCCTTTGCAGCCAATGTTAGGGGCAAAGGCAAGTGGGCAAAGAAGAAAGGACAAGGCATCAGTGAGGATGCAACCAAGAGTCTAAATACCATCACATGTCATTACTGTGGTAAGACGGGCCATATGAAGAAGCATTGCAAAAAGAGGTTGGCAAATCAAAAAACCAACCAGGGAGGGTCCCAACAGAAGGCTCATGTCGCAGAGCATACAGAGGAGTTAGCCTTCTACGCATTCATGGCCAAGAAACAAGCAGATCAACCCAAATCATCTTCTTGGTACATAGATTTAAGTGCATCATGACACTTCACCAATAGGAAGGATTGGTTCTCAAAGTACGCTTGTGGATTCTCCAAGGATTTAGTGACCTTCGGAGGTGCGGAAGATTTCACGATAGTGGGCAAAGGGAATGTGTAGATTTCCTTTGGAGGAAAAATGCTAATTTTCCTAAATGTGTATTATGTGCTACGAATAGAGCTTAATATGCCCTCAGTTAGTTAGATTATGAGGCATTACCTCCATCTAGATGTCATATTTATATATTTAGCAATCGCAAATGCTACATAGTTGACGAAGAGACCAAGAAGACTATTGCTCTTGGTGTGGAGGATCATGGACTGTTCAGACTGGTTGACATCGGACAAGTCAGGGAGCATGCATTAACAACCAAGAGTGCATCGGACATCAGTACACTGGCATTAGCAGTATGGACACCTAAAATATGACCTACCTCTCTTAGTTGGCATGAGAGAAATTGGTAGATGGACTTCCTGACATCTAGTAGCAGATACAAGGTGTTTGTGGAGCTTGCCAAGCAGGAAGCAACACAAAATGTCATTTGATGAAGGACAAGCTTGGAGAGCAAACAAAGTCCTTCAATTGGTTCATGCAGATGTTTGTGGATCAATGAACACGACATCCATCACAGGTGCCAGGTATTTCCTTCTTTTTGTTGATGACTATAGTAGGAAACTATGGGTGTATTTTTTGAAACTGAAATGTGATGTGTTTAATGAATTTCAAAAGTTCAAAGCATTAGTAGAGAAAGAGTGGTGTTACATTACCACTCATAGATTTGATAATGGTGGATAATATGTTCAAAAGAATTCCATAACTTTTGTGCTAAACATGGTATCAAAATACAGTTTACTAAACCCTACACTCCACAGTAGAATGAAGTGGTTGAAAGGTGGAACCACACTATCACAGAGATGGCTCGGTGCATGATGGAGAAGAGGGGTGTTCCAAACATGTTTTGGGTTGAGGCGGTGTTTACAACAATATATTTGCATAATAGATCACCAACAATGGCAGTGAAGCAAAAGACCCTAGAGGAAACATGGTTTGGGAGGAAGCCTAACGTCAGTCATCTTAGGGTCTTTGGTTCCATTGCATATGCTTGGATTCTAGAAGAGAAGTGAACCAAATTAGACTCTAAGAGCAAGAAACTGATGATAACAGGGTACAATGACAATCATAAAGCTTATTGGTTGGTTGATGTTGACACCAACCAGTTGAACTTCAACAAAGATGTCGTAGTTGATGAAGAAGTTGGGCCTATCAAAACTTCTTTCGAGATCAAAATGGCAGAAGAGTAGCCTGTTGTGGCTAAGGATTCAAGTATTAAGCTTCAGGCAACTCCACCTAAAAGGGAGGAGGATTCTGAGTATGAGAAGTTTCCAGGCTCGAATCAACATTCGAATGACACATATAGGTAGCCCAGGTCATGGTGACAACGCTAACTTGGATGAGAAGGATCCCAAGAAGATGGGTGAAATGATCAAGGGATGATCATTGAGGAACAAGAGCAAGAAACCTAATATGGTAAACTTTGCTCTAATGGTCAATGTTTAGGAATTTTATGAGCCAAAAGTGTTTGAGGAGACAAAAGGGAGACCTGAATGAGAGAAGGCCATGGCAACCAAACACGAGTCTGATGAAAAATCAAATCTAGGACCTCACACCTCTCCCACTAGGGAAGAAACCCATTGGCTACAAATGGGTGTACAAGGTCAAGTACAAGGCAGATGACACACTTGACAAGTATAAAGCACGATCTATTGCAAAAGGGTTCTCTCAACAAGAGGGCATCAACTACAAGGAGACCTTTACTCCCACAACAAAGATGAGCACCATTCGATTAGTCCTAGCCATGACAACTCAAAATGGTTGGAAGGTCCATCATATGGTAGTGAAAAGTGCCTTTCTCAATGGAGATTTAGAGGAAGAAGTCTACATGTACCAACCACAGGGTTTTCAAGTTCCAGGGAAGGAGCACCTCATTTGCAGATTGAAGAAAGCTTTATATGGCCTAAAGCAAGCACCCAAGGCATGGTACAATAAAATTGATAAGTATCTAGGTGAACAAGGGTTCCATCAGAGTTGTTCAAATCCAAATTTGTACATCAAAAGCATAGGTAATGAGATCATCCTTCTGGTTATATATGTGGATGACATCATCATTACAGGTAGTGAGGCATGTGCTATAGAACAAATCAAATATGAGTAAAGCTTTTGACATGTTCGATCTTGGCCTCCTACATTACTGCCTAGGTGTAGAAGTCTGGCAAACAAGTAGTAGCATTTTTATCTCACAAACAAAATATGCCTAGAGTTTGCTTGAAAAGTTCAAAATGACAAATTACAAAATCTCGCCTACGCTTATGGAGAAAGGGCTAAAATTTTTAGCCAAAACTGACTCCAACGCAGTTAATGAGTCAGTATACAAGTAACTAGTGGGGAGCTTGATATATCTTATACCCACTAGACTTGATTTGAGTTATGTTGTGAGCTTCATTTCTAGATTCATGACAACACCTAAAGTAGAACATTGAACTACACTAAGCAAGTGTTGAGATATGTGAAAGGGACACTTGATTTTGGCATTTTATACAACAAAAGAAAAGATCCCAGGCTGTGTGGGTACATATATTTAGATTGGGCAGGTTCTATGGATGATAGAAAATCCACTTCTAGGTATGTTTTAGCCTTGGCATGGGTGCAATCACATGGGCCAACAACAAGCAACAAGCAGTTGCTCTTTCATCGACTAAAGTAGAATATCAAGGAGCAATGAATGGAGTGTGTGAGGCAGTTTCGCTGAAGATGCATCAAGCAGAGTCGACACCCTTGTTCTATGATAATCAAGGGGTGCTCAAGTAGCCAAGAATCCAGTCTTCCACAAGCGGACCAAACATGTTAAAAGACATTGTCACTCCATCAAACAACTTGTAGAGGATGGAACTATTAAGCTGCAGTATTGTCCAACATAGGACCAAACTGCAGACATCTTTACCATGTCTTTGGGTCTTGACAAACATGTAAAATTTTGGGATAAGCTTGGTGTGGTTAGTAGATTGACCATTAAGGGAGGGTGTTAGATTAATATCAGATTAATAATGGTCAATTAGCTTTTAGACTTGGGCATTAATAAAGTCATTGTGACTTTAGGTTATTTTATGCTTTTAAGTTGTATTTCACTTTAGTGTGTATCTCGATCTATCCCACATTCATAAAGTGGATTGACTCGAGTTATAATAAGCCTTTATAAGGAAGCTTGTGCTCCTCACTTTTAATATATATAATATGCAATATAGAGAACTCTCATGAGTAATCTTGGTTTCTTTTATGCGTTTCGTGTTATTGTGATATTGTATACATGGTTATTAGAGCTTTATGAGACATTTGTTTTTTGTATTCTATTTGTATATTATTTTTAGGATGTGTGCATTATGTATAATGTTGTTTGGGGATGTGTAAATGTAAGGATTGTATGAATTAATTGAAACTAGAAATAAATTCACACAGATTCATAATTTTGTAGTTTGAACATAAATAACAATTATTTTATTAATCGCATTGAAGAGTTTATAAAGTATCATAGGTGGATTTGATGGGGCAACCTTCTTTATTGTAAGCTGCTTTAAGGGGGCAATCTCCTTTATGAGCAATGCTCAGTACAATATAAATCTTTACGATAATTTGTCGAAAAACACAATTATACAACTTAAACACAAATAGCAATGATTTTGTTAATCACATTGTAGAGTTTAAGAAGCATCGTAGGCTGCTTTGATGGGACAACCTCCTCTATCACAAGCCGCTTTGAGGGGGTAACCTCCTTTATGAGCAAAACTTAATACAATATAATTTTTTAAGATGCCATCACCTCTCTCACAATGCAATATATATATATATATAGATAAATTTTCCCTAAATAGCTTACAATGCAAAAATAGATTAAACCTAGAATAACTATATGAGCTATCTAACCTTAACCCTAATAACTGAGGGTCACCCTATGATTTGGGTATGTGACCCTTTTGGGGCATGGCTTTATGCTTGAAAATTGCTCGAAATTTTGTGTTTTTGATCCTAACCACATTGATATTGACATAACTTTGTGCATGTTTTGATCCATTTAAGAAGTGTTGGAAAGATTAAAGGGATAACAACATTGACAACTTTGTGGAAAAAAATGCTTTGGAGGCCTTACAATATACAAAACAAAATATTTATTGAAAATAGTAATTTCTTTTTTATTTTTAGATTTTTGAAGTCAAAATGCATCTCTAGCTATGTTGGCATGTTGGTAGAAGACAAAACACAAAAGGATAAGTCATATGTATATAATTTCAATTAATATGCTTTGTAATTTGTGGAAGGTGAATCATCACATTTTCATATGGGTGACCACCTAACTCATAGAAGGTGAAACACCACATTTCCATGTTTGTGATCTTCCATAATCAATTTGATAGATTTCCAACACAAGATGCATTTATGATTGTAAGGACATGAGTATGGATGCAATTTATAGCCTCACATATTTTCTCAAAGATTGTTGGCATTATACTTTGTTTTGTGAACAAAAAAACCATTATGTTATTTTACTTATATATTTTTGTCTTTTGGTTTGTTATACTCTATTATTTCTTAACTGCACTCTTACATGATCATCCTTGACTAGAAATTTTGAGTTTCAGATTAATGGTATCAAAGTGGTGTGTCCTTTGAGTGTATGTGAATAAACACGAGATTCCTCTTATTACCTTCCTTGTCGTTTCAAACAATCTTAGGTGAGAACTAGAATGGACAACATTGAGATAGTCAATCCTCTTAAGAAGATGTTGAAAGAAGCCCTAATGAAATAGAGGAATGTGCTGATGGATCAATTTACTCAAATTATTTGATGACTCCCTATTGTAAATTCCACAATCTCCTTCACACAACCTCTCATTGTCCTAGCACCATTCAATGCTTCCACACCTTTTAAGGTGCAAGTGAATTTTGATATTCCTAATTTTGAAGGAAAAATTAATTTGATGTTCTAGAAAATTGGTTGGATTAGTTATATTTATATTTTTTAATATAAATTCACCAATTGTGAGAAAATCACTTTTGCACTCTTGGAAGCTTCATTACCTATTTGAAACTAGTTGAAGCATATTATAACAAGGTTACATAAGAGAATGAAGATGAAGAAGTGTTCACATAAGATTATTTCATGAAGGCCATCAAGGAAGAATATTATCCTGTGGGGGCCTATGAAGACCAATATATGTGATGGCAACAATCGTGTCAAAGGTAAAAATCAACATGTTCAAGATTATATTGATGCTTTCCATTCCATTGCAACAAAACTAGATATTCAAGACACCAAAGGGCATTGAATCCTTAAGTATTGCAATGGGCTATAATGGTACATTTGAGATGGCATGGACCTCTTAGGATTTAGCCTTTGGGAGAGGCATAGAAACTTGTTGTCAAATTGGAGCAAAAGCATAAAAATAAAAATAGAAAAGGAGGATGAACAAATAACGAAAACTAAAACACTAAGTACCAATCAAAGAAAGGCAAGAGTGACCCTCCAAAGAATCATGACAAATGGGGTTAACCCCAAAATCAGAATTGGAAGTAGAAAAAGACTCCCAAGAAAAGAATCTCTCAAAGGCCAAGACTTGTATATGGTATGATTGTCACAAGAGCAATCAATATTTGAGGGAGGAGTGTTGAGTAATTCAATCATTGTTTGCTGAGTGACAACCCTCTACATCCACTACATCATCGCCTCCACATCCATAGGTTGAGGATAGAGGGAAGTAAAATGTGGAATCCAAACCAAATGTGACCATTGGCACCACATATGCTACACTAGAGGAGTCACAAGAGGATGAATGTCTCTTTCACTCATAAATGTGGGTCAAGGGTAAGCCATTACATTTCATTATTGATAGTGGAAGTCAAAAGAATCTAATTTCTACTTGAGATGGTGAAGGATTTGAATCTGCCTGTCACACCACACCCTTAACCATCTAATGTTGGATGGTTACGACAGGGAAGAGACATTTGTGTCACTCAACATTGTCTCCACTCTTAAGCCATCAAGCCCCTCAAAGATGGATTTTTGTTCATTATTGTTGTGCCCTTGGATGTTTGTGATGTGATTTTGGGCCAACCATTTATGCATAAGAGGCATGGTGTTTATAAATTTAGGTCTCAAAGTGTAAATATTATGAAAGATCAATTTTAGAGTATGTGAGAGGTATCTTCTCCTACTATGTTTTCTTAATCGGTATTGAACAATGCAGGAAGATGATAGTTAAAACAAGGTTGATCAAGATGCAAATAAGGACCATTACTACATCTACTGTAGGCTTAGCACAACAAAAGCAGATGGACTAGATTGTAATGGAACATGATGACTTGTTTAAGTTACCAACGAGGGTTCCTCTACATTGTGAGGTAAAACATTCCATTGATTTAGTTTTTTATTCTTCTTTGCCTAATGCACCTGCTTATCGTAGATCAATCCTTGAAAATGATGAAATCAAGAGGTAGATCCAAGAATTGATTCAAAATGGGCATATCAAACCAAGTGCTTCACCATGTGGTAGTCCAATTGTCTTAGCTCCAAAGAAAGATGGAAGGTGAAGACTCTATATTGACTACAAAGCTTCGAATAAAATCATTGTGAAAAATTGTTATTCACTCTTTTGGATAGATGACTTGTTGGACCAACTTTGTGGTGTAAATTTCTTTACCAAAAATTTGGCATCATCAAATACCCATAAATCCCATTATGGAAGATTAAATTAAAATCAAGGGAGAGTTTATTTGAGTGGTTGGTTAAGCCTTTTTGGCTTGACTAATGTACCTGCCACATTCATAAGGATGATGGATGACATCCTATGTACCTACATCAGCTTATTTGTGGTAGTCTACTTATATGACATTCTCATCTATAGTAAGACAAAGGAGAAACATCTGTAACATGTTTGATGTGTACTTTCATATTCTTCAAAGATACAAATGATATGCTAAGTTAGAGGCATGCTCATTTGGCATGACAAAGATTCATTACCTTGGGTATATTGTTGAAAAAGAGGGAGTCCATGTTGATCCTCAATAGATTATAGTAATTAGATATTGACCTACCTAAAAGACTTTAATAGAGCTTCACCATTTTCTGGATCTTGCCAATTTCTATCAAAGATTTTTATTGGGGTTCACACATTGCTTGGCCACTACACTAAGTGACCAAAGGAGGTGCCAAATCCAAGTTCTATTGGGGAGATACACAACAGAGGGCATTTGAGAGGTTGAAGGACCATTTGTGTTTAACTCCTACAATTTTCCTACTTGATATACATCAACCTTTTGAGGTAATTATTGATGCATCAAAGTATGCATTGGGAACTGTCCTCACACAACATGGGCATCCAATTGCCTATCATAGTGAAATATTCAATAAAGCAGTTCGAAAATACCCCACATATAAGAAAGAGCTCTATGTCATTGTCCAAGCATGTTAACAATGGAAGCACTATATCTTGGTCAAGGAAACCATCATCCATACATATCATAGATCTTAGGAGTTCAGTAAGACATAAAGTAAGCTAAGGAATGGAAAACATCAAAAGTGGGCCAAATATTAGCAACAATTTCATTTGATCATCAAGCACAAGAAAGTGCTAGTTCAATAGCAAATTGTCTGAGCCGACCTCCAATCATAGCACTCACCACCATTCTTTAGTTGTGTGGGCATGATACTTCCAATTAGTCCACCTTGTATGAAGTAGATTCTATTTTGCAAATGCATATTGAAATCTTCATGTGGGTAAGAATGTTTTTGCTTTTTATTTACAAGATAACTTCCTTTGCCATATGGGATATATTTGTGTACTTGCTAGTGAGAGCTTAAAGATAATTTGGAAAGCACTCATTAGCAAAGTAGCCAATCATTTTTGGGTAGAAAAAAATGTGTGTACACTAAAATTACTATTGGTCCAAAATGAGGAACAATGTCAATAAGTACATCAAGTCATACTCCCCTGCATTCTTGCCAAACCAACCAACAAGAAGCAATGACTATATACACCATTTCTTGTACCATCTAAGCCTTGGGAATTTGTCTACATGGATTTCCTCTCAGGTTTGCCCACATCTAAGCTTGGTAATGATTGTGTTTTTGTAGCAGTTAATTGTTTTTTAAAAAAAATGGCTATCACGATTCCTTGTAAGAAATCCATTTGAGCTTAGAAGATTGCTAAGATTTATTTTATTTGTGTGTGGCTCAACTTGGGCTTGTCAAATTCCATTATATTTGACAGGGATAATAAATTTTTGAGCATTTTTGGTCCATTCTATGGAGCATGATGGACACCAAGTTGATCATGACCACAACCTTCCATTATGAAACTGATGATATAATAAAAGTTGTGAGTCGATTGATTGTACATCTTTGAATATACAATTCCAAGCATCCTTGCATATGGGATGAGAACCTCCCCTACATTTAACATTGGTATAATCGAGCTTTGCATAGCTCTACCAAACACAACCCATTTCATGTTTATTCAAGTTCTAACCCTTGGCACCCACTGATGTAGCTCTTCCTATGAAACCCATGGAATACTCACCTCATGGACAAAATAAAGTAGAATAGACAACATTGTTTATGGAATAAACTCAACACATCCAACAAGTCCATGACGTCTTGCTAAAGACAAATAAAAAATACAAACATCATGTCCAACATCGGGTCCCACATCAATTCAAGGTTGGAGATAAGGTAATACTTGCATGACCCTATATGAAGATCATATCTCTTCGTTGTGGACCATATACCATCACCAAAAATATGGAATAAAATGCCTTTGAACTAAATCTTCCATCTTATCTTGTTTTGCATCCAATATTTTGTTGGAGAATATTACATTATTTGGTACATGTTAATGTACCCCCATGGTGCCTTATGGTACAATTTTAAATATTAGAATAAGGTTTGAGTCTATAGTTTAGGAGTGTGGTTAATATTTCTCTTTATGTATGTGTCTATGTGTAAGATGTGCACAAGTGTCATGTAATAATGTGTGCAAGTGTGTGCACAAGTGTCATATAGTAAAGTGTGCAAGTGTCATAGAATAAAGTGTGCAAGAGTAAATAGAGAGTCAAAAGTCATGTATACAAGTGGCAAGATGAGAAGCCAAGAGGCATGAGAGGTTTGTCTTATGCATGGAATAAGAAAGGTCCAATCTCCTGGATATGTGAGGAGAGCAATAGTCAAAGAGTCTAAGAGTCACCTTTCTAAGGTTATATTATGGAGACAAAGCTACATGAAATGTATCAAGAATGTAAGATCGAAGAATCAAATAATGTAAGAATCAATGAGTAGAATATCAAAGCTTATAGAATAACAAGTTGTTTCATGAATGATATTGACCATCTACTTTTTATTGTTGTTATTTTACATGAATGTTATATTCTTTGATAGTGGTCATTTATGACTACTCAAGATCTTGGATATTGGGGCCTATAGTAATTTGGCTAAAAAGCCAACAATGGTATCAGAGCTACTTTGAGTAGTCTCTATTGCTAGCATCAAGAAAAGCGTTTCTAGTGTGAATATTTGATTTGGAGAGATGATTTAGAGTTGATATGAGTAGTTTTTTGAAGTTAGAACCAAACTTGATTTTGGTGTGAATATTTTATTTGGATTGAAAAGTTGCAGGTTGAAGAGCTATCATCCAAGCAAAAATTTGGTGTGAATTTGGAGGAAAAGCCACATGAACAAAACGTAAGCCAAACTAATTTTGGATTATTGATTACCCTGATTTTATAAGATTTATATTATACATTTAGAACATATGACACCCATTAAAGCCATTGTAAGAGTGTGGGTTGATTAATTTGTACTGGTTATTGGAGGCAAAACTTGAGAGACAAAAGGTTCTAGCTTAAGACCTATTTGCGGAAGCCTTTAAGGCCAAAGGAAAGGAAGCTTGCAAAGCAAGCTCATGCTACTATGAGAAAAGGTTTTTTTTAAAGACAAAAAGAGAGGGAGTTGTGGAAAGCTGCCTAAATCTGAAGACACCAAGCATAAATAAAGTGGAAGCTATTTAGAGCTACCTGAATTGTGAAATAACCAAAAAAGAGAGGGAGTCATGAAGAGTTGCCCAAATTGTTGAGTTATTTAGCAAAAGAGTATGGATACAAAGAATGGAGCATTGAAGCATCCCAAGATTGCCTATTAAAGAGATATAAAGAAAAAGAGAGCTTGTGAAGAAGGTGATTGCCTTGTGATTAAAATAGAGTCGAGAGCATCTATAACAGTGAAAAGTTGGACAACCAATGAATCATAGAGACATCAGGGAAGGTTGTGAGCCATTCAAAATTGAATTGGAGGTTGAGAGCCATCTAAAGATGAAGGTTGAGTACCTGAGCACCATTGCATTCACTAGAGTGTTGTTGCATTATCTTGAGTGTGATTGTGTAGCATAAGCAATTGGAAAATAGAGTGTTAGAGACGATTGAGCATCTAAGCCCCATTGTGTAGCAAAAGTAGCTAAAAAGTTTAAGTGTCATAGATTTTTAAGCATCGTTGTAAAGTTTGAGAGTAGCCTAAGCACTATTGAGACCTTAGCGCCTTTGGCATTCATAAATTATTTGGAGGAATTGAAACGTCTAAAGATTTGTGCAAAGTCGAGAAAACATGGAAGATGGTTGGGTGATGGTGATTAGAGAGAGCACTGACAATTTAGACAATCTAACACATTTGATTATGTCTAGTGAATAAGGCAGAACATTTTATAAGGTATGAATTTTTTAATAAAGGGGGAGCAATAAGGTTTTATAAAGTTTTTGAAAAAAGATAAAATAGGTTTCAAAAATTTTATTTTTGAAAAATTGGAAAATTTAAAATTAGGGAGTCAAAAGGAATTCTACATTTAATAGAATTTTATTATTTTAAAAACTTGATTTTTAAATTATTAAAATTTCTAAATTTTGGAGAAATAAGGTATTCTATTTCAAAAGGAATTTATTATTTAATTGAGATTTTTTTGAGTGAAAAGTTAAAAATTTGTATTAAAAAAAAACACTTATTACATTATTTTCCTGGTAACCTGCCTCTCTTGGCCAGTGCCAGGATACAAATCAGCTTCTGCTTTCTGTCTCTGCAAATCCTCCTGATCATGGTGATCATAAGGGGTTTTCCCCAATTCCTGCTCTACCTCTCCTTTATCTCCCTTAGGCTTCTCTGTTGCTTCAAATTTGTCTTTCTCTGCACTATGTAACCCATAAATAGATACATGTAATAGCTCACAATTATTCTTCTCATCCACCTCTGGTACAATTTGTTTTTCTTCATCTTCCTGTACTTCTTGTGTTGTCCCTGTCCTGAGTTGTCCCCATCCTCAGTTTTTCCCAAATTTCTTCCTCCTCTGTGTGTATTTGAGAGGCCTCCATATTTCTTGCATCAATAGTTTCAAGCACCTTTCTTGCTATAGTGCTCCATATGCTCTCTGTCGGTTTGAATTCCTCCTTAAAAGTTCTTCCATTTCGTTCTAGCCAGATTTGCCAGCAAATAAATCCTAAACCCAAATCCCATGCAGTTTTTATCCTCTTTGTTCTGAATTTGTTGGCTTTCCAATAATCCCAAAAAGTATCCATGGTTGGAATTTGGACCTCCACTTGGTTAAAAGTAATATACCATTCCTTCCACACTGTTTGGGCAAAAGTGCATTAAAAAAGGAGATGAGAAATTGTTTCCTCATATTGGTTGCACATTATACACCTATTAGGCCCAATAAATCCTCTTCTGCGCAAATTGTCTTGGGTCAAGATACTATTGTGGGCCATTTGCCAAGAGAAACAATTTATCTTTATCCATCCCTTAGGTTGCCACAACTTTGACCAAGGGGGTTGTTGTATTGGGTGGTTGGGAGAAGTTATAAATTTATAGCCCTCCTTCACTGAATAATTTCCCATAGTTCCATGACCCCATGCTATCTTATCTGGTTCATTCCTTTTTAAACACTGTCTATTTTCCAAAATATTTTGTAGCTCACTTTTCTCTGCTTCCCACTCTTCACTCGACCATTCCTCCTTAGGTTTCCACTGCTTGGCTCTAGGTCCTTCTGGATGTGGAGGTTTGATATAGTGGAATACCTGATACCATCCATGGTTGTGCAAATCCAATTTGAGGCCTACTAGATGAGGGTGAGTATTATCTATTGGTGGGTGCTGCTCCCATGAGTCCTCCCATAATCTTGCATTTTTCCCATCCCCAATTTTCTAGAATAGACCCTGCTTAATGATTGGGGCTCCTTTTTTTAGTGCTTTCCAGATCTCTGAACCTTCCCCCATGACTGGAAGATGGGGAATTTCTTCTGCTGGGTGGGTTGGGTAGTATTTTGAAGATAATACTTGGCACCACATTTGGTCCTGATTGGATATCCATCTCCAGTATAATTTGGTAGTGAGAGCCTGATTATTTGTTTCTGCTGCTCTAATTCCTAGGCCTCCTTGGTTCTTTGGTTTGCATACTTTGTCCCAGCTGACTAGGGCCATTTTTTGATCTCCCTTTGCCCTTGACCATAAGAATTTCTACATGATTTTATCAAGATCCTTCAACACACTCTTCGGGGCAGCCAAGATAGAGAACTGATACACATGCATTGCTTGAAGGACAGATTTAAGGAGAGTTACCCTACCTCCAAAACTCAGCCATCTGTTTGTCCAATGAGCTAGTTTTGAATGGATTTTATCCTTAATAGTTTTCCAATATTTGCTTTTTAACCTCTTTGTTGAAAGGGGGATCCCTAAGTATTCTAGGGGCATATGGGCTTCCTAGAATATGAGAATATGGGATATCCTTTCTCTTACTCTTTTAGCTACATTGAAGAAGACCACTTTGGATTTTTTTCATTTACCAATTGGCCTATCGCTGCTATATAGCAATCCAAGAGATCACGGATGTTGATTGCTTCTTGTAGTGATGCTTCACCCCACATTCCTGTGTCATCCACAAATTGAATATGGGTAAGGTCCACCTCATTGCAGATATTGATTCTTGTAATGCTTCGTTCCATTTTCCTTTTTCTTATTAGTCTTCCCAATCCTTCTGCATAGAGAATGAATAGATATGGTGAAAGAGGATCACCTTGTCTGATACCTCTGGATGCCTGGAAAGGTTGGGAGGGGATTCCATTTATGAGCACTGAGAAGGAAGCCGAGGATATACATTCCATCACCCATGATATCCATTCTTCTTTGAAGCCAAATTTTCTTAGAATTTGTGCCAAGAACTTCCAGCTGACCCTGTCATAGGCTTTGGATAAATCTAGCTTGAGAAACATCCCCTTCTTCCCTTTTTGGTTAAGAGTATGGAAGGATTCTTGGGCCACCACTATTCCATCTAGAATCTATCGACCCTGCACAAAACCTCCCTGTTCTGGTGATATTATATCTGGTAAGATATTTTTTAACCTTTCTACCATCAGCTTGGTCATGAGCTTGTAGGCCACATTACAGAGTGCTATTGGTCTATAGTTGGCAATGTCCTCCACCTCTCCTCCTTTTGGGATAAGGGCTAAATGGGTGTGGTTGGTGGCTTTGAGGATTCTTCTATTGATTCTGACTTCCTCCACTGCTTTAGTTAGATCCTTCACTATTATGTCCCAAAAAGCTCTGTAAAATTCTACTGGGAGCCCATCCGGTCCTGGGGACTTTCCTGTCTGCAAAGCAAGGATAGTACTTTTGACTTCTTCCTCTATTATTTCTTTTAGGAGTTCCTCATTCTGATTTTGAGATATCATCTCAGGAATACTAGCTAGAATTTCCTGCTGATGATGGACAGAAATATTTGGATCTGTAGAAAATAAGGAGCTAAAATAAGAATTTGCTACATCTTGCATACCTGGGATGGTTGTTTACCTATTCTCTGGGCCATTTGATAAGGCATCCATCCTGTTATGAAGGCTTCGAGCAGTAGTTGTATGGTGAAAGAATTTAGTGTTTCTATCTCCTTCCTTTAGCCATGTCACCCTTGCCCATTGTTTCCAGTATGCCTCCTCTTTCTTATCTATCTCCTCCTATTTCATCAATGTTTCTTCCTTCTGTAGAAGTTCTTCTGAGATAATTCCAAGTCGAATCTGAGCTACCACTTGTTCCATACTTGTTGAGATCACTGCTCTCTATTTTTGGAAGTCAGTTCTCTACAGTTTGCTCCATTTTTTCAAGCTTTGTCTAACAAATTTTAATTGCCAGAAGAGTTGGTACTGAGTTGTTCCATATGCGGGTTTACCTTGTTGCCACCATTGTTGTACCAAACCATAGAGATCCTCATTTTGCAGCCAAAAGTTCTCAAATCTAAAGGGTTTTCTTGTAGTCAGACTTCTTTTTGCTATGGAAAGGCTTACTGGAAAATGGTCTGAAGCCAACCGATTTAGGGTCTCAGATTGACATTGCCATAGAGTGAAAGCTTTTTCCCCTACTAAAAACCTATCTAATCTGGATTTTATTGTTTGCCTCTCTTTCCTTTTATTTGTCCATGTGTTGCTGCAACCTGGTGGGGGTATATCAATCAGCTCTAAATAGTCATATTGGGCTATGAGGAGCCTATCCTTTTCGTTGAGTTGTGCTATACCTCCTTCTTGGTCATTTACTGACATCTTGGCATTCAGGTCCCCTCCCACCATCCAGAGGTCTTCGGGGTAGGCTTCCCTGATTGCTTGGACTGCTTTCCATTGGATTTTTTGTTCTCGTACTCCTTGCATTCCATACATATTAATGATCATCCATACATTCCCTGAGTTTCTATCTCTTTATCTAGTCATCAGCACTCCTCGAGCAGCTGTTGAACTCAGTAACTGAAAGGTGTCCCTATTCCACATTATTGTCATCCCTCCTGAGTAGCCCTGAGAGGCTTGGGCCACATAATCACTTTACCTCCAACATATTTTTGAAATAGTTTACATTATTTCAAGAGATGTTCTAGTTTCCTATAATAGCACCACATCTGGGTTTATTTCTGAGATCATTCTCTTAACAACCAATTGTCTAGGGTGGTCATTTAATCCCCTTACATTCCAGGTATTTATAATCATTGGGGTTCTGTGTTGTAGAAGTTGGCTATGGATTTAACCATACCTGACTCTCTCAATTGTTCCCCCTATTGTTGCACTCTTTCTCTATTTGATCTTCTTCCTGCTCCATGAGAACTAGCATTTTTATGTCGTTTCTCCATTTGACTAATTCCTAGAATTGGTTTTTCTCTGCTAATCCCATGATGACATCCTTAGTTGGTTCTTGTTCCTGATTAAAAACTATCATTGCACCTCCTGTCTCCAGTTGTTGATGCCCCTGTAGCTCCCCTTGTTTTTCTTGATCTGGATGAGATTGTTTTGGAGAGTTTTGGCTTCCTTGTTGGTCCTCCAATCCTTTTAAGGGATTATGGTCTCCCTTGTCTGTAGATTGATGGATTTGATTTTCCTCTTCTGTAGACATATCTTGATTCTTGGCCTATTCTTCAAACGGGGTTTCTTCTCCTTCCATTGGGTCATCTAGCCTGAGAAGCTCATATTTGTTAGATGTTGCCCTCCATTCCTGGTGGTGGTTCATGTTTCCTCCTCTGAATTGACTCCTACCCCTTGTCTGGATATTATTTCTCACTCTTCTTCTTGTTACTATTTGAAAACCCATTGTAGTCTCTTTAAGTGAAGATTGATCCTTTGGATTTTGAACTATTTGTGGTATCTCCTCTTGAGTGATCTTGGGGCAGTTTCGAAACAAATGTCCATACTCATGGCATGCTCTACAATGGAACGAGACTGATTCATAATCCAACTATTGTTTCCATATGTTGCCTCCCAATCTAAGCTCCATTTCTGCTGGTAGTGGCTTGCTCAGGTCCATCTCCACACAAATTTGAACCACAAAACCTGATCCCCCTCCCACTGATTCTCGTGATCTGCCTAGGTATATGCCCAAAAAATTTCCAATCAATTCTAAAACTTCATCTTTCCAGAATTCCAAAGGAAGGGCATATAATTTCAGCCAAATCGGTGTTGTTGATGGTTCAACATGGGGATCAAAAGTCGGTCGCCATGGCTGCATGAATAGCCCTACTGCCTCGATGTTATAGGGTCCTCCCTCAAAAGCCTTATCCTTATCAAAAATTAGAGTAAATTCTGCTACAAAGTATCCATTTGGAAGTGTTATGATGTCCACTTCCCCTTGAGGGTTCCAATGGTTTCTTGCCCATGAGTATAGGAAGCGAGGAGAAGGTCTAAGACCTACAAACCTACAAATCAGGGCATGCGTGGATCTGTAAACAATGTCATCTGCTACCAATTCCTCTGCTATTTCCAAGACTGGGATTGAATCCATCTTAGGTAGGCAACCATTTCTTCTTGCTTGATCTGCCTCTTTCTCTTTTCTCTTTTCTAAATTCTGCAAAAATTTTGGGCTTGACCTTCTATATTTTCTTTGTTGGGTTTATTGCCTTTCACTGCATCCGCAAAAGGTTGCATGTGAGGATTTTTAGGATCATGTTTGGTCCCCGAGGGCATCCCTTTGGTTAAACCCCCTCCAGATGATCCCTCCATTATTGCCCTCTCTTCGACTCTCAATTTGTTTCCCACAGCTCCACAGAGCATCCAAATCGAAGTGTTTTCCCTAAAAGAAAAAAATTCTCGATGTTGCTCTATTGGGGTTTTCTAGATTTTCCGTTCTTGTAGCCCTTCAAACCAGAAATCACCCCTGGTTTTCCCTCTAACGAAACAAGGGTTTGTCGTTTGGACTACGCCTTGCAAGACCCTGTCCACCGACCGTTGTTACTCTTGCTTTCACTACCGCTGCCTACGCATGAGGGTTTCAACCCTGCGTCTTCACAATCAATCTCCTTTTAATTGAGTTTTATTATGAATAACACAATTTTTCTTTTTGAATCACAACTTTTAAAAGGACCTAATTTTGCATCATGGAAAAATAAAATAAGATCAATTCTCATTGTTGAAAAACTTTGGAAAATAGTTAATGGAACAAAGGATAAGCTAGAAGATGAAAATGGAAAACAAAAATTTGAAGAAGATGATGCAAAATCCCTTATGTTGATTACATTTGGGATAATTGATGAAATTCAACCATATATAAGTGATCTAGAGACTTCTAAAGTTGCTTGGAAAAATTTGTGATATATTTGAAATAAAGAACAAAGCCACTATATTGCATTTGCAATCTCAGTTATATTCATTAAAGGTTAATAGTGGAGAGAGTATAGAACTCTTTCTTAGAAGAATAGTTGATTTAAAAGCTAAACTATTGAATCTGGGAGAAAAAACAGAAGACAAGTTTCTTGTCCAAGTTACATTAAAAGCACTTATAGAAAATTATAAACATTTAGTCATTTCACTTCAAGTGCTAAATAAGGAAACAACTTTTGATGAATTAGTTAGTATTCTTCAAGAGTATGAGGTGGGTAATCTAGTCAAAGATGAAATGACTAATAATGCTTTGATATCAAAGGAAAATACATCAAGTAACACTACAACATCATCACAATATCAACCTAGATGGAAATAAAGATATTATCAAATATGCAAGAAAAAAAACCATTCTACAATTTTTTGTAGATATAATTCTTTGAATTAAAGAAATCAAATAAATAGACCATTTCAAAACATTGAGCTAAGGCAATATCAACCTCAGTATCAATATGGGCAACAACAACAGTTACAATCTAGGGAGGATAGTCAAAAGGAACATTTAGTTCAAGAAATTCAAGAGATAGAAGCTTCAGAAGGAAATGAAATTAGAGCCCTAACAACAAGGATCATAGTTGAAGGTCAAGATAATTATAAAGAGAATAAAAAGGAAGTTCTTTCAAAACTTCCTATTAGTACTAATGATACAAGAAACAAAATATTTTTAGCTATTTGTTGATTATTGCTTTAGAAAGATGGTATATTTTATGAAAATTAAATTTGAAGCCTTTAGTTGCTTTAAACAATTCAAGAAACTAGTGAAAATAGAATCTTTGCTTAGATAAAGATGGTGAATTTTTATCAAAAGAGTTTGAATCATTTCTAAGGTCAAATAGTATAAAAAGACAACACACTATAGCTTATTCACCTCAATACAATAGAATAACATAAATAAGAAATTGTTTTATTATGAAAATTGTACGTTACATGCTAAAAGAAGGACAACTTGGTTGACAATATTAGTAAAAGCGGTTAAAACTACACTATACATACAAAATAGATTACCCACAACAATACTAAAAAATATTACTCCTGAAGAAGTATGGTCAGTATGAAAACCTTCTATAGAACATCTAAGAATCTTTGGATGTAAGGCATATGTACATGTTTCAAAAGAAAAAAAGGACAAAATTAGATGATAAAACCATATATGGAATATTTCTTAGTTATGATGATGATTCAACAAGGTATACAATAATTGATCTAATTACAGAGAAAATGCATGTAAGTAGGGTGTAGTTTTTGATGAAGGAAACAAAAAACTTGTTGAAGATAAAAAGCTCGATACAAAACTTATTCTAAATAATATAGACAAAGAAAACTCATTAAGTGAAGAATAAGAATCAAAAATATTTAATGAGCCAACTGAAATCTCAAAATTCATAATGACAACCCAAAGGAAAGAAACAAAATGGTACATAAATACACTTAAAGATTCAAAGCTAGAACAAATACCAAATCTTACCACCACACAACTTCAAAATCACAACATGACAAGAACAAATATGGTATTAATGAGCCTAGCAGAAAAACTTGAAACTACACAAGTTGCATAAGACAACCAACATGGAAAACAACCATGAAATCAGAATATGCAACTTTAACGAAGAATAAAACATGGAATTTAGTTGATATACCATAAGAAAAGAAAGCAGTAGGATGTAAATGGATTTACAAAATAAAATATAAAGTAGTTGGTTCTCTTGACAAATACAAAACACAATTAGTTGCAAAAGGATATACTCAAACAGAAGGAAATGGCTATGAAAAAACTTTTGCACCTACAATGAAAATGACTACTATTCGAACAATTTGTGCATTAACAACACAACTTGGGTGGAAATTTCATCAAACGGTTGTTAAGAGTGCATTTATTAATGGTGTTCTTGAAGAAGAGGTATATATGACTCAACCAACAAGTTTTGTTATCAAAGGGCATGAATGAAAGGTTTATAAATTAAACAAGTCTCTATATGGATTAAAACAAACACCAACAATATGGTACATTAAAATTAATGATCATCTACTTCAACACAATTTCAAACGAAGTACATCAAATTCAAATATTTATACAAAGAAGGTTGGATTAGAGAATATAATTCTTGTAGTATATGTTGATGATATCATAATCATGAGAAGCTCAAAACTTTTGATAGACGAGGTAAAAAATATCTAAAAAAGGATTTTGAAATGATAGATATAAGACTATTACATTACTATCTTGGTTTAGAAATTTGTTAAAATGATGATAGCATCATAATAACACAGAGAAAGTATGCAAAATTATTACTTGAAAATATAAAATAACAATTTGTAAACCTAAAAACACACCTATGGAACAAGGGTTGCAACTATTAAGATATGATAAGACATCATTAGTTTTTGCTACTATATTTCAATAGTTAATTGGAAGTCTTTGGTATTTAACAAATATCAAGCTTGATATTGTTTTTGTTTTAAATTATCTTTCTAAATTTATGCAAGAACCCAAATAAAGTCATTGAAAAGCTACAAAAAGGGTACTGTAATATATCATCGAAACTAGTGAATATGGATTAAAATACAAAAGAAATGATAATTTTTATTATAGGGATATTCCAATTCTAACTATGTTGGATCTATAAATGACAAAAAATTGACATCAGGATATGTGTTCTATCTCGGGTCAAGACTTATATCTTGGTATAGTAAGAAACAACATGCAATGGTTCTTTCATCAATAGAAGTAGAGTACCATGCAACAAAAGATGCAATATATGAAGCACTTTGGTTACAATACATTTTATTAGATATGGGAACCAAAAGGACTCCAACTAACTAAATTACGACAACCAAGAAGTTCTTAAATTAATAAAAAATCCAATAATTCATGAAAGAACAAAACATATTGAAGCTCAATGTCACTTTATTAGAGATTATGTTTATGATCATCATATTCAGGTAAAACATGTTACCATTGAAGAACAAATTGTAGACATGTTTAGAAAAGCTCTTAGTCAAAAAATATCAAATATTTCAAAGTTATCTATGTACATCAAGAGACGTTCATACCAAATAATCTAATACAAGGGTTGTTGAAGAATATTCTATTATTTGGTAGATGCTAATGTATCCCCATGAGACCATTGTAAATATTAGATTAGAGTGTGAGTTAATGTTTTTGGGTGTGAGATTTATATTTCCCCTAAAGCACGTGTCTATGTGTAGGATAAGTCCAAGTGTCATGTAGTAAAGTGTGCAAGTGGATAGAAAGTCAAGATTCATGTATACAAGCAACCAGATGTAAAGCTAAGAGACATGAGAGCTTTGTCTTATGTGTGGAATAGGAAATGATACATCTCCCAGATATGTAAGAAGAGCAATAATCAAAGTATTCAAGAGTCACCTTTCTAAGGTTATATTATGGAGACAAAGCTCCATGTATTGTATCAGATTATTGAAGAAGATATTGAATATAGCTTGTATATTTGATATAGTAAGTTTGTTAATTGTGTTATATTGTTATATTTCATGAATGTTATGTTCATTGATATTGATTGCTCTAATATTTGAGTTTATTCAAGATCATGGATATTGGGACTTGTGATTAAATCTAGCTAAACAACTAACAATTTATACCCCTAATATTCTACAATACCATTTTTATCATCATTTTTTTAAATTTATTTATGGGTTTAGCTTCGCTTTTTGTTAATGTCTATAGTATTAATTTATGATTTCCTAAATCATTGGACATTTTGAGTAGATGAGTTGTCATTGATGTCAAGCTTTCAACACCAGTGAGTGACAGTTTCAGTGGGCAGCATCAGTTTCAGGTTCTCCAATAAGTGCAAAAGGAGAATCCACCTCCAGTTGATCAAATCCGGTTCCAAGCAATCAAATGAGGTCCAAAGGGCAAAGAAGAGGCCCAAGCAAATAATATTATAATATTTTATTATAATATTAAAAATAAAATTTAATTAATATAATTTTATTATAAATTAATTTATTAATTGATTTAATTAACTTTCAAGTTACTTAAGTTAATTATAAGTTAATTTTAATTTAATTATAAATTAATTTTTATTAATTTAATAAACCCTAAAAAGGGTTATAAAGCTAAGTTTATAAATAAAAATAAAAATTTGATTTGAGCGCCGACGTGTTATGGCAATAAGGCATCATGTATAAATAAAGATAAAACTTTTGCCTTAGAATCCTCAAGCAATAATTTGAATGCCATGTTCTAAATCGTGCGCAGAAATGACGTAGTGTTTTTCGCGTTGAAAAGTCTCCAACGACAGAAGAACAAAGAAATAGGAGCAAGGCTCCTGTCACCATGTACAAGCGTCACGCAGTGCAGTTGGCGACAACGAAAGGTGTTAAGACATGTTGTTGGCAGAGAGGACGCGGTTCGAATCCCGTGGGGTTCGCGCTTTGCAAGGAATGAAGGTCTTAATTTTGTTGAATAGTGCCAACGAGGACTTAAAGGGAGGCTAGCGCCTTCCCTTCCCTATGGAAGTGCCTAGCCCACGTGGTGGGCTAGCACCTTGATAGGGCGCTCAGCTAGGAGAGGTTTCGAGGTTGAAACCCATCGAGGCCTTTTTGGCAATTGAAGAGGTATGCACTGACGTCACATGCTTGGTTGCTTGATTAATTTCAGAGGTGCTAAAGTTTGAAAAATAAAATATTTTTATGCTTTCTAAAGTTTATTTTGCCTAAATTAAAATTGGATATTGAGTATTTGAGGGAGATAAAAGGATAGACAATAATGTTTTTAAAAGGTTGATTTTTGGAGGTTGATTAATTGAGATTAGAGATTATAAGGAACAATTGAATTATTATTTTCATGTGTGATTTGATAAATTGCTAATTTCAAACAAGGAGTAATAAGGTGTAATTAAGTTTGATTATTTTTGTAATTGAGAATTATTTTGTGAAGGGTTAGTGTGAAATTTTGTCATCTAACCATTGAAATTGGCAAAGAAGAAAATTGTGATTTAGATAGGTTTGTAAGGGCACTTCTACATCAAACAAAAGGTATGGGCACATCTTCCTAGTAAGTGATTGTTGGATGTTGTGAATGCTAAGTTGGAGTGAAAAGGATTTGGTTAAGGTTTTCTTTGTTGAGTGTGTTTTGAATTAATGCTTCAAGGTTTTCTAGAATAGAGGTTAAGGAAAGTAACCTTGTTTTATAAGCATTGTTGTTGAAGTGATTGGTTGAGTGAAGAACTTGAACTAGAGTTTGCAAAAATCATGAGTATCATTGATAAGCATTGTTGTTGAAGTGAGTAAAGAACTTGAACTAGGGTTTGAAAGATCATGAGTATCATTGTAATGTGATATTGTTTGATAAGCATTGTTGTTGAAGTGTGTGATTGAGTGAAGAACTTGAGCTAGGATTTGCAAAGATCATGAGTATCATTGTTATGTGAGATTGGTTGATAAACATTGTTGGAAACATTTGAGTGAATGTTCATATGCTTGGACTAGGGTTTGTGAGCAAGGATTATTTCATTGAGTGATTGGTTGAGTAGAGTTGGTTGAGCCTAGTCAAGTGGATGTGTTGAAGTGATAGTTCAAGTTCTATGAAACAAATTGTTCTATATTCTGAATTGATTTGAAAAATAGGTTGATGAATGTGAAACATATTGAGTCTCTAACAATTATCTATATGTTTTTGTGATAAATAGAGTGATTGAAAGTGATTGAGCATTGTGGTGAATGTGAAGCATATTGAGTCTCTAACAATTATATTTATGTTTCTATGAGATTGGACAAGTTCTAGTGCAAACTTATTGAGCAGATTTGAGACAAGTCTTAGAAAAGACTTGTGGACAAATTTGTGTGAGCTTTTGTGGAAACTTACAATACAGTTTGAGGACAAATATTGTTGAGCAAATTTGGACAAGTTCTAGTGAGGACTTGTTGAGCAGATTTGGACAAGTTCTAGAGAGGACTTGTGGACATATTAGTGTGAGCTTTTGTGAAAGCTTACAAGGCATATTTGAGACAAGTCTTTGAGAAGAATTGAGAGCAGAGTTGATTGATTGATTTGTTTAAACCTTGGGTTAAGGTTTGGGGTAGATCTAGCAGAGTTGATTTGAGATTAAGTCAAACTTTGAGTTAAGGCTTGAGGACAGATTTTGAGGATAAATTTGTGCTAGACCAAAGGACTGTATTTAGTGCAGATCAGAGGACAAAGATTGAGGATAAATTTGTGCTAGACCGAAGGACTGTGTTTAGTACAGATTTGAGGACAGAGTTTAGTGCATATTTGAGGACAGGTTTGTGCCAAATCAGAGATAGAGATTAAGCATATTTGTGCTAGACCGAAGGACTGTGTTTAGTGCAAATTTGAGACAGAGCTTTGGAGGTGACATAGTATAAAGGATGACAATCTTTAGTGGATAGAGATCCATTAACTAGGGTAGTGAGGACAAGTGTCTTCAGTGGATAGAGATCCATTAGCCAGAGTAGTGGGGACAACAATTCTTCTAAAAGATCACCAACCAGAGCCAAGGAGAAAGGAGTTCTCCTGTGGATAGAGATCTATGAACTTGATTAGGGGATTGGTGTCTCCTTTGGATAGAGGTCCATAAACATTGTAATAGGGAAAGGATTCCCAAGAGATTGATTGAGAAAATTTTAGTGAAATATTTTCTCCGTGGAGTAGCCCACATTGAGTGAACCACGTTAAATTGGTATCTCTATTGTGTGTGGTGATTTGTGCATTGCTTTGATTACTGTTATTGATATTGCTATCTATACATTGCATAATATTGATTGGAAAAAAAAAGTAAAAAGTGGTCTTATATTGTTCACCCCCCCTCTTAGTATAAGCTTATGTTCTTAAAAATCAATATCACTCTTATATATTTTTTCTTTGTTATTGCTTTGAGGGTCTTGCAATCCTTTTTCCATTCCCACCAACAATTTCATATTCATCAATATATTTTTCCCATACTATTTATAATGAGATGTATTTTTTAAAGTTTTATGTTGCCCCAAAGAATATTAAGTGCAGGAATAACCTCACAGACACTTCCTTTTTTATGTTGTCCCATAAGCCCTAAAATATAAAGATGATCCTTCATGGTAATTGCTTTCTTATGCCGTCCTAAAAACCCTAAATGTTACCCTAAAAACTGCGAAAATTCAAGGATGATCCTCCATAATAATTACCTTCTTATGTCGTTTTAGAAACTGTAAATTTATATGGATATCTTTCATGCTCATTTCTTTATTATGTTATTCTTGTTCTTGAAATCTTTAAGTATAAGAGATGCACTTTACTTTCATTTTTATTGATTATTACTTGAGAAAAATGAAGATGATTTATTTGGATTAACCTTGACCTCTTTTGACTCTTGTTTTAATAACTTACATCCTCATATTTCTTTAGACCTTTTATTTCTTTAAACATAAGATTGAATCTTCCAAAACAATATATGCATAATTATGTGCAATACCACTCTATGATCATTGATTTAATTTAGATAAAACATTTATCAATCAAATATAACCCATAGACCATATAGAAAGGTGTGGTCATTCAACTCTCCATCTATCAACAAATATAATGTGCAACCTTGTCCCATTGGATTTGTACCTAAAATCTTATATTTGAAATTTCAAAGAAAACATAAACTCTAGTCATAAATTATATCAAATGATATGTCAAGTAAGGTGTTTTTATTGGGACATTATAGTGATATGTTTTTAATGTTTTATCAAGGAGACTCGACCCTTGCACAAGGCGATGCTTTATCAAAGAAACTCGAGTTCGAGCCGTTGTATAAGGGGCCGAAACCTTTTAAAATCATTTTACCCTAGAATTTGTCATGTGAAGAATAATAATGTCATTGGAATTTCATTCAAGAGACCCAAGTTTAAATTTGTTCTGTGAAGAATAATATAATAATATGTTTTTGGGTTTTTGCTAAAGAACCCAAGTTCAAACCCTAATACAAAACGAGTAAACCTTTTATAAAAAGAAAAAACCTTGTACTTTATGGTAAAATTCTATAGCTTATCTATTAAGATAATATAGTACCATAATTTTGCTTTTCAAAAGACCTAAGTTTAAATCATTATAGAAAGGGATCAAAAACTTAAAAAAATAAAATGAACACTATATTTTAACTTAAATTTTTTAATCAGGAATAAACCAATTGATAGTAATCAAATGTTTACTAATGGCCTATCCAAATTCTATGGAGGAAGAACATCTTTACTCAAAAAAAAAACAAAGGTTTATAGATTCCTATCGAGTAAAAAGAGATCAGCAAAAAAGAGCAGCAACGTGTTCGCATCAAGAAGATTTCTGTCCTCGCTCCCTGTCGCCCCGTTAATTAAGTAGCTTAAAAAAATAAAAAAATAAATGCCGCCGAACGTCGGCCCCCAAAAAGAAAACTAATTAGCCTAGAAAGCAAATGCCGACTAACGTAAGGTTCAAGATTCGAGCTGAGATCCCGAAGCTAGCAAGGTGACACGATATTCGCTTAGATATTCGTTGAATATGGTAATGGCTGCTATGGCATCGTCGTCGCCTATTTTACACAATTCCTTCAAAGGACACAGGATTCCTCCTTCCCCTTCGCTTAAACTAGTTAAATCAAGGCAAAAACTCCATCCATGCAGAGCTACCTGGCAGGAGGTACGGAATCAGATTTACAGTACGATTATTTGTATGAAAGAGGTTTTGAATTTAGTTGTGGTCAAGTTTTTCTTCTTAAACCGGGTGTTTTATTCGTCGGGTGCAGCTTGCGGGGGTTTTAATATTCTCTGCAATTCCCTTCACAGCGGTGAAAGCAATTGCCAACAGTCCGTTGGGAGCGCGGTTGCAGGAGCGAATGCAGGAAACCAAGGTGTCGGCCATGAAGAAAGCCCCAGAGAGAGAAGCTTCTTTGCAGAGGGCCAGAAAACAAAGGTGCAAACCATTATTTATTTATTTATTTTTTGTTAAGATAATGCGATAAATACTAAGAATTAAAGATAATTTAGAAGAATGCGATAAATCCTGAGAATTGAAGGGAATTTGGAATATTTATTTTAAGATTCTTAAGTGAAGACGACAGAAAATTGTTTGGAGAATCAACTTTGAAACTGGACACCTAGAGAATGTTATTTTAAACGTGTACCCGCGCTCCTTTATGTGCTACGGGCAAGTTTTTTTGTAGAGGATGTTAAAGGTCGTCACATCTTATTTTTGTTAGATAGGCTTTGTAAGGGTTTCATCAACTGATTTGCAGAGCCAAATTCAAAACTGGACGGTTACAGAACAATATTTAAATGAGTGCGAACACGTCAATGTAAGGTGCGGGCAAATTTGGTGTAAAGGATGTTAGAGTCATTTTATCTTATCTTATTAGGTAGATTTTGCTAGGGTATCGTCAATTGATTGTTGTGGTTTAATTTTTCCTTAGATGTGAACTTAACTGTTTGGAAACACCTTGCGATTTTGATCCATTCAGTGCTCTTAACTGATGGTGAAAAATTAGGGAAATTTTGAGGTGAAGGTTATGGGATGAATTTGTATGAGGCATTAAAAGGAATGTTTTTTTTATGGAATTTTAACGTGTCATATTAGCATTATTATAACAGTTTGACAGTTACATATGTAGGTGGTCAAAATTTGATTTTTGGTTTTTTTTTTGAAAAGCTGAACTAATGTTTTTTAAATAATGCAAAAAGTGTATTTAGCAAGGGTAATGACGAAGTAATAATTGGCACGAGTTCAATTAGTTAAATATCATTTTTAAGGATGTTCAATTAGTTAAATATCATTTTTAAGGAGGAGACCTCTTGTTAGGTGAGACATGCATAATTGTCGAAAATTGTTGCTATAATATCACTATATGACCCCATTGCAATTCCATATAAACAATTAATAAAAAAAAAAAGTTAATGAGGAGGCAGATTGATAATTTATGCCATGTCTAAATCAATAAGAGGAGAAAATTGACAATATGCACAAATAAAGAAGAAAAACGCCAATTCTGTTGGATGTCATTTTGCAAACTAGTGTTACCACAGTGTGAATTCCGTTCCTCATTAATCCCCTGCCATAAAGGAAATATTGGATCAGGGATTTATATTTTGAAATTAAAAAAATGTTAGAAATAGTTTTTGAAATTAAAAAAATGTTAGAAATGTTTTTTGGCTTCTCTTCATGCCTAGTTGAGGTCAATGCCATTTTTGTTGTTCTGGAAAAAATTAAGACTAATTTTAAATATGTAGATCTATACCTGGAAACTTGAAAAAAGTCCCTTTGATTAGAATAGAATGTAATAGAAGGCTTTTAATGTCCATGACTCGAAAGCAGCCTATGGAACATGGAATAAATTGCAGGGTTTTTTAAATTTATTTTAATTTTTAAAATTTCTTCAGAGTATTAAAGATTGCAACATTTTTATTTGAGACATTGGACTACAGGAGGTATACTGCCGAGAAACTGGTGGCTGAATGCAAAATTACCAAACCATCAGCCTTGAGCAACCAAATGGATATACAGACAGGATTCCAAGACAAACCCTAATGAAGCCAAGAATCAAAATCAAGTGGCCAAGGAAAATGCCACCAAACCAGAGAGTCACAGAAGGCCAGTTCAGTTGACGACCTGAAGCTGCAAAATCACTCCCTACTTAAACAAAGGGATTCATGTTGGGGATGGCATGACCACAAAATCCTTTTAAGTAGTTAACATGAACAGTCACATACAACTGTAACTAAGAACTGTTAACAATTATATTGCTTTTGGACATTTTCTCAAAGACATTTTCTCAAAGAGGCCAATGGGATAAAGCATTAAACAACAACAAAGTAGGTATTGACATATACAACCTACTAAAATTAAATACTGATAATTCTGAAGTAAATACTAATAGTTCTACAAGCTGGAAAATAGACTATATAATACATCATTGATCTGCACAAAGATGATAATATATTTTACATAAATATTCTTAAATTAGAGAATTCCCTAGAATCTTATACGGAGAAGACTGGCACAAGGATTGTTTTTTCATTGTGGTATATATGAATCAGTATCTGCCATTTTTTGAATATTGAACTTTATTAGACATTAAATTAAAAAAATATGTATAAAAGTAAAGCTGTTGTAGGTTGAAAGTTCATTTCAAACTGACATGGTTTGAGTTTAAACTTCAAGATATGAATCCTTAATTACATACCAAAACCATATGAATTACATTTGTAGGTATTAATATATGTGTTGAAGTAAACCAAAAGTGGAACAAAGAAGTCCAAGCAAATCAAACAGGTCATCAGTTGAGATCAAAAAATTTGAGGATTTGAACATCTTTCATGCCCTTCTGATGCAGGCCTGTGAAATATGATTACCCTGAGCAGCAAGCAGACAAGATTAAGCAGCTTGAACCACCTATGTAGAAACTTGTAATAAACACTTACACGCAGACTTGTCATTGGAAACATTGTTATAATGTAGTGGTATGCTCCTACCGTGGCCCACATGATAATGAAAAGAAATAGCACTAGCATTAATCCTCATTAAGAGCATTAGTCCCCATTAAGAGCATCAACATATGAACTAAAATCAAGCATGTGGTGCTTAGCATGCTTGCAAATGGCATTACACTCAATTCAACATGTTAAGAGGATAAAGAAAAAACAATATCCCAAGTGTTGGCCTCAACGGTCCAACCCCAGCTGCATATTTAATGTGATTGTCGTTGGCACTATAACAACTGGTGGAAGGGCATTATGAATTCTGGATTGCATTTTTCTGTACCTTTCTCTTGTGTGTCTGATAAGACACAATTCAATAACCTTCTTATATCATCTTCACAGACCTGTAACAACATAGGAAGCTGCACTGAACATTAAAAGTATGTCATGTCAGTGTCAAAATAAGTGAGATCTCACTTCTTTCCATAAAAATATCTGTATTTCTTATTTTCAGCAAAATTCATAACATCACATTGCGGGAAATCGCCCCCTTTTTAAGTTATTTTAATAGACTTTCATTTATTGATATTTTGCAGCTCTCTTGTCCACAGATCAGACTATAGAGTGTTCTTTTGAATAAAGATGGGCCATTCACCTTGCAGTTTCTTCCAAGCAATGAAATGAAAGGGACATTAAAAAAATCAATAGCAACTTGATTCAGGTGCATGGGCCATTGTCCAACCCAGATTTAGCCACGAACTTTCTACCAGAAATTAATTCCATAGAATTTGTCTTCTAAATTATGACATTCGAGGCTCTAACCAGGATGAGGAGAAAATATCATATCTAGAAACCAGAGATTGAAAAATCTCCACTAAACCCAGATAGAACTAAGTGTATATTTTTTTGAAAATTTTTTGCTAGAGAAAAAGGGGTTGTACTCAGGTCCCCCACCCTTGACAAATCATAACTCTCTTCTTTAGAGCTTGAGAGTTTACAAACAAATTCAATTCTCATCTCAATTGAGTTGCTATAGCTAGGTACCTATATCTTTTTTCATTAGAAGACTGAATTCTTGATTTTCATTTTCTGGATTTTCTTTAGTTTTCTTTATAAATACAAATATTCCAAAATTCAGCATTCTTCTTCTAGACATTTTCTTGCAGCAGCCTTCACAATACCAAAACTCCATCTTTACTATCTACGCACTGCATCTTGGTAGAGTAATATTTCCAAAACTTCGCGTTAGCTTAGTCCACTTTACTAGATCTGGACTGTTAGTTTCCTTCCTAAAGCATAAGTGCAACTGCAAGAACGGTAATAAATAGTTTATATGAAAACACATTAATCTTATAAAATACAACAAATATTATCAATGGAAAACATTAAGTAAATTTTAATCATTATTTGATTCAGACATTCAACATTTTTTTGTCAGCTTCATCTAAACTTACTACTTCCTCTAACCATGGAAAAGATAATTGAACTTCACAATCCTCATTTAAAACCTCTCTATTGGCTAGTGTATTTGCATATTTGTTTTCTACCTTTAACGGATGTGTAAACCGGATTTCTTCAAACTCTATAGCAACGTCTTCTATTCCCACAGTGATCTCTTGTGTGTTCCATAGAACCGTTGCTTTTCTCAAAATGGCAATTAGTACTATTAGTGAATCGCCTTCCATCCATACTCTGTTCCATTTTATTTGTTTGCATATTTTTAACCCTTCTAAAACCGACCAAGCTTCAACTTCGTTATTTGTCTTAAATACACCATTGAAAGCGTAATGTGACAAAATCTCACCTCTATTATTTCTAATTATTCCTCCTCCTGTTGGTCCTGGATTTCCTTTAGATGCTCTATCAAAATTCAATTTGGCCAAATCCACTTCTGGTGGCACTTTATATTCTTTGCCTTGCTTTTGTTTCTTATGTACCCAACATCATAATTCCATTTGATGACTTGACTTCACCTATCAAGGCTTTCTACTTCAATATTAGGGATTGGTGAGTTGATAGGGTTGGTTTAGACTCCTCTATGGCTAAACAAATCTTCCATTTCATTACCTCTAAACTGCTTTCCTTTCCTTTCCTTTAAATATTATTCTATTCCTTTCCAGCCATACTGTCCAAAGTATTGTATCTTTTGATACATGCCAGATTGTTTGTAACACCTCACTTTTAAAAGTGCTTTTCCATTGCTTTAACCATTCTTCAATTCTGCCATTCATCACCATGCATTTACCAAACATATTAATAATCCATTGCCATAGTTCCCAAACTATTGAATAGTGTCTCAAGAGATGGTCTATACTCTCCTCCTCCATTTTACATAGAACAGATTGTAAGGGGCCATGAAAACCCTTTTCATTAAGTTATCCTAGGATAAAAGTTTCCTATGACCTACTAGCCATACAAACAATTTGACTTGGAATGCTCGGGCTATCCCGAATATCTCTCCATGTTCTTATGGTATTCTTGCTTTGTTGGTAGTTTACATTATATCTGCGTCTTGTTGTGTATTCGATTGAGCTATTTAACTCCCAAATCAGCTAATCCTTGGCTCCCCTTGGCATAATCACTATTATGTTTTTGCTCAATTGCCTCTTAGCAACAATGTCCAGTTACTTAAAAACAATCTTCTTTCCATATGTATCTTCCTTCCTGATTTTTGTACATAATGTTTGAAACCCTATCACCATATGGTTTCAAAATAAGATCTAGATTGAATGGTTTTTTATCACACCAAGTATCCATCCAAATTAAAAATTTCTGCAGTTCCCACCACCCACCTTAGACTTTTTTTGTTTTAATAATGAAAAGCAGTTATATATTGATACTAAAATTTGCAAAGAACAAAGGATTATCCAACAAGTAGCTTGGAGGTCACAAGATTGATGTCCATAAGGAGGAACATGCAACAAAGCAAATTCAAAAACTCCAAAAAGTGCGTCGGTATACAAGGGTGCCATAATCATTGAGAAAACCTAAAACACCAAAAGCTTCGAAATCACGTAATGTTCTAGGGTTGTCCAGAGGCATCGGAATCTCCAGGAGTGCTAGAATCTTCGAAGGCTCTAGAATTGCCATATGCTTCCTATCATCTGTGCTACTTGTGTTGTCTGCTTTTCTTTTTCCTTATTACTTTGAGATGCAAATAGGCTACGTTTATGGCCTCATTTGCAAGGCTATCAGCCACCATATTATGCCTCCTTCCAATGTGGGAGTATTGTATATATTCAAACATCTACTCCAATTCTCTCAGTCTTCTCTGAACTATCCGTAGTTGGACTGATGAGAATTCCTTCCCCTTAGATAGGGCAGAGATCACAAGTCTTGAATCACCATACACATGGAGTTGTTTAATTCCTTGTTCTTGAGCCAATTTTTGTCCCATTTCATAGCCCATCAATTCTACAACATTATTGGTTGTTTTCTCTAAATTGATTTTGAATTGAGGCATTTCAAGTATGGTGCTACTAGTATCACACCACCAGTTGTTGGATGGCCTGGGTTTGATTTAGAGGCTCCATCAAAGAAAAGTGCAGGGAACTTTATCTCAGGAGGTTTGATTGTTCTGACCTTTTTGTCTATAATTCAGGAGTTTTTCGAGTTCCATCTGGTTTAACAATTGCATCTCCCTCACCCATCTTAGACCTTTAATCACTAGATCAATTGATCCTTTTAAACTATTCCATAGTGCAAAACTATCTGGTAGTGAGAATGCAGTAAAGATTAAGCTTGGGTCATTGGGCTCAATGTGCTTAGAAAAATTCTTGCCCATTGTCTTTGACTTTCTATATACAATCTCCAAATTACTTTTCCCCTCAGAGCTAAGTTTGCATCCATAAGAACTCTTAAACTGAGACCTCCCCTTGTTTTATCATCACACACCTTGCTTCATTTCACCAAAGGAAATTTCCTTTTATCATGTAATCCTGACCACAAAAATGACTGCATAATATAGATTAAAATTTTTTCTATCAATTTTGGCATAATATACAAGGACATATAATATGTTGAAATGACCTGTATGACTGATATAATTAGTTGCACTCTTCCTGCTAACGATAACCATCTACCTTTCCATGCCGGTAGTTTATTCAGAACTTTACGTATAATTGAATTCCACAATTTTATTCTCATTCTCTCCTCAAATAAGGGCATCCCTAGATATGTTGTTGGCAAATTTGCCTCCTTCATTTGAACTAACTTGCATATCCCTGCTTTGATTCTAGTTGGAGTGTTTAGGAAGTAAATTTGGGATTTTGTCCTATTAACTTTTTGCCCTGACTCTTTCATATTCTTTTAATAAGTTATTCAAAGCTCTTCCCTCATTTTTCCCTGCCCTCTCAAAAAGGGTTGTATCATCTACAAACTGTTGATGGTTGATCTTGTCGATGTTATTACCAGCCTTAAGTCCACTTATAAGTCCATCTTTGTATGCCTTCAAGTTCCTTCCCAATATCTCTGCCATAATAATGAACAGATATGGTGATAGAGGATCTCCCTGTCTAAGACCCCTCTTGGCTTTAAATGATTCTATTACTAGCCCATTGACCAACACTGAATATGATATTGTAGAGACACAAGCTTTAATTCATTTGACCCATTTCTTTCCAAATCTAAACTTTTGTAATACTGCAAAAAGAAAATACCATTTAACCCTATCATAGGCTTTATTCATATCAAGTTTTAAGATTGTTGCTCTCTCCTTTTTAGAAGCTGCTGAATGCATTCCTTCATGAGCTATTATGATACTGTCCAAGATTTGTCTCCCTTTCACAAATCCTCCTTGCTCTTCTGAAATAATTTTGTCTAATAGTGGTTTTAACTGATTTGCCATTACTTTGGAGATTATCTTATATGCCATATTACATAGGCTTATAGGCCTAAATGAATCAAACAATTCTGCATCCTTCTTGTTTGGAATCAGGGTAAGATATGTTGCATTTATTTTATAAGCTATGTACTGTTTTACTTGACTGTTCCATTGCCGCCGATAAAAAATCTTTCACAATTTCCCAGTTCTGTTGATAGAATGTTGTAGAGAGTCTATCCATACCTGGGGATTTATCCTTATCAAAAGAGTAAAGAGCTGAATGAAGTTCTTCCAGAGTAATAGGCTCCATTAGTTTGCTATTGTCTTCATCTGTTATAACTAAAGGTACTGCTTGCTGTAGTTTATCATTAAGAACTTCAATATTCTCTGATGCTAGAATATTTTTGTAAAAAAGCCTTGCCTCCTTTCTGATTTCGTTTTGGTCTTCAATCCAAACCCTTTACTGATTTAATTCTACTATTTTTGGATGTTGATCTTTGTACTATTGCGATGTTATGAAAAAAACTGTGTTTTTATTTCCTTATTTTAACCAAGTTTGCCTCGATTTTAATCTCCAGAATTTCTCCTCCTTATTTAAAATATTATGATATTCACTAAGCAACTGCCTTTCCTCCAAAGCTTGGATTATTGTGCTCACCTTTTTGGAATTTTGAAAGTTTCTCTTTTAGTTCTTTCTTCTAAAAAATGTTTCCAAAAGTGTTCTTGTTCCATTCTTTTAATCTAGATGTCACTGATTTAATTTGTTTTGGAAGTGTATACAGCCCACCGTTTCTTGAAGAATTCCACATTTGCGCTATCATATCAACAAATTGAGGATGGTCTTCCCACATTTGCTCATATTTAAAATATGATCTTTTTTGAATTCACTTACCACCATTTTAACTCGTATTGACCAATGATCTGTGTTACAAACTGCTTAAGTATTCTTGCATTGTACATGGTGAATATTTAAATACATACATTTGCCAAATATGGCTTAATCACCATCCATGTGAGGATGGTAACTACTTGGACTTCATGGTCCATGTGAGTGGTAGTTTCTAACTACCTACTGTTGGTTACGAATCTGCCACTTAGGAAAGGATTTTGGTCTTTTGTTCCCTAGATTCGCCCAACAGATTGAAAGGCCGGAAAGAAGGGATGCCTTCCATGCCAATCTCCGGAGAAGGCCGACTCCTATACTATTCTACTTGGGGTTTAAGATAAGGGAACTGGAAAGAGATTGTAAAATGCAGAAAGAAATGTAAAAGCATAGCAATAGTTGTGGGGAAGAACAAGCAACACGATTACTAACTAATACCCAAACCAGCAGCAATCAAAACAAAACATGTAACGGAAACCAATGTTGCGATTCTTCCCTATGTATTCCTCAACAAGTATTCCAGATTCACTTAATTGCCAATGCCCTAATCCAAAGTTCAGAATTACAGCAATCAGAAAAATAAATGAACATGGAGCAGAAATACTTGCAGAAGGCAGCATAAAAGAAAGAGACAAGAATTGGAGCCAAAGATGCCTTGTATTGAAGCAAAATGTCTGTTTACAGTAGCTTTCTTAGCAATATGTTCCCCCCTTTTACAATGAAATGAATTGCTTATTTATAGCAGAAATTTCCCCCCAATTACATTGATGCACAGAACCCTAAGACTGCAAAAGCTGCCGAGATTTGATCCTTGCTGACCGTGAGCGTACCTTCAGCAAGATTCACCCGAATTTGGTACGGCTCCGGATAGATATGGTGGTTGAGAAGGCGTGCCTTGTTAATGCGGTAGGTGCAGTACAGTTTGTCGTTGAATACTTGTTGTCAATGCTCAACTACCCTGTCCTTGAAGTACGCCTTTAGTTCTGCTAAAACTGGTTCGAATCCCGAAATTTACATGTTTTCAGCCTAAGTCTGAGGTTCGCTGGAATGGAGGGAGACGACAAGAGTCACTTGGACATAAGAGCGACCCCGGTAGTTGCTCCGGAATGGAGCGAACCCGAGGCGGGCGTTCCTTAGAAAGATTTGCAATTTTGTCCTTTTCTGCTTGAGGTCCCTGAATGGGGGGGGGTGACGACGGGAGCTGTTGAGCTTCTGCAGCGACGACAGGAGTTGCTTGAAAACGGAGCGACCGACAACAACTTTCATGCCTTAGAAAGTTTTCTGGAAACCCCTCTGCCCACGGTCGCTAGAAAGGGACAGCGACGACGGAAGTCGCTCGGCTGCCACGACGACGCCGGGAGTCGCTCCAAAACGGAGCGACCTTGGTATACTCTTCAAATTCTGCAGCTGCTGGCGATCGCTGGAAAAGCGAGCGACGACGGGAGTCGTTGAGATTGAGTGGCGACGACGGGAGTTGCTCCCAGACGGAGCGACCGACGTGCGCACACTTAGAAATTTTTTGAGTTCACCCTTGCCGCGGTTCGCTGAAAACTGAAGCGACGACGGGAGTTGCTGAGAAAAGAGAGCGACTACGGGGTTCGCTCCAGAATGGAGCGAACCTTGGCAACAGTCCGTGCCTTAGAATTTTTCATGTTTTGCCTGTTGTTGACGGTTGCTGACGCTGTCGAGGGTCGCAGGGGGAGGTTGGCGAGGACGGGAGTTGCTCCAGAATGGAGCGACTCACGGGAAGGCCATACTTAGACATTTTTTCGACTCTTTTCTTTGCTAATCGAGCGTCGCTGGTTGATGTTGCCGGCGGTCGCCTGGGGACGAAGCGAAGCTGGGAATCGCCATAAAAATGGAGCGACTCCCAGAATCGCTCAAAAGGAGTGCGACCCAGGAGTGCTCCTGCCTTAGAAATTTATCGGGCTTTTCCCAGACCTCGCCAAAGCCTACTGAACCTACACTTAGAAAACTGAAACTAAGAAATTGGAGACTTGTAATATTCCAGCCAAAAATAACACAAAAAATTGCAGTTTTACAGAAAATTACAGCAATCACACAGTTCTGATCACACACAGAAAACTCAGCAAACTGATGTTTATTTGTAGCAAACATGCATAGCAGATCTAATTACTCCAGAATGAGTAATGGACTGCAACTCAGAAAATAAAACAGGAAACACACCAGATCTGGTTCAATGAACCAAGGGTCTTGGCTTGAATTGCCAAGTTCTGATACCGATGCAAAAACAACTCTCCAAAGCCTCGATGTAGTCTTCAAACCTCCGAAATGGCCCCTCTAGGGCAGAATCTCTCACCTTGGGGTGAAGAATTGCAGATCTAGTCTCTCCAACTGATTTGTTCAATGAAGCACCAATGCAAAGCCTCGTGTGACTTTGCCCTAAGGAATATGTGAGCTTTGGGGTTTCAATGGAATTGAAATCACAAAGCCTCTAAGAGGTTGGAGTGCTCTTAGGGTTCCTTCTCCTGAAGCTTGTCCACTCTTCAAGAGCCAAATACAAATTGCTAGCCACAACAAATTGTCCAGAAATATCAAAATGAGAATAATAATCAAGTCTGTTTCACAAATGAGATGTCTCATCCTTATATAGGCTTCCCTTCTCAATGGATGATTAAATCGTGACCCTTAGATCCAATATGAAATAATGAATGGTGGGGATTTCATCTTGGAAACAATGAAATTCGGGTGTAATGTATTTAATGCCAAAATAGGCACTCAAACCACCCAACTTCTAGCTGAAATGGTCCCAAATGGCCTCACAACGCCCAATGTTGGCTTGGGATCTCTTCTAAGTCCAGCCATGCCCTTTTAGAATGCCTCTAACTTACTTTAATAGTCCAAACCTCATCCTTATCTTCAAATTAGTCTTGGAACTCACACAATATGACTAGGATCAAAGACTTTGACTTACAACTGCCAAATAGCATTAAATAATGCTTGGTCTTATCCACACATCACACCTTATCCTCAAAACAGTCTTGGGAGTTGTAATTTTCGGATATACACTTGCCAAGGCAATAAATGCACTTGGTCTTTATCCCAAAACATAACTAAACACCAAAATAACAATACTAAGACAAGTATTTACATCATACTTAGCAATTCTTGCTAAAGAACACCCTAAAATACTCTAAAACATGAAAAATAAAATATATACAATGCTGGAAAATATTTGGGACATCACAAGTCCTCCCCTCCCGAATTGCTTGCCCTCAAGCAATCCAAGAAAGCTGGGTGTTGAAGGATAGCAGGTCCTTCCCAAGTAGCATCCTCAATAGGCAAGTCTTTCCACTTAATCAAGTACTCACTAAGGACCTTGTTCCTTAGCTTCTTCTCCCTTGTGCCCAAAATGGTTTCAGGTACTAAAACAAGTTTTCCTTCCTCATCAAGGGGTGGTAAATCTGTAGATGGTACAATATGCTGTCCCAAAGCTTTCTTCAAACAGGAAACATGAAAAACATTGTGAATCTTATTGTTTGGTGGCAGTTCCAGCTCATAAGCAACCTCCCCAATACGCTTCAACACCTTATATGGTCCATAAAAACGTGGCTGAAGCTTCTCAGCTCCACTTCTTTTCAATGTGGACTGCCTATAGGGCTGTAGGCGCAAATATACCAAATCATTTACCTCAAAACTGCGTTCTGTTCTGTTTTGATCAGCATACTTCTTTTGCTGATTTTGGGCCTGTTGTATGTTGTCTTTCAATGCTTTCAGAATGTCATGATGTTGCTGTACAAAATCAGTTGCAGTAGGGACCTTGCTGTCCTCAAACAGAAAATCTGCAAACTGTGGTGGTTCATAACCATATAATGCCATGAATGGAGACATTTTAATGGACATATGGTATGAATTATTGTAACAAAACTCACCTAAGTACAGCCACTTTATCCAAGTATGCTGCTGTCCCAAAACATAGTTTCTCAAGTAGTTTTCCACCCATTTATTTACTATCTCAGTTTGGCCATCAGTTTGGGGGTGGTAACTAGTACTTGGAGTCAAGTTAGTACCACATAACCTGAACAACTCCTGCCAAAACAGACTTAGAAACTTGCTGTCCCTGTCACTAACAATGGTTTTTGGCAACCCATGGAGCCTAAAAACCTCCTTGAAAAATAAATCAGCAAGTTGTGGGGCTGTTGTAGTGACTGAAATTGCAAAGAAATGAGCATATTTTGACAGTCTATCAACTACAACATATATGCAGTCCTTACCTTGGACTTTAGGCAAGCCTGTGATAAAGTCCATAGAGATACTTTCCCATTTTTGATGAGGAATGGGCAATGGTTGTAACAAACCAGCAGGAAGAGTATGTTCAGCCTTGTTTTGTTGGCATATGGTACACTCCCTCACATGCCTCAAAACGTCTTCTTTCAGCCCTTTCCATGTAAACCTTTCTTTCAACAGCTTGTATGTCTTGTAAAAGCCCGGATGGCCTGCCATGGGTGCATCATGCAAGGCTGCCAACAATTTGTCTTTCATTTTTTATTCTGGCACAAGAAAAACCCTGTTTTTGTACAAAATCAGTCCATCCCTGATTTTATACCTGCTGCAAACTAAGTATTGTCTAAATTTAGACAATGCATGCATTACAACCAACATTTCCTTATCATAAATGCTGAATGTCCTTTCAATAGGACTGAGTTTCCTACTCTCAAATGCTATGGGCTGTCCTTTCTGCATCAAAACTGCACCAATACCCAAACCAGAAGCATCACATTCAACTATAAATGGCTGTGAAAAATCAGGAATTGCCAAAACAGGACAAGAACACATGACTGTTTTTAATTTCTGAAAGGCTTGTTCTGCTGTTTCACTCCATACAAATGCCCCCTTTTTAGTCAATTCAGTCATTGGGGCTGCCAACTGTGAAAACCCTCTTATGAATCTTCTGTAATAACTACACAGCCCTAAAAATCCCTTTAATTCAGTCAAGGTGTTTGGTTTAGGCCAATTCTTGATTGCTGTAATGGTGATCATAATGGGTTTAGAACCTGGTTCTAACTCAATTATATGCTGAAATCCCCTATCAGGAGGTAAACCCTTAGGCAAGTCTCCAAAAACAGCACTATGCCTATCTAATATTGCTTGAATTTGTGGATGAAAAGTAACATTTTCCTTCTTGGAAGGGGTAGGCATACCTTTTAGCATGAAGAATGTGGCTCCCCATTTGATGTCCTTCTTCTTGAACAATCTTTCCATCCCATTGGCTGAAATCTGCTGTGGGAAATACTCCTTCATTCCTCTCAAAACAACCATCTTCCCATTGGATCTGAACTTGATTTCCAAGGTTTTATAGTTGCAGTAAATTTCCCCTAAAGAGTGCAACCATTGTACACCCAAAACAGCTTGGGGAATTCCTCCCATTGGAAAAACATAAAAATCATCAACCACATCATAATGTCCAAAACTGATTTTTGCTTTTCTAACCACTTGGTCACACATAGATACTACACCATTAGCATTTTTCACACTAAAACCAGAAAATGTTTCTGTTTTCAGTCCTTTCCTACTAACAAAATCAACATCTATGAAATTATGTGTAGCTCCTCCATCAACCAAAACAACTACACTATCATTACCAATTTTACCTTGCACCTTTATGGTCATGAATTTGGACTCTCCTGACATGGTAGCCAAAGCTCCTCCTTCACCATCATTTTCTTCTTCTTGAGGTGGCTGTAGTGGTGGTTGATCCATCTCAAACTCAGCAAAATCAGCCTCATCAATTTCTGGTTCATCATAAAACTGTTCTTCAAACTCAAAATCATCAACTTGTTCAAGGTTTTTATGCTGTCCACACTCATGGGTTCTACTCCAAGGCTGTTGACACTTCAAACACAGTCCTCTTTTCATCAAATCTCTTTTTGTGGCCTCATCCAAGACTGGTCTTTGCTGGTTCTGATTTCTCCAAGGCTGAGATCTCTGATTTTGACTGTAATTTTGCTGATTTGGAGGCTGAAACTTTTGATTTTGGGGCTGATTTGGCTTTCCCCATGACTGTCCACTTGGTTGGTGTGCTCTAGATGGCCAAGATCTATTTTGTGCACCAAATTTTGATGGCTGTCCCCATGTGGAAAATCTGGATCTGCTGCTGTTCAAGGTGGGTTCTAGATCCAATGCCCTATCTACAACATCATTGAGGGTTTGGGGTTTGAAAGCCCTCACATGCCCTCTCAAGGGATCCATCAAACCATTTATAAAAAGATAAACAACCCTATCTTCAGCCATATCAGGAACCATTATAGAAAGCTTCTGAAATTCATCAATGTAATTTGCTACAGTATTTTTCTGTTTAAGGGCAGCCAACTCACCAAAATAATCATTATCTCCTTTCCTATCAAAACGCTCCAAAAGCCTTTGTGCAAACACATCAAATTTAGTAATGGTGCTATGCCCTTGAGTAACAAGGCCATGCTGCCACCAATCATAAGCTACACCATCTAAATGCAAAGATGCAAATTGAACTGCTTCCTCTTCTACCATAGGACTAAGACAAAGATATGTTTGTACCTTAAGCAACCATGCCCTAGCAGAAATTTTATCATCACCACCAAAGTAAGGGAGTTGCATCTTACTCAATTTATGTTGCAAATCTCTCTTGTTGTCACCTCCACGGTTGCCACCATGAGATCTAGCTCCATTTTGCTTCTTTCCCCTAATTTCCAAATACCCATCAAATGAGACTGCATCTTTGAATGCTTGGGATTTGGCTGCATATTGCTGAAAAAGAACATCAACTTCTTGATCTGTCACTTCAGGTACAACAACTTCAGTTTGAGGCTGAATGAACATGGATCTAGGGGGTTTCCATAACTTAGAAACCCTAGCCATGAAACTCCCATGGAAATTTCCTCCATAATTGTTCCCTCCATGTGAAGAACTCTCTCCTTGAGAGACATTAGGATTAGGAACTGTATTGGCACTTTGTTGTTGGGGCTGAATTATGTGATGGGGCTCTTGTTGCTGCTTGTCAAGCCTCTCTTGCCTCTCATTCATGGAATGAAGGGATCTCTCCATTCTTGCCAAAATAGTTGACAAAGGACTTTTCTCCAATGCCACAACCAAAGAATCTTCCATAACCTTGGCAAGCTTTTCCTCTTCAGAGGGTTCTTGTTGCTGTTCAACCCGTTGCTCAGGGATTCTTATACGCTGTTCTTCATTTCCATCTAAACCAGAGTGTGGTCCTCCACCTTCCATTGGCTTAGGGTTTTGCTTTCCCTTATTCTTCTTACTTCTGGTATCGTAATGATGAGAACCACTCATCCAAAATGATCACAGGATGGCAGGAATTTGGCTCTGATACCACTGTAATATTCCAGCCAAAAATAACACAAAAAATTGCAGTTTTACAGAAAATTACAGCAATCACACAGTTCTGATCACACACAGAAAACTCAGCGAAACTGATGTTTATTTGTAGCCAAACATGCATAGCAGATCTAATTACTCCAGAATGAATAATGGACTGCAACTCAGAACAATGAACCAAGGGTCTTGGCTTGAATTGCCAAGTTCTGATATTGATGCAAAAACAGCTCTCCAAAGCCTGATGTAGTCTTCAAACCTCTGAAATGGCCCCTCTAGGGCAGAACCTCTCACCTTGGGGTGAGGAATTGCAGATCTAGTCTCTCCAACTGATTTGTTCAATGAAGCACCAATGCAAAGCCTGTGTGACTTTGCCCTAAGGAATATGTGAGCTTTGGGGTTTCAATGGAATTGAAATCACAAAGCCTCTAAGAGGTTGGAGTGCTCTTAGGGTTCCTTCTCCTGAAGCTTGTCCACTCTTCAAGAGCCAAATACAAATTGCTAGCCACAACAAATTGTCCAGAAATATCAAAATGAGAATAATAATCAAGTCTGTTTCACAAATGAGATGTCTCATCCTTATATAGGCTTCCCTTCTCAATGGATGATTAAATCGTGACCCTTAGATCCAATATGAAATAATGAATGGTGGGGATTTCATCTTGGAAACAATGAAATTCGGGTGTAATGTATTTAATGCCAAAATAGGCACTCAAACCACCCAACTTCTAGCTGAAATGGTCCCAAATGGCCTCACAACGCCCAATGTTGGCTTGGGATCTCTTCTAAGTCCAGCCATGCCCTTTTAGAATGCCTCTAACTTACTTTAATAGTCCAAACCTCATCCTTATCTTCAAATTAGTCTTGGAACTCACACAATATGAACCTCATCCTTATCTTCAAATTAGTCTTGGAACTCACAAATATGACTAGGATCAAAGACTTTGACTTACAACTGCCAAATAGCATTAAATAATGCTTGGTCTTATCCACACATCACACCTTATCCTCAAAACAGTCTTGGGAGTTGTAATTTTCGGATATACACTTGCCAAGGCAATAAATGCACTTGGTCTTTATCCCAAAACATAACTAAACACCAAAATAACAATACTAAGACAAGTATTTACATCATACTTAGCAATTCTTGCTAAAGAACACCCTAAAATACTCTAAAACATGAAAAATAAAATATATACAATGCTGGAAAATATTTGGGACATCACAAGACTGCAATTCTGAAGGCCGCTTGGACTGACAGCTTGGGAAGGATGGAAGAGAAAGACTTGGTCCCGAAAAATGCAGCAGTTTTCAAAATTTGTAAAATTTTCACCCCTTAGCAAAATGTGGCAACATTCCTGGCAGCTCGCGAGATATCGAGCTTGCCTCGATGCAAGGACCCATGCCTTTATCCTTGGGGCCCGGAGTCACCCCCTGTCCCTACTTCTTCTTGTTGCTGCCCTTCTTTCTGTTGCTCTACCTCCAGCTGCTTTTCTTCCTCACCACTGTCATCCTCGGATTCTTCCTCTGTCTCTTCCTCCTTCGTTTCTCCTTCCGACTGCTCCTCGCCTTCTTCTTCTTGATCTGGATTGGCATCTGGGGGGCAAGGCGGTCATGAATGCGTTCATACGTAGCCTGAACCTGAGTCCAGGCCCCCTCCTGGAAAGGCTCGAGGTCGCTGATATCCTTTATCATGCATCTGAAGGTCTCGACCTGGAGCATATCGACCTTGTTGACCCTCTCACTCAAATCAGCGAGGCAGGCGCTTATCTGGCAGAACCTGGATATTAACTGTGTTACCTGCGCCTCCAGAATTGGGTCTGCCCAGTTATCAATCTCCGTTGTATCTTCCCGAAGGCTTCCTAGATCGACTTCAATTCTTCCTTAGGGAGGCAATCTCCATTTTCATTTGTGAAGCTTGGGAATCCGAGTGATGTGAGGGTTTGGAAAGGGACCAGGCAGATGCTTTCTCCAATGTGTCCAACAGTCTCCTGGTTTTCCGAATCTTTTCTAATTTTTCAAAGTAAGAATGGAAGGTTGCCCTTGCAGCGGCCCAATCCAGGGCAATTTGAGTCATGGGGGGAATTTGGAGGTCTTGACGCTCATAGTTTTCAGTTTTAACCGCCAAGTCGAGCCATCGCTGTGCTTGGCGTTCGGCCTCCTCTACCGCAGGCTTGCCCTGGGCAGATACTTCTTTCACTTTGCAAATAAACATGAGAACCGAGAGTGATCTGGAGACTCGGGTTCTAAAACCCTTCAGCAGGCCAACGCGGATTTCCTTGACTCGATCTTTTGAGAAGATCTCAACCTGTGCAGCCCTTTCCTCTAGCTGCTGCTGAACTCCCTGAAGCTGGCTCTGTAGTTCAACTATTTGGGCCTGCGCTTCCTCTCCTTCTCTAGTTCGTCGCTCTACAGCCTCCTTTTGATTAGTCACTTCTTCCTCTAGAACTGCCAGTCGCTGCTTCAGCTGCTGGGACTCCTTCTTAGAGTCATCTAGCTGGGCTTGCATTTTCGCCATCTCTTCTTCCAGCTTCAACTTTTCATTCTCCACCTTGTAGAAGCGCTTCTTCAACTGGTGATGGTTCACATATAATGTATCGGTCCTCAGATGAATGGCCCCCATTTCATTTTCCACGCTGATGTCATTCAAGTCCTTGGCTACATGGTGGTAGGTGTAATCATCTGGAGTCATATCTTTCAGGTTCTTCTTCACCTTGGGGACCCTCTTCTCTTTGTGCAACATGTTATCCAGGTCAAACCTGGCGCGCTTCTCCACTCCGGCAAGCTCCTCGCCTTTTCTCTTTTTCATGTCTCGGAGCCATCTATAGGAGCTCTGCTCCGCCTGGGTTGCTAAGGGTTGGTTCTCCATCTTATACAACTCTTGTTCAACGAGCTCCATCTCCTCGAACATATGCTTGACCAAAGGTAGATCTTGCTGCGCCATCAGTTCGTCTGCGAATAGACGAACATATAAGGGGATACGACACTCGGGGGCTCGGTCGCCTTTGGGGATGCTTCAGCTTGGGTAGGGGCGAGAGGATCCTCAAAGTTTAAAGACGGGTTTTCAATTAATGCACTGATTGAAGATGGAGGATGGGAAGAACTCGGCGGGGCTTCGCCAACGGCACCTGGTTGGGTATGGGCAAGGGCCTCGAATGCGTTGGGATCTGCGGAAAACAGGCTGAATGCCTGCTGGTCGCTCTGGGTGAAGGCGGTAGGCTGGGATTCTTCGAGGACGGGGTGTGATACTGCAAGGGGAACGACAGCAAAGGCGGGATTAGCAGTGGAGGAAGACGGTGCCACAGCCAATGACTCGGAAGATTGGGAAAAGAAAAGGGAATGCGTACCTGTGTGCTCGGGTCGAGCTGGCGTATGGAAGATTTGAGTTATCCACGAGTCCTCTTATTGTGGGGGCGTGTCCTCCTTTATGGCAAAAACTTTTGTGGGAGTGACCTTCTGCGGTGTAGCTTCGGGCCGTTGCACAACTTCCTTCTTAGGCGTGGCCTTCCTTTCCTTGGGCTTTTCGGCTCTCTTCTTTTCCTTCCGAGGCGTGGCCTCCTTTTCTTGGGTCGTGGCTGGAGCGAGTGCGCTAGGCATTGGACCAACGGCCTCTCCCGAGCTTGCCTTGGACTGTTTTATCTTGACCCTAACCTTCTTCTTCGGAGGCGTCTGAGTCGCCTGTGCTGCTTCGGCCGGCTGCTTAGATGGTCCTTGTTGCCTTTCAGGGGTCTGCCGCACCATGGGTTCTGCCTCCTGACTCTTCTCTGCCGCCTGACTCCTCTTTTCCCCACTGCTGGATCCTCCACCAAGTGTGAGTGGCTGTCTGGGTGGGGCCTGTGCCTTTTGTAGGCGCTGGGTGCCTCAAGGCACGAGATCGCTGAACATAATAGGCTGCCACGTGGCGTGGTGATCGTCATACAGTTTGGAGAACTGAAGGTCGTTGGCAAGAACTTTTTCGAACTTTTCCTTCTTGGTGTGGGCCCTCATGACCCACCATTCTGCTATCTTCTCGGGATTCCAACCCATATTTTGCAATTTAAGCACCATCCTTTTGTAAGCTTTGGAGTCTAGGGAGTGGGCCTTGTTATTGACTGGGTCATATTCTGCCTCGACAAAATAGAAGTCGTGCCACGGCGGGAAAGACTGCATCTCTTCTATGTTCTACTCGAGGTCTCCTCCCGCCGGATTATTTCGCTCCCCCATGATCTCCTGGCGAGGGCAGGCGTGAAAATTCTTCATGTCCGTGAAGTCCTTTACTATGTCGAGCGGATCATACCTCCACTGCTGGGGAAGCTCAACCAGATCGAAGCTTAAGAGCGTAGTCGCTAAGAATTCGTTCTACCCATTTATGTTGACTTCAATCTCTCCCCATATGATTGGGAATTCGAAAATATGACCCCTCTTCTCCCCTGACCATAGTTCTGGTCGGTAAAGTCCATCTGCCGGGCAGCCTCTAAGGCGAATAAGTATTCTGTGGCATAATATGTCAGAAGGAAAGGCTTGCCCGCGAACCCGAAAATTCTGATAACAAAACCTTGTGTCAGCCGAAAAGTATCGCCCATATTGCATCGTATCACTTTGTCTTTCATCTATGGGGGGACACGTGGGCAATAGCCGTGGAGGAGAGCTAGGGTGGGGCCCAAGAACTCCAGATTGAATTTATAGTACGATTCCCCTTTCAATAATACCCGGGTCCATTGGTACACTGGAAATCGTGCGCCCTTCTTATCTGTGCGCTGAACAATAAGCGCTTTCATTTTGCTGTGCATATGGAATAGGAAGAGCCAAGACAGGAACGAACACTGCCTGAAGGATCGCGTTTTTCCATCTATCAAGTCTTGCAGGCACGAATGTATTCCGCGTGCTACACAGTTTGCCCAGTCGAAGAACACTGGGTTGGTTTCTTTTCCCATGGCGATGGGCTCGTAAAATTCTTCGTGCAAGATGCATTCCGCAATTGCGATCTGGTAGGGGAAGACAAACGCGTCTGTGCCACAACCCAAGACCCAGGCCAGCATAGTATAAATGCCTGTACTTTTGAAATCTCTCAGGTGTCTAGGCTGCGTTGGCCAATGTTTGGGCGGCAAAGGTTCGTGCAACTGGGACTCCATAAAGCGTCGCATCTTTGGATTATTTGAGAACTTGTCTGCCTGCTCGCTGAGATTAATATTCCTGATGGTATAGTCAGTATCCGGCAATTGGTTAGGTGTGAAGGCCATCTGGACAATTTTCGGGAAGAGCGAGAACAGGACAGTCCCCTCATGGTCCCTGACTTTCCTGGTGCTAGGCTTGTAGTACTGGGCGATTGCCGCTATCAACTCTGGGCAATTGTGCATCGACGGGCATAGGAACCGATATAGGTGTGAGTGATAAGCCGCTGCATAAGGGTGTAAGGTAGGAACCTTCTCTCGCCAGTCTTATATGGTGCGTCGCAACTAATTGATGCTCTGAGAGTAGAGGCCGTCTCTGTACTTAATCCAATTGTCCACAAGCCGTTGGGGTACCGCTGGTTGGGATTTCTTCCCCGACGCTGTCTCTGAAGCCACTGCTTTTCCTTTATCTTTCTTCTTCCCACTCTCTGGTGTGCCTGAAGCTGCTTGTCTTGTTGCTCCACCCTTCTCCTCAGTCTTCTTTTTACCCATGGCGCTGGAAGAATTTGAGTATACTGTTGCTTGCTGGTAAAGCTCTGAACTTGCCTTCTGATGCAGCTCGGAATGCGTTTGGGTTTAACTGGTAAAGTGAATTGAGCGACTGAGCTTTTATGGGAGCGAGCAAGGAGGTGGCCTTTAATGGCGAATGCTTGAGTTAAATGCCGAGCGCACGGAGTTGGTGGGCGCGGCCGTTATTCCTCGATGGCCGTGCACGAAATTTCTCGTGGAAGAGCAACTCGTTCTTTTCTATGAAGAAATCTTCCTGGAAAAGTGTGCAAATATACTCCTTTATAACGTGCACCTCGAAAACGTAACCTGTCGCCCCTTCGACGCGCATCCCAAGGTTCGTCGGCTGGAGATTGCATGAGACGAGGGTCGCCTTAAAACTGGAGCGATTCGTGGAATTGCTAAGGAAACAAGCGATTTGTGGCATTTGGTACCTTGGGTGAGCTACCAACATCATTCAACACTTAGAAATTTTTTTAAACTTTATTTTTCCCTGAGATCACTCATCCTGCCAAGGTTCGCTCGAAAAGGGAGCGATATCCGTCGTCGCTTGAAAACGTGGGCGATTACGGGAGTCGCTCCAAAATGGAGCGACTCGTGCACCATCTTTGGACTTAGCATTTTTGGCGTTTCTTGGACCCGGGCGGCTACTCGCTCTGAAATGGAGCGATTCCCGGAGTCGCTGAAAAGTAGGAGCGACTGCCGGGGTCGCTAAGGAAATAAGCGACCACGGGCGCATTGACACTTCGAAAATTTTCCAATTTTTTTTTGCCCTTCCCTGGCTTCTCAGTTCACGTTGCACCTGCGTGATTCCTAGAATCGCTTGCAAGCAGGGACGACTTTCAGCTTTGTGAGGGTTTTGAGTGACTCGCTGCCTTCTTTATCTCTGGCCCAATCTTGGTGCTTCTCCACGGTTCGCTGAAAACTATGAGCGATTCCAAGAATCGCTTTGGAGTGGAGTGACCCTCGCCACGGGCCTTTTGCCTTAGTATTTTTCCTGCTATTGGAGCTCTGAAGCTGCCCGTCCGTGGACCTGGCGATTCTCGGAATTGCTGAAAATTGCGGGCGACTCCCGGAGTTGCTGAATGATTGGGTGACCGTGGGCGCTTAAGGCAGTTAGACAATTTTTTATGCCTTCTTTCGATTGGGTGGGCCTCTTGAACTTAGCTGGAGTTCGCTAAAAATTTGAACGATAACCGTTGTCGTTGGTTTATCTGGGCGAACTTCGGCAGGTTTTACTTGCATGGGCACTTAGTAAAATTTTTCAATTTTTTCAACCCTGATGAACCTGACGAACCTTGCCCTGCTGCTCTGCAAACAGGGACCACCTTCTGCACAAGAAAAACATATTTACATTCAGAAAAACAAATTTAAACTGCAGAAATGAAATTAGGTACACAGGTTGACCTTCTGATATTTCTTAGTGGTGATAGGCTTTCAGATGAAAGCCGTTGACTGGTATTGGGAGGATCTGGCCCTCCATGTCTCGCAGCACAAACGAGTTGAACTGGTTGACCCGGGCAACCTGAAAGGGGCCTTCCCAGAAGGCATCAAATTTGTCATCGTTCCCTGGTTTTGCCTTCCACGAATCCCATTTCAGCACTAGATCTCCGATCTTGAAGACCCTGGCTGTAGTCCCTTTCGCAAACCAATTCCGGGTGGTCTCTGTGTGCTTCATAAAGGCTTCATAAGATTTTTCTCTTTCTTCTTCAAGCGGCAACAACTGAGCCAACCTGGCATCAACAGGATCCAGGTTACCCTTTTCATCGTCTAGCAGCCAGAGTGCGGGCATCTCGACATGGGTGGGCAGGACGACTTCTTTTCCGTAAACAAGTGCGTATGGCGATGTCTTTATGGATCTTTTAACAGATATGCGGTCTGCCCATAGCGCCTGGTCCAGGTGCAAGTGCCAGGACCTTTTGTTCCTCTCCAGAGTCTTCTTTATGATCTTCATCAGATTCTTGTTTGTCGACTCGGCTAGACCATTTCCTTGCGGGTAGTAATTGGAGGAAGCCTTATGGTAAATTCCATACTTGCAAGCAAACTCCGTGAGTTTAGCCCTTGTGAACCCTAGACCGTTGTCCGTTACAATTGCTTCTGGGATCCCGAAGCGGGTGATTAAGCTTTCCAAGAAGGCGATGACAGTATCTTGGTCGGCATGCTTGGTAGGTATCGCTTCGGCCCATCGGGTGAAGTAATCCATGGCAGTTAAGATATACTTGTGCCCTGCCGAGGAATTTGGAGATATCACCCCGATGAAATCCAGGCCCCATTGCTGGAAGGGAGCCTCAGCCTGAATTGGCTGGAGGGGCATTGGTGCATTCCTATTTCTATCGGCGAACCTCTGGCATTTCTCACATTTTTGGCAGACTGCATACGCATCAGCAAAGATGGTGGGCCAATAGTAGCCCGCTCTGATCATTTTCAAGGTCGTTGGCCTTCCTGAAAGGTGTCCTCCCGACATTCCGGAATGGAATTCGCCTAGGACCTTCTGCTTGTCTGTCCCCTTGACGCATCGCAAGAGAACACCATCAACATTTTTGAAATACAGCCCCTCGGGGCGCAACACATACTTCTGGGATTGGAGCCTGAATCTCCTCCTCTGTGAGGCATTGAAGCGGTTTGGGCACCTCCCGGTATTGAAGTACCAAATTATATCATCGGTCCAGTCGCTGTCCTCTGCTGAGAAATTGGCGAAGTTGCCTTCTAGGACGGGGTCCTCCCACTGACAGGCGGCTACTTCCGCAGCAGCACTCCTTGCTAGTTCTTGGCATAGTGCCCGACCTCTGATTAGCTTGGTGGGCTGAACCTCTATATCAAATTCCTGAATTTTGGCGATCCAACCTACCCTTTTGTTACCCAGTTCTCCCTGGATGATAAAACTTCTGACATCTGGGTGGACAACAAACACGATCGTCCTGCTCTGGGAGACAAAGTGCTTGAACTTTTTTAAGGACCTCATGACTGCGTGCACTTGGCGTTCAATGAAGTTGTATCTCTCCTCGTGCGGTTGGATTACCTGGCTCAAGAAGGCTATCGACCGCTCTTCGCCATCGTCTCCCTTTTGCGTTAGGACTGCTGTGTAGCTTTCAGGCTCTCCAACTGCATATAGGATGAAATCCTTAGAGTAATCCGGATTGATCAGTACAGGTGCCTGGGCAATCCTAGCCTTGATATCCTCAAATGCCCTTTTTCTCTCTTCAGTCCAGACAAACTCGACATCCTTCTTCAGGAGTTCGATCATCGACTTAATGACTTGGGAAAAATCCGGCACAAACTTCCTTACAAAGTTGATTTGGCCAAAGGACTGCAACCCCTTTTTGTTTACTGGGATTGGAAGTCGGAGAAGAGCCTTTGCCCTGTCAGGGTCGACTGCCAGCCCTTTCTCAGAAATTACATGGCCTAGAAGCTTCCCTTCCTTCACTGCAAAAACAGACTTCTTGGGATTAATGGATATGCCAAATTCCCGACATCTTTCAAACACCTGCTGCAAGTGAGAGGCGTGTTCTTCTCTCTTATGCGAAAACACTGTCATGTCATCCAAATAGATGACGATAATTTTGTTCAACAGCTCATGGAATGCAATAGCCATGGCTCTCTGGAATGTGGCCCCCTCATTGGACAGGCCGAAGGGCATGCGCTGATAGGCGAACGTCCCCCATTTGGTGGTGAACGCCGTTTTGTGCTGATCCTCGTCCTTCACCCATATCTGATTATAGCCAGAGAAGCCGTCTAGGAGAGAGAATCGCTGGGCTCCTGCGACCACATGAAGGATCTGATCGATTTGTGGGAGAGGGTAGTGGTCCTTCAGCGAGGCCTGGTTTAGGTTGCGGAAATCAACACAGAGGCGGATGTCCCCGTTCTTCCTGACTCGAACCAGATTTGCGACCCAAGAAGAATGCTTGATGGGATAGATGATTTTTGCCTCTAACATCTTCAAGAGTTCGGCTCTCATGAGAACCTTGATTTTCGGGTTGACTGGCCTTTGCTTCTGCCTGCAGGGCTTAACTCCTTCCTCCAGCTCTATGGTATGCTGGATGATTTCTCTGTCATACCCCTTCAAATCTTGATAACACCAGGCCACAATGTCAGGGTACTTTTTGCACAAGGCCCGAATCTGGTCCAATTCTTCCGGGGTACAGTCCGTACCAACTTTTATCACTTTACCAGGCTCGAGCTCGAGGTCCTTGTACTGCTTGGCGTCCACCTTGATCCGGTGTGATATTGCTCTGTCATTTTGATCAAAGAGACTTTCCAAAGTAATCAGTCCTTTCGGGACATGATTATTCTTCAACTATATCAACCCCTCATACTCCTCGTCATCAGGGTCTCTACCTTCAATAGTACTAGCTTCATGAATTAAAAAATTGACGATATGCTCGTCACAATCGAACACTTGCCAGTGGGTGTCCTTATCAGGCACAAAAGGCCTGTAGATAGTTCTTACCACCTTTGGCTTCTACATCATGTCATCAGCCGGGGAGTATCTGGCTCCGATAGACGCTAAGACATCCGCGTGTTTGTTTTTCTCTCGGGAGATGGATTGAACATTAAGGGCCTCAAATGACTCCAGCAAATCCCAGAACCGATTGCGGTAAGCTTTGAGATAGTGCTTTTTTGCGGTGCACTTGTCGGTAATCTGCTTGCACACTAGCTCTGAATCTCCAAAGATTTGCAGCTGCTTTATCCCCAACTTTTCTGCCTTCTTCAACCCTAGGCGCAGGGCCTCGTACTCGGCCGCGTTGTTGGTGCAACTCCAAGCTAGCCTGTAGCAATAATATTTCTGTTCTCCCGAAGGTGAAACTAAGAGCACCCCTGCCCCGACGCCGTTCTTGCATCGGGCGCCATCAAAGTACAACTTCCATAGCTCATTAGGGGCGGGGCCTATGTCTTCTTTTACTGTCTCTTTTGGCTTTTCAGGCTGCGTAATAGTGTAGCAGCCTATGTCTGATTCAATCATGGCGTTGAAATCAAGAAGGGAGAACTCGTATTCCGCCTGCAGTGCTTCCATGGTCTCTTCCACTATATCAACCTCTTCCAACTGCTCCGTCATCAGGTGCACTGATTCATCCTGTTGTCCCTCTTCTGGTATCCTCCCAACAAGGAAGGTGGAGGGTTTTTCATTGTAAATTTTCACTTTTCTCCCTTTGAAGGGGACCTCCATATGTGAATAGTCAAGGGAAAGATACCCACCCAGTTTAGCGGTGAACTCCCTCGAGAGGCACATGTCGAAGTAGGGTTCCAGGTCAACGACCACAACCTCTTGAATCACAACGATTTGAGGAGCCTTGTGCAACTGAATAGGGTTATATTTAATGACGCCCACTGTTTTCACAGGAGTGCCATCTAGTTGAAGGACACCTTGGTTGCTTCGCGTGTATTCCATGCCGATCTCCTCGCAGACTGCCCTTGGCATGACGGTGGTTGATGCGCCGGAATCAATCATGTAGTTGTGCACCACACACCCCTCCATCCGCAGAGACCAGTAGAACGGTGGTGGTCTGTTTTTTCCCGTGATTGAAGTAGTCAAAGGCTGAGCCAACACAGGTTGCAATGACTTTCCTTCTTTGACAGACTTTAGAGACTCTTGTAGCAGATCTACCTGCCCGGGGAGTTGCAGGGCATCATACATGCTTATCTTGGCCGGGGTCTTTTTTAGCTCATCAACAATATTGTAGGCTGAAGTAGCGGGCACCTCCGTCTCCTTGGCAGCTTCGTATTTGGTGCGGTACTGCTGCGTAGCCTCAACTCTCTGTCGTTTGGTCAACGAAGGGTATTTGAGCTTTTCTCTCGCCTGCTCCTTGGTCTCACCCTGAGGTTGCGCCACTGGAGCTTTTGGCAAGAACGTCTTCTCTTTTGCCGGTGGAAACGCATGACCTTTGTCAGGAGCCTTTGTCGGGGGCTGCTCCTTTTCTCGTCTGGTATACACCTTCAAAGGCTGCATCTGGGTCGCATCCACCTCAATCTGCTCCTTACCTTCTTTGGTCAGAATCGACACTTGCTCCTCCTCTGGGACCGCGAAATTGCGATCCACCTTCCCGATCATGTTGATCTGCTGGCTCGAGATGCTACTCGCCAAGGTCTGGGCATAATGCTGATGAAGCATTCAACTGTCTTCCCCATGAGGGTCGTTGCAGGTGGAGCACCAGTGCATGTAGTCTGAAGTGCTCGGCTCTTCGTTGATAGCAACATTCCTCGCGGGAGGTCTATTGGCTTTAGGTACTTGATCTCTTGTCAGCGCCGGAGGAGGGTACGGTCTCCTAGGGACGAACTCTTGCTGAGCCTGCTTCTTCTTCATAACAGCCATGTCGTTGGACAGTGTTCGGTAGACAGAAGCAAGAGACTGTACTTGCAGAATCTTAGCCTGCACGTTAACGACTGAAGGCGCCGATTTGGCTGGTGGTGGCAATGGCGCCAACGGTGGGGTTGGGGGCAATGACAGGTACTGTGGAGGAGCGGGAAGTGTTGGATACTGCGGAGGGGATGAAAGCTGTGGCGCTTGTGGAGTGGGAAAATGTACTTGGGGAGCGGAGAACTGAGAGACCACCGGTGCGGGATTCCATGCTGGATTCAGGTATGTAGAAGAGGTAGAAGGCGGTTGGGCAGATGCACTAGGATACTGTGATTGAGGGAAATCGGGGTAAATCGGCATCGGCATCCTAGGTGGGAGTCTACCAATGGCAATCAAATCTAGCTCTGCCTTTTGGGCCAACTCGTACAATTCGGGGAAAGTGTTGACGTTGGAGAACTTAATGATCATACTGATGTCTGAGTTGAAAAATCGGAGGTAATAGTAGGCAGCTTGTCCGGCGGTTGGCCGCAGTTTAGTGGGAACCCTTTGCCATGACCTCGCAAACCTTACATTAAAATCCGCTATCTCCTCTTGTGGGTGTCGTTGGATGGTTGTGAATTGGTGCAGCAAAGATGACGGATCTGCGGACTCATTGAATCCTTTCACCAGTTGCCCCGCCAATTGACCCCACCCGGTGATAGTGCCAGGCGGTAAGGATCTATACCAATACAGGAGCTTTCCGCGCAAAGACAGAGCCAACAATCGGACCATAACACTTTCATCAGTGATGTTGTGGAGCGCGGCCAGGGCAACAATGTCTTGGATGTGCTCATAGGCCGTCTTCCCAGTGCCATCATACGTGGGTATGGCCTTCAAGGCGACAGTTGGAACAACGGCTTGCCCGTCTAGATTGAGAGGTCCTGTAGAATTCCAGGTTGGAAATAGCTCGGGGGCCGCCGACTGATTTTGTTGTTGATTCTGATTTGGTGGCGGATTCGGTGGCGGGTTTGTTATATTCTGATTTGTTGGCGGATTTGCCATATTCGCATTTGGATTGGGCTAAACAGGTGTCCCAGAAGCAGCCAACTGCAAGTCAGGTTGCGTCGGAGCGGCCTGATGGTCTGGAGAGTTCGAAGGATTCGGAGGGTAGCTGGTTGCAGTACTATCTGAAGCTGGATCTTGCTCGATAACTGCGGCTTCTTGTGAAGATGCTTCGTCTAAAGGGATACTGGAGCCAACTAGCCTGGGGCGTTCTCCGAAAGCGGTGATATCAAGCTCATAATACTCAGGCTCTTCCTTCGTGTTTCTAACTCTCCATCTTGTATGCATGAAGATAGGATTTTCTTGGACTGGTCTTCGAGATCTGGAAAGTATCTGAGTTCAACAGAGTCGCCAGGTGTTCAGATTCGACAACACTGAAGCGAACACCGATACTTCAATACCGCTTATGACGTGGAACACTTTTGTCCCATCGGGCGTGCCAGAGAAACTGTTGGTTACGAATCTGCCACTTAGGAAAGGATTTTTGTCTTTTGCGCCCTAGATTCGCCCAACAGATGGAAAGGCCGGAAGGAAGGGATGCCTTCCGTGCCAATCTTCGGAGAAGGTCGGCTCCTATACTATTCTACTTGGGGTTTAAGATAAGGGAACTGGAAAGAGATTGTAAAATGCAGAAAGAAATGTAAAAGCATAGCAATAGTTGTGGGGAAGAACAAGCAGCACGATTACTAACTAATACCCAAACTAGCAGCAGTCAAAACAAAACATGTAACAGAAACCAATGCTGCGATTCTTCCCTATGTATCCCTCAACAAGCATTCCAGATTCACTTAATTGCCAATGCCCTAATCCAAAGTTCAAAATTATAGCAATGATAAAAATAAATGAACATGGAGTAGAAATACTTGCAGAAGGCAGCATAAAAGAAATAGACAAGAATTGGAGCCAAATATGCCTTGTATTGAAGCAAAATGTCTGTTTACAGTAGCTTTCTTAGCAATATGTTCCCCCCTTTTACAATGAACTGAACTGCTTATTTATAGCAGAAATTTCCCCCCAATTAAATTGATGCACAAAACCCTAAAACTGCAAAAGCTGCCGAGATTTGACCCTTACTGACCGTGAGCGTACCTGCAGCAAGATTCACCTGGATTTGGTACGGCTTCGGACAGATATGGCGGTTGAGAAGGCGTGCCTTGTTAATGCGGTAGGTGTAGTACAGTTTGCCATTGAATACCTGCTGTCAATTCTCACCTACCCTGTCCTTGAAGTACGTCTTCAGTTCTGCTAAAACTGGTCCGAATCCCGAAATTTGCATGTTTTTAGCCTAAATCTGAGGTTCGCTGGAATGGAGGGAGACGACAAGAGTCGCTTGAAATAAGAGCGACCCCGGGAGTCGCTTCGGAATGGAGCAAACCCGAGGCGGGCGTGCCTTAGAAAGATTTGCAATTTTGTCCTTTTCTGCTCGAGGTCGCTGAATGGGGGGGGCGATGATGGGAGCCGTTGAGCTTCTGCAGCGACGACGGGAGTCGTTGAAAACGGAGCGACCGTCGGCAACTTTCATGCCTTAGAAATTTTTCTGGAAACCTCTCTACCCACGGTCGCTAGAAAGGGAGAGTGACGACGGAAGTCGCTCGGCTGCCACGACGACGTCGGGAGTTGCTCCAAAACGGAGTGACCTCGGTATACTCCTCAAATTCTACAGCTGTTGGCGATCTACGGAAAAGCGAACGACGACGAGAGTCGCTGAGATTGAGTAGCGACGACGGGAGTCGCTGAGATTGAGTAGCGACGACGGGAGTCGCTCCCAGACGGAGTGACTGGCGTGCGCACACTTAGAAATTTTTTGAGTTCACCTCTGCCACAGTTCGCTGAAAACTGAAGCGATGACGGGAGTCGTTGAGAAAAGAGAGCGACTACGGGGTTCGCTCCAGAATGGAGCGAACCTTGGCAACAGTCCGTGCCTTAGAATTTTTCATGTTTTGCCTGTTGCTGACGGTTGTTGACGCTGCCGAGGGTCGCTGGGGGAGGTTGGCGAGGATGGGAGTTGCTCCAGAATGGAGCGACTCGTGGGAAGGCCATACTTAGACATTTTTTCGACTCTTTTCTTTGCCAATCGCGCGTCGCTGCTTGATGTTTTCGGCGGTTCCTGGGGGACGAAGCGAAGTTGGGAATCGCCATAAAAATGGAGCGACTCCCGGAATCGCTCAAAAGGAGTGCGACCCAGGAGTGTTCTTGCCTTATAAAATTATCGGGCTTTTCCTAGACCTCGCCAAAGCCTGCTGAACCTGCACTTAGAAAACTGAAACTAAGAACTTGGAGACTGCAATTCTGAAGGCCGCTTGGACTGACAGCTCCGGAAGGATGGAAGGGAAAGATCTGGTCCCTAAAAATGCAGCAGTTTTGAAAATTTTGAAAATTTTGAAAATTTTGAAAATTTTCACCCCTTAGCAAAATGTGGCAACACCTACATTCTCATTTTTCTTGTGAGGGGTAGTTGATAGCTCCCTCTAACCAACTTGTCACCTAGTGAGGGGTAGTTGATGGCTCCCCTAACTTTCTTGTCATCTAGTAAAAGGTAGTTGGTTGTTACCCAAAACATAATGTTCCCTAACTGTAATGAAATAATTCTTAACACTCCCCTCCTTCTTACATCATAGTTGAGAATTCCTTGGAGACAAATTTTGAATGCTTTCAAATTTGATTTGTCCATGTGGCTTGACACCTAGTGAGGGATAGTTGATGGCTCATCTAACTTTCTTGTCATCTAGTAAAAGATAGTTGGTTGTTACCCTAAACATAACATTCCCTAACTATAATGGAATAATTCTTAACATTCCCCTCCTTACATCATAGTTGAGAATTCCTTGGAGGCAAATTTTTGAATGCTTTCAAATTTGATTTGTCCATGTGGCTTGACGAAGATGTCTGATTCTTGTCATTCTTGCTTTGACTTCTGGTTCTAATTCTTGCTTTGACTTCTGGTTTTGTCTTTGTGTTCTTGGAAGAAGGGGAAATTCCCCCCTTAGTCAACATGATTTAAATATGGTTATGGATCAAGAATACTTAAGCAATAGTGGGATTGGCCTCACTTTGCTTATCCAAGGATAGGTATGATTTCTTCTATCCTTTCTTATTTTTATCTTCTTGTGAAATGGTGACAAATGCTTTCACCTTAAGTGAGTCATATTCCTTCACTTGTCTTCATATCTGTGAACTTTCAACTGCTGGCTTTCTTTGCTTCTTCAACTATGAGTGTCCTTCATTTTTCTCATGTCCTTGCATAATCTTCAATCTCTTGGTGCTTACTGAATACTATCTCCAAAAAAATTGATTTTGTTTTGGTAGCTTGATGCTTACCATTATAATGAAGTGAGCATTTGGAAGAATTGGTCTTCCTTCCCCCCTTAATGCGAACTTTGCACTTACGCAAATTTAAGGAGTGTTGAGGACTACCGATAATACACTCCTAGTAAAAAAAAAAAGATTATATATCATATGTGGCCTTGTGAATAGGGACCATTGCTATTTGCAAAAGATTGATTCTTGAATTAATCTGCCTTTACATTGTTACCTCTCTAAATTACTTGAAAAATATTTTATTGTAGGTTCTGTCACTGCAGGTCTTCCAAGCATTGCTTGGATCATTTTGATTTTCTCAAGACATTTTCTTTCACCAAACTTGGTCTTCATTTATGCCTACCATTCAACATTTCTTTTATTTTGTCCCATTGGGAGACATCCATCCATCCACAATCAATATGTAGTTTGTCGGTCACTTTATCCTTATGCCAACAATTTTTTTGAGAGTGTTTGGTACTTCCACAAATTTTGCATGGATGTAGGTTCCAACACCTAGTTGTCGCATGTCCAGATCTTCCATAATGATTGCAACAATTCATCCTAGGAGATTCATCATATGTTTCTCTTTTCACAAATTTATTGTCATTGGTTCTTGCTTGACCAATGTATCCAAGACCTTCATTCTTTGGCCTTATATGTGGGATTATGGGCATTTTGATATCTTGTCCATTCTTTCCCAATCCTTTTCCATTGTATCCCATTTTTTCTAGTAGTTTGGAACCAATACCTTTGGTATGCTTTTCAAAGCACCCAAATTCTTCATCACTGCTTTGATCTCTGTCATTATCATTCAAGCATCAAACTTTTTCATCTCTTTTCTGATTTCTATCATCATTTTTCAAATATGATATCTCATCATCACAATGATCTTCCACACAAATTGAAGTGTCATTGTCACTATCTCTGACACAATCACTATCACAATCAAGTATGACAACAAGGCCTTTATCATGGCCAACACAACCATCTTCTGCATTACCTTTTTCTTTACAAACAATCTTCAAATCACTTGTGGCACAAGCTGTATCTTGTCTTTGAACATATTCACAACAATTGTTTATGGGCCTCAAATCACCTGTATCACAACTGATATCTATCTTCTAAAGAAGATCACTTGTATCACAACCAACATTTGTCATCTTGGGCTTGAGATCGCTTGTGTCACAACAAGCATTTGCCATCATGGGCTTGTCCTTTAACCTTTCAATTATTTCCTCTTTCCTTTTGTATTGCTCTTTAAGGACATTAAGAGTGACTAATGCCTTGTACATTATCAACCCAACATCAAAACGTAGTGTAAAAACATCTTCATAGTAGTCATTCAAAATGGAGAGTGAATAACGTTGGAATGTTATGAAGTTTCCATCTTTAGCTTCTTTGACAATCGCTTGAAAATACTTTATTGATTTTGATTTTATTAGAAGTTCAACTAACTTCTCTTTACTAGATTTTGTTGAACAAGGTGCAGCAAAAGTATTGTCATTGTTGTCAACACAGACAGAAATTGATGCAGTTGAAGCAATGGACAAGAATTTTGAAGTCATTCAGATCAAGTACAGTGAATTTCCAGGAAAACAGAAGTGTCCCAGATTCAGAAATTTGCAGAAAAAGACAAGTAAGAAAACTGTCGCGATATCGCGACATGTTTTCTGTCGCGATATCGCGACAGGTTGAGAAGTCCGAAGGCAGAAAGAAAAATGTCGCGATTTCGCGACATGGCCGAGGAGAGAGAAGGCGCAAGCAAAATTGTCGCGATTTCGCGACATGGCCGAAGAGAGAGAAAGTTCAAGGATAATTGTCGCGATTTCGCGACATGGTAAAAAGCAAGAAAAGAAGATGTCGCGATTTCGCGACATGGTAAAAAGCAAGAAAAGAAGATGTCGCGATTTCGCGACATGGTAAAAAGCAAGAAAAGAAGATGTCGCGATTTCGCGACATGGGAAAAAGCAAGAAAAGAAGATGTCGCGATTTTGCGACATAGTGAAAAGCTAGAAGAGAAAGATGTCGCGATTTCGCGACATGTCAGATTTTCGCTGGAGTTTGCGAAGAAGAGTGTACGAAAGAGAAAGATGTCGCGATTTCGCGACATGTCAGATTTTCGCTGGAGTTTGCGAAGAAGAGTGTACGGAAGAGAAAGATGTCGCGATTTCGCGACATGTCAGATTTTCGCTGGAGTTTGCGAAGCAGAGTGTACGGAAGAGAAAGATGTCACGATTTCGCGACATGTTCCATTTTCGCGGCTACAAGCGAAGCAGAGTGTACGGAAGCGCAAAGTGTTGCGATTTCGCGACATGTTCCATTTTCGCTGCTACAAGCGAAGCAGAGTGTACGGAAGCGCAAAGTGTCGCGATTTCGCGACATGTTCCATTTTTGCGAGTGCCTGCCAAGATAAGGTCGAGGAGGCAGAAAACGTCGCGATATCGCGACAGGTCAGGTTTCGCGGTCAACAGTCCGAAAAAGTCAAATGGGCAGAAATGTCGCGATTTCGCGACAGGTAACAGTTTGGCTGGTAAATGCCGAAGAAGCATGCAAGGTGACACGTGTCAAAAAAGCATAAAGGAAAATCATGCAGCCAGTTACGTAAGAAGTAACTGGAGTCAGATCTGTAGTTACACATTGACAGGTGTTGGAAATGCACTGGAACAGCTATATATGCATGATTTGAAAAGCATTCGAAGAGTCGCATATAGAGAATCAAAAATGTATTCGAACAGCCGTATTTGCAGAATACGAACAACCGAATATGCAGGATCGTAAAAGCATTCGAACAGACGTATTTGCAGCATTCAAACAGTCGTATATGCAGGATCGTAAAAGGATTCGAACAGCCGCTTATGGAGAGGAGAAAAGAATTTGAACAGTTAGAGTATGTTATTCGACTGCATGCAGGATTGAAAAGTGATAGAAGACGAAGAGTCTCAATGAGAAAAAGGGGTTATAAAAGGACAATTGTGCAGAGAATTTAAGTTGCTGTCTGTAAGAGTGAAATTACAGAGAAAAGAGGGTTAGAAGAAAGCCAAGAGAGAAATAAGCGAGCCGTGAGTGTGTGCAGAGTGTGTTTAATTGCAAACCAGTCGGGGTTGTATAAACAATGAAGACATTTTTATGTCATTTTAAATTGCTCAGAATTGCAGTATAAGTTGGTGCTTGGTACTAGGGGTTGGTGCTCCTATCTGTTGCAGCAGAAAATTAAGGGGTTGGTGATCCTTCCAGTAGATGCTGGTAAAGTGTTTGTAAAATTGGTATTTTGCAAAGACTGGATTTGGATTGGAGTCTAAGCAGTCATTTTTGAGGAGTAGCCAAATTGGTGAACCTCGGTATATTGAGTGTTGTGGTGTGCTCTCTTGTTCAATTTGCTTTTCTGGTTTTCAAGTTCTCTTTGCTTCAATTTTAAATGTTGTAGATTTGAATATTAATAGCTACACTGATTCACCCCCCCTCTCAGTGTCATTGTGTGAATATCAGATTTTTGGGAATCAGTATCTTGTGTCACATACCTATGCTTTTCAGCTTACGTCTCTTCATATATACAAATTTTTGGTGATGCATATTCTTGAATGTCAGCTTGCTTCTTTTATTGCTTCCTCTTTGCCCTTCCCATGTTATACTAGATGTTGGTGAACTTTCCCCTTAATAGGAGAACAAGTTGACACAGATTGACTCAATACAATCATAAGTAACTTCTTGGAACTTTTAGTATGCTATTGACCATTTTAAAACTTCATGAAAGTATAAATTTTCATTTCCACTTGATCTTGCTTGAAGAGAGCTTGTTGATGAGTATATATAAGCCTATACTCATGTTTTGATTCTTGCTTCAAAATTGCGAATGAAATGGTATTTTGTTGGGCAAAAAATATAAGAGTTTTCTTTCTCCTTCAGGGAATATTCTTCCAACTTCTTCAAAATGTCTAAGGGCCTTTCCTTTTAGCTGATTCATGCCACGTGTTGCACTATGCCTTCAATGTTGGATTGACCCTTTTTGCCATGCAACACCATGCTATCTTCTTCGCAATAAGGGTTTAAGAACTTCATTAGCCAAAATACCCACAACAAAGGATGGGAATAATGTAATGCCTCATAGAAACACCTCGTTCTAGTTAAAACAAATGTCCTTGATGTCTTTTGAACTTGTGCCTCTTTACAAAAAATAATGTAATTGCTTTGCTTGTGAGGGTCTGCTGTGTTGGAAGATTTTCGCTTGCGTTGACCTGCCATCGATTTGTAATGCTCTCAAGCGGGTCCGGAGTGCTCACGTCTCTTAGTTCATCGCACATGATTCTGTTTTGTCTTCTTTGTGGAACTCAAGGAACTGGGGTTGGTCGAGCCATCAAAACTGTTAGCGTTGCGTTCTATTTGCTCTGGTTTCCTTCGGTTGCCTAAGGTTTTGGAGCATTGCATAGCTTGAGTGTGCTTCTTGTGGTTCTTGGGGCCTTGGTCTAAGAGCTTGAAAAAATGTGTCATGATGATTGTCGGTAAATAGACATCTTGTTGGTTATTTGAGCTGCAATGCTGGATATTCCGCCCTTTTTAAACCAAACTCTCGTCTTCAACTCGTTCAAGTATTGTTGAAGAAGTATTGCCTATAATCGTGGTTCTAAATTGCAATTGATAGTGTCAACCTCATATGAATGTTGCTATACGGTCTCTTTCCCACTGAGAAATGCTTATTTTGCCTATTGTTGTGATCGCCATGTCTAACGACATTCAAAAAATTGTTTTGCGGTCACTTCTAACACCACCATAGACTCTCTGAAGTCGCTGTGAAGATCGTACGAGTACTTAACAATGGCGAAACTCTTTGAGATTTTTCTTTGAGCGTCACTTGCACAGTTAACACTAGCTTGAGATATATATTAGCACTCTGGTTGATGCCAGTAACTTCGTGACTTGGTGCCTCCGCAATCAATATTTACAATTCAATTCTCATAGACAATGAAACCAAGATGATTTGGGTGGATTGATCTGCGCGTCAAATTGGGTGTATGGTATCTGCAAGAAATTTATGCATCATTTGGGGTGATAACAATCACTATTGGGACTGGGTGTCCAATGATGACTCCAGATTTTAACTAGTAGCATAATTACTTTGTGTGTGGTGGTTTGACGTGTCCGGCCGGTTTGATTGCACACTTCTGTCACCGAATACCCACTACCGTGTGTTGTTTATTGTAAAGATGGAAGACACCAGAATATGGTATGGAACACCAATTAATTTTTGTCTTACGACAACAAAGGGGAATTGCATAGAATTGACTCGATATTTGAATGATCTAGAAATACAATTCCTTTCTAGCTCATCGCCTTCATTATTGTTCACAGCGTCATCGATCTCCATGTCTTCAATTCCATTCTATGCACAGTATTTTACCCACAATTGTTTTTGTTCGAAACCACTTTCAATCCCTCTCGACCTGCTCTAATACCAATTGTTACAAACTGCTTTAGTATTCTTGCATTGTACATGGTGAATGTTTAAATCCAAACATTTGCTAGATATGACTTAATCACAACCCATGCAAGGATGGTAACTACTTGGACTTCACAGTCCATGTGAGTGTTAGTTTCTAACTACCTACATTCTTATTTTCCTTGTGAGGGGTAGTTGATAGCTCCCTCTAACCAAATTGTCACCTAGTGAGGGGTAGTTGATGGCTAATCTAACTTTATTGTCATCTAGTGAGGGTAGTTGGTTACTACCCTAAACATAATGTTTCCTAACTATGATGGAATAATTCCTAACAATCTGAATCAATCCTTATCAAGGTATTAAATTTAGCACAAGTAATTTCATCTAGCCAATGATCTGAGAGGATGCATTTGTTTAATTTTTCTGCTATCAATTTTTGGCATGTCTTGTTGTTGGTCCATGTATAGTTGTCCTCTTCAAATTGAACCTCCCATAGATTGTTGTTTTGAATAAAAACTGAGAAATCTCTCATACTTTGGGGTATTTTCCTAATTCCCCATTTTTTTCATACAGCTTGGTTATGGCATTAAAATCTCCTATGATTACGAATCAGGTCTCTTGGTTTTTACTTCTCATAAAGGCTTCAATCCCCCTCCATGCTTTTGATCTGCCTGACTGAGTTGTAGGTCCATAGGCATTGATAAGGATAAACAAATATCTGCAAAGTAGCATGTGACTAATGAGGCTATCCAATGCCTAGTTTTATGAATGGTTTCATAGGAGTGTCTAACTAGATTTCAACACGTTAGAGTTCCCCTTGTTGCTCCTTCTGAATCCACAACATCCCATTCACATCTTGCGCATGTTGCTTTTATAGTTTTGGAAACTTCTTCCTTTGTCATTTTAAATTCCTAGATACAAAGAATATTAGGCTTATTCTTAAACTGAGGTCCCCGATACACCTCTACTTTGAGGGGGCATTAGCACCCCTTATATTCCATGAGATGGTAATCATGTCTCATTAGGGGCTGTTGGCCCCTCCTGCGAATTACCAATATCATTTTGCTATTTGGTAAAGAGAAGTTCAACCAACTTAGATTGTGTTCCTTTCTCTATGTTTTCTCTTGCTTCCCTGGCTTTTGATTGATAATTTGAAGGTTATCCTCTTATTGCCTTGCCAGTATTAGGAATAGGTCTTATTATTCTATTCCTCAATATTCTTTCACAACTTTCCTTTTCATTAGATTTATCCTCTCTTTGCTCTGCTAAGTAAGCTTTTGACTTATTCTACTCATTTTTTGGTATTTCCTTGTTAATGGTAGAGGTATTAACATCTAACACCGTGTTTTCTCTACCACTTTTCTTCTAAATGGTGCATGGTACTTAAAGAGAGTCTTCAAAATCTTATGAGGCACGTTTCTTAGGTTTAGCAGAAATGTTCAACCCTAAATTAGGATCATGTTGATTAGACGGTTCCTTGTTAATATTCTGATCTTGTTGTACCATGTCCTCTAAGCTCTAATCTGCTTTTTCTTCATAGGCTAAAGCCTTAAAAGAATTGGTATTTCTTTCAATATCCTTACTTGGTCTCCATTATTTATTTACTTTAATCTGTTTGGACCTATTTTTTGGAAGTTGAAAACTATCCTCATCTATATCCCCCCCTCTGCTCTCCCTTTTCTTTTCTTTTTCGTTTCTCTTTGGCCCGTTTGTCGGGTTTGATCTTGTATTTTTCTTAGTTCTTTTCTTTGTTGGGCTTTTTAGCCTGCTAGCTGGCAGTCATTATTGTACTTCTTATAGTTCCTTGGGTCTTATTTTGGCCCACCACGGACATTAATAATATATTTCATTTCTTAGGGCATGGTCTCTCAATATGCCCCATGTCGTGACATCTTGTACATCTGAAAGATATGTTTTCATACTCCATGGTTTGGGTCCACAACTTACCTCCATACTTAAGAATGATTGATTCTGGTAAAGGTTTATCGATATCAATCATGACCAATATCTGGGCATAAATAGCCAAAACTTCGTCTTTTGCAGTTTCTCAATATGCCCTACATCATGACATCTTGTACATCTGAAAGATATGTTTTCATAATCCATGGTTTGGGTACACAACATACGCCCATACTTAAGAATGATTGATTCTTGTAAAGGTTTACTGATATCAATCATGATCAATATTCGGGCATAAATAGCCAAGACTTTGTCTTTTGTAGTTTCTAAAATCTCAAGGATTTCTCCCAAAGTGTTGCCTATTGCCTCGAAGGTATCAATTTCCTAAGATTCAATGGGCAACCCATACATCCTTGACCCAGATTAGTACTAGGGATAGATTTATGTTTTTAGGTTCAAAGCCTTCATACTAACGGGTAAGGAAGAACCCTGCTCTTTTCATAAACCAAGGACCCCCTTTCAGGTTTCTATCTGTTTTCTATTTGGAATAGAAAATGGCTAGGAAGAAACCTTTGGGAAGAAAGGATATTTGGAGACTTCCAACTTCTATCAATCCATTTTCTTAGAGCCAAAGCCCTTGGCCAAGACCCATTAAATTTACCAATGATTGCTTTATCTTTGAGCAACGAGGATTGCTGCTATGTGAGGTCTTCCCTAACCTTTACTACTAGGGATGATTATAAGGATTTAGCTGTAAATTGGTCCATTGGAAGGAAACTATAATTGATATCTATTGAAATTTACTAGTATATCTAATAGTGATTATATATATATATTTTGTTGGAGAAAAGGGGGTTTTACTTAGGCCTGCCACCCTTAACAAATCTCAACTCTTCTTTAGGTCTTGAGAGTTTACAAGCAAATTCAATTCTCATCTCAATTGAGTTGCTCTAGCTAGATGCCTTTGTCTTTTTTCATAAAATGTCTAAATTCTTGATATTCATTTTCTGGATCTTCAATTTTCTTTATAAATACAAACATTCCAAAATTCAACATCCTTCTTCTTGACATTTTGCTACAACAAACTTCACAATACCAAAACTCCACCTCTACTGTCTCCACACTGCATCTTAGTAGAGTAATATTTCCAAAACTTCACGCTATCATAGTTGGCTTTACTAGATCTGGATTGCTATTTTCCTTCCTGAAGCATAAGTGCAACTACAAGAATTGTAATAAATAGTTTATATGAAAACACAATAAAGTTATAAAATACAATAACTATTACCAATGGAAAACATTAAAGTGAATCTTAATCATTATTTGATTCAGGCATCCACCGTTTTCTTGTCTGCTTCAGCTAAACTTACTACTTCCTCTAACCATGGAAAAGAGAATTTAATTTCACGATCATCTATTAAAACCCCTCTATTGGCTAGCATATCTACACGTTTGTTTCCTTCCCTTAACGTATGTCTAATGATCTCTTGTATGTTCCATGGGGCCTTTGCTTTCCTTAAAATAGCATTTATTACTACTAGAGAATCGCCTTCCATCCATACTCTGTTCCATTTCATTTATTTGCATTTTTTTAACCCTTCCAAAGCCACCCAAGCTTCAACTTCATTATTTGTCTTAAATCCACTATTGGAAATGAAATGTGACAAATTCACACCCCTATTATTTCTAATTATTCCTCCTCTTGCTGGTCTTGGATTTCCTTTAGATGCTTCATCAAAATTCAATTTGACCAACTCTGCTTCTAGTGGTTTCCACTTTATATTCTTTGCCTTCCTTTTGTTTCTCCTATACCCAACATCATAATTCCATTTGATGACTTGACTCCATCTATCAAGGCTCTCTACTTTAAGATTAGGGATTGGGTGAGTTGATAGGGTTGGTTTAGACTCCTCTATGGCTAAACAAATCTTTCTTTTCATTACCTCTAAACTAATTTCCTTTCCTTTAAATATTATTCTATTCCTTTCCAGCCACACAGTCCAAAGAATTGTATCTTTTGATGTATCCCAGATTGTCTGTAACGGCTCACTTCGAAAAGTGCTCTGTCATTGCTTTAACCATTCTTCAATTCTGTCATTCATCGTCATGCATTTGCCAAACATATTAAGAATCCATTGCTAAAGTTCTCAGACTATTGAGTAGTGTCCCAAGAGATTGTCTATACTCTTCTCAACCTTTTTACAAAGAACATATTGTAAGGAGCCATGAAAACCCCGCTTCATTAGATTATTCCAGTATAAAAATTTCCTATGACCTAATAATACCTCTAAAATAAACCTACAAAAGTCTGTATTCAGTTTGAAACTCAAAATATTTGACAATAATACCTCTAAAAACCTACAAAAATCTGCATTCAGTTCGTAGAAGCCCTAGCCCTCCTGATGCTTGTACAACAGAGATTTGCCACTTTAAATCTTTTGCGTTTATTTCCTTTTTCATTCTTTTCTAAAAACTCTAGCTCAGCATGGAGACAAAATTTCAGTGGCAGTGAAATTTTTCTTGCTCTCGCCGTCCGTGTCGCTGCCCATTGGTGTAGATGTACAGGCTTGTGGTCTACTCCCTATGGAAACGACCCCTTCAAATTTCCGCTACTGCATCAGCTGCAATAATAAGAGTAGAAATTGCTCCAAAAATTATGATCTTATCGGGTGCTACAAGCCTCCAAATTCACTTTTGCTATTGCTTTGGTAAATTCCCATGTTTTCTCTTCGGCTGAGGATAATTGCCATGCAGCAAAATGCCAGATGCCCGTAATGACTCCCCACAGATGCCCATAATTATAAGTCATTTTTCTTGAAAAATTTGCCCTAGCTCTGCTGATATGGCATTTATAATTATTATTTTTAATATTTGGAATTAATTTCATCTTTTAATAACTTTGGGTATTGAACCTTGCTTATGTGCAGTTGATTTAATTTCCCTGTTATGAAATGATAAACCTTTAAACAGTTTGCTCTTTGTTTATTTTTATTTAATTTTAATTGGTTATATGGGATTGAAACGGGTCCCATCCATATTATATCATGACCATATAGTGATATCACAACAATGTGTTAATTATGGATGTATCACTCGGCAAGGTTCGAACCCGGGTCACCTCCTTGAATGTTGAGGAATTTAACCAGTTGAGCTCATGCCATTGATTAAATGATAAGTCTCACCCATGAGATTTGAACCTTGGTTAAGGGTGTAAAACTTAATTTTCTCTTTTTTCCATCCATATTATATCATGACGATATAGTGATATCACAACAATGTGTTAATTATGGATGTATCACTCGGCAAGGTTCGAACCCGGGTCACCTCCTTGAATGTTGAGGAATTTAACCAGTTGAACTCATGCCATTGATTAAATGATAAGTCTCACCCATGAGATTTGAACCTTGGTTAAGGGTGTAAAACTTAATTTTCTCTTTTTTTAAAACACTTATGAATATAAATTTCTGGAGTGTTTGGTAAGGGTACCACTTTTGTAGAATATAAATTTCTAGAGTGTTTGGTAAGGGTACCACTTTTGTAGATAAGCTGAGATAATTCTAAAGTAGAGACAAACTTAAAACATATTAAATTTGAGAAAGAGATCTTTCTTGAAATAGAGCTAATATAATTGTAAAGCTAAACTAGGAGAAAATTGTATGGCCAAGAATAAATCTGAATTTCCTACTCAGTATTCTGTTTACAATGTAATCGAAGATTGATTTTGGTCCTATCATGATATGAAGTATGAATTACTCTAAAGTGCAAACAATGCTTACTAGTTCCTCTTTGTGACTAATTTCTGCATTCAAATTTGTGTTATGCTATATGACTTATGCCTATGTATAGACTGAGCCAGCATACATGAAAGAACAACAGACACATCCGCATCAGAGATCAGACGCCATATTTCAGGTGGAAAACCCTAAAAAAGTGGTTGGAAAATCCATGAATAAACTTTGAAATTGTTTTATTAGACTACTCAAAGTGAGCAAAACGTCAAAACCAGTATACATGATAATTAATGACCATTTCAAAAAATAGTAGATTTCAGAAATCCTCATGAATAGGATCAAATACAATGAAAATATATATTATATTATTCTTCTTTTTCTTATTCCTTTTAAGATGATCATAAAGATCATAAAACATTATTTCTGCACATTTTCTCCTTTTTATGGCTAAAATACCAAGACGAGTAAATGTTTTTCTTATTCATCAAATGGCATAAGTTCAACTGGTTAAATTCCTTAACTTTCAAGGAGGAAACTGAGGTTTGAATCTTGCCAGGTTATACATGCATAAGAGCCAAGCTGTTGGAATACCACTACTTGGTCACAATATAATACGGGCAGGGCTTGTTTCAATTCCTTATAAACAATTAAAAAAAAAATCCTCCTTATTCTCCTTCATATTATAAGAAAAAGAGAAAAAAATATCAAATTATGAAGAATGAGCTCATAGTGACTTTTGGAGCATCCTTGTGCATTTTTCTTGCTTTGGAATGTTTATAGTGAGCGCTTATTTGCCCATGCTTAGAATCCCTGCTGAGCTTTATGACCCTGAAGGACCCTTCTGCTGCTTTGTTTAATTGATTAAAAGTGTTTTCAAGAACTTTAACTGATTGTTTGTTGTCTTGTAAATCTCTTTTTTGTGTGAACCTCATGAAATTCATTTGGCATATTTGCCATAGGCTAACAACCAAGTTCCAGCTATTCCTTAAAAGTTTGAACCTGGCTGTAGGTGATGGGATCCCTGCTAGTGGAGCAGGGTCTCCTTGCCAGTTGTAAGGTATCTTTACTTGTTTCCGTAGGGCACCCTTTTGGTTGCAGGGCAACTGTCATTGGCCTTAAAGCCTATTTTGGAGCCTTTTGGGAGCCCGATTTGGCTCAGAACTTCATAGAAAAGGGATGTCGTTGAAGCTTGTCAATGTGGAAAATAACCGAATTTGGTCTGGATGTAATGAATTGAAGTGGTTTGATGAAGTTTGATATCTTTAGGGGTCCAAAGAGAATGGTGTTCATTGATTGTCATTGGTGCATATGCTCGCCCTCTTATTGTTGTGCCATGAGGTGCCTTTCTTCCACAACACTTATTCAGCCTTCAGAAGTGTCCTCCATCCTCCTCCAACTCAGTCATATGCATAGACCATATATCTCGTATTCAATGAACACCATTTTTTATCCTATTGGCCAGCTATTAGGCATCCAAAAGACGTTAAAGTAATCCGTTAGGATTAGAAAAGAAGTAACATGTTCTGCTATTGCAGACATTATTTGTTTGTAGATTGGTTTATCATATTTAAAATTTAGAGATTGAATTTGGTGCCAAAGTTTTGGCATTGAGATTGAATCTTTATAGAAATCTTGAACAAATCGGATTAGTTTTTTTAATGAACAATCATACAACAAACTGTATGTGTGTTTCGTCATGTTATATTATACTAATGAAAGGTGTTACTATTAAATGATTGCAAAGAAAAAAATTTCAGCTCTTTGGTTCAAGTTTTTGTATACTTCTAAAATAATGTCTGAATCTTTTTTCCTTTTCAAGGCCGTATGCAGATTCATGCTAATATATATTGGGATGCATACTTTTGAATTTCTGATCACATACATATAGTTTTTTATATGTATAGTATATGGTATGGCAAGGACCGACCTCGTTGGCTTGGGACCATCCCATACGACTATCCAGATTATCTTACTGGTGAAGCACCTGGTGATTATGGCTTTGACATAGCAGGCTTGAGCAGGGACCGAAAAGATTTTGATAAATATTTTAAGTAAGTTCTGCTATTCTTCCCTTTTTAAGCAGTTGATTTAATTTCATTAGACTAACCATTAAACAGGATTCGGTGTATGTTATATTTTTCTGTTTAAAGTAACATCTTCATTTTTCCAATGAGTTTTTAATACTGATATAATGCATTAAGTATCAGAGTACTTTTGGAAGGCTTCTTTTGTAATTGCCTACAAAGCTTTATTTAGTTGTACATAGTTATATGTACTTATTAATAGTTCAACATAGTTAAATGCCAAATTATAGGTGGTACATTGTTAGCTTTTAAGTAGGACAAGAGTACATGCAGGGCTTTTCTGATTAGCTATGTTGGCCATAGGTTTTTCATGAAGGGTACAGGGAACAGGGAAATGTGTTTTGAGAACAATTACATGATATTCCATAATCTGCAGGATAAGATTATTGATGATATTCCATAATCTACAGGATAGGGTCGTCAATGGAGAGAAGATCCTCATTTTCTTGCAATCAGTTTTTCGTAACACCTATATCCATTGACCCGTACTGGTGGAAGTTTCCTTTTTGGATTTACCCAAGTAATTTTATCCACTTGTACACGGTTTAATATACTTGTTATTACTGCCCATGTGATTTGGGGAAATGGTTAGAAGCGAGAAGTTTCACACCTTAAAGCAAGGTTCCAATCCCATGGATAAACCTTAACGTAAGTCAAATGCCAGTGGTTAAAAATGTGGGCTTCTAATGGGGAGACCCAGATTAAAATATTGCTAGGCAATATAATATTATTATGTGGTTTGTTGAAATACTGTGGTAACATTGTGAGGATATGGTACAGGTGGGTCCTCTGTCCATAACCAATTAAGATAGTACACATATATGCATACATGTTTATATATACATATATATTTTTTTTTCCCGAAAAAAAAACATAATTTCTATTTCACCAGAAAAAGAAAATTACATTGTGAAGTTGCCCAAAGGCAAGCTGGAATAACCAGGCAGGAACACACAGGTTGTCCCCACCTAACTTTTCATCGTACCATCAAGGAAGGGCTAAGAGTTAAAAATTCCCATAAGACCACTACACAAAGGTGTCTATAAAGCTCAACTACTTTGTCTACAGGAGAAAAAACCAGAAAGGAAAGGAAAAGCGATCGAGAAACAACCTCGTGAATTTTTATTTTTATTTATTTTTGTTTGTTTGTCTACAGGAGAAAAAACCAGAAAGGAAAGGAAAAGCGCTCGAGAAACAACCTCCTGAATTTTTTTTTATTTTTTTTTTATTTTTTTTATACGAGCAAAGAAATCGCTGTCTCTTGGATAGTCACACCATCCTTTATTTCCACCAGCTCCCATCTTCCTTGTGCCAGCTGCAGACCTTCCTTTGACAAAGCATCCGCCCCAGAGTGGAGTTCTTTGTAGATATTTTTATATATACATATATATGCACACATGTGCGTACTTACTACTAAGATTTGATTGAACCTAAATTATAGGTAGTTATAGTACACATATATGCATACATGTTTATATATACATATATATGCACACATGTGCGTACTTACTACTAAGATTTGATTGAACCTAAATTATAGGTAGTTACATTATCATCTTTTAAGTAGGACAAGATAACATGTAAGGTGCTTTCAATTAGCTTGTTACCTTGAGTTTCTTTTATGGAGGGGAAGGGGAACAAGGAAGTGTGTTTATATGTCGTTTGTGAATTTATATGTCAGCATCAACACATGTTCAGGGAGATTTGTCAATATCTATACAGAAATTAAAACAATATGAAAATCACACACAGTATGAAGTTTGAATCTTGACTAGTCTGATACATCATCTTTGTCAAAGATGATCCAGAAATGCCTAGGCATTAACATGTTCAAGAGGATTATTATCACCCTCGTCGTCCTCTCCTATGGTGTTCAGTGGCACACAAATGCACATTTGTGTGGTTTCCTCATTAGCCTGTGAAGCATACTTCCGATCTACATTCCAGTTTGTTGTTAATCACATAGATACTCTGTAAAATCTTTCTCATATGTAAATGGTTCTCTCTTTCTCTCTCACACACACAACCACACTCACCCACCCACACACATACCCAGCTTTGCTCTCCTAGACCTTAACTGGTTCCAACTTCTCTCAGATTTGTTATTCTTAACAGAGTGTATGAAAATATAAGTGTAAAAGTTCCTCTCAATTGTTATGCTCTAATCATGGGTTCATTATATTTAGGGTGTAGCCAACTCTCGATGTGCATGATAGCTAGATAGGGTTGTGTTTAGAACATTATGGGTTGGCCAATTAGGGTTTGGGTCCACTTTTACCTATTTATGTCCATAAATAGACTGGAGGTTTCTCCACTTCCTTTTCTAGGGTCAGGAGGTCGAAATCACCACCTCTTATGTGTATTTGGGGGTTCTTTTCACTGGTCCCACTTTTGGTATGAAACCCACCACCCAGGTCCGGGTGTGTAAGGGGTATGCAGCTCTGTCTTTGCTAGAGAGGAATTGCTTCAAAGCACATTTTCAGGATATACCTGTGAAGATGAGGATCTTTGACGCCTTGGTCAAGCCAACTATTACTTATGGGTTAGTGGTTTGGGGCCCTAGTCTTGGCCTGACTGAGTGGTCACGGGTTGAACGAGTCCAGACACTTTTTCTTCGACGATTCATTTGTTGCAAGGGCACAGTCCCTCGTTCTATTATTCTGGCAGAGTTTGGGGCTTCTCCTCTCCAGCTTGAGATTATCTTCCTGATTATCGGTTATCTTCACAGGATCCGTACTTTCGGAAATACCCTTGAGGGTTGTAGGCGGTACCCTTACCTCGCCCTTTGCTCCTTGATGGAACTCTCTACAAGTTCTCGGGGAGGCCGGAGGAGCTGGTATTTTCATGTTTTTGCTCTCCTGGCCAACATCTAGATACGGATAGACAGGCTTCCCCCATTCTTTTGGGGGTTCCCCCCCTTCTCGGCTTAGTAAGGAGAAGATGCTCCACGAGATTTGGAAGGATGTTAGTCTCTAGTACACCAGATGCACATGGATATCTCCTGTTGCCCCTCTTTCCCCCAAGTTGTCTTTCTACCATGAGCACTTCTTACAGATATAGGAGGGCAGAATAGTTCCATTACAAGCTGTCTTTCTACCATGAGCACTTCAACAACACACAACGCATAGTCTTCGAATCACTATTGGGCAATTTAGGGTGTGTTCTCACCAACTCCGGATTGAGTCAGATCACCATCTTTCGACGGAGGAGCGGATTTGCTTGTTTTGCTCCTTGGGTGAAGTTGAAACCCTTCATCACTTTATTTTTTGTTGTCCCATTTATTATGAGATCCGAGGTAGGTTTCATTGCCTTTTCAGGGACAACTCTCGATTTGTTTCTACCTTCTTTAGATACCGGGACCAGCATTGTCTCACACTCTTTCTTAGGGAGATAACTCAACTTCGACGACATAAAAGTTCTCCAAATGGATCTCACCCTCCTTAACATCGACTCATCACAACATACTTCACCAACTCCGATGGACTAGGTGACTTTGATCGAAAACGCCCCACATCATCTAGTTTGAACAAAAGCAGCGTCACTAGACATCGCACCAACAGTTTGTCAGGGTTTTGAACTAGCAATGGGCAGAGACATATCATGGACTTCTTCAGCTCCGGTACTTCGACCTCGACTGTTAGGAGAGATTAGTTTCGGGGGGTTCTCAGAGCTTGCCCCTCCTGAGCTGCTCCCTCCCCCTTCCTCTCTCTCTGTTCTTCTTGGCGTGCACTCCTTTTTGTTGGACTACAGCCCTCCCCCCCTTTGCTCTCCCTTTTCTTTTCTTTTCCCTTTCTCTTTGGCCCGTTTGTCGGGTTTCATCTTGTATTTATCTTAGTTCTTTTCTTTGTAGGGCTTTTTAGCCTACTAGCTGGCAGTCATTATTGTCCTTCTTATAGTCCCTTGGGTCTTATTTTGGCCCACCGCGGACATTAATAATATTTCATTTCATTTCATTTCTCTTGTTATGTTCTTGTGTTAACTGCAATAGAATTAGCATTTTGTAGGTCAGCCCCCCTTAAAGATTTTAACACTCAAACCTGTACTTAGATCTTATCATTTTCTATTGTTACTACAGTGGGATTGCTGCATTCCTGATCTGAAACTAGTTGCAAATTTGGAGCTTGAAATCTTAATCTAAAACTTAAGCGGAATTTGAGCTGAAAATCTGGAAATTAGATCTAATACCACCATTGTGTTACAGTTCAGAAACACAAATTTGAACTTGACACTATGGCACAACTTGAACAGAGAAATTTAAAAATCTGAAAACAGCAGAATTGGATCTGAGAAATTGAAAGTTTGATATATGCTTTTTTATATTTTTAATTACCAAGCCAGAAAATGGAACAAAACACATCACAGGCAAAGTCTTCAGATCTAAACTAAATAGAAACAACACTGAAACTTGAATTTAACATGAATATACGTAAAATAGAAAAGATAAACATTTCATGAGCACGTATGGGCTTCAACTTAGGCCTACATTTTCCAAGGCAGTATGGATGCTGTACTTGGCCAACCACTTAGTCTCCCATAGACTAATTGTAGAACAAATTCTTTAAAAAGCCTACATTTTTCAAGGCAGTATGATGCTGCACTTGGCCAATCAATTAGTCTCTCATGGACTACTTGTAGAACAAATTCTTTTAAAAATCTCCTTCATTAAGAATTACCTCCTATTGATAACCACTTCCAACTTTAAATCATCTTGCTTTGTACATGTAGGATTATTATTTTCTTATATAATGACAAAAACGAGTGTGCCCATTCACCCTCAAACAAATTTTAAAATGAAACTTCTAATGGACCTGCCATTTGAAAGATGGGTTATGGAATCCACTAATAGTGTTATTGAAAACCAGGAATGAAACAAAAGGATAATGGCAGTTCCCCTTCTCTAATATGCTTTGTTCCCAATGCATTTGGAGTGTTGAATGTTGAATTGTTCTTGTCTCTATCAAATGGTAGATCATAGGGTAGGTCTCAATATTATCTGCAATCTCATTGATATTGCATTTTTGAAGGAGTTTGAAGTGTAAGTGTGAAAATTCCCAACTAAAAGAGCATCTCCTAACAAAGTCTCATGTTCAACCTACATTTTTTAGGTCTAATCTTTGTCAACTCCTATGGTACCATTGGCTTGATCCACACTGGTCACAAGTTCTAATTTAAACTACTGTTCATCATATGTGACAACTCCGATATTTTTCCCTATCTGACGTTATTGGCCAAGGCCAACAGTGTTTATGTAAATCTATGGGCAGTCTCAATGTAAGCCTCTGGGCGTTCTCTATGTCAGCCTACGAACATTTTACATGTAATCTTTTGTGCTTTTTATATATAAGCCTATGGGCAATATTGATGTATTCAACTTTAGCGATATCGGTTAAACCACTTGTATGTTTTTTAATTGATTATATGGGATTGAAACGAACCCCACATGTACTACATCATGACCATATCAAGATTCGAACCTAGGTCTCCTCCTTGAAAGTTGAGGAATAAAACTGGTTGAGCTAATGTCATTTGATAAACCACTTGTATGGTTAACCTCAATTAAGGATTTAATATATTATAATTTAACCTCTAAGTCGAGTCATGTCGGCCTGAGGTTTGTATTAATTGGGGATTGCGTATCTACTATAAATACCCAGCGCACCAACAGTTTGTTAGGGTTCTAAACTAGCAATGGGCAGAGACATATCATGGACTTCTTCAGCTTTGGCACTTTGGCCTCGACTGTTAGGAGAGATTAGTTTCCGGCGGGTTCTTGGAGCTTGCCCTCCTTGGGCTGCTTCCTCCCTCCTCCTTCTCTCTCTCCGTTCTTCTTGGCGTGCACTCCTCTCTGTTGGATTGCAGCCCTCCCCCCCTCTGCTCTCCCTTTTCTTTTCTTTTCCCTTTCTCTTTGGCCCGTTTGTCGGGTTTCATCTTGTATTTATCTTAGTTCTTTTCTTTGTTGGGCTTTTTAGCCTGCTAGCTAGCAGTCATTATTGTCCTTCTTATAGTTCCTTGGGTCTTATTTTGGCCCATCGCGGACATTAATAATATTTCATTTCATTTCATGTGATATTTTGGGGGTGTTTATTGGCACCCACCCCTTTTTCTGATTTTAGTTATTTTTATCCCCCCATTTTTTATTGTTTCTTTATATCACTCTTCTATTCTTTTGCAATATGATGTGGTGAATGCATGCTTCAGAATGTTTTTGGAAAGTATTGTAAATTCCAACATGGTATTAGAGTAGGCATGAAGCAACAAGATCGAATTATGCAAAAGATCTCTTCTTTTTGTCAATGTGAGGAGTAGAAGAAAGGATTTATTTCTTCTTATTATTCCTTGCAGAAAAATCAAAAACAATTTTAAGAAAATTGATGTTTTTCAAAAATGTCATGCTAGGGCTATTTTGGAGGGCTGACTTCCAAAGGCCATAACTTTTGCATACGAAAGCATTTGGAGGCACTTTTTTAAAAAAAATTGCATGGTCTTTTGAGCTTTACGCATTGTTGACATCAATTCAAGGATCTATTACAGTGTTGTAGAACATTGTTTTTGCAAGAGGAGTATGCTTTGGATGGTCAACACAAGCTATGCTTTGTTCGTACAAGTCCCTCTCCGACGATGGGGTTGATTATTCGGAGACTTGTTTCTATTGCTTGATGATTCAACTATTTGCTTTTGAGATTGGAGGACAGATTATGGTCGATATATTGTTGATGGTCTTCTCATTAGAAGCTCAACACCTTTGATCCAGAATGTGGAGTCATGACTTTATGTTCGAGGAAGGATTGCTATGTACTTTTAGTAAGAGCAAATAGTATAACTTAAGATAAAAAATTAATTGGCCCATTTGAGCGTTCATTTTGGGGGGGAGATGTTACCATCTCTAATGCCTCCTCCTTGGACCCTCAGCTCAAATTGGGGGAAGGGGGTTGGAATATTAGTAATCTGACCTTATTGGCCAAGGCCAACTATGTTTATGTATAACTTATGATAAAAAATTCATTGGCCCATTTGAGCGTTCATTTTGGGGGGAGATGTTACCATCTCTAATGTCTCCTCCTTGGACCCTCAACTCAAATTGGGGGAAGGGGGGTTGGAATATTAGTATTCTGACCTTATTGGCCAAGGCCAACTATGTTTATGTAACCCAACGAATAGTCTCAATGTAAGCCTATAGGCATTCTATATATAAGCCTATGGGCAATAGTGATCTATTTCCCCCTAGCGATATTGGTTAAACCATCTGTATGGTTAATCTCAATCAAGGGTTTAATATATTTAATATATTGTAATTTAACCTTTAAGCCAAGTCCAGTTGGCTGGGGGTTTGTATTAATTAGGGATTAGGTATCTACTATAAATACCTCCCAATCATTGATCCATTGTATCAGTTTGAGTGATCATAGGCACCCACCCCTCTTCCTATTTCAGTTATCTTTATCTTATTTTTTCATGTATTGCTTCTTTATTTCACTCTTCTATTATTTTGCAATATAATATGTGGTGAATGCCTGCTTCAGAATGCTTTTGGAAAATATTGTAAATTCTAACAATCTCCTAGCAAATTCTCATGCTCAACCAATGTTTTTAAGGTCTAATCTTTGTATCTACATCTATGGTACCATTGGCTTGACCCACATTGGTCACAAGTTCTGATTTAAATTACTACTTATCATATGTGACAACTCCAATATTTTCTCTCTAGGCACATACTTTGATGTGGAAAGACTTTCAAAACTAAGAACAGATTTGGCAACGGAGTCACAATTATTATGAATTTGCATATGTGGCTTCTTGTTCAATCCCACTGAAACATGTTCCAAAGCTTTGCTAAGAGATGCACAATAGGAAGACCAATTGCTATGCTTCTTTGTAGACTTTCATAAGTAAGAACTCTATTAGATGGAGATCTTTCATATAAATCTACTACAGTCTTAGTCTTGCAAATGTTTAGGAAAATCATGATGCAGGGACCTTTCAAATGCAAAAGATAGGGCTTTCTCAATGAAATCTCTAAAAGGAAGATAAGTTTGTGTGAACTGCAGTAACTGCCACTAAACTTAAAGGAAGTGACTTAGAAGGAGGATGTAGTGTTCCAAGATCTTTGCTATTATTTTCAGCCTTTGCCTTGCACTTAAGTTTCATTCCCATGAGAAACGACCTATGACAAAAATTGGTCTCCAAAAACTTCCAGCTGATTCTTGCAAACTTCCTTTAATCTTAGTTTGGGACCCTATTTGATATTTTTCTTGATACCATTTACCTTATATATCTTCGAAGCTAAGTTGTTGGATATGACACCCTGATACTCATATCTGCATTTTGGATATGGATTCAGGTATGATACGGCCTGGATACCATATCTGACTGTATCTAAACAGTTGCCCAAATTCTTGCCATATCAGGATTCAGTACAGCTGGTACAGTCCGGGCATATCCAGGGCCATATCCATGGTCTATTTTAAATTGAAAAGAAAAATTCAGTTAAAATATCTAGGCCACTGATCCCTGGCCCTCTTCCACAGTCTTTTGGAGCTTTCGTCAATGGGAACAATGGGAGACAGGAAGTTAGACACAGACATGCGTTAGTGTCTGCAGTTAGACTTTGTGTTGTGGAAGAGATCGAGACAAGAAGAGAGAAAGCTATACAAATTTGCTGCCAAAATTCTCTTTTTCCCCATCTTCCTCTGCTTCTGTAATGTGTGCCCTTTTTGCTGTGGCTGACTGCTGCTGTCTGTCATTCTGGCTATATGGGACAATTGCACGAGTTTGGCTCAATCATCGGTGGAAAATATTCCTCCTTTCTAAAGTTCTTAGTTTAAGGTTAGGTTTTGATTTTTTTCCTTATTTATTTATTTTTGGGGGAAGGTATTGTTAAAAACAATTGTTGTGAAAGGCATTTGAAATAAAAAACAAATGTGTAGAGTTTTAAAGTTTTAATTTTCATTTATAAATAAAGAATTGTTTATCTAAATAAATAATTTTGTTGTTATTTTATTTTTTAATTATTTTTATTTTCAAAAGTATTTAATTTTTTGATTTATAAATTTATTGTTATATTTTTTAAACCATGTGTTTATTTAATTTAATTTAATTGATTATATGGGATTGAAACGAACACTACCCATATTACACCTTCACCACATTGTTATTAGAATGATTTGGGTATTATGATGTATCTTTTGGCAAGATTTGAACTTGGGCCTCTTGAATGTCGAGGAATTTAACCGGTTGAGCTAATGCCATTTGATAATTTAATTATTATTTTTAATTATATGTGTTTACTGTGTTATTTTTAACCGGTTGAGCTAATGAAGATTGTTTTATGATGGATATCAACAAACCACATAGTGGTATATCACTTGGAGAGATTTGAACCTAGTCTCCGCATTAGAAGTTGACATTTTTAAACACGTGAGCTCATGCGATTTGTTAAAATGTTATTGGAACCTTGATCTATTTTGTGAAACTAATCACTTATATCCACTTACCCCAAAACCCTTGAGCTCGTTTTATTTATTTAAAATACGCTACAAGTGGCTTCTATTGGGGGCCACTACCATCAAATAACAAAACATTGCATTTGTTGTTAGGTAAGTTAGACTATATCCAACTTGCCTTTCTATCAAAGATTATCCTCATGTCTCTTTCTATAAAAGAGATTCTTTATCTTCCTCCAACTGCTCTGTTTCCACAATCAACTCTTTGATATCATTTTCATTAAGAGATAAAATCTCACTTGCCCAATTGTCTTTTAAAATTTGATTAACAAAGATGAAGATCAACACCACGATTGGCTAAATTATTTGCTATTCTGTTTCTTTATAGATATATGCTCACATTTCCAAGAGACTGACTCTAACAATAGTTGATGAACATTAGAAATAATGTTATTTTTGATCAGTTTCCACATCCATTTTTCTTGATCCCTATAAGAAGTGACCTAGCCTTTGCATGGCTATTAGTTGAAGTTCTATATGATTCTTAGTATGTGAGGAGGATTTGGCCTTAATTATTTCGAAAACACCACCTTCACCAACTTTTCGCAGATTTCTTGTGGAAGCACCATCAAAATTAATTTTGATGAATCAAACTTCTGTACATTTCCATTTTACCATAGATCAAAGTAGATGCTATGTGTTAACTCCATTTTTGCGGATGAATCTTCCATGTATATTCAAATTTTGTAACCAAGAGGGTAGTACCTCTTTTTCCACACTTGAGACTTCCCATGATGATGATCATGTCTATAAACATTCTGCAAGAAAGACAATAATACGACTCCAAACTTGGAAATGATTTTGAGATTTATTTTTACAAATTATATTATTTCTTTCAAGCCACAATTTCCAACCAATAATGGGAGGACCAATACTCCATAGAACCCATAATTCATTAGCTTTGAAACAGTTAATCCAACATTTCATCGACTTTTTCAATGTTGATGGAGTCATGTGATAAATTCTTATATTTTAGAAAGTGGCCGCAAATAATGCAAGCAAAGGAAAAATGAAGCAATAAATGATTTGATGTTTGTAGATCCTTCATACAAAAGGCACACCTAAAAGGTCCATGATATCCTCCTCTTTGCAAACTTTCACCTGTAAGAATTTTACTTTGGATTGCTAACCAAAGGAATGTTGAGGTTTTTTGGGAGGGCCTCGAGTGATGAAACAAGGGAAATCTTTAGTACAAAATTCTGATTGCTCTAAATCTCCACCGAGTATTACCATATTTTGATAGATTCCAAACAACTCATCCTTCCATGTGAAAATGAGCAAATAACACTCTTGAAGCATATCGGCTACTTATTTGAGGTCCTCTCCTTCAACCAAGTTTCCAATAGAAATCCATGATTCGAAATTGTTGCTCATATTAATGTAATTTTTGACCTTTAAACTTGTACAAGCTAAACATACCTGATTGCGATTTTGGATTAGTATAAAAGGATAAGGTTTGAACCAAGCATCAAACCACAAAATTGCAAAATCTCCCTTGTTGACAGACCACCTAATATGTGTCAAAACTAATTGCACACTCTCTGATATGAAGTTCCATGTTCCCAAGCCCCTAGGTAGGGTTTGTTTTTGAGAAATTTTATTCCATCAAAAGAACCTATATATTTTTGAAGTAGCATTTTTGCCCCGCTCTTTCCTTGATCTTTGAATGATCTCCAACCAAGTTTTGCTCCCAATGCCAAACTCATAAGTCTACAATTTTACAAGCTTGCCCTTCCAATATTCTTTCCTTTGCAAACCCTATCCCGCTTACAAAGAAGAAAATCAAAATTTTCCTCATATTCTTTCCAAAGAAAACCTCTTTGAATTTTATCAAATTCAGATGCTATACCTGCTGGCAATCTTGAAATTGGCATCATATCTATAGAGATAGATTGCAATGTAGTCTTTACGAGTTGTAGCCATCTAGCCATGGTTAAGAACTTACCTTTTCTATGCCCCTTGGGCTATATAACTTTCCATTTTAATCGGTTATATGGGATTGAGATGGGGCCCTCCTGTATTACGTCATGACCACACTATGGTATTACAACAACTTGGCAATTATGCATGTATCACTTGGAAAGAGTCAAACCTTGGTCACATCTTTGAAAGCTAAGGAATTTAATCGATTGAGCTCATGCCATTTGATAAATGTCAAATTTCATTCATGGGATTGGAACCTTGGTCAACAGTGTGCAACTCCTTGTTCCCCACCGCTCGCCCCAAACCCATAGGCATTGGGCTTTATGTCTTGACTCATAATATATTTAAGAATTATTTTTTGTTTTTAACGTATTACTTATAATTATGATTTGATTTATTGCTTTCTAATATTGTTCTTTGCTATATCTCACTTTATGTTTGATTGGTTATATGGGATTGAAACAGGCGCTACTTGTATTACATCATCACCACATAGTGGTATTACAACAACTTGGATATTATCCATGTATCGCTTGCCAATATTCGAACTTGGGTCTCCTCCTTGAATCTTAAGGAATCCAACCGGTTGAACTACTGCCATTTGATTCCTACATCTCACTTTTATTTAGTTTATAAATATTTATTATATAACATTGTTTACATATTTTTGTTCATTCACCTAGTGAAGTGCAATAGATTAGTAAGGCAGAGAACCTTATATATGCCCATTCCAAACTTTTCCTCCTTTTACTCCTGTGTAGAGTACGTCCATTCCAACATGGCCCTTCTATTACATTGAAGGTAAGACTTTAAGAGGGGACCTATGAGGCTTTGGGACAGAGAACTTAAGATGAGTGATATAGATATATCACTAAATGCATTGGCATGTCTGAATCTCATGGTTGAGGACTCTTCCACAAGAGAGGGTTTGTCTAATGCATCTTCATGTGGTTCAAGGAATGTGTTTAGCAGCTGTATCTAGTCCAATATTCTTGGCTGTCTAGAGAATCTTGATGATGTGGTTTTTCAATTTGATCACCCGCCATCACATCAAAAGAAACAAATTGTGATGATTTATACTGATTCGATGAGCTATATATATTCTGGTATATTGTAGTAGTGATAATCTGTTATTCTTCTATAATATAAAGTTTCTGTTTACAGCTTATTTATTTATCTATTTATTTAAATTAAATATAAATATTCAATGTTTAAATACATGTAATATACATGGTTTTATACATGCTATATCCTTTTATATCTAGGGATTTGAAAAATATGCCTTGTCCATATCTGATATTGTATCCGTCTCCAATCAACATGGCTTCCAAGTACAACCAAGCTTTGATATCCAAGTTATACTCCTTTCGTGCACAGTTTGAAGCAATTCTTTGATTGAATTCATGATTCCATTAATTTGATTTGTCTGGCTATTGACTACAGATCTGATGTACCCAATCAAGTATTTATTTTAACAATCTCTTATCCATGATGGAGATTTCTCCCTACAAATCCAAGAAATCAAACATAAATTTACAGTAAATAAATGTAAAAAACATTTCCTGTGCAAGTATAGGCTTTCACTCAGACTACTTCTCTCATGTAGACTATCTGCAGAACAAATTTCAGTAATTGGTAAAGGAATTTATGTACTATTTGAGTAATATCTGGTTTCCAATTTGTGCCTCTTACTTTTTGTTTGCTTTTTTTAGTTTGTAGACATACTTTGACTCCTTTACTAGTGGTATGATAGTGATGATCTTTCCAAGATTTGCATGCTAGGCCAAGTAGGTGATAGCAAGGAAGCAGATCTGATGGTGAACATGTTTTTCGTTAACTACCTAATTTTTGAGCTGAATTGTCTCTTTAGTGACTGCGAATCCAAAATTTTGAGAGGAATTTTTGAAAGGAATAGGAAGGCTTGATATTCCTGACTAAAATTGAGTGAAACAATCGACAATTGAATGTCAAGCCTTTATTGTGCATTTGGACAGACTTGGGTGTTTATTGGTGATATGGGTTGTTGGATTTGTCTCAACAAGGTGGTGATACACCTCATCCATGGACAACCCCACCCTAGTTGTAGGGAATTTTGGGGTTTGAACGAGTAAAGGAAGAACTAAAAGGTAGGAGAGGAACAATCAATCATCACAATACTCAAAGATAGAATTAAAAAAATGGTCAAGACTACACAATCCCCAACATCATTGCAACAATCCAAGGCCATAAATTCAGCCTAAACATTGCAATCCTTACTCTCCCCTATAGAGGTTAATTCAATCTGATGGGCGATGGAGGATCATTTAGGAGATGAGCTTGATTTTCATCGTTAAAATGATGAAAATGGGATTACTCAGAAGGATGTTTGCCTTTGTAATGAGGACAAGATCTACAGTTGCATCAAAGGGTAGCTCCGTGATTGTAGAAAGGTACCATGCGACCTTGAAGGACAAATCATGGACAAATAGAGAGATACCATGGTGCATCAAAGGAGATATCATGGGCAAATGTGATCAAATGATGGTGAACAATATAAATGTCACAAACTACACGGATCTTGTAATCAAAGAGCACCCACAATGCAAGAAGACAAATCCAACACGATGTTGGGGTTGATGAACTTAATTGATGACCTTAAAGAAATGATTTATAAATTGGAAAAGTAGTTGCAACCTCCCAACAAAGATAATAAGGATATAAACCAGGATTGGGAGTTCAAATTCATAATGGGCAATAGATGACTATTCTTGCATATGAACCTTGCTTCTTCCAAAAGTGAAACTACACAAGTTTGGTGGTAAGGATTCCTTAACAAGGACAACTTAAAGGATCACTATTTTTAATTACAATAATTGGATAATGTCGAAAGTGTAATTTGACTTATGACCAAGGTCGACATTGTATGATATAATAATGTATATCCCTAAGGGCAACCATTGTATAATGTATTTAATTTATTGTAATATTTTATTATATAAAGCGTCAAGGGCTGTAGTTAACCTTGTTATGGTTAAACCCACCTTATAACTTGTAAAGCCCTCTTGTTTAGTTGGCTTAGGTTAAATTTGTTGATGTAATTTGTGAATTAGGTATTGGTATAAATACCCCCCACCACGCCATCTATTATATTGGAGTGTTGTGTTATTTACAAATAATATAGTGATTATTTATGATGTCTACAGGTGCCCACTATATATCTCTCTCTTTTGTCCTTTTTTACGCTTTTTGTATAAGATTTGAGTGGATGGATTGCTTCTGTTTGTTTTTGTAAATAGGTGTGAACTCCAATATATCAAAGTCATTGGGTTCATTGGGTCTCCCTATGCATCGAAGATCCCACAATATAATTGGTTCTAAAAAATGCAAGATTTATTTGGGGACTCCTCCATCACAAGTTCATGTGAGGTTATCATGCAATAACTCTCTAAAATATTTGAGGATAAGCATAACAACTTCTCCTTTGTGGAGCTCACAAAATTGAAGCAAAGGGGTTTAGTACAGTCCTTTGTGGAGGAATTTGAAAGGATGGCCATTATTTTTATGACATCGTGGATGACAAAGTAAGGGAGTTATAGAGAATTTGAAATTGGGCATTAAGGAAGGATTACAACTTTTTTGCCACCCTAATCTAACTAAGGCAATCCATCAAGCATACGGGGTTGAGGCATGGGTCAAAAGCAATATCAGTTCCTACAAGAATAAGGGTATTGCTTTTGTGATTATAGAACTTTGACTGTCTCAACAAAACTTGTAGCCCAATAATTGGAAAAGGAGGTCAAAAGATTATCTTTCAATAGTGATTGCAAGTAGAACAAGAATAAAAATTGTGAGAAGCAAGTCCAAATTCATTCATTGTGGAAGTAATTTAAATGGTAGTGATAACGAAGCAATCTCTTCTCTTTCATCTGTTTGCCCTTTGTCCACCTTGTTCTTCTCCTATGGAGGGATCCACCTTCAAAGTGACTGAGAATTCATTCTCTATGCATCCACTAGCTAGGGTCTTAACACCAAGAGTGATCAAAGTGGGTGCGCTACATCATAAACCAAGAGTGATGGCTTTAATCGGTGGTAGAAGTATTCACAACTTTGGTAATGTGGATCTAGTTAAAAGACACAATTGCTTTGTCTATTCAAATATAAAGGTGAAGATCCGAGTGCAGGTAAATTTCAGACAAATGCAGCGGAATAATAAAAAATTAAATAATTAAATAATCAAACTTTATTAAATCTTCTTCAACCTTTACATTCAAATGAGCAATGTTATTATATAGACGGGGAAAGGAAAGGATGCGTGGAGGGATAAGGAGGTTGGAGGGATACGGGGAAAGGAAGTTGGAGGGATAAGGGGAAGAAGGAATCACGGAGGGATAAGGAGGAAATGGAGGGATAAGGAGGAGAAATAGGAAAGAATTTAGGAGAGGGATTAAACAAAATTGCCGACAAAAAAAAAATTTGCCGACAATCCTGAAGGCATTTCACACTTAGGGCTAGAAAAGGATTTTTCTAAGCCACTTAAGGTGAAACCCTGTTCACACTTGCAACATTCTCCCCCTTAAAGTTGAGAGAACTGACTACACAGTCTCTCAGCTTTACAAATTGAGCTTTAGTCATCGCCTTGGTGAAGATGTCTGTGACATTCTCCAAAGTGTGATAATATTGAAGATCAACAATTTCATGTTCCACCATATCTCTAATGAAGTGGTACTTCATATCAAAATGCTTTGTTCTGCTATGGTGGACAGGATTATATGCCAACTGAATGGCATTGATGTTGTCGCAAGAGATTCTCGGTTGGACCACTTTGTCTGTTCTCCAATCTCTTCTAGTACTTTCCTTAGCCACAAGGCTTGAGTACTAGCATAAGTAACTCGCTATATACTCGACTTCGTTGAAGATAGCGCTACTATCGTCTCGCTTTTTGGAACTCCAAGTTATTAGTCCCGATCCAAGACTAAAACAGTTTCCCGATGTTGACTTCCTGTCATCAATATTGCTACCCCAATCACTATCACCGAAGCCTACAAGCTTGATAGTGTTACATTTATGGTACTGGATTCCAAAATCCAATGTACCTTTCACATATCTCAAAATTCTTGTAGCTGCCTGCAAATGCAGCTCAGATGGGTTAGACATAAATCTAGAAACAAGAGATACAACATACTGAATATCTGGTCTGGTGTTGGCGAGAAACATCAAACTCCCAACCATGCTTTTGAAAGTGGTCACGTCAACTTTTGGTGCTCCATCATCTTTGCTTAATTGGATCCCATGTCCAACTGGAGTTGCAACTGGTTTGCAATGCTCCATAGCAAACTTCTTGATCATATCCTGAGCATACTTATGTTGATGAGATGAAGATCCCCGTATCCGATCGATGAACCTCCATTCCAAGGTAGTAGTGCATTAAGCCAAGATCCTTCATCTCAAACTGTGTCATCATGGAGTGTTTGAACTCCAAATTCATTTTCTCATTACTACCCATAAAAATAAGATCATCCACATACAAACAAACTATGAGGATGTCTTTACCTTGCGTGAGGTAGTAGAGTGTGGGTTCATTTTTGCTCCTGGTGAACCCATAATCTTTGAAGTACCCATCAATGCGTGAGTACCAAGCTCTTGGTGCCTGTTTAAGGCCATAGAGTGCCTTCTTCAATCAGTAAACAAGGTGTTCCTTACCTTGCACTTCAAATCCCCGTGGTTGCTCAACGTACACTTCTTCCGTCAAGTAACCATTGAGAAATGCACTCTTGACATCCATGTGTTGGACTTTCCATCCTTTGTGTGCAGCTAAGGCAAGAACCGCTTCGATGTCTCCTCGTCTGCTTACAGGAGCAAAAGTCTCTTCATAATCTATTCCATATTTCTGAGTAAAACCCTTTGCCACTAATCTTGCCTTATGCTTCTCAATGCTGCCATCAGCATTAAACTTGGTCTTGAAGATCCATTTACAGCCAACACATTTCTTTCCTTTAGGAAGCTTCACGAGCTCCCAAGTGTCGTTGTTTTTTATAGAGGTTATCTCCTCTTTCATGGCATCTAACCAAATCTTCTGAGTACATGCCTTCTCATAACTAGAAGGTTCAAGTTGTGCACTAGTTTACAAAGCATAGTTAACTTGATCTCCCCTAGGTTCCTGCTGGGATTCATCATCACCATACAAGTGCATACTTTCTAAACTGTGTAAAACAGATTCCATTTCACTAGCTTGACTCCTAGTATATCTTCTTGAAAATTTTTTATCCAACATCTGAGATGATGGATGATATCGTAAAGTTCTCTTACCTTTGGATGGAACATCAATGTCCATTGGTGAGGAACTTTCTGGTCTCTGTGGAGAAGGACTTGGTGAGGAAGATGAACTAGAAGAACTTGGGCTTGAAGGTGGAGATTTCTTGCCTTTCTGTGGTATTTGTGGTTGCACCCGCCGAGAACTTGAATCATGTGACTCAACATCATCGTATATTTGGGGCTTACCCCACTCTCCCCCTTCATCAAAAATCACATCCCTTGAAATCACTATCTTTCGAGTTGTAGAATTGTAGAGTCTATACCCCTTTGTGTTTTCACAATGATCCTACAAAAATGCATGCCCGACTCTTTGGATCCAACTTCTTTCTCAGCTCATCGAGAATGTGAGCATATGCCAATGAACCAAATACTCTGAAATACTTCACATTTGGTTTTTTACCATACTAGGCTTGGTAAGGTGTCTTCCCTTTCAAACTTGAAGTAGGACTTCTGCTCAAGATGTGAACACTAGTCCTTGTTGCATCTCCCCAATATGCATTACTCAAATGCTTTGTCTGAAGCATTGATCTTGCCATCTCCACAATGGTGCGATTCTTTCTTTTTGCAACACCATTTTGCTGTGGTGTGTAGGCAGTTGTGAACTGCCTCTTGATGCCATGATGTTTACAAAAATTCAAAAATTGATTAGAGGAGTATTCTCCTCCTCTATCTGATCTAAGACATTTTACAGAATATCCACTCTCACTTTCAACTTTTGCTTTAAAATCAACAAAGCATGCAAATGCTTCATACTTATGCTTCAAAAAATATATCCAACACATTCTTGTGCAATCATCAATGAAAAGTAGGAAGTAAGAGTGATTACCTAGACTCTTGGTCTGCATCGGACCACAGATGTCTGAATGTACTAACTGAAGTGGATAGCTGGCCCGCCATGCTTGTCCATGAGGAAATTTCGATCTGGCATGCTTGCCCAAGGCACACCCTTCACGAGCTTCCTTACTATCTTGAATTTTTGGAAGTCCAGTTACCATTGCTTGTGAAGTTAGCATTTTGAAACTTGCTGAATTCAAATGACCATATCTCAAGTGCCATAGGACACTTGGATTGGTAATTGCAACATTTGCTAACTTATTTCCTCCTGGCTGGCCAAACTTCAAAGGGAATAATCTATTCTTTGACATTGGCACTTGTGTAATGATTCTATTACTATTGTTCTTGTCAAAAATGGTGCATTTACCCTCATCAAAAATCAACTTATAATTCTTTTCTAGCATCTGACCAACACTTAAGAGATTGTGTTGAAGATGAGGAGTGTAATAGATATCACTTACTTGCTTGATGCCTTCTTTCGTTGGAACCTCCATGGCTCCAATGCCTTCAACTGCCAATGACTTGTCATCTCCCAATCGGATGCTGGATTTGTATGAGGAGTCTAAAGTAGCAAAGAGTTCTTCTTTGCCACTCATGTGATTTGAACACCCAGTGTCCAAAATCCATGTATCATTCATATTTTGCTCTGTCTGGCCATAAGAGAGAAAGAGATTTGTGGACTCTTCCTCTTCTCCAAAATTCCCAAACTGACTGCTCTGGTTGCTGCTGCTTCCTTGTGAAGTCTTTGACCAACAATCTCGAGCATAATGGCCAGGTTTGCCACAATTGTAGCAAACTTGTTTTGATTTATCTCCTCCTTTTCCTTTGCCGCATTGTTTCCCTCTATATTGCTGCTGTCCTCCTCTATTCTGATTTCCACCTCTGTTGGATGATCCTCCTCTCTTAGGAGTTCCCTCTTTGATTATTCCTGCCTCTCGCCTCTTTGTTGTCCTCTCGCCACGGCCTCTACCTCTTCCTTCATGTGTGGCAAAAGCTTTATCATCTCCTCCATAGCTGGTGGTAGGAGTTTCCTGTAACCTCTCTTCATGTGAGAGAAGTGAACCAGCTAATGCATCAAAAGACAATGTGGTTAAGTCTTTGGATTCTTCAATAATTATTGCAACAGAATTCCATTTAGGAAGAAGTGTTCTCAACACTTTCTTCACCATCATCTCTGGCTTAATATCCTCCCCTAGTGTGACCATTTTATCAACTACGGCTTTAACTCGCACGCAGTAATCTCCCACTTTTTCATTCTCTTGCATCTTGAGATTCTCAAAATCTCGTTTCAAAGTTTGCAGTTTTACTTGCTTCACTTGGTCACTACCTCTATAGCTTTCTTTTAGGGCATTCCGGCATCTTGTGCAATTACATAAGATGCAACCCTAGGGAAGATACTTTTATCTAAGGCAGCATGTATGTGATAAAGGGCGAAAGCATTGTTCTTTTGTGCTTCTTTCCTAGCCTTTTTATCAGCATTAGAGAAAGTTGCCCATTCAGCAGCAGTTGGTTCAGTATAGCCCTCTTCGACTATATCCCATAAACCTTTTCCTATCAAAAGGGTTTTCATTTTAATAGACCAATATTCATAGTCTCCTCCATTGAACTCAGGAATCGGAAGACTAGTATTGGATGCCATTGTAGAATAAAACAAAATTTATTTGAAGCAAACAAGTACTATAAAGCAATACAAAGAGATTTTAATGATTCAAATCAAATCTCGCCTTTTTAGTACATTCAAGTTCTGCCTCGGACCGTCGCTGATGATGATGATCTCAGGTTCCACTTCCTCTGGATCTTCTTCTTCTTTTTCTTCTTCTTCTTCCTCTGCTTCTTCTTCCGCTTCTTCTTCTGCTTCCGCTGATTCTGCTTCCTCTTCTTCTTCTTCTTCTTCTTCCACTGGTTCAGGTTCAGGAGAGCGTGGTGTATAGCCCTCACTCAATTCAGTTGTTGGAACACCTGGTGTGTAACTAGCATTTGATGGTACATCCGATACAAATTCTACTGTATTTGACTCTTCAATTCTTCTTCCGAAGATATTGTCTTCTGAATCTGCCTCGTATCCTGAATCCGGCTTTCTCAGATGATCAATCACCTGATTTTCTAGATGACAAAACACTGTATGCAGACTAGTTCGTCGAACCCTTTCATCAAAGGATTCCGGTGTCTCTCGTCTCAAAATCGAAAGCAGTGCATTATAGCACCCCTCAGACCGGAACATCTAACATTTCACGGGCAGATTAATTCTCTTTTTCACAAAAAACTCTTCTAACAAGGTTTTTAAAAATTTTTATAAAGTTTTTTTTTTTTTTAAATTTAATAAATTTTTATATTTTTTAAATTACCTTTTAAATTAATTATTAAAAAGATAATATTAAAAAATATAATTTAAACTTATTAAATAAATTTAAAAAAAACTTTAAAACCTTTAATATTTTTTTTGAAACAAAACGTTTTACCTTTTTTTTTTTTTTGCAAGGCGAGCGATTCGAGCCCGCGACCTCCCGGTCAACAAGCAGGAGGCTTGGCCGCACCACCACGCGGCTAAGCTGAAACAAAATCGGGATTCGACCCCTTTAACCCTTCTCGGCGGCACAAATTTAAAAAAAAAATGTTTTTTTTTTGTTTCGTCTAAGGCTGGCGGGAGTCGACCCCGCGTCCACCTCCCTGCTAGCGGACGGCCCCTCCGCTGCACCACGTCCCTTGGACGTGAATGCAAAGGAACGACGGTGATAAATCAAGTCACCGCCGGGCGAGTTTTTAAAAAAAAAAAAAGTCGCCTTTATCCCACATTCAGTGGGAAACGGCCGCGCGAGGGTTTATTAACCCGAAAGCGCACTTACAATATCGACTGCCTTCGGGCAGTTCGAGTCCGCACTTTTGCCGCCAAGTCGACGAATCAAAAACGGCCACGTCACCAAATTTTGCACCAATTGCACGCTGCCACGTCACTCGCTCGCTGCCACGTCGGCCAATCGTACGCCGCCACGTCAGCCTCTCTGCCAGCTCAGCTGCCACGTCAGCCGTCTCGATCCGTGTGCTGCCTAGTCAACACCTAGCCGCTGTCACGTTTGCTCTGCTGGCGCCACGTGTCGCATCCTCGTGCCGCCACGTGTCGCATCCTCCTGCTGTGCCTGCCTCGAGAACCGTGCCTGTCTGTCAGCGCCTCGACTGTCGCGTGCCTCGGGAACCGTGCCCGAACTGGCACAACTCCTCTCTGATACCAGTGAAGATCCGAGTGCAGGTAAATTTCAGACAAATGCAACGGAATAATAAAAAATTAAATAATTAAATAATCAAACTTTATTAAATCTTCTTCAACCTTTACATTCAAATGAGCAATGTTATTATATAGACGGGGAAAGGAAAGGATGCGTGGAGGGATAAGGAGGTTGGAGGGATACGGGGAAAGGAAGTTGGAGGGATAAGGGGAAGAAGGAATCACGGAGGGATAAGGAGGAAATGGAGGGATAAGGAGGAGAAATAGGAAAGAATTTAGGAGAGGGGTTAAACAAAATTGCCGACAAAAAAAAAATTTGCCGACAATCCTGAAGGCATTTCACACTTAGGGCTAGAAAAGGATTTTTCTAAGCCACTTAAGGTGAAACCCTGTTCACACTTGCAACAAAAGGGCAAGGTATTAATTGCCAATGGTCAGTCTATATCTTGTGACTAAAATGCCATAAGGTAACAATTTGATATGGGAGAGTAATAGCCTTCTATGCCAATTTTGGCCTTACCATTATATAGTAGATGTAGCATTGGGTGTAGAATGGTCGAGGAGTCTCTCGAGTCTTGACATTGTCATGTTTGACCATGGAAACCTATGCATGAGCTTCAAGTTAGATTGCAAGGAGCATGTGCTCAAAGAATTTAGTCTCCTTCTAGTTAGGTAAATTTTTTTCACATAATGGAAATGTTGCGTAAGAAAGGATCACAAGTAGTTGTAGTTCAAATGTTAGCGTACTACATACTTAGGTTATTACATTATTAGTAGTTGTTAATGTTGTTGCAACTCCTACCTAAGTCGGCTAGTTAGCTCCGTTGGTTACGGGCTAATCTAAGCCACTATTGTAGTATTTATATTATCAATATCAATGGCAAAGGTGTTCGACTTATTTACATGGTATCAGAGCAGGACCTGCTCGGGCACGTTTTTCGAGATCTGAGAGGAGACCGGCGTAGACACGGGCACGTTTCTCGAGGTAGGGTTGGACCTGCTCGGGCACGCATCCCGAGGCATCGGAACTAGACCTGCACTCGAAACGAGGGCGGCTGGACTGGCTTGACCGGGCATGGATCCCGAGGTCGATCTGGACTATTGGGCAACCGAGGGACTCGGGCACATTTCTCGAGGTCGATCTGAACTGTGCGACCAACGTGGACTGACAGATCTAGACTGGCACGCTTCCCGAGCACGCTGACTGGACTGACACGTGGCAGAGCACCACCTGGACTCGGACCGGACTGGACACGTGGCGGACTGAGGACCGGACTGGACTGACACGTGGCGGACTGACGCGTGGACCGAGACGCGTGACGTGGACTGACGCTGACACGACCGACTGACGTGGCCGCCACGTGACCCGACGCGGACCTGACCCCTACCGCGTGGCACGGCAAAAGGGTGACGTGATTGCCCGAAGGCAATCACATATATAGGGGGAATCTTTCCTTTTATTCCCCCCTCATGCACCCCGCGGGAGCAATGTGGGACTAAAGTCCCACATTTTTTTTGCTCCCCGCGAGGGTCGCAAGGGAAGAAAGGGACAATTGTCCCTTTCCTTCCCATCGGGCATGCTAGCCCAGCCGGTAGGAGCGCCAGGCTAGCGCCCGTGAGGTTAGGGGTTCAAACCCCTTCGACAGACCCCTTGAAGGTAATTTTTTTTTAATTTTTTTGTTATTTTTCTTTATTTTTTTAGTATTTTTTAATTAATATATTAATATTTTTTGTTTTTAAAAAAAAAAATCATTTTTTTAATTAATCATATTTTTAAATTGTGATTTTTTTTAAAAAAAACAAAAGTATTTTTATTATTAATTAAATTATTACTAAAATTATTTAGAAATTTACATTAAAATTAGAATATTTGCCATAGTAAAGGGGTGTTTTTTTTTTTCTTCAAAACCTGAAGAAAAAGGGGGGATGATGAGTAAATTTTTAAGGCAAATTGGCTTATTGTAAAGGTGCATTTTCGGCAGCGCCCGACACCTAGTGGTTTATTTCTGTGGGCACTTTTATGTTGTATGTTGCATTTTTTCTTACTTTGCACTACATCATTAAAAGTTAAAATCAAATTCACTCCCTAAGTCCCCGGAATAATTAAAACCCATCCGTGCAATTTATTGCACTGCAGCGTTCGGTATTTGTGATACCTCTGGCCAGCACTTACAGGTAAAGCTGTCGTGATTGCGCTATTGTATCCGCCGCCTAATATAGCTGCCAAAACGACGTCTGAGCTTGTTCTCTATAAATCGTCGGGGAGAGATAAGTTTGCCATTTTGCTATTTTTTTACTCCATCCACTACCCTAATCGTTCTTGTGTTTAGGCGTAAATCTTGACGAGAGTTCTGACATCCACAGTGTTTAGGGGAAGTTACGCCCCACGCATGAGGATTGATGACTTTCTATGGTAGGTGCCATCAACAAGTCGATTCCCTTTCAATACCGCCTAAGTACCACGTATCATATAATCTTTAAAAATTACCTATAGTCTCCCTCACGTAAGGGCGGGTAATTTTTTTTGATTTTTCAAAATACCTATAGTCTCCCTCACGTAAGGGCAGGTATTTTGTATGGTATAACGGCCTGGCATTAAGGTATATAGAAAGGGTGACCAATTGGTGATATAAGGAACCTTCACTATGGCTTCGCTGCAAAGTTAATGACTGATGCTCATCAGTTATTGAAAGGTCCTAATTATACACCATGGAAAAACAAAATGAAGGCAGTCCTCATCATGGAAGATTTATGGGATGTTGTTTCTGGAGCAACAACGAGACCTTCACCGGCAGCTGGATCCACAACTCTCACTGCTGATCAGATCGCCTTTGATAAGAAAGATAGTCGAGCAAAAGTGCTCATTTTGTTTGCTGTTTCAGATGAAGTTCAACCTCATATAGCTGACAAAGCAAGTGGTAAAGAGGCATGGGATGCCCTTCAAACCATTTATGAGGGAAAGAATGACTCCACCATTCTTCATCTTCAAAAACAACTTCACAATCTGAGTTTGAGACAGGGTGAGACAGTTGAACTCTTTCTTTGCAGAGTGTCTGAATTGAAAGGCAAATTGAATTCTTTGGGAGATACAGTGGATGACAAACTTCTCACTTCAATAGTGATGAGAGCTTTGCTTGATTCCTTTGATACGTTGATCACCTCCATTCAGGTGTCACAACGACAAATTACCTTTATTGAGTTGGTCAATTTGCTTCAACAACAGGAGGCACGCCAACTTCACAGGGATGATTCTTCTAATACAGCCCTATACTCCAACCGACAGGGTTCTAAGAAGAAAGGTAATTTTTAGAAAGGAGGCAATTCTCAACAGGATTCAAAAGGAAAAGGGAAACAACCTCAACAGAAGAAGAGGTATTGCAAAATTTGTGATAAAGACAACCATGACACCAACAGGTGTTGGCATAAGAATAAGCAAAAAGGCCAGAACAAACCACAAAACAAGAACAAGCAACCCAGGGTGAATGTTGTTGTTGAAGAATCTGACTCGGATTCTGAATGGGCACACAAGGTGCTCATGACTACCACAACCTCCAAGGAGAAGGATCCTGTATGGTATGTCGATTCTGGTGCTAGTAAGCATATGACTGGCGACAGATCATGGTTTGAATCATTTGTGGCCAAAGAGGGCAGACCTGTCACTATTGTTGATGACAAAACCTACAAGGTTCAGGGAGAGGGTACAATTTCAGTCACTCTTCCTGATGGCAAGTGTCAGATTGACAAAGTCCTCTATGTTCCAGAGCTGGCTAACAATTTGTTGTCCATCACACAAATCCTGGATAAAGATATGGTTGTCAACTTTCGTGTTGAGAATGGCAAGAAGTGTTGTTCTATTACCAGGAAGGGTAAGAAGATTGCAACAGCTTCATATAAGCATGGCTTATTTGCCCTAGATGCTATCTCTACTCCCCATGTTGCCATGACAGTCTCTACCAAGGAGGCCACTTCCCTATGGCACAAGAGATATGGGCATCTTAGTTCTGGCTACTTACTTGAGCTTAGTAAGTATGAGATGGTAAAGGGTCTTCCTTCCCTTTCTTCCACATTGCCAGTGTGCTCTGACTGCTTGGCGGGAAAGCAACATAGAGTACCTTTTGAGAAGAGCTCAACACGAGCACAGAAACCTCTGGAGTTAATTCACACCGATCTGTGCGGTCCTTTCACACCCAACAGTTGTGGAGGGAAGAGGTATTTTCAGTTATTTGTAGATGACTACTCACGCAAGATGTGGGTTTTCTTTCTCCGACTGAAATCTGAGGCTTTCGCTTTCTTCCAGCAATTCAAGAAATCTGTTGAGAAGGAGTCAGGGGCTTCTATTAAAACCCTCCGCTCAGATCGAGGGGGGGAGTTTACCTCTAAAGAATTTTCAGCATTCTTAACTGAGCATGGAATCACGAGACAGTTAACAACTGCCTATACTCCTCAGCAAAATGGAGTTGCTGAGAGAAGGAACCGTTCTATTATGGAAATGGTTCGTTGTATGCTCACAAGAGCTACTCTTGGGCAACAATATTGGGCAGAAGCTGTCACCACTTCAGTATATCTGTTGAATAGGGCACCCACAAAGGCCCTAAAAGGAATGACTCCACAGGAAGCATGGAGTGGTCGAAAACCCTCCATATCTCATCTTCGTATTTTTGGATGTCAAGCTTTCATGCACATACCAAAAGAGAAAAGGAAGAAGCTAGATGAGAAGACATTGAGATGCATTTTTCTTGGCTATGATGAGCACTCTAAAGGTTATCGTTTGATAGATCCTTTGACCAAGAAAATTCATATCAATAGAGATGTTGTCTTTGATGAAGCTTTCACATCACAAAACACATCTAAGGTATACCTAGATCTTGTGGAATCTAAGGAAGAGAAGTTCCCTTTGTCAACACAGACAGGAGGTCCTTCCACATCTTCTTCAACACCAAAAACGAAGAATCCGAAATGGTATACAAGCACAATCAGGGACGCCAAGTTATCCACTCCACCAGATTTGACTTTGGATAGACCTCGTACTCGCAGTATGGCTCAAAGGGAAAAAGCAGCCGTAGAGACCAGTGAGGTTGATGATCTTTGTCAATATTTTGAGGAACTTTCTGTAACTCCACATAAGGAAACAAAGGATATGGATATAGATGATGACAGGGTGTTTTTGTCTTCAATGAATGAACATGAACCTGCCTCTGTACAAGATGCTCTTAGCAAGCCACAATGGAAGGATGCTATGGATGCTGAGTACAAGTCTCTGAAAAAGAACAAAACTTGGGAGCTTGTCGATCTGCCACAAGGAAAGAAGCCCATTGGCTGCAAATGGGTGTACAAAGTCAAGTACAAGGCAGATGGGACAATTGATAAGCATAAGGCCCGTCTTGTTGCAAAGGGCTATGCTCAAAAGGAAGGCATTGACTATGAGGAAACTTTTGCACCTACTGCTCGGATGACCACAATTCGAGTCATTTGTGCTATGGCAGCACAATATGGGTGGAAAGTTCACCAAATGGATGTCAAGAGTGCTTTTCTAAATGGTGATCTCCAAGAAGAAGTATACATGACTCAACCTGAAGGATTTGTACAGGAAGGCCAAAAACAAAAAGTGTGCAAATTGGTCAAATCCTTATATGGCTTGAAACAAGCTCCTCGAGCTTGGTATATAAAAATGGATAATCACCTCCTGCAACATGGATTTAAGAGATGTCCGTCAGATGCAAACCTCTATTTCAAGAAACAGGGTTCTGAGATAGTGTTGCTTGTACTCTATGTTGATGATCTGCTCATTACAGGGAGTTCAGAAACTATGATCTCTACTGTCAAAAGAGACTTGTGTCAATATTTTGAGATGTCAGATCTCGGACTTCTCCATTATTGTCTTGGTCTGGAAGTCAGATAGAAGGAGCACTACATCAAAGTGTCTCGGAAAAAATATGCCAAGACATTGTTGGAAAAATATCGCATGACTGATTGCAAGCCAATGGCAACTCCGATGGAGACAGGAATTCGAGTTATCGCGATATGATGATTCACCTCAGGTAGATGGTACTCTCTATCGACAGTTGATCGGGAGTCTCATATATCTGACCAATACTAGGCCAGATATCGTATTTGCTGTCAACTATCTTTCGAGGTTCATGCAGGAGCCTAAGACCACTCATTGGAAAGCAGCAAAGCGTGTTCTTCACTATGTCCGTGGTACTATAGAATATGGCCTAGAATACAAGAAGAACAACAAATTCTTCTTGCAAGGATACACGGACTCCGACTATGCCGGATCATTTGATGATCGCAAGTCAACTTCAGGATATATTTTTCATCTTGGATCCGGTCCTGTCTCTTGGCACAACAAGAAGCAACAGGTGGTTGCTATCTCATCAACAGAGGTAGAATATCGTGCCGCACGTGAAGTTGTGTGCGAAGTGATATGGTTGCGTCGCATTTTGACAAGTATGGGTCTTCCATCCAAATCTCCAATACACTTGTTTTGCGACAACCAGGGTGTTCTGAACCTAGTCAAGAATCCAGTCCATCATGAACGAACAAAGCACATTGACACACAATGTCATTTCATTCGTGACGAAGTTCCGAAGCACCGAATTCAGCTTCAGTACATTCCCACCGATGCTCAAGTTGCAGACATTTTCACTAAGGCACTTGCACGTGTCAAATTTGAATTGTTTCGCAGCTCACTTTGTATTGCCAAATGATGTAATAAGGGGGGATGTTAGCATAGCTAGTAGATATTTCATTACCCAAATAATGTAATAAGGGGGGATGTTAGTGTACTACATACTTAGGTTATTACATTATTAGTAGTTGTTAATGTTGTTGCAACTCCTACCTAAGTCGGCTAGTTAGCTCCGTTGGTTACGGGCTAATCTAAGCCACTATTGTAGTATTTATATTATCAATATCAATGGCAAAGGTGTTCGACTTATTTACATCAAATTTTCGCATAAATGTGCATAACTGGAATGAGGCAATTCCCGTGTATGTGCAAACTAAAATCAATAAGCATGCCAAGGCGTTTTAGGATATATCTAAAAACCTTGCTTCATGAAGGGAATACAATCGTGCTACCCATTCACTTCTAGGGAGTTGTCCAACTTGTAGGCCCCTTCTTCATTTGTTTGAACAAAAGATAGAGATAGAATGCATGATTTGATAAACACTAGGTGCGAGGATCATCTAATTGAGTCAAAGTCCATATTTTGCTCTAGGAGTGACAGTGCATAAGGTGGACTCATCATGGAGAATGTGCCTGGATTTTTAAGATCTTAACAAGCAAGCTATTAAACACAAGTTTATGTATCCTATAATTGTTCATTTGCTGGATGAGTTGCATGGAGCAATTATTTTCACCAAGTTAGATTTGTGTTCTAGGTATGATCATTTTGGATCAAAGCGAAATATTTCCCAAAACTAAATTCCAAACTTAGGGGGTAACTATGAGTTTTTACTTATGCCATTTGGTTTAACTAACATAGTAACTACATAGCAAAGTCTCATTCATCTTTTGCTCCTTTGCACATTTGTGCATGTCTTCTTTGATTATATTTTATATATGATGAAACATTGGATCAATATATTGACAATGTACATAAGTCTTTGTCACTTTGGAACACACAATCAACTTTATGCTAAGCTAATTGTTCTTTTAAATATAGGAGGAGGTTGAATCTTTGAGTGACATCATGTCTATTGAAGTAGTGAAAGTGGACCCAAACAAGGTGGAAGTAGAGGTGGAACGGTTGCATGCAAAAATTCTTAAAAGCTTTAGAGGATTCATTAGTATTGCTAGCTACAATTGAGAGTTTGTTAAAGACTATAGCAAGACTAGGCCCCCCTTAGGCATCACTTCTCGAGGACTCCTTTGTACAGGGCAAGATGGCAATTCAAATACTTGAGGCACTAAAGAAAGCTATGATCATCACACTAGTGTTTGCCATGTTAGATTTCACCAAAACATTTGTAGTAGAATGTGATTTGTCTAGAGTGGGCATTAGTGCAATCTTAACATAATGAGGAAGACACATAGGTATTGGTAGTCATCATCTCAAAGAAATGAATGTTGAGGATTCTACTTGTGAAAAGGAGATGCTAGCCATACTTTATGTTGTGAAGAAGTGGAGACTACTTTATTGGCAAGCACTTCAAGAAAAAATGGAACACTAAGTCTTGAATATATTTTGGAGCAAAGGTGTCTTTTGAAGAGCAACGAAAATAGATAACCAAGATGTGGGGCAATGATTTTGAAAGCATCTATAAAATGGGCAAAGGAAATTTAATGCCTGATGCCTCATCTTGCAAGGATGAGGCCTACAAAATTTTACGTGCCATATCAATGGTACATTTAGATTGGGTGTATTAGGCAAGGCAAAGTGGGAGCAAGATCAAGATACTACTCACCTTATTTGGTAGTTTTGACATGTTCCAACTTCATGTGATAGGTTTTCATGAAAGGATAATCCTTATGTTACAAAGAGAGGTTGTATATCTATAGGCACTTGGCCTTGAAGAAACCTATGTAGAAGAATTGCATGCTTTCCTATTTGGAGGACACTACAACATACGAAAGGATCAAAGAAGACTGCTTTTAGGATTGAAAGAAGATGTGAAGAAGATTATGGCAGAATGTGTGACTTGTTAGCATCCAAAGGAGAAATGTGCAATATTTGAGATTGCGCAACCTCTCCCTTTCCCAACTCAATGGTGAAAGGAGGTGCCTATGGACTTCACCATTAGGTTGTCCAAGTCAAAAGGAATGCCGATGATTATGTTGATGGTAGAAAGGCTCACTAAATATGCTTATTTTTTCTCCTTTGACTTATACATTTTTTGCCAATGTTATGGGCTGAGCTTTCATAGATAAGTTCTAGAAGCTTCATGGCACCCCAAGGGTTTATTGGGAGTGACATAGATTCTATATTCACTGGAAATTTTGGTAACAATTTTTTGAGGCAGTTGGAACAATTTTGCATTAAGGATCACTATATCATCCCTAATTAGATGGGCAGTCGGTTTGAAGGGTACTTGAGGTGCTTTGTATCAACAAGCAAACATAATGGATCAGACGGTTGCCTCTAGCAGAATGATTGGATAGCACTTAAAGTCATAAATCTGCAAGGATGACTTCTCCTAAGGCACTATAGGATACCCTCCACCCTTTGTTACTACATACTTGCACAATCATTCTTAAGTTTGGGTAGTGGAAGGTCATATGGCTCATCAATAGGCACTTTTACAGTCTCTTTTGAACAACTTAGTTGTTGCCTAGAAGAAAATGAAATAGTAGGCAGACCATCATCTTATTGGAAAGGAGTTTGAGGTTGGACTTTGGGTCTTCTTGTGACTCCCTTTGTATAAGCAGGTGTCCTTGAAATTACAAGAGGGTGACAAGCTGGCTTTTAGGTTTGGTTGACCCTAAAATATTTTATTAAAAATCAGAAATGTGGCCTACAGGAGTTTCAACCCTCTTTAAAAAATTATCTAGTCTTCCATGTCTCATTCATGAAGAAAGTGATCGGTCAACATGTTCCAATCCATACAAAGTGATCAGAGCTCCATGAAGGAGGAAGGCTAATCATGAAGCCTAAAGCAACTAAGGAATTGTGCCAGCTTGGAGTATCTGATCAAGTGGATAAAGCAGCTAATGGAAGCAACACATGCAGGTAGGATGTGCTCTTTGTATTAAGGGTTAATTCCTCATTGCTTTCCTCCGTTATGTTGACAGAGTAACTAACTTCAAGAAGATGTAGCAGTTTCTGTTGTGTTACCCTTCCTCCGCTAGATGATACACCTTTGAGAGGGCTAAAACATTTGAATACCCACAGTCACCTCTATATCATCAGTAGGTGGTACTTCCCCATGTGAAGAGGTGTATTCATCTTATTCAGCCTCTTATATATACTTGAAATCGAAGGAATCAAGTAATTCTCTTTTTGCAAACAACAGGAATTTCTCTGTCGTGCTGACAATTATGGAATATTTGTTTTATGCATTGGAACTTTCTATTTAAAAGTTTTCTTTCAATTGTTAGCTTGTTTTTGTAGAATCTCCTAGCACTTGTATGACATCTTGTTTCAGTGCTTGCAGGCACATGCATTGTCAACGGTCATAATTATTAAACTTTTATATTGGCTTGTTTGATAGTCATCCAGGAACGTTATGGAATTTTACTTAATTTCTGCATTTTTTTATTTATATTTTATAGAATGTCATTTTGGGCAATTCAAAAAATCCCATCCATAGTACTGAAGAGTTGGTACATATGTTTTAATCTGTGTAAATTGAAACTGTACTGTCAATCATCATTATCTTTTCCAAAGTGGTCAATTGAGGTTGCTATAGTAGTTTAAATCACAGTTACCAGTTCAGCCATTTCAATTTGAACACAAGGCAAAAAAAAGTTCCAAGTTTTGTTATTTTTCAAAAAGGTAATGTTCGGGTTGGATAAATAAATCATATATACATAAAATTAAATATTCATGAAAAATATAGAAAAATGCAGAAAGATCTCAGATTTCATAGTTTCAATTTTCAAGTTCCAATGCAATTAACATTTAAGTGATAGACACTAAAGCACTTCAAACCACTTATGCCTCTTCACAATGGCTGTCAGATATTTCTTAACTACAACTGTCTTTGACTCTAAGTTCATGGCAATAGAAGCAGTTGATTGTAACGAAGGCATATATTTTTAGTGACGGATGAAAAAGTTTTGGACCAAACTGAACTGGTTTGGTCCTAGGTTTGGCAGAACCTGATGACTATGCTTTATGTTATTTAAATATGTTGCTATGAAATTACGTCTAAGTGAAAGGATGAGATGTGAGTGTAAATATAGAGACAAAAAGATGGCTTTATTTAAAAGTTGGTTTTGATTTGGGTTTAAGAAATTCGCCTATTATACAAAAATATTCAGGTGCAATTTAGCTTCTCATGTGTAATTATGGAAGCTTGTTCTATGTGGAAAAAACATTTACAGTGGCTGCTATCATGTACGAAGGCTAATGGCCGTTCAATGATGATATGTATATGAAATATGGAAACTTATACAGCTTCTATGTTGAAAGAGATACTTGGTACATGTAAAGCATCTTAGGCAAATATGTTAAATGCAAAGGAGTTCATATGAGTTGTAAGCAAGTAATGAAGGGACAAAGGTGCTGTTTTTCATGTTTGATATGATAATTTGTCTATCTGGCCTTTGGAAAGAAACACATTTTTTCCCCTTGAATGGTGCAATTGTGTCACTTGATAAATTGAATGTATGTATTTATGGTGTGCTTGTCCTGCTTAATTATTCCCTGTAAGCATTCTAACTCTTATTGTATGTTATTCCACTGTTATACTTACTGCAGAGTAAGTTCTTTGGATAAGTTCCACTTGTATATGTGCTGTGAGGAAATCATTCCTTTGACTTTTGCTCCATAATAAAGCCTTTTATGTTTTTTTCAACTCAGTTTGCTTTGTTGGATTTGGTTGCAGTTTCGAAGTTCTTCATGCTCGATGGGCCATGCTTGCAGCTTTGGGTGTTGTCATTCCTGAATTACTGGACCATTTTGGAGTGGTGAACTTTATTGAGCCTGTGTGGTGGCGTGTTGGCTATGCAAAGCTTAAGGCAAGCATCTGAAGGCATGGATGCAAATTTATCTATTCACATGTTTCTGGAGCCAGCATGTGTTCTCAATGTTCCATCATGCAAGTCTTTCTTTCAGACATGAGAGTTACTTTTATGAGGTAGTTTATTGCAAGGTAGAAACTATTGAGAGCTGGTATCGTTATGAGACTGCACCAGAGGCAAATATTTTGACGATATTACTAAACTGGAAGGCATTATGTCTTATACAATAAAGACAAGTTCTTGTGTTTGACGAACAAACCCAAAAAAATAAGCGAGCATTTGAAACTATGAGCTATAATAATTATAATTGAGATAATGTATTATAATTATCTTTATATGAGCTATGTATTTATCTTGCATGCTAATGTTGTAGAATTGGCTGAGATAACAAATACAGATATGGCAATGAGATACTACCAAGACCTGACCAAAGCATCACTAGAGGAGAGGTACCTAGGTTTCAATAATTCAGAGATCCTCAAGGCTTTGATATTTGAGCAATCATTCACATGTCCAAAGTTAATCATGCAGCGCGCTGACCATTACGATCGATAAATGTGTGAAATCACAGGTGCTGATGGAAAGAAGATAGTTATCCTTTGTCCAACAACATTTGCATCTTTTCAGAATTCCAGCTGTCCCAGATTTAGTCATATTTACCAGGGAAATGAGCATGACAGAAAGAGGGAAGAAACGGCATACAAATCTAAAGTTTATAGCAAATAATGGGTTGATTAAAAAGGGAGATAAAAGATTCAAAGTTATACTCAGCCTTCACAAAAGTAAATTTGAAGAAGAAATAAATGACATGATTGTGTTGCTTAGTAGGATCAAAGGTGAGAAAGTCTCGAGTAGGTTTTGACCTAGGATGTTTGGCTTTTTGAATCTCATCTTTGTCAAAAGAAAAAAGATAGATCTGTCTCGCTTGATCGTTTGTCAAACTTGTAAGTAACTTGCTAAAGTCAGGGAGAGAAAGGAATCCTGAATAACTTTGTATTTATTCTATTTACTTGTCTGTGTTGATGAAAAGGTGAAACATATTGGCTTAGATGAAATTAGAAGAATTGAAGCCAAGCGCTGTTTGCTTCCTCAAGTTCTATTCAAAGGACTGGTTCCAAAATTATTTCTTTGTAAGCAATGAATTCATTAAACCTTTGATGAACAAGTTGTTAGCTAATCTCAATTTAGAATTTCACAGAATGTGATGAAGACCATCCACCCTAGAGTAGACTACTACAATCACCTGTCTTTTGAGACACATTGGAGTTTTGAGTCAAGATTCAAAGCCATACATCTTGTCGTCATCATGACTGATGACATAAGACTCATGGAATTCATGAGATAAATTAAGGCTCTTCTCGAGACGTCCAGGGAGACATGTAAAAATCACTCTATTGGTGAATCTACTTGCAGGTTGAAAAGACACATCGATGACTTGGAGGTTAAGGTCATGAGATATGATCTGAAATGGGCATGTATAAGGCACAATTATGACCAGAGGGGAGTACTTTGAACCATTTATAGATACAAATCAGACATCTCATTTGATCATGTTCCTGATCTAGAAGTTGCATGGGCCAACTGCAATGTCAAAAACATGGTCAAGATGAGGAATTTGGGATTTGGTGGATGCTTGGATTGGACCCATGAATAGGAACGAGACTCTTTGTCCCAAGAAGAAGAAGAAGAAGAAATAGAGAAGGAAGAAACTGAGACAGAGATGAGAAGAAGAGTCCTAAACTGAAATTGAATCTCAACTTGAAGATGGTGAGGTCGGTGAAAAGATAGAAGAAATAACCTAAGGATAAGCTGGAGAGGAAAGAGAATTAAGTGGGGAACAGGCCACAATGGAAATCTTTTGAGGTTTTGTTTCCCCTGTCAGCCCACAAATTTTGTACAGGGAAGGCTTTCAAACCCCAACCAATTTGACAACTTCATATGAGAAACCATCAACCACTGCTGGAAAGGATACCAGATAGTCTCAAAGCAAAATATCGTTTACTTCCTCTTCCAACAAACAGGAAGAGAGACAAATTATTCTTCTAAGGGAGCATCTAAAGAGAGGCCATCTTCTAGCCAAAAAGCAACAGGTGCAGCTGAAGCACCAAGTGGTGGCAATGATGACAATGGTGGAAAGAAGAAAAAGAGGAAATTTACTCCTCTTATTCATCCAAGGAAAAAGGTGAAGAAAGATGGATTAAGGAGGTCCAAAGGATGCTGATCAGTGACATAAGACTCCTATGCAAAAAGAGACACTCTTGTTTCAATAGGAGACTACTGAACAAAAGGAAATGCCCTCATCTCAGCAAGAAATCCCAAGACAAGAAAAATGCCCTTGTCCTAGCAAGAAGAACATAATAAGGGTAAAACCTATATTTCTGAAAAAGTTATGAATTCTAGCACTAATGACTTGATCTAAAACTCAGGATTTTGAGCAAGGAAAATCAAGAAACAGTGCAAATAGAAAATAACAGAGTATGGTAAATTAGAACACAGAAATATATAAGCAATATAATAGAACGATTTTGTTGCTTAGAAACTAGAGTACAATGTAAAGTATCTCGGAGAAGAGATGTGAGGCTATAACATTGCATCCATTACTCATGCTTTTCACAATCAAGGGTACATCTCTTGTTAGACAATGTTTGGTGGGTTGGAAATCCATCGTACTGAAAATAGGTCACTCAGATGGAAATATGGTGGTTCACCTTCCATAAGTTAGAAGGTCACTCATATGTAAATGGGGTTGTTCACCACCTTCTACGAGTTACAAAGTGAAATCTGTTTGGTAAGGTGATTATACTTGAGTTTGGGAGTTAACATCGTTTGGAGAGCACGCAAAGGTGGAGTTGTCATGTTAGATCAGAAAGCCCAACTCTAGTTAAACCCTGGCTCCAATTTTTGTTGGAGAAGCAAACCCAAAAAAGTTAAAAACCCTAGGTCTAGTTTTCATTGGAAAATCAAACCTAGAAAACCCTAGCTCCGGTTTCCACTAGAGAAGCAAACCCAAATAACCTTGGCTCTACTTTTTGCTAGAGAAGCAAACCCATAACTTTGGCTCTAGATTCTAGAGAAGCAAACCTAGAAACCATGGCTTCGATTCTTGTTGAAGCAAACTTAGAAAATTGTACCGGGTTCCCACTGGAGAAGCAAACTCAGAAAACCTTGGCTCTAGTTTTGGCTAGAGAAACAAACCTAGAAAACCTTAGCTCTAGTTCCAGTTGGAGAAGCAAACCCAAAAAACCTTGGCTTTGATTCCTATTGAAGAAGCAAACCTAGAAAATCCTACCCTATTCCCATTGGAGAAGCAAACCCATAAAACCCTAGCTTCGGCTTTGGCTCGATAAGCAAATCAGTAAATCTTGGCTTTAGTTCCCATTGAAGAGGCAGACCAGAAAACCCTACTCGGTTTTGGCTAGAGAAGCAAACCCAGAAAATTCTGCCTTCGGTTTTGGTTGGAGAAGCAAACCCAAAAAACTTTGGCTTCTGTTCCTGTTGGAGAAGCAAACCCAAAAAACCGTACCTTGTTCCTATTGGAGAAGCCCAAAAATCTTGGATCTAGTTCTGGCTAAATAAGCAAGCCCAAAAAACGTTGGCTTTAGTTTCCGTTGGAGAATCAAACCCCAAAAAACCTACCCGGTTTTTGTTGGAGAAGCAAACCCATAAAACTTGGGCTTCGGTTTTGGCAAGATATTGTTCTATATGGCATATTTGACTAGATAGCCTATTATGATAGTGTAGCATAGTTGACTGAACAACCTAATATGTTGTAGTATCATATTAGGCTATTCAGTCAAATATGCATATTGAACAATATCTTGCCAAAACCGAAGTCCAAATTTTATGGGTTTGCTTCGGTAGGTTTTTTTGGGTTTGATTCTCCAATGGGAACTGAAGCTAGGGTTTATTGGGCTTGCTTCTCTAGCCAAAATTGGAGCCAGGGTTTTTTGGGCTTCCCCAACAAGAACAAGGTAGGTTTTCTGGGTTTGCTTCTCCAACAGGAACCGAAGCCAAAGTTTTTTGTGTTTGCTTCTCTAGCCAAAATCGAAGGCAAAATTTTCTTCAGCAGCTCCAGCTAGAACCGGGTAGGGTTTTTTGGGTTTGCCTCTTCAACAGGAACTAAAGCCAAGGTTTTCCGAGTTTGTTTATTCGACTAGAACCGAAGACAGGGTTTTATAGGTTTGCTTCTCCAGTGGGAACAGGGTAGGATTTTCTAGGTTCGCTTCTCCAATGGGAATCAAAGCCCAGGTTTTTTGGGTTTGCTTCTCTAACTGGAACTAGAGCCAGGGTTTTCTAGGTTTGTTTCTCCAACCAAAACCAGAGCCAGGGTTTTCTAGGTTTGTTTTTCCAACCAAAGCCAGAGCCAGGGTTTTCTGAGTTTGCTTCTCCAGTAGGAACCTTGTACAATTTTCTAGGTTCGCTTCTCCTACAAGAACCGAAGCCATGGTTTCTAGGTTTGGTTATCTAGAATCTAGAGCCAATGTTTTGGGTTTGCTTCTCGAGCGGAAACTAGAGCCAAGGTTCTTTGGGTTTGCTCTTGTAGTGGAAACCGGAGCTAGGGTTTTCTAGGTTTGATTCTCCAATGAAAACCTGAGCTAGGGTTTTTTAGGTTTGCTTCTCCAACAAAAATTGGAGCCAGGGTTTAACTAGAGTTGGGGTTTCTAATCTAACATGGAAACTCCACCTTTGCATGCTCTCCAAACAATGTTAACTCCCAAACTCAAGTACAATCACCTCACCAAATGGATTGCAGAAGTCAAGCATTTTGGCATTGAGCTTCAATGACAAATATCACAACTCCAAAACCAAATTTGCGTCAATGGAACTACCGTTGAGGCCCTACAACATCAAGTCCAAGAACAAGGTGAAAAGGTTGTCAAAATAGAAAAATCTGGACGAACTCATGCATTCCCAACCGATGATGTTCACCATCTTCAAGAGGTCGTTTGTGATATACAACATAAGCAAACAAAGATCCTTGTCCAACATGAGAATCTCAAAAATGAGACAAATGCTCATCAACAGTCTCTTCAAAACAAGTTGAAGAACATAATTCATGGGTTCAAGTGGTTAAGGGGGAAAAGACTTCTCCCATTGTAGCCTTAGCAGTGCAAGCCAAATTTGATGAGGAAAGGGCACTTCAAGCTAAAGAACTCAACCTTCGAGTTTGCGGTCTTCCAAAGCCATTCTTGTTTGGCATCTTCGAAAACCTTCTTATCCCATAAAGATATTCCATGATTTTTTGCATAAAACATTGGATATGAAGGATGTTATCCTTGATTGGGCTTGCATAGCCCCTGATGGCACCCTTCTGATCTGATTTAGCTCACCTGAGGAACGTTTGAAGGCTTTAAGAGCCAAGAAGAATTATTTACTTTGTCCGCAAAAATTTACTTGGATGAGGATCTCACACATCTTCAGATGGAGGAACTACAAAAAACATATCTACAAGAGGTAGTTGCTTGAAAAGACAAGTGGGTAGTTATTCATGACCAAAAAGCTATGATTCGTGACTCCCCTCCATGGCGGTCATGTCTTTGGCCTATAAAATGGTGTTCTTGGATCCCTGTAGATAACAATAGCCTCTCTGTTGTTTGTTGGAATTGTAATGGGGTGATATGGTCTTCCCTAGGAGTTTCCTAAAAGCTACTCAAAAGCAACCCGTTGAAAGTCCCCTTCAAGTGCTCGCTTAGTTTTAGCGAATATAGAATCCTACCATCCTTGATCTTGCTCAAAAGCACCTGGAAGTCACTTTAAAGTGCTCACTCGATTTTAGGAACCTTAGACTTTTGCTCATTGTAGAGCATCATAGAAATCCTAATCATCTCACTTTGTACTTTACTGACAACCCTCAATACTCCATCGATCTTTTGATTAATTAATTGTACACTACCATTCATCATTGCTATCCTGTTTCCAATCTGGATTTTATTTGACCAATCTATTGAAGAATAGTCTCATCCATGTTCTAAAAAAGGTAGGATCATGCTTGCTACCTCCCAACGCAGTACACATGTTTGTCAATGGCTTTTGTGGGATTTGATGCGTAAAGACTCTTCTCTCACTTGGCCTGAATTTAAGAAGATGTAGTTTGATAAGGGACCCTCTACCTCTTATGTGTTCAGGTTAATGCAGTCTAAACAAACAAGGACTGTTGAGGAGTAGTACACTGAATTCATGAGCCTTGTTACCTACACATATCACTTGGATCCCTTGGTTGTTATTTCAACATTTAGACATGGATCAACGAAGAAATCTATCAAGAAATTGATATGCATGTTCAACACATCCTCCATGATGCTAACCATTTAGCCAGGGCAGCAAAGAATAAGCGTTGGTTGTCTAGATTCTAGCTATGGTGGGACATCAATCCCCATAGGATTTATTTCAATAATCGTAATGATGATTGCCTTCAAGGATTTTTCTGTTTCAGATGTAGATCTCATTACATGGGATCAAGCATGTGGAGAGAAGCAAAACTTCCACATGGAAGTTAATGAAGGTAGTTTCCAAGATGAGGAGGTACCAAAATCACTACGGGGAACTTGCTGATCCTGAGGATGCTGAACAAGGGGCAGATCAAGTGGGTTTCTTAGTCTTTTTCCTAATTGGAGTGCAAGCACATCACACCATCAAGGTATATGGTTTTGTTAAAAGTCAAAGTGTCATAGTTTTGATTGTTTTCGACAACACTCATATATTCATAAACTGCGATATGGTTAAAACCTTAGGTTTGTATGTTAAACATTTTGACAAATTCAATGTTTTGATTGCCAATGGGGGTAATACTGTGTGTGTGGGATGAGTCCCTAACAACACACTTAGGATGGGTAACTATTCTTGGACCGGAAGCCTTTATGTGATGTTTTAGGGTAGTGTAGATGTTATCCTTGGGGCTCAAATAATTGGTGAATATTGTGGAATATGGTTGTTTTCTTGAAGTTGTTTCATTACGAGGGGTGCATTTTGGCTATGAATATCTAAAAATATAAATTTTTTTTAGTAACTATTTTTTTTTACATTTTTGAGGGCCTTCAGAGTGTTTTATTTGAAGAAGTATTGTGCGCCCAGCCTATGTCTTGACTCACTATTGAAACTTCTTGATTTTTCTCTAAGATTTCGAATGTATTTTGAATGAATCAAAATGGAGTCTTGAGCACAAAGTTATGTCCATGACAAGGTGGTTAGGACCCAAAAAAATAGCTTTTTGGGCAAAAAGCCATGCCCCAATAAGGTCACATGCCTAGATCATTCATCTCTCCTTGAAAAGAAATGCTCCGTATTGTGTTAGCTTTTGATGTCATGTGCGGAAATTGTTTCTTTATTTGATTCTTGATGAGCCATTCCCTGTGGTGACCCTTTTTGTTTTGATTCCTTGGATTGTCGCTTTGGTCCTTCTTTGGCCAAAACTGTTTCTTATTTAATTCTTGGTGAGCCATTCCCTTTGGTGACACTCTTTGTCTTGATTTCTTGGATTGCCATTCTTTCCCTTCTTTGGCTAGTACTTGGTGTTTTGGTTCTTGTTTTACTCCTTTTCTGTTTTTGTTTTTGTGCTTCTACTTCAATTTGATAGCAAATTTTTATGTCTCTTCCAAGGTGTTGATTTCAAAGAGGTCCATGTCCTTACGTATATACCATTGCAGCCTACTACGATACTTGAGGATTAAATGCCTTTAAATATCGTGAATACCCAGTTTTGCTGCCATGGAATGAAAAGGATCAGTATAATCCTGAGCAGACAAGTCTTCATGTTGATGCAGTTGTTGCCATTGCATATACTGGTCATATTAGGCTCCCATGGGATAATATTTTTCCTTGATGTCCTCCATGAAATCATCCCATGTGAACTCTACTTCATTCTCATTCTCTTCCTTAACCCTATTACAATATATTTCCCACCAATTTTGTACAATTAATGAAACGTTCAAGAGTGCAAAAGTGATCTTCTCATTGTTCGTGAATTTATTTATAGAAAAATATAAAGACGACTAATCCAATCAATTTTCTAGGGTATTAACATTTATTTTTCTTAAAAATCAGGAATATCAAAATTCACTTGCACCTTAAAAGGTGTGGGAACACTAAATGGTGCTAGGGTAGTGATAAGCTCTGCGAAGGAGGTTGCAAAACTTGCAACAGGGAGATGTTGAAAAGTTTGAGCAATTGATCCTCGATCTCATTCCTCTGTTTCACAAGGGTGTCATTCAACAACTCCTTGAAAGGATCCATTGTCTTAGTGTTGTCTGTTCTACTTTCTATCTAAGATCGTTTGGATCAATAAAAGAGGTAATCAAAGGGATCTCATGTCCGATACACGAGATTTTGGTAACCTGATCTTATATTTATGCACACACACTAAAAAGACAAACTGCTCCGGTGCCCCTGATCTAAAACTCGATTTTAAGTAAGGAAAATCAATAGAGTGCAATTTGAAAATAATATAGAATATTAGAACATAGAAATATATAAGCAAAATAATAGAATGATTTTAATACATAGAAACTAGATAAGACAATTCTATTAATGTCCACATATGGCCAATGTAGGCCTATGGGACTCATTGAAAAGAGTTGTTTCGAATTACAATGCATTGTAGTAACCACAAAGTACTACGAAAATAAACTAGACTAAAGAATCAAGTGTAAACTACTCTAAAATGGAACAACTGTATGGCATTAAATTACAGCCTCAAGGGTTACCCAAAATGGATAAACCAAAACATGCTAAAATAAATTATTAAGAGAGATCTAGAGGTTGAGGTGCAATAGAGATAGAAAGGAGCTCCAATGGATCCAAGTACCAATATTAATCTATAGTGGGACGTAAAGTGGAAGCATAGTCATTGTCATCACCAACTATTTTAAAAGGCCCAACATAGGATCTAATGATGCTTCGAGGAGAATGGCCAAGACTAAGAGGGTTTGGTTGGATAATCCTAGGAGGACATGGAGTTCGACCCTCAAGATTCTTCTAGCATCCATGGTTGTGGAACCAATAGAAGTGGAGAAGAAACTAGTAAGTTGCGCCTCTAGAGGGCCAATGCCTTTAGAAGAAACATAATTAGGACGAGTAACAATGCCATTCTTAATCCTGATGAAATGCTTACTCTAAGGGCCAACTTAGGACTAAGAGGTTGAGATGGAGTGACCCAAGTGGTCTAAATCAATTGTTGATAAACGTCATCTCTAACTAGATTAATTACCCTCTTATTAGGAAGAAGGCAAGGAGGAGTATTTGAAAGGAGGTAATTGATCTATGGAGATGTCAATTGATTGAAGAAGAGAAATAACTTATGAGTACCATCCACAATGAGGACCAAAAGAGCCCCTAGAGGTAATGCATTTTGAGGAGCAAAGTGCCAAATATGGGTATCTCTCTTGGCCTAAGGTGCAGTTACCATTGATCTAAGGCGATGAAGCTGAAAAATAATTCTGAAGATGCTCTCAAGACAAAGAGGATGAACATCAAACTCAACTTGAACAATACATTGGGGAATTTTTCTTTTATATCAATAAATTGCTGAAGCAAAAATAGTCTAGAGCCTCTTAATGCGAGCCCAATCAACGCACCATAGGCTTGGACAACAAATCTCAGATCCATAAAGGACTGTGAGTTTAATGATGTAATCAAAGAGGTGCATCTTTGTAGGTATGTCTTGAAAGTGCTATTGGAAGCATTGACGTTCCAAGACTGACAAAGATGCATATACCATGCAAAGACATGACTGTGAAGCTGGCTGAAGATTAAGGGAAGGACTTCTAAACTGAACCTCCAAGCAGGTGTAAGCAGTGGTGATCTCAATGGACTCGCCTTCATAGAAAAACTAAAACTTAGGGTTCTCTTTGATGTGTTAAATATCATCACCTTAGTCTTGCTAAGATTGAATGCCAGCTATTTTAAGTCACAAAAGCGAGCAAGTGAGAAGAAGAGGTATTAAAGTGGAACGAAATTCCAACATAGGAATATGCCACTAGAAATAAACAACTTGTATGGGAACAACATCACATGAATCAGTTAGAAAGCAAGAGGGCCAACTACCCTCCACACACATACCGCAACTCGATGTTAATAGGGGTGAGGAGTCTCACATAAGCGGGACCAAGGGCTTCCACCTTTAAGCCTGCTACCCCATTGACCAAGAGTTTGGCAAGTGGTGGGGCTCATAAACCACTCAGGACCCACAATCGGGTCAATGTGGGATTATTAACACACGCACACACTACACTAACTAAGTAGAAGAGGTATTAAAGTGAAATAAAATTCCAACGTAGGAATGTGCCACTGGAAATAAACAACTTGTATGGCAACATCACATGAACTGGTTAGAAAGCAGGAGGGCCAACTACCCCCCACACACATGCCGCGACTTGATGTTAATAGGGGTGAGGAGTCCCACATAAGTGGGACCAAGGGCTTCCACCTTTAAGCCTTCTAACGCATTGGCAAAGAGTTTGGCAAGTGGTGGGGCTCATAAACCATTTAGGTCCCACAACCGGGTCAGTGTGGGATTATTAATATACGCACACACTACACTAACTACATAAAAAGGTATTTAAGTGGAATGAAATTCCAACATAGGAATATGCCAGTGGAAATAAACAACTTGTATGGGAACAACATCACATGAACCGGTTAGAAAGCAAGAGGGCCAACTACACCCCACACACATACTATGACTCAATGTTAATAGGGGTGAGGAGTCCCATATAAGCAGGACCAAGGACTTCCACCTTTAAGCTGCTACCCCATTGGCAAAGAGTTTGGCAAGTGGTCGGGCTCATAAACCACTTAGGTCCCTGTTGTCACATTTTGCACGGGGTGCAATGTCTTCAATATTGTTTTGTAACAGTGCTGCTCTTCTTTTCCTCCCGTTTTTCTTCCTTCTCTCCCTTTCCTTTTCTTTCCCATTCTCTTTCTCTCCCCCCTTTTTTCCTTGGAGTCCCCCAGTTGATTTTCCAGCTTTCCAGCAGGTCTATTCGAAATTGGCTAAGTCTGGGTGCGAAGTTCGTACTTCGCCCAGTTTTGGTTCGAATGCGTACTTCGCCCAGTTTTGGTGCGAAGTTCGTACTTTGCCCCAGTTCTGGGCGCACCTTGCACTGGTAGACTGGCAGGTCAATGTAGAAGAAAGATAAAATGCCGGAGCAGGTCCATATGGCGGCAGACACCAGTGTTCGCCTGTGCGCAGTTCGACTTCTCAACAGAGTCGGAATGCGCCCTTGACAGGTGTGCGGTAGGGGAACAAACCCGGAATTTGACCAAGGCTTGAAGGCCTTTCCCGACTGCACTGATTTTTGCACGCATCCCAAGGAGCTCCGATCCCAAGTGAAGATGGATAGACTGCCCTCTAAGGCAGGCATGTGTCACACAACATAACCCATCATCAGACAAGTGTCCAGCTTCGGGATTTGAACCAAGACTGCCGACCAAAAGGGATAAGCATGGACTGCCTGCACCGCCTGCGTTAATAGCCTCATTCAAAGCTGATCTGAGGTTTCACCTGCTCCAGCTACCAGCGAGCCTGCCGACTTGAAGATTTACCCAGCACTCCGCCACGTAGCTGTCCAGCTTCCAGGAAGACCATGCTGCGGGTACAGCCCAGTCCGACAAAAGGTCAGCATTTGCAGCTCTTTCGCCGCTTCTGTCAGCTTATGTTTGACTGGGACTCTGTGCCCATTAATGTAACGGGTGGGACTCGGGCTATAAAAGCCCATTTTGAATTCATTGTAAAGTGTGGAAGGGGAATGTTTGTTAGGGAACTACTGTGCTTACTGTAACCGTGCTTCTGCTTATGAATACAATCTGTATGCCTGGTTCTGTTCTACTGTCTTTATTCTTTTATGCTGTCTTTCATTATATGCCTTAGGCCCACCTGTGTCGCGGCTCGTTGATTCATTTCGGCATTTGGCGATCAGGTTCCTCTAGCATTGCTTGTTTAAAGCACCCTTTGTACTTCATTAATTTAAAAGCATTCATGTAATAGATCTGGTAGCAGTTCCATCAGTTATGTGTGACGTTGCTGGCCCGTATCTGGTGATTGATGCGATCCCCTGCTGTTAGTTCCTTGTAGGGAATGTTTGCTAGGGAGCCATTGAAGCTGTGCGGTTAAACTCTCTCGCCTAACACATATACACGGCTCGACATCTCTAGGTTTACTTTCTACCCCCGTCGGTGTACGTATCCGGTGATTGATACGATCCCCGCTCGTTAGTTCCTTGTAGGGAATGTTTGCTAGGGAGCTATTGAAGCCGTGCATACGCTGCTGGTGTATCGGAAGTACGCCTAGGTTTTGCGCTTCCTTGTCATGCTCTGTGTTTGTACGCGATAGTAGCGGTGATTGGTGTGTTCCCGTACTGTTAGTTCCCCCCCACCAACCTTTGGACATATTTGTAATCTCTTTCTGTACATTTGTCTCTTTCGGTTCATTTATTTCTTTCCTGTTCCCTTTAGCTTAAATTAACCCCCCCAAAAGGAGCCGGCCTTCTCCGGAGATTGGTTCGGAAGGCATCTCTTCCTTCCGGCCTTTCATGTTGGTGGGCGAATCTGGGCGCATTAACCAAAAATCCTTTCCTCATGGCAGATTCGTAACCAACAGTTTCTCTGGCACGACCGGTGGGACGCTTGTCCCACGATTTAAAGAAAGAGTACCCGTCCAGTTTCCACCTAGCGCAACAGTTCTTCTGACCCGCTCGGCGGAACACGGGTCCCACATCTGACGAGAGATTTTCCGATCAGTCTCCACCTGGCGCTGACAGTTCCTGAGCTCTTGGTGAGACAAGGAAGTTTCTCACCCCCGACAGAATCGAAGCACCGGTGTTCGCTTCATTGCTGTTCCAAATCTGAACACCTTGCGACTCTGCACGAACAAATCCTTCGAGTCTAGAAGACCGGTCCCGTCACCTTCATGCACACGAGAAGGTGGCGAACAAGAAATCCGAGAAGCCCGCCCGAGTTCTACGAACTAGACATCCACGCTCGAGGCGAGATACCCAGGCCGGCTGATCCGCGAGCTCGTTTCGACGAAGCCGAGGCTGAGATCCAAGAAGAGGCCGAAGCTGAGGTCGGAAGAGCCGAGGACGAAGTAGAAGAGGCCGAGGAAGAGGAAAATCCTGCATCCTCGAAAAGTACCGACACGGAGTACACAACCGACGACGGAGAAGAAGAAGAAATGGCTGACCAACAGCCGAATGACGATGATCTCTTCCCGGCGGTGGACTCTACAGGGCCTTTGGCCCTGATCGGTCAGCAAGCTGTGCCCCCCGCTCGCTTTAAAGTCTATTCCCACATACGACGGCTACGGTAAGACGACGTACGAGCACATCCAGGACATCCTTGCCCTGGCCGCACTGCATACCATCACCGATGAAAGTGTGAAGACCCGTTTGCTGGCCCTTTCCCTGAGGGGAAAGCTTCTCTACTGGTGGAGATCGCTGCCAGAGGGATCCATCACTGGGTGGCCCCAACTTGCCAGGAGGCTCGTAAAAGGATGCAACGAGTCTGCTGATCCTACCTCTCTACTGCATCAGTTCCAAGCAATCCAGAGGCATCCTCAAGAGGAGGTGTCTGATTTTAACATTAGGTTTGCGAGATCCTGGAAACGGGTACCTCGCGAACTTCGGCCTTCAGCCGGCATGGCTGCTCACTACTATCTGAGGTCTTTCAACTCAGACATATGCCTGCTGTTGAAGATCGCCCGAATTGACGAATTCCCTGCACTATACGAAGCTGCCCAGCAAGCTGAAGCTGACATTATCTCCATCGGCAGGCTTCCGTCCAGAGTGCAGGAGCCGATTCATCCCGACTTTCCCAGATCGCAGTATCCTTCTGCTTCTGGTGGTGTGCCGTCTACTTCAGGGCAGCAACCCCAACCGCAGTGGAATCCGGCGCCGGTCGTAACTCAATACGGCCCGCCTCAGTTGCATTATCCTCATCCGCCTCCTCCCGCTCCGCATTTTTAGGCGCTTCCTGCTTCCCCGCAGTATTCGTCTTATTCTAACCCTCCTCCATTGGCCGCTTTGCCTCCACCGGCACAGTTGCCGCCTCCCGACAGCAGCATCCAGAACACGATTCTACAAGAAGTGCGGGCTTTGGCCTCCGGATATCATGCCATGTCCAATGACATGACCGCTATGAAAAAGAAGCGAGCCCAAATGGACTTTGCTCCTAGAAGGCCGTATGCGCCACCGGCGCCGACAAAAGATAAAGCCCCGTAAAACCAACCGCAGAGGCGTCCGCCTCCGAGAAATGCTCGCTATAGATGACCCACCCGGTCCTCCCCGACCGGGTCAACCGAGTGCACTACGTGCAATGACCCGCATTCGGAGGAAGACCGCACTTTGCACCAACGACTACATCCGGACCTTGGCCGGCAAAGACTAAAGAAGATGATGAGCCGTACATGATCTTGGACGGCGAGGCCAATTTTGCCCTGCCAGAAGAGAATCCAGTGACGCCCGCCAAGGAAGAAAAGAAAGCTGCGGACGCGGCTAAACCTTTGCAGGTATACGCGAGAAGAGAAAAGCCGCAGCCCGATGGGCTGCCACCGTACAAGCGGCTGTGGCCTTACACAGCCCAGGAGAAGGCGTCCAAAGATAAAGCTCCCGCTAGACCTTCTCCAGCAAAGGCCGCTGCTGTTCCAGCCTAAGCCTCCAAAGAAAGGCCCCAACTCCCGCTAAGCTTCCCGTACTTCAGCCCCCACCGAAACCAAAGAACAAGCCCAGGGAGAAGTCGAAGTACCCGTCTCTCGACCAAGAGGCGGCGAGTTGAGGCCACCCAACAGTACCGGACCAAGTATGAACCGGCTAAACCAGCGGAAGGAGCCAGTACCTCGGGCTACAGCATTGTAGACGAGTTAAAGAAGACTCTTGCCAGAATCAGCATGTACGATGCTCTTCCGTCTCCAGGCCGGTAGATCTCGTCGCAAGAATCACCGAAGAACATGAAGAACGGCAGCGGATGCAACTTGCTGTCCTGGTTCAACCTTTGACGAGTCTCCGCCACCGGGAAGAACAGACCGCCACCCTTTTATCTCGTCTTTGCGGATGCAAGGGCACATAGTTCACAAACGCATGGTGGATTCTCGGTGCTTCCTCGACCGTGATGCCGAAGGCCGTCTGCGATGAGATCGGGATGGAATACACACGGAGCAGCCAAGGTGTGTCGCAATTAGACGACACCCCCGTCAAGACAGCTTGGTGTCATAAAGGACATCCCTATCCGGCCGCACAAAGCTCTCGACATTGTGGTCATCCAAGAGGTCGTGATTGTTGACTTGGAGCCTTACTTCGGCATGTGTCTCTCTCGGGAGTTCACTGCGAAGTTGGGCGGGTACCTGTCTCTAGACTACTCGCACATGGAAGTGCCCTTCAAAGGAAGGAGACCGAAAATTTTCAATGAGAAGCCTTCCCCTTTTCTAGTAGACAAGATACCCGGAGGAGAGATGGACTGCATGGTCCAGTTGTCAGAGGAAGAACTGGTGACAGTAGAACTGACCGAGCAAGCTCTCGAAGTGCTACAGCTTGAAGACGAGTTCTCATTGCAAGACTTCAATGCTGTAATCGGGACAGAGTAGGGTTGTTACTCCATTAAGCAGCCCGAGGAGCTTGACGTGTCCGTTGCCAAGGAAGTAGGACCTGCACCCGAAGAGCTGTAGAAGCTTTTCTTTGACGGCGCGCGTTGCAAGAATGGCGCCGGTGCAGGGGTCCTCCTGGTTTCCCCAACCGGAGTCCAGAGGGACTATGCCTACAGGCTGGCCTGGAGCTGTGCTAACAATTCGGCGGAATACGAAACCCTGTGCTTGGGTCTGCGAAAGGCGAAAAGGCTCGGAATCAAGCATCTCCAAATTTTCGGAGATTCAGAGTTAGTGTGTCATCAAGTTACGAATAAATGCGCGTCTAAGCATCACTATCTTAGAGCGTACCGCAATCGGGTCTGGGATCTGATGGAATCGTTTGACTCATTGACCGTTAAGGCAATATCGCGTGAGAGAAACAAGCACGCTGATATTCTGGCGTCTGTTGGAGGCAGGTACGTTCCGGCCGAAGACGTCGTCCAGAAACTGAAGCCGGTCCGCACCATTTACAGGCCTTCTGTGCCTGATAGGGATACCTTCTGGCAGGTATTCAGCTGTGACGAGGAGATCGTCACATTCCTGGTTAACGAAGTGTGTGTAATCGAAGGTAGAGACCCTGATGACGAGCAATATGAGGGGTTGATACAGTTACGGAATAATCACGTCCCAAAAGGACTGATTACATTAGAGAGTCTCTTTGATCGAAATGACAGAGCAATATCCCACAGGATCAAAGTAGACCCGAGGCAGTATGCTGACCTGGAGCTCGAACCTGGTAAAACCATCAAGGTCGGAACAGACTGCACGTCGGAGGAGCCGGTGCAGATTAGATCACTGTGCCAGGAGTTCCCCGACATCGTGGCCTGGTGCTACGAGGATTTGAGGGGGTATGACAGATTTGTCATCCAACATACCATCGAGCTAGAGGATGGCGCCAAGCCGTTCCGACAAAAGCAAAGGGCCGTAAATCCAAAGATTGAGGCCATGATGAAGACCGAGCTCTTGAAGATGCTTGGAGGCCAAGATCATCTACCCCATCAAACATTCATCCTGGGTCGCGAATTTGGTGCCCGTGAGGAAAAAGAATGGCGACATACGTCTCTGTGTCGACTTCAGAAACCTAAATCAGGCTTCCCTCCGGGACCACTATCCGCTTCCCCAAATCGACCAGATTTTGCATATCGTTGCTGGAGCCCAGAGATTTTCACTTTTAGATGGATTTTCCGGCTACAACCAGATTTGGGTCAAAGACGAAGACCAGCATAAGATGGCGTTTACCACGAAGTGGGGGACGTTTGCCTATCAGCGCATGCCGTTTGGCCTATCCAATGCTGGTGCTACGTTCCAAAGGGCCATGGACCCGGCCTTCCGAGAGCTGCTCAACAAGATTATTGTCATCTACCTTGATGACATGACTGTTTTCTCTCACCGACGAGAAGATCATGTTTCGCACCTGCGGCAGATATTTGAAAGTTGTCAAGAATTCGGCATCTCTATAAAGCCGAAGAAGTCTCTCTTCGCTGTAAAGGAAGGAAAGCTGCTGGGACATGTCATCTCCGAGGAAGGCCTCGCCATTGACCCTGACAGAGCAGAAGCCCTCGTTCGCTTGCCAGCCCCCACTGATAAAAAAGGGCTGCAGTCCTTCTTCGGTCAGATTAACTTCGTGCGGAAGTTCATCCCGGACTTCGCACAGGTGATCAAGCCTATGGCCGAACTGTTGAAGAAAGATACACCTTACGAATGGACTGATGAGAGAGAGCAAGCTTTCGAGGAAATCAAGGCTCGAATTGCGCAAGCTCCGGTGTTGACAAACCCGGACTACTCCAAGGACTTCATCCTGTATGCCGTGGGAGAACCCGAAAGTTACGCTGCAGTCCTGACTCAGAAGGGAGACGACGGTGAGGAGCGCCCCATTGTGTTCCTAAGCCAAGTGATTTTGCCGCACGAAGAGAAGTACAATTTTATAGAGCGGCAGGTCCATGCGGTCATGAAGTCCCTTCGAAAGTTCAGGCACTTTGTCTCCCAGAGTAAGACCACTGTCTTTGTGATTCACCCCGATGTTCGCAGTTTCATCTTGCAAGGAGAACCGGGTCACAAGAGAGCGGGATGTATTGCCAAGATCTAGGAGTTTGACATCGAAGTACGGCCCACCAAGCTTATCAGAGGCCGAGCCTTGTGTCAGGAATTGGCCCGAAGCGCTGTAGCCGGCATCTCCGCCTGCAAGTGGGAGGACACAGTGACACGCATCTACCTAGCCAACTCCTTATCGGAGGGGAGTGATTGGACAGATGAACTGGTGAGATACTTCGCACCGGAAGATGTCCCGATCACCTGAACGCCTCACAACGAAGGAGATTTCGGCTAGGTGCACTAAGGTACACTCTTCGCCCCGAGGGGCTTTACTTCAAAAACATTGACGGCATCCTGTTGCGGTGCGTCATCCTAGGATCCTCGGAGACTTTCATTCCGGGATGCCTGGGGGTCACCATTCTTCAAGGCCAACGACCTTAAAAATAATAAGGGCTGGATACTATTGGCCCACTCTGTTCGCAGACGCGTATGCGGTCTGCGCTAAATGTGATCAATGCCAGAGGTATGCTGGCCGAAACAGAAAAGCACCCCTGCCCCTTCAATCGATTCAAGCCGAAACTCCGTTCCAAAGAATGGGGTCTAGACTTCATTGGGGTGATTTCTCCTAACTCCTCCGCCGGCCACAAGTTTATTCTCACAGCTACTGACTATTTCACACGGTGGACGGAGGCGATCCCGACCAAGAACGCCGACCAAGAAACGGTCATCATGTTCATTGAGAGCCTGATTACCCGCTTCGGGGTTCCAGAGTCGATTGTGACAGACAACGGTCCGGGATTTGTAGGCGCCGTACTCACGGAGTACACCAGCAGACTTGGCATCTATCACAAGATGTCTTCTAATTACTACCCGCAGGGGAATGGCCTTGCCGAGTCTACTAACAAGAACCTCCTGAAAATTCTCCGGAGGACCATTGAAAAGAATAAGCGGACTTGGCACTTGCTCCTGAACCGGGCGCCGTGGGCGGACAGAGTTGCGTTCAAGAAATCCCTCAAGACGTCCCCCTACGCGCTCGTCTATGGCAAGCAAGCTGTTATGCCATCACACATTGAAATCCCCGCCCTGTGGATGGTTGATGAAGACAGGAGCAGCGGAGACCCGGTAGACGACAGATTGTGCCAACTCCTGCAGTTGGAAGAAGACAGAGAAAGTGCATACCAGGCCTTCGCGGATCACATTGCAGCCACTAAAGGCTGGTTTGCCAAAGGCACCACTGCCCGAGTTTTCGAAGTCGGGGACCTGGTGCTGAAGTGGGACTCATACAAGGCAAAACCGGGTAATCACGGAAAATTCGACGCTCTCTGGGAGGGCCCTTATCAGATTGCCCGGGTGAATCAGTTCAATGCCTACATACTTTCGGATATGGAGGGTCAGCTCCTCCCCATCCCCGTCAACGGGTTCCACTTGAAGCTTTTTCGTCGTTGAAGGCGCCCGAGTGGCCCTTCCTTGTAAAAATTTTTCCTTGTGTTTTTTGTTTTTCCCCGCATGTATAGTTTCCAGTTTTAGCTTTCAGTTTATTTTTTTCCTTCTTTGAGCTTAAATGCGGCATGGGAGAGAAAGACAGACTTCGCAGCGAAGTCTGTCGTTGCCCCGCAGGAAGGGCGAAGTTCGGCTATGCAGAGAAAGAAAGGAGAAAAAAGAGCAAAAAATCGACTAAGTGTTGGCCGAAGCCCGACTTCGCAGCGAAGCCTGACTTCGGCCCAGCCGAATTGCGAAGTTTGTTCGAGAAAACACTGAAGCACACCAAGAAGAAGCTCCGCTCATCCTTTGACCGAAGTACGCACTGCGCAACCCTTCGTGCGAAGTACGCACTGCGCGCAAAGTTTGCGCGAAGTGCGAACTTCGCAGCGAAGCCTGACTTCGGCCAGCGCTCGCGCGAAGTGCGCGCTGCGCTCTATTCTCGTGCGAAGCGCGAAGTTCGCACTTCGCACCAAGCTTCGGCCGAAGTCCGAACAAAGTCAGCATCGCATTGCGCAGTTCGGTCAACGGGCGAAGGTTGCAAAGATGTGTGAAGCCCAAAGGCGGCAAAGACCCAGACCGCGCCCGAAGCCTTGGGCGCAGCAAGCAAGCAAAAGAGTTCAAGCACGCGCTTCGCGCGAAGTTCGAACTTCGCCCGAAATTCGGGCGAAGTCCGACTTCGCCGGCGAGGTCGGGCCGCGCCCAACTTCGGGCGAAGCCCGGCTGCGCCTAGTTTTCCGGGCCAGCGTTGGGACGCGTTTCAAAAGAAAAATAATAATGAAAAATTCAAAAACCCCCAAGCTGGGCCCAAGGCGCGCTTGCACTTGTTTTAATCTGGGTTTCCGCGCCTAAGGTTTTGTCTTGAGCAGTGTGCCCAAGTGGTGGCAGCAACGTCAGCCATGGTGCAGTCCCCAACGCTGAATTAATGATTGCGCGTTTTTCAAGGAAAAATGCAACTAAAGAAGCAAGGCACGTCTGCCGGGGCGCGTCTTTTCTCAAACGTTCTCCTGCGCAGCCACCAAGGGTTTTAACTCAGCCGACCTACCCCTCCTGCGTTGCATTAATGGCGCTGTTTTTATCTAGAAAAGGGGGTCAGAATCATGCCAACATTCCAGATTGCAGAGATTATTCCTCGGACAGTGCTAATTATTCCTCTAATAGCGAAATTTGTTGCAGATCGCTCGAACTCGTCATTATTGCCGACTCGGAGAGATGGACAAGGGAAAAAGGCCCGTGTCAGCGCAGTCCAGCGAAAGCAGCGAACCAGGGGATTTGCCGCGGCCAGGAGTTTTCAAAGGCAATCCTCCGCCAGAGAAAAAGTCAAAGGCCCGGACGAAGAAGGTACAACGTGGGCAATCCCCACCACCTCCGGTGAATTACCTGGCAGGATATGTGGACGGCTTGTTTTCCATGAGCCTAACTCAGCTGCGAGCGAATGTGGAGAGCTGGGCTGACAAAGTTTCGCCCTCCCATCATTTTGGAGCGGCGTACAAATCAAATCTCTTCATATTCATGTGCCCTCCTGTCCACCAATTCCCGGAGCTGATAGACTTAATTGTTAGACATTATAAACCAGCTTCCCGGCAAATCTGCAGTTCCGTTGGCAAACCCTTGTTCGCACTGCGCAGGGAGACTGTGCAGCTAGCTTTCACCCCAGGGCTGGAGTATGACTCCGACACCATCCTCAGAAAAATCAGTCTGGGCGAACAAGCGGGACGTTTCACGCACACCAAGCGAATGAGGGATTTCCTCAATTCAGAGCTCAACGCCCCGCTTCCAGCCGGACAATGGCCGACTGGCCCCATGCCTTTGGCGAAATTTCAGAGCAAGTATCTATATACCATCTTGGCATGGATCCTCGGCTGCGACTCCGATGAGCTGGTGCACCCGTACCAGTCGGCGCCGTGCAATGCCTCCTGTGTGGAGAATCTTACGAACCAGCGGCGCAACGGAGCGGAAAGCGCCCCATCTCTTTCGACCGGGCAGACTGGCTGGCTTACGCCATTCATTCCAGCCTGTTGAAGATTCAGAAGAGGCAGTAAACCGATTTTCGTTTCAGTTCCGTTCTGGCCTGGCTTTGTTTGTACCATCTGCACCCCCAAATGCCGATCTTGAACCTAAAGAAGGTTAACGAGAAACTGGACGGATGACTTATACCGGAAAGGGTCCTACTACAAGTTCAACTTCAACTTTCTGGGATTCGTCATGTCAGTCTTCACCGAAAGTGAAATCCCCCGTCCCCCGAGAGAAATGACGAGTGCTTTGATAAATCAGAAGCTCGGGGACGTTTTTAGACTGACGCAGGGGATTGTGATCAGAATCTACGGGTTCAAGGGCAAACCCTATTTGCTGCCCTATTGGTGCTCAGAGCATCTGTTCGGGATGGAGGTTGCCCGACAGATGGACTATGTGGAAGAAGAGTTTGGCCTAGGGAAGAAAAGAGGACAGATTTTCCAATACCCTCTTTCCTGGGCCAACGTTGAGATTACTGAGGTAGGACAACATGTCTACCTAGAGCAAGCGCTGTCCCGGATTGGCCTCGGTTTTATGCCGCAGTCACTGGAAGTATGACCCTCATGGGATAAGGGGAAAGTTTGCACATTTGTGCCCCCGGGATATAACCGAAGATAGATGCGACGTGGTCCATGTGGACCTTGACTGGGAGATTGAATTAATGGAAGCTTCTCCCCCCGGCAGGATTTCTACTGCGAGGAGGTGACATATGACCCCAAGCGAAACCCGGACCATCACTTCTCATCTCCAGGGTTCAAAAAATTTATGTCCAAGATTGCAGGCCTTAACTGGTCTAAAGAAAAGATTACCGAATGCTGGAAAATGAGATGCCGCACGCAGCACGATAAATCCACAAGGAGAAACCTGGCCGTAGATGATGACTTTTCGGTTCTCTATGACCAACGATCATGACAACTGGCGGCCGTTCGCATATCAAGGTTACGTTCCCCGAGGCCCCTTTGAGGATTATAAAAGTGGGTCTCCTCCCAAACAGCTTGTACACTTCGGCAATCGCGCCGCCGGCCCAAGCAGGTACCCCAGGCCGATCCAATGCAGCTCGTGGCTCCTAAGGCGGCGCCTGAAAAGGCGAAAGAGTTAGTCAAGGCAGCGCCCGAGGCACTTCCTCAGGCAAGAAAAGCACCAGCGCCGCCAGAAAGCAGACCGGTCGCGGCAGACCTTCTGCAAGTCAAACCCCGGTACAAGTTTACCGTGGGAGCATCAGTGCCTGCTGCACCTGCTTCGTCTCCTTCCCCTGATCCGACAGTTGTTCCAGAAGAGAAGTGGAGGAGAGTTGAGAAAATCAGACGACCTAGCCTGATAGTGCAGCAGCCAGTCGCAGAGCCGCAGCCGCGTCCTGCCGCCGCAGAGGCAATTCCTTTGGGCGGTCCCAAGCCGCCCGCCGAGACAAGAAGCGAAGACATTCACCCGGCATCGGCTCAAGGCGGAGCCCGCAGTACGTTTGCTGTCCCTCGTCTCTCTAGTCTCACCCGGTTCTACTTCCACTCAGTCCCCCGCTCAAACTGGGCGAGCCATGACCACATCCTCCCCCCCGTCTCCGCGTCCTTCTAGCGGTCCCCATTCTTTCGATCAGTTTGCTCCGAACCCTAACGTCTCTCTTTCTCCGAGCACAACTCCAAACCCTTCGCCCGAGGTCGCTGTCGAGGCTGTCCGTTCACCATCACATCCTCCGCCTCAGCCGCTTCAAACCCTCACAGTGTCAGCCGCTCCCATTTCCATTTCCCGGTCGCCCCCACAAGCGACCGATTCTTCCAAGGTCTGTCCGGTTCCTCCTGATCCCATTCCCGCAGGAGAGACGTCTCAGCAGATCCCTAGGCTGGGGGAACCAGATTTTATGGACGACCTCCCGAACTCAGATGACTTGCCCCTGGCAACGAGAGCCGTAGAGTATTCTGTCTCTTTCCGCCAAGACCTGAAGCGGAGGAGACACGAAGAGATAGCCGCCCCGGCAAAACGCGCAAAGTATGATTTCGGAAGGAGAGTGATTACAACGGAGAAAAGAATCCCAATAGTGAAGAAGCCTCTCCGAGAAATGACTAAGGCGGACTACGTGCTCCAGACAAAGGAGAAAAGCTTTGACGACATTGATAAACAGTATGAGATTCAGACGATCATGCGCAAAGCTGACAATCTCTTTGTCAAGAGTCTGGAGGAGCAGGAAGAACTTTTCGCGTTGCAGGACAAAGTAAGGCAACTTGAAGAGGACCTATCTAGGTCCACTGAGCAGCTGGAAGCGGCGCGGCGAGAAACAGATGAATTCAAAGCCCAGCTGGCCGCTTCTCAGCAACAGGCCGCAACCGAAAAGAAAGCAGCCTCGGAGCAGATTTCTCAGCTCCAGGAGTCTTTGAAGCAGGCACAGTCGCAGCTTGCAGAGAAAACATCTCAAGCGGCTGTCTTTTCAAAGACAAAAGTTAAGGAAATGAGGGCTGGTTTGCTGAGGGAATGCAAGCCCCATACCTTTAAGGCGATGGCGGTCCTGGACTTCGCATCCAGGATTCAAGAAGTTTCTGCCCAGGGAAAGCCTGTGGTAGAGGAGGCCGAGCGCCAGGCAAAGCAATGGCTGGACCTGGCGATAAATCTTCAGGAGCGCGAGCACGACGACGTCCTTTTTTCCCCCGTATCCTCATTCGCTGCAGAATGGGCAGGTGCAAGGGTGACCTTGCACAAATATTTCAGAAAATTTGAAGAGGTGAGAGTGGCCAGACGAATGCTTGACGCATTCGGACATGAAAGAGATATCTGTCTGGCCCCCTTTCATGCTCTTTCAGAACTTGGGTGTCCAGGTTTTGTTGAGAATGGCGAGCTCCTCACCCTAGATCGGGTAAAGAAGAATTGGCAGTCCTTTGAAGCAGATACAGCTGAAATTGATAGTCGGATTGAGCCAATTCAAGACAATCGAGTCACTCGGATGGTGTCCAGATATTCCAGGATCCGCTCCTATTTTCAGGAGTTAGAGAAAAGATACCTCACCATCGACCTGCACGCGGTCGCTGCTTTTCACGGAGCATTAGAAGACATAGCTGACCGCAAGCCATTCGAAGCGGAAGCCTGGCGCTCAGCCCAAGAGGCGTACACTCGCATGTGCGAGGCAGAAGCAGGAAATGGAGACCTTTCAGAAGGAGATACTGATGAGGCAACTGACAAAGATGAATCTGAAGAACAGTTGCCGCAAGGAGAACAGTTAGAGCAGCAAAAGGCCGGGGAGGTAAGTTCCTCTGCACCCAAAGGATGAAGGCATGGATTCTTTGCGCCGAGGCGAGCTCGACACCCCGCGAGCCGCCAGAAATGTTGTCACATTTTGCACGGGGTGCAATGTCTTCAATATTGTTTTGTAACAACGCTGCTCTTCTTTTCCTCCTTCCGTTTTTCTTCCTTCTCTCCCTTTCCTTTTCTTTCCCATTCTCTTTCTCTCCCCCCTTTTTTCCTTGGAGTCCCCCAGTTGATTTTCCAGCTTTCCAGCAGGTCTATCTGAAATTGGCTAAGTCTGGGTGCGAAGTTCGTACTTCGCCCAGTTTTGGTGCGAAGTGCGTACTTCGCCCAGTTTTGGTGCGAAGTGCGTACTTCGCCCCACTTTCTGGGCGCACCTTGCACTGGCAGACTGGCAGGTCAACGCAGAAGAAAGATAAAATGCCGGAGCAGGTCCATATGGCGGCAGACACCAGTGTTCGCCTGTGCGCAGTTCGACTTCTCAACAGAGTCGGAATGCGCCCTTGACAGGTGTGCGGTAGGGGAACAAACTCGGAATTTGACCAAGGCTTGAAGGCCTTTCCCGACTGCATTGATTTCTGCACGCATCCCAAGGAGCTCCCATCCCAAGTGAAGATGGATAGACTGCCCTCTAAGGCAGGCATGTGTCACACAGCATAACCCATCATCAGACAAGTGTCCAGCTTCGGGATTTGAACCAAGACTGCCGACCAAAAGGGATAAGCATGGACTGCCCGCACCGCTCGCGTTAATAGCCTCATTCAAAGCTGATCCGAGGTTTCACCCGCTCTAGTTACTAGCGAGCCTCGCCGACTTGAAGATTTACCCAAGACTCCGCCACGTAGCCGTCCGGCCTTCCAGGAAGACCATGTCGCGGGTACAGCCCGATCCGACAAAAGGTCAGCATTTGCACCTCTTTCGCCGCTTCTGTCAGCTTATGTTTGACTGGGACTCTGTGCCCATTAATGTAACGGTGGGACTCGGGCTATAAAAGCCCATTTTGAATTCATTGTAAAGTGTGGAAGGGGAATGTTTGTTAGGGAACTACTGTGCTTACTGTAACCGTGCTTCTGCTTATGAATACAATCCGTATGCCCGGTTCTCGTTCTACCGTCTTTATTCTTTTATGCTGTCTTTCATTATATGCCTTAGGCCCACCTGTGTCGCGGCTTGTTGATTCATTTCGGCATTTGGCGATCAGGTTCCTCTAGCATTGCTTGTTTAAAGCACCCTCTGTACTTCATTAATTTAAAAGCATTCATGTAATAGATCTGGTAGCAGTTCCATCGCTTATGTGTGACGTTGCTGGCCCGTATCCGGTGATTGATGCGATCCCCGTCGTTAGTTCCTTGTAGGGAATGTTTGCTAGGGAGCCATTGAAGTCGTGCGGTTAAACTCTCTCGCCTAACACATATACCGGCTCGACATCTCTAGGTTTACTTTCTACCCCCGTCGGTGTACGTATCCGGTGATTGATACGATCCCTCGCCGTTAGTTCCTTGTAGGGATTGTTTGCTAGGGAGCTATTGAAGTTGTGCATACGCTCGCTGGTGTATCGGAAGTACGCCTAGGTTTTGCAGTTCCTTGTCATGCTCTGTGTTTGTATGCAGTAAGTAGCGGTGATTGGTGTGTTCCCGTACTGTTAGTTCCCCCCCACCAACCTTTGGACATATTTGTAATCTCTTTCTGTACATTTGTCTCTTTCAGTTCATTTATTTCTTTCCTGTTCCCTTTAGCTTAAATTAGCCCCCCCAAAAGGAGCCGGCCTTCTCCGGAGATTGGCTCGGAAGGCATCTCTTCCTTCCGGCCTTTCATGCTGGTGGGCGAATCTGGGCGCATTAACCAAAAATCCTTTCCTCATGGCAGATTCGTAACCAACAGTCCCACAACTGGGTCAATGTGGGATTATTAACACACGCACACAATACACTAAGTAGAAGAGGTATTAAAGTGGAATGGAATTCCAATATAGAAATATGCCATTGGAAATAAACAACTTGTATGGGAACAATATCATATGAATCAGTTAGAAAGCAAGGGGGCCAACTACCCCCATACACATGTCGCTACTCGATGTTAGGGTGAAAAGTCCCACATAAGCAGGACCAAGGGCTTCCACCTTTAAGCTTTTTACCCGATTGGCAAAGAGTTTCTTTGTAGGCCCTCAGGAGTATGAGCAAGAAGAACATCATTTGCAAAATGCAATATAGCTATCAAGACATGATGTAGAAGGCAATTGTTGTCAACTTGTGTATAAACAAATAAATTCTTCAAGCTCATCAATGTAGACCCCAAAGAGTGAAGGAGAAAGAGGACAACCTTGTTTGATGCCAATGGTGCTTTGGAAATCCTCTGAGAAACCAAAAGCTATCCGAAAACGACCAACATCTGCATCGTATAATCTCTTGATGGCAATGATAAAGAGTTCCAAGATTTTGAAATCATGTAGTCTTTGAAATAAAAGATGCCCGATAACTGTGTCAATGGCCTTTCAAAAGTCCATAAAACAATATAACACTTTGGAGGACCGTTGGGTTGGCGAGCCTCCTTAATAATAGGTATGAAAGTGAGAACATGATAAATAGTTTGATGATCCCTTCTACAACCAGCCTACTTTCTCGCTCTAAGCTTGCCTTGATCCAACAATTCTGAGAGTTTCATATTCAAAATTATTGCATAAAGCTTAGCAAATATGTGCCCAATCATGATAGTTCTGTAGTTATTCAGATCTGAATAGCCCCTAGATTTGTAAATGGGGTGGATAATATGTTTGGAGCAAGAGGCAGGGAACCCAAAGCAAAGAACCTCATTGAGTAATTCTACAATGGGATATCCAAGAGCTTCAACACCATACTGAAAGAACTTTGCTTGAAATCCCTCAAGGTCAATAGCCTTTCTAGTGCTTAATTTATGTATAGCTCTTTTGATGTCCCTTGAAGAGAAGAGGTAACATGATGTTGGGGGAGGAAGAGATATGAATGGTGGATTGGCTTGGAATATAATATAAAGAATTAACATGGGAGACTTAGGACTTGTCATTGATTCATATGGGATGGGGCTTCCTAGGAATAAGAGTGTGCTAAAAGGCTTTGGGAGATTGATGAAGAGCATCTAGAAGCTCACAATGCACAACGATAAGAAACTTTTGCTTGTTATGTTGAATGAGGCATTTATGTTCCCTTCGAGTGGAAAATATAGTTGGAGGTTCATGGATAAGAGCAAAACGGAGCTCTTGATGCATGGACTTGCATTCTTCATCATACCAACAATTCATGGGGCAAGAAACAATGCGAGCAACATATTTTAGTTGAAGAAAACTATGGGGAAAGGAGTCAAGGGCTACATCCAGTAACATAGGAGACAAAAAATCATGGTTGGTTGTTGTTGTGGTGGAATTAAGAGAGTAGTATTGGGACATCAATTGGGAGACATGAGCAATCGTCAAATGAATCATGGGGTGTTTGGTAGGATTGGGTGATGGAGGAGGGAAAGATGAAGAGGTGAAAGAGGAGGAACTCAGGGAGAAAGTCAACATTGCATGATCAACCAAGAGAAGTTGATTAGATACCTGAAAGCCATGAATATCAGAAAGCAAATCCTGTTGATGATGACATAGTCAACCACACTCACCTCCCGCATGTGGAAAATAAATAAACTTGGAGGATTTAGGAAATCGAGGAATCCCATTGAGAACCTAGAGGCCATGTGACTCGCACAACTGAATAAAATGTTTCCCATAAGTTGTAACAAGATGCTTCTCATTTGTAGAGAGCCTAGTGAATGCAAGATCGTTGGGGTTGAGTTCGAAGAGACAAAACTCGTCCTCTCTAAGATCGTGAAAAGGTGCTTGGTGGTTCCTAGTGTGGGCATTGAAGTCACCTAAAAGAATGGCATCACCTATTGATGAATATGTAGAAATATCCGGGAAGAGATCCAAGTATAAGTCACCATCAAAGTGGATGGCAAAAGTTGATGATGGATAATAACGTACTGCTATGAAGATGCCTTTAAGAGAGGGTGGGCCCCTCTTGATCTAATACCACATATGTCTAGAGTGCTCATTTGATGCAACCAATGACACATATTGATGAAGGTAGTCCCAAATGAGGCATGCCACATCACATGAACAGCGGAAACCACTTGATTGACCTCACGTGCCTAAAAGTAGAAACACAAAAATGCATTGACTAGTGGAAGAGATTGTACCAGGATCTCATGGGTATTTGTGATACAAACGAGATCTAAAAAAATAACTTGGAATGTACCTAGGGAAGACCATATCGCCCCATTACAATTCCAAAAAGCAACAAAGAGGCCATTATTACCTTCTTGGACTTGAGAACACCTTCATTGTACAAGCCAAGGACGTGACCACTGTGGAGGAGGGGAGTCGCAAATCATAGCTTTTCGGTCATGAATAACTGCCCACTTGTCCTTTCGAGCAACTTTTACTTATGCACATACTTTTTGTAGTTCCTCCATGAGGTCCTCATCCAAGTAAATTTTTCTGGACAAAATAAAAAGATTCTTCTTGGCTCTTAAAGCCCTCAAATGTTCTTCAAATGAGTGGAATTGGATTAGAAGAGGTCCATCAAGGGCTACACAAGCCCGCTGAAGGATAACATCCTTCATATCCAATGTGTTATGCAAAAAACCATGGCTTGCATTTAAGGGATTAGTAGGCTTTGAAAGACCTTGAACTTGAAGGTTGAGTTCTTTGGCAAGACATGCCCATTCCTCATCAAATTTGGCTTGCACTGCCAACTCCACAATGGTTGAAGTCTTTTTCCCTTTGACCACTTGAACCCATGAATTATGTTCTTCAACTTGTTTTTGAAGAGACTGTTGATGAGCATTTGTCTTGTTTTTGAGATTTTCTTGTTGGATAAGGATCCGTGTTTGTTTATGTTGTATATCACGAACGACCTCTTCAGTTGGACATGCATGAGTTTGTTTAGACTTTTCTATTTTGACAATCTTTTCATCTTGTTCCTAGACTTGACATTGTAGGGTCTCAATGGTAGCGTCCTTCATGCGAGGTTGGTTTTGGAGTTTTGATATTTGTCCAAAATGCTAACTTTTGCAATCCATTTGGTGAGGCGATTGTACTTGAGTTTGGTAGTTAACACTGTTTGGAGAGCATGCAAAAGTGGAGTTTCCATGTTAGATCAAAAACCCTAACTCTTATTAAACCTCAACTCCAATTTTCATTGGAGAAGCAAACCTAAAAAACCCTAGCTTTGGTTTCCACTAGAAAAGCAAACCAAAAAAACCCTAGTTTGGTTTCCACTTTAGAAGCAAACCTTGAAAACCTTGGCTTCAGCTTTTGCTAGAGAAGCAACCCAAAAAAACTTTGCCTTCGGTTTCCATTGGAGAAGCAAGCTGAAAAACCCCTGGCTTTAGTTCTTGTTGTAGAAGCAAACCCAAAAAACCTTGGCTCTAGTTCCTGTTGGAGAAGCAACTCTAGAAAGCCCTGGCTCTGGTTCTCGTTGGACCTAGAAAACCTTGTCTCTGGTTCTTGTGGAGTACAATGCGAGCAATCTTTGAGAAAATATGTGAGGCTATAACATTACATCCATTACGCATCCTTTTCATAGTTAGGGGGTCATCTCTTTTTACATAATGTTTGGTGGGTTGTAAATCCTTTGTGTGGAATGTGGAATGTCATCCAAATGGAAATGTGGTAGTTCACCTTCCATGTGTTAGAAGGTTACCATGCCATGGAAATGGGGTGGTTCACTTTCCATGAGTTACAAAGTGAAAGTTACATACAAAAGACTTTTGTGTTTTGTCCTCAAGCGATGTGACAACATGACTAAGGACGCATTTTGGCTAGGAATATCTAAAAATAGGAACTTTCTATATTTAGTAACTTTTATTTTTTATTTTTTTGAGGACCTTTAGAGCGTTCTTTCGAAAAAGTGTTGTGTGCCAACCTATGGATGGGTGCATTGTTGAAACTTCTTGTTCTCTTTCTAGGCTTTTGAACGCACTGTGAACAGATGAAAATGGAGTCCCAAGCACAAAGTTATGCTCTCCACAAGGTGGTTATGACCCCCAAAAAAGAAGTTTTTCGGACAAAAACTATGTCCCAACAAGGTCCCATGCTTGGATCGCGACTATTTAGAAAACATATTATGAAGGGAGCATCAATAAATGTGAAGAACCTTAGATGCAAGCACTCGAGGTAAAAAAGAAAGGAGTCGAGTCAAATGTCATGTATAACTGATTAAAATAGGGAGTAATAATTAGGCAAGCAATGCTTAAATGTTTACCTAGAAGGAAGACACTCGAAAGAGAATAATGTGATCCTTGCCTGATTTGGGTGCATATGGTGTAGTGTGATCCATCATTGCAAAAGACAACATTTAACATCTTGTGCAAAGGAACTTAAGTTGGAAGAGCAAGGTGATTATCCAAGAAGTTCGCAAGTATGTTTCCTTCTTAACAAATTTGAGCAATGTATTCAAATCTATTAACGGTGAGAAGGCTGCCTTAAGAAGCATTAATCCACCAAGTATTGAAGTGGTGATTTCTGATGGCATTTAAAATGATCTCCACCTCAAGTTTCAGAGTTCCTTTGCATCTACGAAGGACAATGTCAAAGGCTGCAATCCTTGCGACAATCTTGTTTTTGGAACTGAAGTCTAGATTGATATATCAGGCTCACATCACTTTGCCAAATTTGTTTCTAATGAGACCCTTGAAGCCAATGTTGCTTGGATTCCTTCAAGATGCTCCCATCAAAATTCAGCCTGAATGGGAATGGAGGGGTGGTCTCTATTTTGTCAAGGTTCTCTTCTCCTTAGTTAACTCCTTTACTGGACGAACTAAAAATTATTACAATTATTAAGGGGATACATTATACTGTAGACAGTATGTCAAAAAGAAGGGGTATATAACTATACACTACTCAATCAAAAAAAAAAAACCATATATATATATATGACAAGATAATTTAATAGGAAAAATATTATAAAAATTAACTAGGAGAGTTGGTTTTGTTAAACTTTTAATATAATTTTTTTTTTTCTTTTTCCAATTGGTTATATGGGATTGAAACGGGCTCCACCCGTATTACATCATCACCACATAGTGGTATTACAACAAAGCTTGGATATATCAAGTCATGTCATCCAACCTCATTTAAGTGCTGAACTTGAGTGATACTTATCAACTTGGTGGTATTTCAGTATACACTTCTCATGCTGCTATCTTTATATTAGTGTAATCTCTATTTTTTGTATTGTTATGTTCCTTTTCATGTAGATTACTTCAGTGGATCTATAATATGTATTCTTGAATTTTTAAATTTGTATACACGTAAAATCCTCATCCCCTGCTTTTGGTAAATTCCCAATACTTTTACATGTCACATCTCCCTATAGACATATTCATTCTTGTCTCCTAGGAACCATGGTCTGTATGTAATTACTTTTTCTTTTTGTGAAAGTACTTGTGCTTGTGTGCATGGTGCTGATGCATTCTCTTGTTCACGGTCTTCCTGTAGAAATGTTCTGGTGAAATAGAGAGATTCTTGCTTTGTACCTATCCTAATTTTAGTGTTTTGGAAATGAATTATACCAACTCTTCAAAGTGCTCATGACATTTTTCAGGGTGACACTCTAGATTACCTTGGAATACCAGGATTGCATATCGCTGGAGCGCAAGGAGTTCTAGTCATTGCAATTTGTCAGTTTCTTCTCATGGTATGTACTAATGTGTTATGCACAAAAAATAATATCTGAACAAGAAGTTGTACTATGAACAAACTATTTTACAATCTGATTATGCTTTGGTGCTCTAATAAACAAACAAACAGATGAATTGGCCATACGTGCTAGAAATAAACACATTGACCATGCATTTATGAAAATTGCATATTGAATAGAGGCAGGACATGTTCTAGTTATAAACAGATGAGTAATAAACATATGAATTGGTCATGTGTTAGTAATAAACATATTGAGCATGCATTTATGAAAACTGCATATTGAATTAAGGCTGGACATGTTTTAGTAATAAAAATATTGAGCATGCATTTATGAAAATTGCATACGGAATGGAGGTAGGACATATTTTGAAGCAGGATGTTAACTAACATTTCCAGAATTGAAAATCATCATGTTAATTGATTAAGTTGTATGCTTTACAACACACAAGTTACATTATATAACCTATAATATATTAATAACTAGATGCTAGATGTCATGCCTACATGCAACATAGGTTCATGGTGGAATTCCTCTCCCTTAAAGCATAGGCACTGAAGGGTTTTGTGCTTGAAAAGCTTGTTTTCCAAGAATACTTTTTCTTCTAAGATATGTTCTTTTTTTAATCAGATATTTGGTGATTTTTTAATTGAAAGGATTTTGTTTGACCATCTATGTTTCCTTTGGTCATCTTCACCAAGCTTTGGTAATTCACTTTATTTGAAATTTTGAACAATGTATTCATTTCTTTGTTTACAAACTTGAAATGTTAAATACATATTTCTTATGGAAGTCCAAATCATATACTATGGGATTAATGTTGTTATGATTCTGATATGGTCCATAATAAATAGGACAAGTTTTTTACTTTTTTCCAAAAATGATGATGAAAAATGGGAAGAATGAGAGTGTATGTGGATGATTGGATGGTACAACCGCACCGGCTGGACAAAATGTGGCAGGTGGCAGGTGGCAGGTGACTACATTGCCAAAAAGAAGATGAGAGAAAAGGACTACTGGGACAGAAAGCTTGACTGGTCCACCTTGAAGATCAATAACTTGGTGATGGTGTACGATGCACGTCACAAGAAGAGAAAACACAATAAATGTTTGTAGAGATTTACTTCTTGGACTTTTCTCATTATATCTCAATAATTTACATAATACTTCCAAAGGCACTTTGGACTATCTTAGACTTCTAGACATCTTCTAAAGATTCTCCAAGATATTGCCATATATTTATTTATTTACATCATAGTAGAAAAACTTGGACTCAGCAAGTCCAATTTTTGACTTGGACTCATATATGGCAAAAAAACTAAAGAAAATGCCATTTCTGAATCATTCCTGCTGCTGCCAAGCTTTTTCATCGTGCCAGTTAAAAAAAAACTCGACTAGTCAAAAGAACTCATCGAGTTAGTTTAAAAAAATCGGGGATTGTGACTCGGGTGGAGACTCAGTGAGTTTTTGAAAAACTCGCCGAGTCTCGTAACTATGATTTACATCATATCTCAAGACACTTGACCTTGTGACAAAGACAGTTTACCATGGCGGTGCACTTTTATTGTTTATTTTTTACTTTTTATTGCAACCTCTCCCCATCACTACATTCTTATTGCAATCTTCCTGAACAAGCTACCACACCACAATTGTCTTGAACAACCAATCGAGCCATAATTTAAACAAATTACCCCATAGTATACTTTATATACATGCAAAGAACACAACAAAAAAAAGTTCTCTCTACTCTTATTTTCTACTACATTCTCAAAGTAGGCCTGTTCTATCTTGGAGGATGAAATAGCTGAGCTAATCATGATTAACCTGTTAATCCATCTCTTGATAGGCATTCCATCTAATTCCTTGGTTTTGTATGTGCCATTGTCATGTACTGCTACTCCTTGAGAGGGCCCATATAAAATATGTTGACATGTATCCAAGAGTTATCCATCCATATAATATCTAGCTCCAATGAACCTATAAAAAAGAGGAGCTTCCCCATATGAGAAAAGTTGAGCATTTGAGAGCTCAAGCAAGTGAGAGTCAGGTAAGAGAGTGAGGGCTAGAAAACCCAACTAACAAAAGGAAGAGTATCTTTGTAAAGAGTGTTTGAGGGGTTGTTTGAGTGAGAGTGTTGAATATGATTGTTGGGTGAGTTTATCGGATTTGGACTCTCACTAGGAGCATCGAATCCACTCACTAAATGCAATCTGGTGAGCACTTTGTACACTCTTATGTTTTGTATAAAATTATGTTTGTTCTCATTGTGTCAAACCTTGTGGTGTTATCATTTACATTGTCTAAGGTTCATGCCATTATGTATATTCCATTTGCGTATAAGTTTTGTATGATAGCACACCATCACCATTTTAAGTCTGTGCATCAAAGTGAAAGACCATAGCACGAGGACTCCAAAAGACATTGTGGGTGAGGTCACCATAGAGATCGACATGCTGTTGTATTGGGAATTGTGGGTGAGGTTACACATTGACCCGATTTTTCCCAAAAGGATATCAGAATGAGATGGGTATTTTTGGGATGTTTCATTAGTTCGCAATTCCCCTTAATAACAACTCCCAATATAATGGATATGCAATGTTAAGCAATATATTTTCTGGTTACTCATTTGTACCTATCAGGCTATATGTACATATTATGGTATTAGAGTATTCTTTTGTACCTAAGCAACTATTGTTTATGCTATGCGATTAGTGTTCATGTTTTCATACATTGGGCTCAACTCATTAGAAGCAATTTAAAGAGAGAACATTATTTTTTCTCTTTCATTCTTCAAAAGAGAGTTCTGTTGCAACATTTTTCTCTGATTTTTTTAAGTTGGTTATATGCTAAGTAATCACGCTTGTGTTTGTTAAGTTTGATGAGGATAAAAATTGAATAAAATTCACCATAAAAAACCCTTTTGAAGTTTGACATTAAGTTCCACAAACATATATATAATGTTATATTATAATACACTAGACATAAATATAGTAATATTATGTTTAATAAATTACATATATTTTATATAATATACATTCTTTATAATATAATATAAATAATGAATATGGATATCATATTATAAAGAACATACATTATATATAATTTATTTTATTTAATATTATAATATAACAACAATATATTATAAAACACACCATATTGTAACATATAATAATATAATAATAATGATAATAATAAGGGGTAGGCATTTTAACATCTCACCATATTATATATGACATAATAACATGAATAGGGCAATTACGAGTTGGAATAGGTTTGTTGGAAGTAGCCCCTATGGTTTGAATGCTGCGTTTGTCATTACTAAAAATAGTGTGGTTGTGACCAACTCTCCTATGTAACCAAAAAAAAAACATGAATAGGGCAATTTGGAGAGTGGTCCAACAATTTGAAACAATAATTAATGGGTCAAGGATATTGTCTCTATCACATCAAAGGTGCTTTTATTTACTTATGCTTGTGCTTAAGCCCATGTGAAATAATGAACGGTGACTTGAACGGTGACTTCACCACCTTTGCCTAGGGTTCAAAGCTTTAAGGAGAAACAAATGACATTTGGATGATTTGGAGGTAGCATTGGCCTTGGCAACGCTGACATTGAGGATGAGTGAATTGGAGGAAGATGGTAATCTGACCTTGTTGGTAAAGGCCTACATCAGCTAATGTGACCTTAGGGGCAACCTTGACTTAAGCCCATCGGCATTGATTTGATGTATCCACCCTTAGTGCAATTGGGTAAATCACTTTTAGGGTTAACCTTGTCTAAACCTTCATTAAGGGTTGAGCTTGACTTAACCTTAAGCCTTATGGCAATTTAGGTTAAATATAATATGTAATTGTAAATGTTGGGGGATTAGGTATTACTATAAATGCCCCCCAACCACCTGATCCATTGTATTGGTGTGTGATAATAACTTTTTCTATAGAAAGTGACTGTGTTGGTGTCTACAGATAGTCATACAAAACTATCTCTCTATTGATCCTTCCGCAAGACTTGTGAATGTATTTTTCTATTTATTTTTGGAAATCATTATGAAATCTGATATAATTTTTTTTTTTTAAATCATTGTGAAATCTGATATAATTTTTTTTTAATAAGTTATACGTGGCTTCTATTGGGGGCCACTCCCATCAAAATACCAAAATATTACATTTGCTGCAGCATACCTTTTTATCACAGTTTTTTCATTTCTTTTTTCTCTTAAATATATTCTTCAACTTCCTCAAAGTGCTATGTTTCCACAATCAGCTCCTTGACATCATTTTGATTAAGACATAAAATCTCACTTGACCAGTTGCCTCTTAAAATTTGAATTTCACCGGGATGAAGATCAACACCATAATTCACTAATTTATCTGCTACCCGATTTCCTTCTCTATAAATATGCTCACACTGCCAGGAGATTGCCTCTAGTAATAGATGATGAACACCAACAATAATATTATTTTTTATCGAGTCTTCATAGCCTTTTTTGTTAATAGCATTGATGACAATTTGTGAGTCCCCCTCAATTGAAATATATTTCCATCATTTTTCTACTGCAATTTTAATCCTGTAAGAAGTGCCCTAGCCTTTGCATATGATTATGAATAAGTGAGGAGAATTTTGCCTTCACTATTTCTAAAAACACCACCTCCACCAGCTTTTCCTGGATTTCTTTTAGAAGCACCATCAAAATTAATTTTGATAAACCCAATTTCTGAACTTTTCCATTTTACCATAGGTCGAAGTAGATCCTTTGTTTTAATTCTGTTGTCGCAGATAACTCTTCCATGTATGTTTAAATCCTGTAGCTAAGTTATTAGCACCTCTTTTTCTGTAATTGAGACTTCCCATGGTGAGCACCATATTTTTAGACATTCTACAAGAGATGCAATAATGCGGTTCCAATCTTGGGCATGATTTTGAGATTTATTTTTAAAAATTCTGTTATTCCTTTCAAGCCATAAATTCCAACAAATAATGGCAGGGGCCAATCCTCCAAAGAATACATAATGCTTTAGCTTTGAAATAATTTATCCAACATTTTATCAACTCTTTCAATGTTGATGGAGCTACCCAATATAATTTCATGTGTTTTAAAAATAACTCCAAATGGTGTGAGCAAACGGACAATGAAGAAGTAAATGGTCTGATGTTTCTAAATCCTTCTCACACAAGGCACATCTGAAGGGTCCATAATATCCTCTTCTTTGTAGTCTCTCTCTTGTAAGAATCTTACTTTGAACTGCTGACCAAAGAATGTTGAGGCCTTAGGGAGAGCCTCTAATGACCAAACGTTCTTCCAAGGAAAATCTTTAGGAGAAGGAAATTGTGATTGTTCTAAATCCTCATATCCCAACTTGATCGAGTATCCACCAACCTTTGATAAATTCCAAACCAACTCATCCTTCCGTGTAAAAATCGGCAATTAAAACTCTCAAAGCATCTATTGAAGTTCATCTGCAATTTGTTTGAGTTCCTCTCCTTTAACCAGGTTACTAAAAGAAATTCATGATTTGGAGTTTTTGCTCATAATAATATAATCTTTGACCTTTGGACCTTTACATGCTAAGCTGAATTCTTACATAAATTAATTTTGTGCAATTATTTAATTTTTTAAAATGACCAATTTTTTTTTGGATTTGGTTAGTGTGAGAAACCCCTATGACCGACACTCAGGGCTGGGCATCCCCATCCCACCATGACCTCTCATAAGGGGGAGAGCTGAGCTTATCAATAGAGAATTTAACACACAACCATACACACACACACCCCCTCTCACACACTCGCCCAACAGGTAGGTAGACCCCTTTCTTCAATTTGCAACAGCTGAAAATGAAGGAAAATGAAAAAAATGAGGTCATACCTTTTCCTCTACGTGCACGGCTTCTAGCGATTTTTTCCATCAAGAAAAATTGCAATTCCCAAATTTTTCAAAAAATCACCAAAAAATCGAAAATCGCTGATTTTGTGCCGAGTTGACTCAGATTTTTGGTAGAATCGAAAAAAATCAGGATTCGGCAATTTTCGTAACTATGATGTATCTAGAAAATCAACACTGTGGTGATTGATAAACTTGTTGAGAATCTCATCCCAACAAGAAGCTAAGATCGCTGCTAGGCTGGGATTCTTAAACCATTGTCCCCAGTGATGGGGTCAAAGAATCCTGGAATCAAGAACAAAATGTGGGCCCTACCCCTAATGGGTGTTTAGCAAATCAAAACAATGTGGTCTATAAAGGAAATCCAGGCCCACTTGGCACAGGGGAGTGTGCCATAATCAAAAAGCAAATTGCTATTGAGGTGTGCAATGGGCCTTGGTATTTCAACCAATAATAGTGCAAAGTCAGTAGCGATTAGACTTAGAATATGTGAGGCTAGATGAATTCTGATTGATGTGATGCATGTGGAGATGGACTCCAGAATTCGCTAGGGCCAGTTGATTCATGGAAACCATGGTAATCAAAGAAATTGGAAGATTGCTTTCCACATCTGTGACTTCATATAAATCATGCAATGCGAGGAGGTGATCAGACTTGAGCAGGTGTTATATAGAGATATGGTGATTGATGGCTTATCCAAGACTGCAAGTGGAGTTCTCCAAGTTAGTATTAATATGAGTGATACACAGATTTTTTTCTCCAAGATTTATGCCTTCTCCTGTCTTTTAATAGATCTTACAATGCAGAAAATAAATATCCAGTGACAAAAGGGTTGAATCTCCACCCTTATTTCGTTTTCTAGCTAATTTTAGTTAGTAATTTGCTTGGTCTCAATTTTTTATTAGCAATAATAGAAACCTTGTTTTTTAATTATTGAGAAGTTGACAGAGGGAGCTTAATTTCACTCCATGTATGACTTGAATGCATTTAACAATCATGCAATTTGCAACTCATACTTTATTTTAATTATTTTTTTACAATATATGATTCAAACATTGATGTTTGCTACATCCTAGCTATGGAATTCAATAGTGGTTGGAGACTGCTCTAACTAGCCTCTTAAGGGATAATTGTAAATACAATCATCAATCGTTTCCTTTTCCTTTCTGCTTTGTGGGAGGATGGGAGCTTTGACATACAGGGCTTTCATGTACATCATGGGCACTTTGTTTTCTCCCAGTATGTTTCACTGTCATCAATTGCTTCCTTTTCCTTTGTGCTTTGTGGAAGGATGGGAGCCTTTAAAACAGTAGTTTGCTGATATACAGGGCTTTCATGTATATCATGTGCACTTTCTTTGTTTTTCTCCATTATGTTTTGCTGTCATTGATTGTTTTTCTCTTGGTTTTGCCTTACTTTGGTAGTTTTTTGCTGTTAGGTGGGACTTTGTTGTTTAGGAAATGACAAACATGATGAAGAGAGGTTGCAGGAACAAGATACTTGGCTTGTTTGGTAAGCATAGGAAGATGACAGGGCAGGCTTCATGGAGCGATTGCTGGAGGACCACATGGAGCGATTTCTGGAGGACCACATGGTTGAGGTTGATGATAGCAAGTTGATATGCAGAGGTTGAAGCTAGAGGGAAAGGCGTTGTGGCCATCAACAGTGACAAGGAGAATTTTGAAGGGTTCTGACTTGGATTGGCTGAAGCTTGTGGAACAAGGCATCACCATCTGGAGGACAATGTTGGCGTGTCATCTGGACTCCTTTCACTGAGCTAAGTGTGCAGTTTTCTGATCTAAAGCAGACAATTTTGTTGGCATTCAAATGCGATGATGTTGAGGATTGCCTAGCCAAATCTCTTTCCAACTGAAGTATGTCAGTCACTGTGGGAAGAAAGAAAGCCATGGTTGTTGGGGTGGAGGCAAACACTAGAGTTCTGGACATTATTAACCATCTGAAATCTTTCAAGGTTGAGAATGAGAAGATCTATTGGTACGTAAGCATCCAAGAATAGGAAATTAACTGCCTTAATAGATTTGTAGAAGACTCAAATTGAGGTTTTGGAAAAGGGCTTTCCCAAAGTGGACATTGTGAATGCTCAGCAGCATCTTCATGCCTTTGGCCTATTGGCTTAACAATCACGGAGTCCTGAGGAAGATGCAGTGGAAAATGAGGCGGGTGAAAACCCTCAATTAAAAGGGCATTGGCTCTTTTGGCTCATCAAATTCCATTCTTCTCTCATTCTTCAATTTCCTTCTATGCAATTTGGTAATTGGTATGCTAAAATTACATTTTATCATATGCTTATTCATGGAAAATTTTGTGAATTTTACTGAAGATCTGGGCATTATTTGCAGACCTTCAGTAGTAATTGTAGTGTTTATTTTTATGAGTCATGTTGTTGGTGATATCCAGTGCAAAAGAAATCCAGAAAGTTCTGGAGACTATAGTTGAGAGAAATATCTTCTTGGGGGCAAGTTGGGAATCTATGTTAAGGACTTGGGAAGTCAGCATTGTGGATCACTACTGTTGACCCTTCATCAGGAACAGTGATGAAGAATTTCTCAGATAAGAGATCCTTATCTGTAATATGGACAGTAATATACCAGGTAGAACACCTGTTTGACAGACTATATGTATGCAAATCTCTGTTTCTATGTCCGTATTTAAAACTGGCAGATCTAATGCTTCTGACCTTTGTCTCCTTGGGCTGCAAATCTGTAATGTTTCGAGCTATCTTACTATAATGCCTTTTATCTTAGCAAAATATTTATAGTAAAATTTATGCATATTCCTTTTTCTCTGTGAATGTGTACATGTTCCCACTTATAGCATTAGGCTTTATCAAGTTTGTTTTCGTTACCCAGACTTCTGTTATGCTGATTAGTTTTCCATCAACTCATTTAAATATTTCTGAACTATGGAAAGCAAAAGAATTTCCAGAAAGCTTGAAATGGTTGGCAGGTATTTAGAAACAATGAAAGAAGAGTTCTGAGCAGCAGCAAGCAACAACCAAAAAATAAAAATAAAAAATAGCAGCATCGGATTTTTTTCCCAGCAGCAGGGAATGTTTCATTTGGCAATGGTATTTTTCAGGCGTTTTTTAGGGGAGAAGCAGAAGATATTTGAAGTATCAATCCTTGATGCGTATTTGAATAGTAAACTTCATTTTAGCTCTACAATATTCAAACTTGTGGGGGACAATGCTCCTGCTACATTCTTCAGAACCACCTTAGTGAGTTTCCATGTATGTTGACACCTGTATCCCTATTAAGGCTTTAGGAAACTTTGAAAGGATCGTTGATAGCAGAATCTTTCATCTCATTAAATTGTGTTGAGTTATGATTCTTTGGATTATGCTGCAATTGCATGCCATTCAGGTAGAGTAACCAATAGGTTGTTGACGGGTCTGGAGTTTTTGTAAGACCATTGCAATGATGCCAACATGCACAAATTTGATCACTGTCGAATATTTTTGATAAAGTATTCAAAGTAGGTACTGTTCCATGGGTGCATCATTTGGGTAACACCGACTGTGAAACTGAATTTTTAAAAGAGATTGGAGTGTTTATTTGTATGTGCTGATTTATCAACTTGTTCTTGATTTTAAAGAGATTACTAGTTGTGAATATTGTAGTGGTTCATTTATTGTCTTACCCAACAGGTCATGAAAAGATTTCTCCTTTTTCTTTTCTTTTTTTTTTTCCCCTTTTTTTGTCTTCTTCTTTGTCCGAAGCACTGTGTATAACAAACAGTGTTATTGGTTTCTGTTAGGAGTGTGGGTCTGTACTGCTTCTGTGCAGAGAGAGAGAGAATGAGCACTTTAGAATCTTGTTTTATTTCACATCATGAAATGTAGTTTCAAGTAAAATGAGCTAGACTAACTGAAATGAAAAATATTAATTATTTGTGATGGGGGAATACAATGAAGAGAACCAGATAAGCCAAAATGTGAGGTGGGTACCTGGCCCAATAGCTGGGGTAAGAATTGAATTTGTAAGTTTGTGATCTATACTCTTAAATTGGATTAGCATGGGGGAGAAAGCAGTAAGTGCACATATGGAGAGTAGTATCCGACTTGTAATTGTATACTTCATTGTATTTTCATTTGAAACCATAAAATTTAGTAATTGTAATCTGAACAGTTCCTTCCAGAGATGCATGTTCAGATAAGTGAGAGTGGCGTGTTTCTACTCACATGAAATATTCATTTTCACATGCTGCTGAATTCTTTAAATCCTTCTATGTTTGTAACATGTTTATTTGTTTGAACCGTAGTTCCAAGTTTTCTTAACTTGCTCCGAGCATTATCATCCAATCTGTTCGTAGTCTCTAAAAAGTTCACTTTTATGAATAAGCAGTAGTGAGTACTCACATTATAGGGTCTTACAGTCAAGTGATGGTTGAATGAGCCTTTTTAAAACTAATAATTTATTTCTTCAACTTTTCAGAGATTACCCGTTTCTTAAATTTAATACTATCCCTGAAAGTTGCAAAAGCAAGTTGACATTGTAGAGGTTGTCTGCAGGTTGGTCCCGAGTATGCAAGATACTGTGGAATCGAAGCTTTAGAACCTCTTGGCATCTATTTACCAGGAGATGAAAACTACCCTGGAGGAATTTTGTTTGATCCCTTAGGGTTATCAAAGGATCCTGTTTCTTTTGAGGAATTGAAGGTGAAAGAAATTAAAAATGGTCGTCTTGCCATGGTAGCCTGGCTAGGTTTCTATGCCCAAGCAGCTCTCACTGGCAAAGGACCCATAGAAAACTTATATGACCACATAAATGATCCTCTTCATAACAATGTGGCAACTTCTGTATGTAGCATTTTTGCAGAGTAAGGTGTATTATTTCCTCACAGTTTGTATTACACGTAAAAATCATTCATTTCAAACTAATCATCTATTCCTGATTTCTGTGAAAACAGCTTCCTATTCTATTTTTGTCTTGAATTTCTTAATATGATATGTTTCACCGGGTGCAAGCATGTTAATTAGCACGTTCTCTAGACAAATCAATTACTAACAGTTGTTTCTGACTTCTGAGGCTTTATCAACAAGGTGTTTCTCTTTAGCACTTGAAACGGACTATTTATGGTGTTAACTGTTGTTCTCGTGGTTGCATGCCTACTAGGGTTTTTAGATAAACAGTGGAAAATACATGTTATGATGATACATTTGGGCAGTAGTAGCTTTAATTTGATTGTTACACATGACCACGTATGGACATCTTTACATACATGATACATTGTTGTTTGGTGAGTTGTTCAAATGGTATAAAGTGTTGTATAAGCTCTCTTTTCTTTTCTTGGTATCTCTTTTGAATATAACTTGATCTTTTTCTTCTTGAAATAAAAAAGTAAAAAGTAAAGTTGTTTTTAACATCTATGAGACCATAGGCCATAGGGTTGATGTTTTTATCCAATGTGTAACTGTTGGTCACAAATCCGCCACAGGAAAGGATTTTGTATGTGTATGCGCCCTAGACCTGGACCAACATTGAAAGGTTGGAGGGGAGAGATGCCCTCCGTGCCAATCTTTGGAGAAAGGCCGGCTCCTTTACTAAAATACTGGGGGTTTTAAGCTAAGAGTGCGGGAAAGAGATAAAAAGAACAAGGGTGCTGGAAAGAGATAAAAAGAGTGAGGGTGCAGGAAAGAGATAAAAAGTACAGAAAGAAATGTAAATGGATGTTTTAAAAGGGGAAGAACCGGCAGCACTAACTAATAGCTTGAAGTAGCAGCAATAAATATGAAGAATAAAATAAAATGAACGCCGCACTAGCCTTCCTATGTATCCTCTAGACGAGTTCCAGGATTCACCTACCCCCTACGCCTAAATCCAGATTTCAGAATTACAGCGGTTAGGAAATAAGTGAATATAGCAGAAACACTATCCACAGGCAGCATACAAGAAAACTATCACAACATTTTCTCCCCTATGTATCCTCCAGGAGAATTCTAGGGTTTTGTCCCCAATCACACACCTAAATCCAGGATTCAGAATTACAGTATGCAAATGAAGAAACAGAATAGCAGAAATAATCACAGAAGGCGGCATACAAGAGAGAAATGAGGCCCAAAGTTCTTAATATCAATTGTAGAAAATCAAGTTACAGCTGCTTTCTAGCAGAAAGTTCCCCCCCCTTTTACATTACAATACGTGGGTTTTTATAGAGGACCCAGCCCTCTGAGCCATTAATGAATCAGATTTACAAGGACGCTAGGGCGGATCCGGTAATGATGCTCGACTACTTTTTACAACTGAACCTTCCCATCCAATTTCTACATTTAGTTACAGGGCCGCATTAAGTGGGGAAATTTGTATTTATGAGTCACAGACCTGCGATAGGTTACTCCGGAGGATGCTCAGGCGGCTCCAAAAATCGCGCTTGCCATCTTCTGCAATTGAAACTTCCCATCCTATTACCATAACTAGATACCGGGTCTTTCGGGGCAAAAAACTGCATTTATGTGCCGCACAATGCCTTGGATAAATACCCAGCCTTGGAATGTGTGATTTTCGGGAGAAGCACCGTCGTCAGAAAAGGTTCTGAAGTAGCCTCGCTGAGAAATTGGCCCGAACTGGCAGTTCGTTGGATTTTTGGCCGACTTGGCCGACTTTGGCCGACATTGGAATTCTGGCCGACGTTGGAATTCTAGCCGACGTTGGAATTCGTTCCTGGCCGACGTGGAGGTTCGCGGCCGACATTAGCTATTTTGGCCGACGTGAGGTTCGCGGCCGACTTGAGCTTCGGGGGCCGACATTGAGCTTCGCTGGCGAAGTGGAGTTTTCTGGCCGACTTAGACGTTTTGGCCGACATGAACTTCGCGGCCAGCATGAACTTCGGGTCCGACATGGAGCTTCGCTGGCGAAGTGGAGTTTTCTGGCCGACTTAGACGTTTTGGCCGACATGAACTTCGCGGCCGACATGAGCTTCGGGAGCGAAGTGAACCTTTTGGCCGACGTAGAGCGCTTTGGCCGACATTGAAGCTTCGCTGAAGTGGAGGCCCGAAGTGGCAGTTCGGCCAAATTCTGGGCGAAGTGCCCCTCATGCCTTAGAGATTTTTTTGCCAACTAGATGGAGGTTTGCTAAAACTGTGGCCGAAGTGAATGCTTCGCTAAGATTCTAGTGAAGTGACCCCGTTGACTTAGAAAATCCCGACAACTTACAATCACAGCTTCACAACTTTTCTGCCCGAAGTAGGTGCTTTGGTAGCTTTGCAAGCGAAGCTCCTTCCATGCCTTAGAAATTTTCCGAGCTCGAACTTAGGCTTTCCTGTCCCTTCTTTGCGAAGTTGCCCCTCTCCGTTTTGTTCAGCGAAGCTTCTTATCTTACCCTGTTTTGCTGGCGAAGTGATCTGCCAGCCTTAAACTTTTTCATCGTCGGGACGAGGAGGTTCGCCGGAGTTGGGGCCGAAGTGGATGCTTTGCCAGGCTCAAGCCCGAAGTGGCAACTTCGGCAGCGTTCTGGGCGAAGTGCCCCTCATGCCTTAGAATTTTTTTCGAGCCCGAAGTGGACTTTTGCTGGATGTACTTCCCGGGGCCATAACTTTTGATCCGCTGACCCGATTACCTATTGTAATATATCGCCGGAAAGCTTGCGAAAAGATCTGCAATAATGAGACATCAAAAGATCAATTCGTCCACTTTATCATTCTCTTTTAGGGCCCGCGAAAATGCCAACGCTTCTGCCTGTGATTTGCCGATTTAAAGCTCCATACTGAGAAAAATTTTTGTCAAAAAAATTAATGTGGCAAAAATGCCGACAGTAACCACCCAGACTCTGGTTACTGGGGTATGGTGTACAACTCTGCCCCTGTTCGGATTTGAATCTTGAACCTCCTATTTAAAGTTTCAAAGTCTTTGCTCTTAGGCCCACTCAAGTTTGTACAATATAAAGGGGTTTGGTTCCTTGGTTCCAACTTGTTGGACTAATGATAGAATATCTACTTTTTGAAAAATCTAATCCCAGTTTATAAGCAGTAGCCTTTCTCTGTGTAGATAAGGATTTTTCAATCGGAACAATATATATATATATATATATATATATATATATATATATAAGTTTGGGTTCTCAATACTGATGCATGCCCCAAAAGACCTTTGTGATTATCGAAAATGATCTTGAGATTTATCAACCGCATGAGATTCATCAAATACTTCAACATTAATATATATATATATATATATATATATATATATATATATATATATATATATCAACATTGTCCAATATAAGGATTGATTAGTAAACAATAATATAAGATCATTTTTCTCATTTATGGTTCAAAAGCTTGTACCTATTCGCAATGGATGATAGTTGTTGTTTTGTTCTCAAATGTTGGGTATACATGGGATTTAAACTTGTGGAACTCAAGCCAAATGCTATTTGCGAAAAAGTTAAATATGATTTAAACCTAGATGTTGGCCAAGGGATTGATGCATCTGAGCCAAAACTCGTAGAATACATAGGCGGTGACATGAGAAAAAGTACAAACTTATATGCCAAAGATCTGTTATAGATGCTAGCATAGTGAGAACCAGAAACACTAAAAAGATATGAGGGATGAGCAATGATGTTTCCTGTACATTGTGAAGGTGCAAATTTAAAAAGTACACTAATTCCTTCTTTGGGAAAATAAATTGTCAAGAAGGTAAAGATTGTTTTAAGTCTAAGGCCTAGTCAAATTTGTCAAAGCAAAAGCTAAAAAATAAGAGAAGAATCTTGTGAGGGTATATTTCCCATATTGTGAGTAGCTAGTGAGTCAAGAATCAGTGTCTAAAGATAATCAAAGTAGCAATAGCAGCTAAATTCATACTTCCTGGTTCTTAATTGTTGCAGAGGTCTAATTACCCAATATGAAAGGCCAACATGAAGAAAATCCTTATGTTTAGGGAATTAAGGTTGTTTGTTTTGATCAATTCTAACTGCTAGGATGATTCACATATTCATTATTGAAAAGTTTATATATATATATATATATATATATATATATATATAACTAGCAAAATAAATTGAGTATCAAACCTCCAAGAAAATAGTTTTTGTTGAGAAGTAAAGGTACAAAAAACAATTATTGTAGGCTAAACAAAAAGTGTAACAAGTAGTTGTTAATGATCACCCTTTGGGCTTATTCACCATCCTTTAAGACCTGCTGCTTCGTTGAAAGTCTTGGATAGGAATGTCAATTATTCAACGTTGGTTAGACTTTCTACATAAGAGGTGTAACATGATTATGAACATGTAAAGGAAAAGGTTTTCATCCAAACAAAAGATTAAGGAAGATTTTTAATTAAAGTAAAAGTCAAAGTTCAAGTAGAGAGTAGGATCCTCTTGAAAAGGCAATGCTCATAAAAGAAGGTGAAATGCCACATTTGTAGTGAGTCTCATAATACTGAGTGTGGTTGATACAATGGGCTTACACAAAAGGACAAAGAGAGCCAACAAGGTTGAAGATTCTAATCTCAATGATGTCAAAACAATATCTTCGAAGATGAAAAATTTCTTGATGTTGATTACTAGAAAGCTTTTCAATCAATATTATTGAATTGTTGTTCAATCAATAGAATATACCAATCCACCTCAATAATAATAGTTTTTCCAAATCAAGATAAGGGTGTTGTTTCTCTTGTGGAGTAAAGTGTGTTGTTAATCTCAAGGAGGTAAGGGTGAAGTTTAAAATGTTAATTTGTTAAGCCTAACATGAAAATGAATTTGCTTTATAACAATTTAAAAGTTGAATTTGATGTAAAGGATGGTTAAGAGTTTTGTGTTCTGGAAAATAGGACCAAAAAGTATAGGGGTTGTTGCACAAGGTTTGAAAAAGGAGGCATATTAATATTTGATTCCATGTTGACATTATGCTTCTCCATGTCATTATTGGGCAATTGTATTTAATGAAACCAAAAATTTCACATTAGTATTGCTTAAGTAATGGCATTAAGTAAAAGATGGTTTGTGGGCTACTAGCTATAAAAGAGCACAAATTTTGATTTAGTTGTATTGCTTGAAATTTGAATGGAAAGTCAACTAGAGCTAAGGGTTTTCTTATCTTAGACGTTGATCTAAATGGGCCCTTTGAACATCTTAAATAATGACATCAAGCATTCTTTATTTTTCATTTATGATTACTTCCTAAAGGTGTGGATGTTATTGAACCATGTCAGTTTGAGACTAAACACTTAAGACTTTCAAAGCAAAAGACACCAAATGATATCAAACATCATTAGCTTATATGATTAAATTCCTTTAAAAGATCTGTTATAAGTATGTGACGTATCACATGGAATTTGAGTAGTTATAAGGTAGTTACAAAGACAGTTGTATTTGGAGACCTCTTTGTTCTTGTTCTCGTTTGTATATACACATGTCACATCAGTACAAATTTTATTACATCCATTCTATGTTAATAACATTTGGTATCAAAGCTTTAACATTGAGAAGGTGAGACCAATATTGCAAAATGAAGACACCTTTGAAGTTCGTGAGTCTGCACTGGCCAATTCAGGAGTTGTAGACTTCTTAGCCAATTCAAGAAACAACTCAACAATCATTTAATTCAAGCGAGGAAGTTTTTGTCGAAAAGTTTGCATTCAAGAACATTTTACATTCTTGTTTTGTTGGCTTATCTTTGCAATTATAAAGTCGAGAGACAAAGTTTGTCTAGCAAGGTTTGTTGGAGTTGTTGTTAGAGTTACTATGCTACAATAACTATGATTATTACCTCATTTGGTAATTAGTAGATTCTCCTAGGTAGATTTAATTTACCACATGGTAAAAAGTAGTTTGTTACTTTTACCATTAGATTATTACTTTTACTTTCTACCACGAAGATATTCATTGTGGAATATCTTGTGGTAAGTGGTAGTCAATTCGACTACGTTGTTAAGTTAGTAGTTAGCTCATTGTTAGTCAAGCACGTAGTTGTTTGCGTGGTTAGGGGATATTATTTCCTAAATATTCTTAAACCTATTTCTAGCCTATTCCTATTGTTATTTAAACACTACTCCTATCAATACTAAGGTTCTATGGTTCACACATTATTTTCTATTATGCATTTACTAACATTGGTATTAGAGATTGGACTCACCTGGGCTTACCTGAAACTTTACCGCTCAAAAAAGATCTCGAGGCGGATCCTGAGTGGCATGCATTTTGAGGTAGCATTGCAAGTAGGCCTAATGGGGCACAATTCTCGAGACGAGACCCCCTCCTAACGTAGCTGCACGGATCTCGAGGCGCAACCCAAGGGCCAAATTTTGTGGCGTTGAATTTTTGGCACGAATTTGCTGCACGACGGCCCTGAAGCGATGGGCGCTCATGCGGAGCGGACGTAAACTGTCAAACTGATAGTGGCAGGAGCTGTCAGCCCGCCCGTGCAGCTACTGACAGCCTGACAAGTTGACAACCTGCCAACGTGTAGGGGGTTGTTCCCTGCACGCTCTCCAAACTACGGGTTGCCAACTCCTCCCGCCGATGATCCCCGATGCCTCAAGCCGACAAATCCGAAGTTGGCACCTCCCACCAACGAGGACCCCAACGGGCAGGCATCCCCAATCTGTGGCACCTGGAACAACACAGATCCCACTGTCTGACAAACCTGTGCATTTGACTCCCTAGTCAGCACGCTCTGCGAGACGCAACACATTGCAACCGAGCACCACAGACTTGACCTGGCGAGAATCTCGATGCAACTGACAACTCCTCTGATTGCATGTAACCCGATCCCGCACGTAACCTGACCTCTTGTTGACGTCACCCTGGCACAAAACTCGAGGTGCTGACATGGCTGATAGCTGGCACTGCTGAGCTGGCGATTGACTGACATGGCGATAGCACAATTTTTGAGGTGCTGAGGAGGCCTAACAACTGACATCCTGCGTGGCGGTGCTGACTGGGCATCGAGGCGAACACGTGGCAGAACCTAGTCGTTGATTGGGCAAGCCTGCGGATCAAGGTGTTGAGCTGGAGCTGATGTGGCGATTGAGGTGGATTGGACACCTAGCGAGTGACGCGTATTGAGCTGATGTGGCAACGTGACAAGTGGTGTGCTGCTATTGGTTGACGGAGTGTTGACGTGGCTTGAAGCGATTGGTCGAAAGTGCTGACGTGTCCTCTTCTAAGTGGCTCATGTGGGCAGAAAAAATGGCGTCGGTCGATTGCCTGAAGGTAATCAACATAACATCTGATGCCTTCTTGTTTTAAACAACATTCATGCGCTCAGAGCGCATGTGGGACTAATAGTCCCAAGCTTTCTTTTGAAAGCTCTGCTGGCAGACAGAGGACTCAAATAAGCCCTTGTGAACCTTAGTTCACGTCCGGCCAGCAACTGGGTCGGTTGTCGACCAAGTGCTAAGGCGCAACCTCCTGCCAGGCGCGGGATCGAATCCCGACAGCCACAAGGATAAATAAATTTTGCTCTAAATTAACATTGGCGCAAAATTTTTTTAAAGGTAATTTTTTTTTTTTTTGCAATTTTATTAAGTTTTTTCATTTTTTTTTTTAAATTATTTAAAATCTAATACTTGATTTTTTTTTGCAAAATTGTTTTATTATTAATTAAATTTCTTGGTTAAATTTAAAATTGCAAAGAAATAAACCAAAATTAGCTCAAATTGTTTGCAAATTTAAAGGCAAAGTATGCTATTTTTTTTCTCTCAAGATGAGGGATACAAACCAATAATTACACATTTTTTTTTTTGAAAAATTAGGAGCCTAAAATCTTCTCAAAACCCTTGTTAATTTTGCAAACAATAAAGGATCAAACTTGAATTCTTTTTTGCCAAATTGTAACACAAGGAGACACCAAATTTGCAAAATCAAAAGCTCAAATTTGTGCATTTGTTTTCTCCAAGGAGGAATATAACAATAGAAATTGCACATTATATTTTTTGCAAAATTGAGAAGAAATTGAAGACCTTGGGTCCATAAAAACCAAGTCATGTGTCGACTGGTTTTGGAAAGCCTTTCAAACGCGGGTCGTGTGTCGACTTGACTTGAAAGGAGTGCTACTTTGTTAATTTTGCAAAACAAAGGGGGGAAGACAAGAAATTTTATTTCTTTGCAAAATTGTAACACAAAAGTGAGGAGCACTTAAAAATCAAAACTTGTTTATTTTGCAACACAAAAAGGAAAGGCAATTGTTTTATGCCATATTCTTTGCAATGTTGAAAAACAAGAGGAGACTTTGAGTATCAAATTTTTGCACAACACAAATCAAAATTTTAATGTAAAATTTGGTATTAAGATGCATTTTCGATATTACTCGACACCTTTATTACAAATTGACAAATTAGGTGCATTTTTAGTTGCATCCGACACTTAAGTGAAAAACTTTTGTGGGCACTTTTTGATTGATTATTGCATTTAAATTCTCGTTCTTTGCAATTATAAGTCATCAAAATCAAGAGCACTCAAAACCTTAAAATTTCACAATAATTTGTGTAATTCATTACACAAGTATAAGCCATTTTTAAAAATTGATATTATCTCGATACAACCCTAAAATTCACTCTTAATTGTTTGGCTCAAATTCCTCAAACTGATTATCCCTTTTCAGGAGGATTTTCAGGCAGGTGCCATTAAATATCTTTTTGAGTGAATTCTCTTTCATTTCTTATTTGTTTGGCTTAAATATTCTCAAAATGATCGTCTTTCTTCAAAGAGAGTTTTTAGGCAGGTGCCATTAAATACCAATTAAGAGTGAAAGAAAGATCATCTTGGTGCAGATTCTAGAACCTTCATCATGGCAACTATCAACTAATACCTAAATGATACACAATTGCTTAAAGGTCCTAACTATTCAACATGGAAAACCAAGATGAAAGCCATATTGACTGTAAAGGAAATGTGGGATTTAATGGATGGCACTGAAACAATACCCACATCAACAGGAGTAGATCAGTAAGCATGGGACAAAAAGAACAATCATCTTCTTATGTTGATTCTCCTAGCTACTACTGATGAGATCCAACCTCACATAAGTGAAGCTAAAAAATGTAAAGATGCATGGGATGCACTTTGTACAATTTTTTAAGGCAAGAATCAATCGACTATTCTAAACCTTCAAACACAACTTCATACACTCCATATGAAGTCAGGAGAAATAGTATAACTATTTCTCTGGAGAGTGGTAGAACTGAAATCAAAGATGAATGTTTTAGGAGCAAAAGTAGAAGATACTATCCTGAATTCAGTAATATTGAGGGCTCTTCCATAATCCTACAATATTTTGATAACATCCCTTAATGTATCTCAAAGAACACTCACCTTTGTGGAGTTAGTCATTTTGCTTCAAATGGAGGAAGCAAATCAGCCCCAAAGCGATGAAGTGTTGAAAAATGCACTTTACTCGAACAATCAGGGTGGAAAGAAGAAAGGAAACTTTTAGAAGGGAGGATCATCTTCAAAAGATAAGGGAAAGCAACCTCAAAAGAAGTTTTGTACAAATTGTAAAAAGGACAACCATGACACCAATTGGTGTTGGTTTAAAAATAAGCAAAACAAAAATGGCAAAGGCACATCACAAAGCTAAAATAGACAAACATGCAATGTTGCTAGTGAAGTGTTTGATTCTGATTTTTATCCTGGTTCAAAAAGAGCACACAAAGTGCTCATGGCTAAAACAACATTGTAAAGGGAAACAAATTTGTCACCCTAGGCAAGCACCATTTCAAACCTCTTTTTTGGCTTCATAAAATGACAAATGTTTTTATTTGAAGTACTTGCAATAAAGGGGTGATTGTACCCCTTTTTAGGCTTCATAAATAACAAACTCTTTTTGTTTGAAGTACTTGTAATAGAATGGAGGAGTTATTTGGTGTAAATTTTGAAATTTGCCTAGGAGGCAATCTTTGTAAAAACCTTAACAAGCTTTATGAGTTGCATATATTTTGCACTTAAGGGGGGATAAACATTTTTTACTTACTTCATACAATTTTTGTAGAAGGGGAGGAAGACTTATAAGGTTGCATTTTCGGCAGTGACCGAAACCTTAGTCACACTTCTTGCATAAATTCCATTACAACATGTTTTGCAACAAGGGGGGAAACTTATAAGGGTGCATTTTTGAAATTTGGTAATAGTGATCTACTCTAGTACACCTAGCGGTTGCAACAGTTGGTTACCCATGCAATCCGACTGGATGACAAGATTACAACAAGGACATTTGTTGATGTGAAGACAAAGTGAGGAATGACCCACTTTTGCTTGGAGCAGCCAGAGCATTGTGACAGAGCCCGAGCCAAAACAAGAGCCAACATATCAACATATTTTTCACTGTATTGGGGTAGTTATATACATTACCCAAATAATGTAATAAGGGAGGATTTTAGAGTTACTACGTTATAGTAACTATGATTATTATCTTATTTGGTAATTAGTAGATTCTCCTAGGTAGATTGAATTTATCGCATGGTAAAAAGTAGTTTGTTACTTTTACCATTAGATTATTACTTTTACTTTCTACCATGAAGATATTCACTGTGGAATATCTTGTGGTAAGTGGTAGTCAATTCGACTACGTTGTTAAGTTAGTAGTTAGCGCATTGTTAGTCAAACGCGTAGTTGTTACCGTGGTTAGGGGATATTATTTACTAAATATTTCTAAACCTATTTCTAACCTATTCCTATTGTTATTTAAACACTACTCCTATCAATACTAAGGTTCTATGGTTCACACATACTATTTGTATTCTGCATAATTGAGAGGTGATACATGGGCATTATCACTCGACATTTAAATCCCAAGGAGATTCAAGACATCTAAAGTGACCATCTCATGAAGTTATCATCATTGAAGGTTAATATCATCAAGTGAAGAGGTTGTTCGACGTCGTTTTGAAGTGGAGAATATGAGCTAGCAAGAAGTGGTGTGTTGAAGAATAGACATAAGTTTCTTAAACTATTGCAAGGCCATCAAAATGCGTGAGAAAGGGTTGTTTGATGTAAGAAAGATTGTCCCATTGTTTATGCAATGGATGCATGGGTCGTGTAAATAACGTCTAAAGTGCCACATCATCTAAAAGACACAAGAGCCATCATCACCCAACCTAGAATAACACCTAGTCCATTAAGGCATGTTTTGAAATATGTTTGCTTAAGACGTTAGGCACCAAGTTGAACTATCTTCAATCAAGCTATCAAAGTGGACATGAGAGTCTGAAGTTTGAGATAACGAGTGGTCTTGGATGTATGAACATACTATTCATAAAATTGGTTGTGACATGGCCATCCATTACCATAAAGAACTATTGGAAAGGCAATTGTTTTATGCCATTTTAATCTGCAAAGTTGAAAACAAGAGGAGACTTTGAATATCAAATTTTTACACAACACAAATCAAAATTTTATTGCAAAATTTAGTATTAAGGTGCATTTTCGATATTAGTCGACACCTTTATTACAAATTGACAAATTAGGTGCATTTTCAGTTGCATCCAACACCTAAGTGAAAAAATTTTATGGGCACTTTTTGATTGTTTATTGCATTTAATTTCTTGTTCTTTGTAATTATAAGTCATAAAAATCAAGAGCACTCAAAACCCTAAAATTTCACAATAATTTGTGTAATTCATTGCACAAGTATAAGCCATTTTTAAAATTGATATTCTCTCGATACAACCCTAAAATTCACTCTTAATTGTTTGGCGCAAATTCCTTAAACTGATTATCCCTCTTCAGGAGGATTTTAAGGCAAGTGCCATTAAATATCTTTTTGAGTGAATTCTCTTTCATTTCTTATTTGTTTGGCTTAAATATCCTCAAAATGATCATCTTTCTTCAAAGAGAGTTTTTAGGCAGGTGTCATTAAATACCAATTAAGAGTGAAAGAAAGATCATCTTGGTGCAGATTCTAGAACCTTCATCATGACAACTATCAAAAAATTCCTAAATGATACCCAATTGCTTAAAGGTCCTAACTATTCGCCATGGAAAACCAAGATGAAATCCATATTGACTGTAAAGGAAATGTGGGATTTAATGGATGGCACTGAAACAAGACCCACATCAACAAGATCATATCAAAAAGCATGGAACAAAAAGAACAATCGTATTCTCATGTTGATTCTCCTAGCTACTACTGATGAGATTCAACCTCACATAAGTGAAGCTAAAAAAGGTAAAGATGCATGGGATGCAATTTGTACCATTTTTGAAGGCAAGAATCAATCGACTATTCTAAACCTTCAAACACAACTTCATACACTCCATATGAAGTCAGGAGAAATAGTATAATTATTTCTCTATATAGTGGTAGAACTGAAGTCAAAGATGAATGTTTTAGGAGCAAAAGTAGAAGATACTATCCCGACTTCAGTAATATTGAGGGCTCTTCCAGAATCCTACAAGATGTTAATAACATCCCTTAATGTATCTCAAAGAACAGTCACCTTTGTGGAGTTAGTCAATTTGCTTCAAACGGAGGAAGCAAATCAGCTCCAAAGTGATGAAGTGTCGAACAATGCACTTTACTCGAACAATCAGGGTGTAAAGAAGAAAGGAAACTTTCAGAAGGGATAATCATCTTCAAAAGATAAGGGAAATGAACCTCAAAAGAAGTTTTGAAAAAATTATAAAAAGGACAACCATGACACCAATTGGTGTTGGTTTAAAAATAAGCAAAACAAAAATGGCAAAGGCACATCACAAAGCTAAAATAGACAAACAGGCAATGTTGCTAGTGAAGTGTCTGATTCTGATTTTGATTATGGTTAAGGAAGAGCACACAAAGTTCTCATGGCTAAAACAACATTGTAAAGGGAAACAAATTTCTCACCCTAGGCAAGCACCATTTCAAACCTCTTTTTAGGCTTCATAAAATAGCAAATATTTTTGTTTGAAGTACTTGCAATAAAGGGGTGATTGTACCTCTTTTTAGGCTTCATAAATAACAAACACTTTTTGTTTTAAGTACTTGTAATAGAAGGGGGGAGTTTTTTGGTGTAAATTTTGAAATTTGCCTAGGAGGTAATCTTTGTAAAAGCCTTAACAAGCTTTATGAGTTGCATATATTTTGAACTTAAGGGGGGATAAAAATTTCTTTCCTACTTCATACATTTTTTGTAAAAAGGGAGGAAGACTTATAAGGTTGCATTTTCGGCAGTGACCGACACCTTAGTCACACTTATTGCAAAAATTCCATTACAACATGTTTTGCAACAAGGGGAAAAATTTATAAGGGTGCATTTTCAAAATTTGGTACTAGTGATCTACTCTAGTACACCTAGAGGTTGCAACAGTCGGTTACCCATGCAATCCGACTGGATGACAATATTACAAGGGCATTCATTGATGTGAAGACAAAGTGAGGAATGACCCAATTTTTGCTTAGAGTAGCCAGTGCATTGTGACAGAGCCCGAGCCAAAACAAGAGCCAACATATCAACATATTTTTCACCGTATTGGGGTAGCTATATACATTACCCAAATAATGTAATAATGGAGGATGTTAGAGTTACTATGCTACAGTAACTATGATTATTACCTCATTTGGTAATTAGTACATTCTCCTAGGTAGGTTGAATTTACCGCATGGTAAATTAGTTTTTTTTTTACTTTTACCATTAGATTATTACTTTTACTTTCTACCATGAAGATATTCACTGTGGAATATCTTGTGGTAAGTGGTAGTCAATACGACTACGTTGTTAAGTTAGTAGTTAGCGCATTGATAGTCAAACACATAGTTGTTAGCATGGTTAGGGGATATTATTTTCTAAATATTCCTAAACCTATTTCTAGCCTATTCCTATTGTTATTTAAACACTACTCCTATCAATACTAAGGTTCTATGGTTCACACATATTATTTCTATTTTGCATAATTAAGAGGTGATACATGGCATTATCACTCGACATTTAAATTCCAAGGAGATTAAAGACATCTAATGTGACCATCTCATGAAGTTATCATCATTGAAGGTTAATATCATGAAGTGAAGAGGTTGTTCGACGTCGTTTGAAAGTGGAGAATATGAGCTAGCAATAAGTAGTGTGTTGAAGAATAGACATAAGTTTCTTAAACTATTGCAAGGTCATCTAAATGCATGAGAAAGGGTTGTTTGATGTAAGAAATATTATCCCATTGTTTATGCAATGGATGCATGGGTCGTGTAAATAACGTCTAGAGTGCCATGCCATCTAAAATATACAAGAGCCATCATCATCCAACCTAGAAGAACACCTAGTCCATTAAGGCATGTTTTGAAATATGTTTGCTTAAGATGTTAGGCACCAAGTTGAGCTATCTTCAATCAAGCTATCAAAGTGGACATGAGATTATGAAGTTTGAGATAACGAGTGGTCTTGGATGTATGAACATACTATTCATAAAATTGGTTGTGACATGGCCATCCATTACCATAAATAACTATTGGAAAGACAATTGTTTTATGCCATATTCTTTGCAAAGTTGAAAAACAAGAGGAGACCTTGAATATCAAATTTTTGCACAACACAAATCAAAATTTTATTGCAAAATTTGGTATTAAGTTGCATTTTCGATATTACTCGACACCTTTATTACAAATTGACAAATTAGGTGCATTTTCAGTTGCATCCGACACCTAAGTGAAAATAATTTATGGGCACTTTTTGATTGATTATTGCATTTAATTTCTTGTTCTTTGCAATTATAAGTCATAAAAATCAAGAGCACTCAAAACCCTAAAATTTCACAATAATTTGTGTAATTCATTGCACAAGTATAAGCTATTTTTAAAATTGATATTTTCTCGATACAACCCTAAAATTCACTCTTAATTATTTGGCTCAAATTCCTCAAACTGATTATCCCTCTTTAGGAGGATTTTCAGGCAAGTGTCATTAAATATCTTTTTGAGTGAATTCTCTTTCATTTCTTATTTGTTTGGCTTAAATATCCTCAAAATGATCATCTTTTTTCAAAGAGAGTTTTTAGGCAGGTGCCATTAAATACCAATTAAGAGTGAAAGAAAGATCATCTTGGTGCAGATTATAGAACCTTCATCATGGCAACTATCAAAAAGTACCTAAATGATACCCAATTGCTTAAAGGTCCTAACTATTCAGCAGGAAAACCAAGATGAAAGCCATATTGACTGTAAAGGAAATGTGGGATTTAATGGATGGCACTGAAACAAGACCCACATCAACAAGAGCAGATTTGAAATCATGGGACAAAAAGAACAATCGTCTTCTCATGTTGATTCTCCTAGCTACTACTGATGAGATCCAACCTCACATAAATGAAGCTAAAAAAGGTAAAGATGCATGGGATGCACTTTGTACCATTTTTGAAAGCAAGAATCAATCGACTATTCTAAACCTTCAAACACAACTTCATACACTCCATATGAAGTAAGGAGAAATAGTATAACTATTTCTCTGTAGAGTGGTAGAACTGAAGTCAAAGATGAATGTTTTAAGAGCAAAAGTAGAAGATACTATCCTAACTTCAGTAATATTGAGGTCTCTTCCAGAATCCTACAAGATGTTAATAACATCCCTTAATGTATCTCAAAGAATAGTCACCTTTGTGGAATTAGTCAATTTGCTTCAAACGGAGGAAGCAAATCAACTCCAAAGCGATGAAGTGTCCAACAATGCACTTTACTCGAACAATCAGGGTGGAAAAAAGAAAAGGGAAAGCAACATCAAAAAAAGTTTTGCAGAAATTGTAAAAAGGACAACCATGACACCAATTGGTGTTGGTTTAAAAATAAGCAAAACAAAAATGGCAAAGGCACATCACAAAGGTAAAATATACAAAGAGACAATGTTGCTAGTGAAGTGTCTGATTCTGATTTTGATTCTAGTTCAGGAAGAGCACACAAAATGCTCATGGCTAAAACAACATTGTAAAGGGAAACAAATTTGTCACCCTAGGCAAGCACCATTTCAAACCTCTTTTTAGGCTTCATAAAATAGCAAATATTTTTGTTTGAAGTACTTGCAATAAAGGGGTGATTGTACCTCTTTTAGGCTTCATAAATAACAAACTCTTTTTGTTTGAAGTACTTGTAATAGAAGGGGGGAGTTTTTCGGTGTAAATTTTGAAATTTGCCAAGGAGGCAATCTTTGTAAAAGCCTTAACAAGCTTTATGAGTTGCATATATTTTGCACTTAAGGGGGGATAAACTTTTATTTCCTACTTCATACATTTTTTGTAAAAAGGGAGGAAGACTTATAAGGTTGCATTTTCGGCAGTGACCGACACCTTAGTCACACTTCTTGCAGAAATTCCATTACAACATGTTTTGCAACAAGGGGGGAAACTTATAAGGGTGCATTTTCGAAATTTGGTACTAGTGATCTACTCTAGTACACCTAGAGGTTGCAACAGTTGGCTACCCATGCAATTCTACTGGATGACAAGATTACAACAAGGACATTTGTTGTTGTGAAGACAAAGTGAGGAATGACCCACTTTTTTCTTAGAGCAACCAGAGCATTTTGATAGAGTCCGAGCCAAAAAAAGAACCAACATATCAACATACTTTTCACTGTATTGGGGTAGTTATATACATTACCCAAATAATGTAAAGGGAGGATGTTAGAGTTACTACGCTATAGTAACTGTGATTATTACTTCATTTGATAATTAGTAGATTCTCCTAGGTAGGTTGAATTTACTGCATGGTAAAAAGTAGTTTTTTTTTTTACTCTTACCATTAGATTATTACTTTTACTTTCTACCACGAAGATATTCACTGTGGAATATCTTGTGGTAAGTGGTAGTCAATTCGACTACGTTGTTAAGTTAGTAGTTAGCCCATTGTTAGTCAAACGTGTAGTTGTTAGGGTGGTTAGGGGATATTATTTCCTAAATATTCCTAAACCTATTTCTAGCCTATTCCTATTGTTATTTAAACATTACTCCTATCAATACTAAGGTTCTATGGTTCACACATATTATTTGTATTCTGCATAATTAAGAGGTGATACATGGCATTATCACTCGACATTTAAATGCCAAGGAGATTCAAGACATCTAAAGTGACCATATCATGAAGTTATCATCCTTTAAGGTTAATATCATCAAGTGAAGAGGTTGTTCGACGTCGTTTTGAAGTGGAGAATATGAGCTAGCAAGAAGTGGTGTGTTGAAGAATAGACATAAGTTTCTTAAACTATTGCAAGGTCATCTAAATGCATGAGAAAGAGTTGTTTGATGTAAGAAATATTATCCTATTGTTTATGCAATGGATGCATGGGTCGTGTAAATAACGTCTAGAGTGCCACGTCATCTAAAAGACACAAGAGCCATCATCCTCCAACCTAGATGAACACCTAGTCCATTAAAGCATGTTTTGAAATATGTTTGCTTAAGACGTTAGGCACCAAGCTGAGCTATCTTCAATCAAGCTATCAAAGTGGACATGAGAGTCTGAAGTTTGAGATAACGAGTGGTCTTGGATGTATGAACGTACTATTCATAAAATTGGTTGTGACATGGCCATCCATTACCATAAAGAACTATTGGAAAGGTAATTGTTTTATGCCATATTCTTTGCAAAGTTGAAAAACAAGAGGAGAATTTGAATATCAAATTTTTGCACAACACAAATGAAAATTTTATTGCAAAATTTGGTATTAAGGTGCATTTTCGATATTACTCGACACCTTTATTACAAATTGAAAAATTATGTGCATTTTCAGTTCCATCCGACACCTAAGTGAAAAAAATTTGTGGACACTTTTTGATTGATTATTGCATTTAATTTCTTGTTCTTTGCAATTATAAGTCATCAAAATAAAGAGCACTGAAAACCCTAAAATTTCACAATAATTTGTGTAATTCATTGCACAAGTATAAGCCATTTTTAAAATTGATATTCTCTTGATACAACCCTAAAATTCACTCTTAATTGTTTGGCTCAAATTCCATTTTCAGGCAAGTGCCATTAAATATCTTTTTGAGTGAATTCTCTTTCATTTCTTATTTTTTTTTTTATTATTTTTTATTTGTGGAAAACATCCCAAAAGGGATGCCACTTTCGGGTAAGACCCAAGGAGGCAGGGGTATCCATTCTGCCAAAAACGCCCAGGATGCGGACCTGGCCTACCACCTTTGACATACTCAAGGAGCAAACAAACACACAAAACCAATTTAAAAATAAGTAAATAACAACAAAAATAATAAAATAAAATAAAAAACATGCTCCTTGAGTGTGTCAAAAACAAAAGCACAACCAAACACGCACAATAAGATAAAAGAAACCACAACACAAACCACATAGAAAAACACAAGAACCACATAACAAAACACAAACAAGACAAAAACAACAGAACACTACAAAGACATAACCCAAAAAAAAATGTGAAAAATAAACACAACCAAAACCTAAAAAATAAAAAATAAAAATAAAAAAAAACCAACAATAGACAATAAACAAAAACAAAAAACATAGAAAACACTCACACATAAAAACACGAATTAACACAAACAAAGAGAAACCCAAGAACAAGAATGAAAAAACACAAGAACAATAACAAAAAACATAAAAAAAAAAACACAAAACAACAAAAACACATGAACAACAAAAAACAACACAAAGAACACAAAAACAAAACAAAACAAAAGAACCCACCCACCTTAAAAAACTAAACAAAAAAAAAAAAAAGTAAAAAGAAAAAAAAGAATTAAACATAACAATGACCTATCTAGACCAGAAGACTAATAAGGCAAGAATCAACAGAGGAAACAAAATAAATAATAGAATGAGCTAGGGAACTAAAAAAAACTGAATGAACCAAAGAGAAGCAAAAAAAAAAAGCAAGAAGAAACTAGGTACCTTCAGAACTGGAGCCATCCAAAGAAATGATAGAAAGAAGAGCTTCCCTAATTTGAGAAGCCCACCATATAGGAGGGTGGCCATAACAAGTAAGATCACCTTTATCCAAAGCCCAATTAGCTAAAGCATCAACACTCTTGTTTTGATCTCTGACCACATGATTGTAATCAACTTTCAAAAATCCCATATGGATTAATTGAATCTTCTCAATAATTCTTTTTATTCTCCAATCCACCTTATGATTCTTAGAAGGAGTCTTCAAGAGATTAATCATAAGTTGAGAGTCAAACTCAACTAACACCTTTTCCCATCCAACCTTAGTAGCCTCCTGAAGGCCTCTGAGGATACCATACCCCTCAGCAAGGTTATTGGAAAGAATACCCAAATTCTCAAGCAAAAGTAAAAACCAGGGAGCCATCTGAAAGTCTACCAATTCCTCCCACATCGGCTTTTCCAGGGGTTCCCTCTAGAGGCTCCATCAGTATTGACTTTTCCAAAATCCTTAGGAGGAGGTTGCCAATTTCTAGTCCTATCCATCTTACTAATACTCACATTCCCTTTAAGTTGGTTGCCCTTAGAATATTTAATATTCAATCTTTGCATCACTTGATCCCATCTTTGGTGGGAGTTTTGGGGGTGATTAAGGAGTTGATGGACTGATTCAACTAAGTTGGCTATGGTATTTTTCCAAATATAGTGAATATCCTTCCTATCTTGATTAAAAATTTGGTTGTTCCTTTCATTCCAAATATTCCAAAGAAGAATGGTAGAACCCATCCAAACTAACTGCCTAATAAAATGATCAACACCCTCTTGATTAGGCCAATCCCTCCAAATTTGTTCAAAAGTAAAAAAATTGGACCATTGTAAGCCAAGTAAAGTGGCCATTCTCCTCCATAGCTCAAAGGCTAAAGTACACTCAATAAAAATATGGTTGAGAGTTTCTACATTCTCTTCACACATTTCACATCTAAAAGGGCCATGAAAACCATGCTTCATAAGTTGCTCACCAGTAAGCACCCTACGATGCAATAAAAGCCAATTAAAGAACCTCACCTTAGGCCAAAGATTTTGAGCCCACAATCGAGAAAAGATGTTAGAAGAATGGTTGGGATTATTATGGCATAAGGTCAAATAACCTTGAGCAACTGAATACTCACCCTTAGTAGTGTTGTTCCATCCAAAACAATATTTTTCATGGGACCAAGAGAGGGATCTCATATGAAGGATGCCTTGGATATCTTGTCTTTGCCTTTCTCGGGATTTGAATAGGCCAATCCTCAATAGGGATCCAATATCTACCAACCTTTGAATTACCAAGTATGGTACCGACAAGTAATTAGCCACCTTTATCCAATTAGCTCGGTGAAGCTCCTCCATCCAAGGCCTCCAATCGGGAAACCGAGTTATCAAAGGCTTGTGACCATCCCAAGAATCTGTCCAAAAATTTGCATGTTGACCATTATGAATGATCCAAAATAATTTTTTCTTTATCAAATCCTCACTAGTCTTAAGAACTGCTAAAATGGGAGAACCTTTGGTAGGAAGTTGATAGCGAACAAGGTCTTTAGGACTTTTGTTCTCAGCATATTTAGCACGTAGATTATTGGCCCAAAGAGCATTGGGGTTATGCAACATCCTCCAATATAATTTAGCAGCTAAAGCTTTGTTGTTATTAATAGAAGACCGGAATCCTAACCCCCCTTCACTCTTAGGAAGACATAAAGTATCCCATTTCACCAAGGCCCATTTTCTTTTCTCCTTAGTACCACTCCAAAGGAAACGATGACTGATTTGATCCAATTCTCGAAGAAACCTTTGGGATATTCAAAATGAAAGAAACATAAATAGGAATAGCTTGAAGGACTAATTTTACCAAGGTGATTCTACCCCCAGAAGAAAGCCACCTGTTGGTCCACTTTCCAATTTTCTTCTTGACTTTGTCCAACAACCAATTCCAATCTTTATTTTTTTGCCTTTGAATATTTATAGGAATACCTAAATAAGTGATTGGAAGGGAGGTCTTCTTATATCTTAATTTATCCAAGACCATGGATTCTCGTCTAGCAGAGCGAGTGAAAGAAAATAACTTTAGATTTGTCTTCATTGATCAGTTGCCCAGTAGCCTTAGAAAAACAACTAATGATTTGCTTAATATTAGAAGCTTCCTTAACTGTAGCTTTACCTAAAATAGTAGAGTCATCCACAAATTGAATATGAGAGATAGGTCTAGCTCCATGAGCAATGTTAACTCCCTCAAGGGTTTTGTTTTCCCTCTTTTTGGTTATAGTCCTACCCAAGCATTCAACAAGAATGATGAATAAATAAGGGGATAGCGGGTCACCTTGCCTAATACCTCTGGAAGCTAGGAATCACTGAGAAGGTCTGCCATTGATAAGAACTGAGTAGGAAACCGAAGAGATACATCCCATAATCCAATCCATCCAATCCTTAGAGAAACCAAATTTCCTCAAAACTTTGATAAGGAAGTGCCAATCCACTTTGTCATAAGCTTTGGATAAGTCTAACCGAATGAACATGGAGGAATATTTTTGCATATCCATGGAATGGATGGCTTCCTGAGCAAGAAACATCTCATCTACTATTTGACGTCCTTCCACATAACCCCCTTGCTCTAGGGAAATAATATTATGCAAAAGAGGCTTCAACCTTTCTGCCATTATTTTAGTAATGATTTTGAGAAGAACATTACATAAAGCAATAGGTCTAAAAGTTGAGATATGATCAACCTCTTGAGCTTTTGGAACAAGAGTAATATAAGTTTTATTGATAACCTTCAAAATTTCTTTGGCTTTCTCGGCTTCTTCCACCACCTCTAATAAATCAACATGAAGGATATCCCAGAACTCTTGGTAGAACTCAATAGGAAAACCATCGGGACTCGGGGTTTTCCCTTTTTGCATTTTAAAAACTCCTTGTTGAAGCTCATTGATAGTAACGAGGAGAAGTCAAAATAGAGTTCTCCTCATAAGTGATAAGAGAAGGGATTGCTTGAAGAACATTTTGTTGTGAAGCTGAGTCAAGAGGAGTAGCAGCAAAAATATTGGAAAAGTAATCAACAACAATAGAGTTCATGCCATCCCAAGTATAAACAACATCTCTAGAATCTAATTTTAAGGAAGAAATAAAGTTGTGAGATCTTCGAGCTAGAAGATATTTGTGGAAGAAATTTGTGTTTCGATCTCCTTCTTTGAGCCATTGAATTCTAGATTTTTGCTTCCATAAGATTTCTTCTCTTTTTTCCCATTCCTCTAACCGAGTTGTGAGTTTAATTTCATCTGCACTTCTCTTCTCTGTGAGGCCATCTAAATGGATTTTCTTATTCAAATTTTCAATATGAGCAATAACTTCATGTTTTTTTTTATGAACATCCCCAAACTCTTTCCAGTTCCAAGTCTTGATTTTGGATTTAATGTATTGCGGTCTTTTGGCAAAATAGAACATCTTAGTCCCATGCCTAGGTTTACCTTCCTTCCACCATTGTTGCACATGAGATCTGAATGAAATTTATCTAAGCCACATTAATTGAAAACGAAAAGGAGAGAAACTCACATTGGTTTTCCACATTTCCACCATGATTGGCCAATGATCCGAACCAGCATTATTAAGAGTCTTCACTTTAAGAATGTGACCATGGATTAAGAAATTTTCAGAGAGCAAAAACCTATCCAATATCTCCATTATACAAGCTAAGCCTTGCCTTTTGTTAGACCAAGTCATAAGGCCATTATCTAGTTTGATATCCACAAGATGGAGGTTTGCAATATATTCGCTCACGAGGTCAGTGCTTTTGTCCAAATTTCCATTTCCCCCCCTTTTCTCATCTAGAGATAGGATGGTATTGAAATCTCCTCCGATCAAGATCTAAGCTTCAGGAAAATGAGAGATAATATGAGTAATATCCTTCCACTGTATTTTTTTTCCTCCAAAGAAGTCAGAGCATAAACAGTAATGCATAGCATAATCTAGTTGGAATGTCTACTTTGAATAGCTATAGCCAACAAACCCCAACTGCCAACCATATGGTGAATAACTACCTCTTTTGGGTTCCAAAGACAAGCAATGCCACCAAAAGTCCCTTGGGAACTGAGGGAAACCACTTTTCCAGTTGGCCAAATTTTATTGGCAATTGAGTCCATATCCTCCATTGACATCTTTGTTTCTTGAAGGAAAACAAGATGTGGATGATTTATCTGAATCATTCTTCTAATTTCATTTTGTTTTGAAAGACTCCCTTTGAGTCCTCTAATATTCCAAGTGATGATCTTCATTAATACCAGGGCTAAAAAAGTTGGTAAGGGCATTAATATTACCTTCCTCTACAAGCTTTTCACCTTCTTTTACCATATGATATTGATTGGTCTTGCGACCTGCTTTTTGATTAGAATCCATATTCAATTTTTTTTCCCTGTTTCTTGACTTATTCCAATTGAATATGAGATGGCTTCTAACCTTGAAGAATGCTCGTACACAGCCAAAATTTTACTAGATGGTTCAACAAAGTCTATATTGGGACCTGCATTATTTGAATTTTTGACATTTGAAAGATTGTTTTTTTTGTGTAAATTTTCTCCCTTTTTTTTCTGTTGAAAACCTTTGATTTTTTGGTTTGTATCTGAGTTCTTCCCTTCATATTTAAATTGTGTTTCTAAGATTTCAGTTTCCATTATTTCCTCTTCCTCACTTGGGACATCATTTGTGGAAAGGATTTCAAACATATTAGTAGATGAATTTGATTGATCCTTCATAACTGGTTTTTTCTGAGTGTTCTTCTTCTTAGGTATTTTGAAACCTGCTGAGTTTACATCTTCTTTCTTTTGATCAAGAATTTTATTTGGGCAAGCACTAGCCAAATGACCATATTCATGGCAAATTCTACAACGAAAATGAATGTTCTCATAGTCCACTACTTGCTCCCAAGTGTCTTACCCAAATTGTAATATGATATTTTTAGGTAGGGGTTTGTCAAAATCCATTAAAACACAAATCCGAGCATAAATAATATGTTCAAAATTTTGAGTACAATTAGCAGTCATCATAAAATTTCCTAAAGAGTTTCCAATTGAAGAAAAAATAGTAGGATTCCAAAATTCAATAGGGAGGCCAAAGAGTCTAACCCACACGAGAGCTATAGAAGGCATCTCTTCTTCAGCTTTAAATTTAGTATGTGAGGGCTTCATGACAAGCCCTGCCCTTCCAAAAAACCAAGGACCCCCTTGAAAAGTTTTCTCTCTATCTTCATTATTAGCAAATAAAACAAGAAAATAACCTTTTGGATAAATAGAGATTTGTAACTCACCTTTAGTTTTCCAGCTTTTTACAGGCCAAACTTTGAAAGTAGATAGACTCGAACGAAAACCCACGAACCGACAAATCAAGAGCACTCAAAACCCTAAAATTTCACAATAGTTTGTGTAATTCATTGCACAAGTATAAGATATTTTTAAAATTTATGTTCTCTCGATACAACCCTAAAATTCACTCTTAATTGTTTGGCTCAAATTCCTCAAACTGATTATCCCTCTTTAGGAGGATTTTCAGGCAGGTGCCATTAAATATATTTTTGAGTGAATTCTCTTTCATTTCTTATTTGTTTGGCTTAAATATCCTCAAAATGATCATCTTTCTTCAAAGAGAGTTTTTAGGCAGGTGCCATTAAATACCAATTAAGAGTGAAAGAAAGATCATCTTGGTGCAGATTCTAGAACCTTCATCATGACAACTATCAACAAATACCTAAATGATACACAATTGCTTAAAGGTCCTAACTATTCAGCATGGAAAACCAAGATGAAAGCCATATTGACTGTAAAGGAAATGTGGGATTTAATGTATGGCACTGAATCAAGACCCACATCAACAAGAGCAGATCAGAAAGCATGGGACAAAAAGAACAATCGTCTTCTCATGTTGATTCTCTTAGCTACTAATTATGAGATCCAACCTCACATAAGTGAAGCTAAAAAAGGTAAATATGCATGGGATGCACTTTGTACCATTTTTGAAGGTAAGAATCAATCGACTATTCTAAACCTTCAAACACAACTTCATACACTCCATATAAAGTCAGGAGAAATAGTATAACTATTTCTCTATATAGTGGTAGAACTGAAGTCACAGATGAATGTTTTAGGAGCAAAAGTAGAAGATACTATTTTGACTTCAGTAATATTGAGGGCTCTTCAGAAATCCTACAAGATGTTAATAACATCCCTTAATGTATCTCAAAGAACAATCACCTTTGTGGAGTTAGTCAATTTGCTTCAAACGGAGGAAGCAAATCAGCTCCAAAGTGATGAAGTGTCGAACAATGCACTTTACTCGAACAATCAGGGTGTAAAGAAGAAAGGAAACTTTCATAAGGGATAATCATCTTCAAAAGATAAGGGAAATGAACCTCAAAAGAAGTTTTGCAGAAATTATAAAAAGGACAACCATGACACCAATTGGTGTTGGTTTAAAAATAAGCAAAACAAAAATGGCAAAGGCACATCACAAAGGTAAAATAGACAAAGAGGTAATGTTGCTAGTGAAGTGTTTGATTCTGATTTTGATTCTGGTTTAGAAAGAGCACACAAAGTGCTCATGGCTAAAACAACATTGTAAAGGGAAACAAATTTATCACCCTAGGCAAGCACCATTTCAAACCTCTTTTTAGGCTTCATAAAATAGCAAATGTTTTTGTTTGAAGTAATTGCAATAAAGGGGTGATTGTAACTCTTTTTAGGCTTCATAAATAACAAACACTTTTTGTTTTAAGTACTTGTAATAGAAGGGGGAGTTTTTTGGTGTAAATTTTGAAATTTGCCTAGGAGGCAATATTTGTAAAAGCCTTAACAAGCTTTATGAGTTGCATATATTTTGCACTTAAGGGGGCTAAAAATTTCTTTCCTACTTAATACATTTTTTGTAAAAATGGAGGAAGACTTATAAGGTTGCATTTTCGGCAGTGAACGACACCTTAGTCACACTTATTGCAGAAATTCCATTACAACATGTTTTGCAACAAGGGAAAAAACTTATAAGGGTGCATTTTTGAAATTTGGTACTAGTGATGTACTCTAGTACACCTAGCGGTTGCAACAGTTGGTTACCCATGCAATCCGAATGAATGACAAGATTACAACAAGGACATTCATTGATGTGAAGACAAAGTGAGGAATGACCAAATTTTTGCTTAGAGCAGCCAGAGCATTGTGACAGAGCTCGAGCCAAAACAAGAGCCAACATATCAACATATTTTTCACCTTATTGGGGTAGTTATATACATTACCCAAATAATGTAATAAGGGAGGATTTTAGAGTTACTACGCTACAGTAACTATGGTTATTACCTCATTTGGTAATTAGTACATTCTCCTAGGTAGGTTGAATTTACCGCATGGTAAAAAGTAGTTTTTTTTTTTACTTTTACCATTATATTATTACTTTTACTTTCTACCATGAAGATATTCACTATGGAATATTTTGTGGTAAGTGGTAATCAATTCGACTATGTTGTTAAGTTAGTAGTTAGCGCATTGTTAGTCAAACACATAGTTGTTAGCATGGTTAGGGGATATTATTTTCTAAATATTCCTAAACCTATTTCTAGCCTATTCTTATTGTTATTTAAACACTACTCCTATCAATACTAAGGTTCTATGGTTCACACATATTATTTCTATTCTGCATAATTAAGAGGTGATACATGGCATTATCAATCGATATTTAAATTCCAAGGAGATTAAAGACATCTACAGTGACCATCTCATGAAGTTATCATCATTGAAGGTTAATATCATGAAGTGAAGAGGTTGTTCGACGCCGTTTGAAAGTGGAGAATATGAGCTAGCAATAAGTAGTGTGTTGAAGAATAGACATAAGTTTCTTAAACTATTGCAAGGTCATCTAAATGCATGAGAAAGGGTTGTTTGATGTAAGAAAGATTATCCCATTGTTTAGGCAATGGATGCATGGGTCGTGTAAATAATGTCTAGAGTGCCACGCCATCTAAAAGATACAAGAGCCATCATCATCCAACCTAGAAGAACACCTAGTCCATTAAGGCATGTTTTGAAATATGTTTGCTTAAGACGTTAGGCACCAAGTTGAGCTATCTTCAATCAAGCTATCAAAGTGGACATGAGAGTCTGAAGTTTGAGATAACGAGTGGTCTTGGATGTATGAACATACTATTCGTTGTGACATGGCCATCCATTACCATAAAGAACTATTGGAAAGACAACTGTTTTATGCCATATTCTTTGCAAAGTTGAAAAACAAGAGGAGACCTTGAATATCAAATTTTGGCACAACACAAACCAAAATTTTATTGCAAAATTTGGTATTAAGGTGCATTTTCGATATTACTCGACACCTTTATTACAAATTGACAAATTAGGTGCATTTTCAGTTGCTTCCGACACCTAAGTGAAAATAATTTATGGGCACTTTTTGATTGATTATTGCATTTAATTTCTTGTTCTTTGCAATTATAAGTCATAAAAATCAAGAGCACTCAAAACCCTAAAATTTCACAATAATTTGTGTAATTCATTGCACAAGTATAAGCCATTTTTAAAATTGATATTCTCTCGATACAACCCTAAAATTCACTCTTAATTATTTGGCTCAAATTCCTCAAACTGATTATCCCTATTTAGGAGGAATTTCAAGCAGGTGCCATTAAATATATTTTTGAGTGAATTCTCTTTCATTTCTTATTTGTTTGGCTTAAATCCTCAAAATGATCATCTTTCTTCAAAGAGAGTTTTTAGGCAGGTGCCATTAAATACCAATTAAGAGTGAAAGAAAGATCATCTTGGTGCAGATTCTAGAACCTTCATTTTGGCAACTATCAACAAATACCTAAATGATACACAATTGCTTAAAGGTCCTAACTATTCAGCATGGAAAACCAACATGAAAGCCATATTGACTGTAAAGGAAATGTGGGATTTAATGGATGGCACTGAAACAAGACCCACATAAACAAGAGCAAATAAAAAATCATGGGATAAAAAGAACAATTGTCTTCTCATGTTGATTCTCCTAGCTACTACTGATGAGATCCAGCCTCGTATAAGTGAAGCTAAAAAAGGTAAAGATGCATAGGATGCACTTTGTACCATTTTTGAAGGCAAGAATCAATCGACTATTCTAAAACTTCAAACACAACTTCATACACTCCATATGAAGTCAGGAGAAATAGTATAACTATCTCTATAGAGTGGCAGAACTGAAGTCAAAGATGAATGTTTTAGGAGAAAAAGTAGAAGATACTATCCCGACTTCAGTAATATTGAGGGCTCTTCCAGAATCCTACAAGATGTTAATAACATCCCTTAATGTATCTCAAGGAACAGTCACCTTTGTGGAGTTAGTCAATTTGCTTCAAACGGAGTAAGCAAATTAGATCCAAAGCGATGAAGTTTCGAACAATGCACTTTACCCGAACAATCAGGGTGGAAAGAAGAAAGGAAACTTTCAGAAGGGAGAATCATCTTCAAAAGATAATGGAAAGCAACCTCAAAAGATGTTTTGCACAAATTGTAAAAAGACAACCATGACACCAATTGGTGTTGGTTTAAAAATAAGCAAAATAAAAATGGCAAAGGCACATCACAAAGGTGAAATAGACAAAGAGGCAATGTTGCTAGTGAAGTGTCTGATTATGATTTTAATTATGGTTTAGGAAGAGCACACAAAGTGCTCATGGCTAAAACAACATTGTAAAGGGAAACAAAATTGTCACCCTAGGCAAGCACCATTTCAAACCTCTTTTTAGGCTTCATAAAATAGCAAATGTTTTTATTTGAAGTAATTGCAATAAAGGGGTGATTGTACCCCTTTTTAGGCTTCATAAATATCAAACTCTTTTTGTTTGAAGTAATTATAATAGAATAGGGGAGTTTTTTGGTGTAAATTTTGAAATTTGCCTAGGAGGCAATCTTTGTAAAAGCCTTAACAAGCTTTATGAGTTGCATATATTTTGCACTTAAGGGGGTTTAAACATTTTTTACTTACTTCATACAATTTTTTTAAAAGGGGAGGAAGACTTATAAGGTTGCATTTTCCGTAGTGACCGACACCTTAGTCACACTTCTTGCAGAAATTCCATTACAACATGTTTTGCAACAAGAGGGGAAACTTATAAGGGTGCATTTTTGAAATTTGGTACTAGTGATCTACTCTAGTACACCTAGCGGTTGCAGCAGTTGGTTACCCATGCAATCCGACTGGATGACAAGATTACAACAAGGACATTCGTTGATATGAAGAAAAAGTGAGGAATGACCCAATTTTTGCTTAGAGCAGCCAGAGCATTGTGATAGAGCCTGAGCCAAAATAGGAGCCAACATATCAACATATTTTTCATTGTATTGGGGTAGTTATATACATTACCCAAATAATGTAATAAGGGAGGATGTTAGAGTTACTACTCTACAGTAACTATGATTATTACCTCATTTGGTAATTAGTAGATTCTCCTAGGTAGATTTAATTTACCGCATGGTAAAAAGTAGTTTGTTACTTTTACCATTAGATTATTACTTTTACTTTCTACCACGAAGATATTCACTGTGGAATATCTTGTGGTAAGTGGTAGTCAATTTGACTACGTTGTTAAGTTAGTAGTTAGCGCATTGTTAGTCAAACGCGTAGTTGTTATCGTGGTTAGGGGATATTATTTCCTAAATATTCCTATTCCTATTTCTAGCCTATTCCTATTGTTATTTAAACACTACTCCTATCAATACTAAGGTTCTATGGTTCACACATATTATTTCTATCCTGCATAATTAAGAGGTGATACATGGCATTATCACTCGAAATTTAAATGCCAAGGAGATTCAAGACATCTAAAGTAACCATCTCATGAAGTTATCATCATTGAAGGTTAATATCATCAAGTGAAGAGGTTGTTCGACGTCATTTTGAAGTGGAGAATATGAGCTAGCAAGAAGTGGTGTGTTGAAGAATAGACATAAGTTTCTTAAACTATTGCAAGGTCATATAAATGCATGAGAAAGGGTTGTTTTATGTAAGAAATATTGTCCCATTGTTTATGCAATGGATGCGTGGGTCGTGTAAATAATGTCTTGAGTGGACATGTTTTGAAATATATTTGCTTAAGACGTTAAGCACCAAGTTGAGCTATCTTCAATCAAGCTATCAAAGTGGACATGAGAGTCTGAAGTTTGACATAACGAGTGGTATTGGATGTATGAACATACTATTCATAAAATTGGTTGTGACATGGCCACCCATTACCATAAAGAACTATTGGAAAGGCAATTGTTTTATGCCATATTCTTTGCAAAGTTGAAAAACAAGAGGAGACTTTGAATATCAAATTTTTGCACAACACAAATCAAAATTTTATTACAAAATTTAGTATTAAGGTGCATTTTCGATATTACTCGACACCTTTATTACAAATTGACAAATTAGGTGCATTTTCAGTTGCATCCGACACCTAAGTGAAAAACAATTGTGGGCATTTTTTGATTGATTATTGCATTTAATTTCTTGTTCTTTGCAATTATAAGTCATCAAAATCAAGAGCACTGAAAACCCTAAAATTTCACAATAATTTTTGTAATTCTTTGCACAAGTATAAGCCATTTTTAAAATTGATATTCTCTCGATACAACCCTAAAATTCACTCTTAATTGTTTGTCTCAAATTCCTCAAACTGATTATCCCTCTTTAGGAGGGTTTTGAGGCAGGTGCCATTAAATATCTTTTTGAGTGAATTCTATTTCATTTCTTATTTGTTTGGTTTAAATATCTTCAAAATGATCATATTTCTTCAAAGAGAGTTTTTAGGCAGGTGCCATTAAATACCAATTAAGAGTGAAAGAAAGATAATATTGGTGCAGATTCTAGAACCTTCATCATGGCAACTATCAACAAATACCTAAATGATACACAATTTCTTAAAGGTCCTAACTATTCAGCATGGAAAACCAATATGAAAGCCATATTCACTGTAAAGGAAATATGGGATTTAATGTATGGCACTAAAACAAGACCCACATCAATAGGAGCAGATCAGAAAGCATGGGACAAAAAGAACAATCGTCTTCTCATGTTGATTCTCCTAGCTACTACTGATGAGATCCACCCTCACATAAGTGAAGCTAAAAAAGGTAAAGATGCATGAGATGCACTTTGAACCATTTTTGAAGGCAAGAATCAATCGACTATTCTAAAACTTCAAACACAACTTCATACACTCCATATGAAGTCAGGAGAAATAGTATAACTATTTTTCTATAGGGTGGTAGAACTGAAGTCAAAGATGAATGTTTTAGGAGCAAAAGTAGAAGATACTATCCTTACTTCAATAATATTGAGGGCTCTTCCAAAATCCTACAAGATGTTAATAACATCCCTTAATGTATCTCAAAGAACAATCACCTTTGTGGATTTAGTCAATTTGCTTCAAACGGAGGAAGCAAATCAACTCCAAAGCGATGAAGTGTCCAACAATGCACTTTACTCAATCAATCAGGGTGGAAAGAAGAAAGAAAAATTTCAGAAGGGAGAATCATCTTCAAAAGGTAAGGGAAAGCAACCTCAAAAGAAGTTTTGCAGAAATTGTAAAAAGGACAACCATGACACCAATTGGTGTTGGTTTAAAAATAAGCAAAACAAAAATGGCAAAGGCACATCACAAAGGTAAAATAGACAAAGAGGCAATGTTTCTAGTGAAGTGTCTGATTCTGATTTTTATTCTGGCTTAGGAAGAGCACACAAAGTGCTCATGGCTAAAACAACATTGTAAAGGGAAACAAATTTGTCACCCTAGGCAAGCACCATTTCAAACCTCTTTTTAGGCTTCATAAAATAGTAAATGTTTTTGTTTGAAGTACTTGCAATAAAGGGGTGATTGTACCTATTTTTATGCTTCATAAATAACAAACTCTTTTTGTTTGAAGTACTTGTAATAGAATGGGAGAGTTTTTTGGTGTAAATTTTGAAATTTGCCTAGGAGGCAATCTTTGTAAAAGCCTTAACAAGCTTTTTGAGTTGCACATATTTTGCACTTAAGGGGGATAAACATTTTTTACTTACTTCATACAATTTTTGTGAAAGGGGAGGAAGACTTATAAGGTTGCATTTTCGGCAGTGACCGACACCTTAGTCACACTTCTTGCAGAAATTCCATTACAACATGTTTTGCAACAAGGGGGGAAACTTATAAGGGTGTGTTGGCATTTTTGCCACATTGTTTTGATTTGTGATTATTCATGCATAAACTATTAAAGTTCTCATTCCTCTGTGTTTCTACGAGTTTTTGTGCCAAAACAGCTAAGTCTGAAGACTGTTGCGATATCGCGACCAAAAACAGCATGGAGAGCACGGGTTAAAAATTGTTGCGATATCACGACATGTCGCATTATTGCGGGTCTTTTGAGGAGAGAGAAGCAAAGTCGGAAAATGTTGCGATATCGCGATGTGTTCCAAAATCGCGGTCAAAATGGTCAACGGAGGCAGAGCAGCAAAATTGTAGCGAAATCGCAACATGTCGTGTTTTCGCGACTTGCGATGGCCATGGAGCAGAATGTTAGAAATTGTCGCGATATCGTGACATAATTGATCAAAGGGCAATGACTATGAACCTTGTCACGATTTCGCGACAAAAAAATGAACAAGGGCCAAAATGTAAAAATGTTGCGATATCGCGATAGGTCGCATTATCGCGGTCAAGTTGAAGGAAAAGCTTAAGGCATGAAATGCGTCATGATTTCACGACATTTTTGAAGATGAGACCAAGCAAGAGCAAGATGTCGTGATTTCGTGACAGAAAGCGACAGCAGTAGAGGAAGCGAGGAAACGTCACGATTTCGCAACATATTGTGGAGAAAAGCTAAATAGACAAGAAATGTCGCGATTTCGTGACATGTCTTGTTTTCGCGATGTGAAAGCTCAGAAAGAACAAAATGGTACGAAACGTCGCGATTTCGTGACATGTTCCATTTTCGCTACCTGCAAGAGGATGAAGGCCAAGGAAGAGAAAACTGTCACAATTTCGTGACATGGTGCAATTTCGTAGGTGGACAGAAGGACATAGAAGCAGAAGAATTGTCGCGATTTCGCGACATGGTGACATTTTCACGACTTGGAGGAGTGAAGAAGGTAGATGAAAGAACATGTTGCGATTTCGTTACATGTTGAGGAAAGAAGTCCCAACAAAGGAGAATGTCGCGATTTCACGACGTATCAGGAAGATAAAGCCGAAGAGAGAAATATGTAGCGAAATCACGACTTGTCGCATTTTCGTGGTTTGAAACAGTGCAAGAACAATATGAGGAAAGAACGTCGCGATTTCGTGACATGTCATAGTTTCGCGAGAACAAAGCAGAGAAAGAGCTGAATTTGTCGCGATTTCGCGACATGGTTGGTTTTCGCGATCCAAAATAGCAAAAGCATACGAAGAAAAAATATGTCGTGATTTCGTGACATGTCGCGTTTTCGCGACCTGTCACAGTTTCGCGCCAGATAGCAGTTCAACAGCCGGATGCAACATTGCGATTTCCAAGGATTAAAAGCACTCCAAAATTGAATGTTTTGCTGCTTTCCAATGCGTGCAAGGTAGAACAACGTGCCCAGGCCTGTAGTTTTCGAAGCCACCAGAATTGAAGATGCCTCCATTATTAAAAGCTTCTGTTCGTGATTTTCTAACGGTCCAAGCATGCTCCGAGGATGACCATTTAATGAAGACAACCAGTTCCTTGTTTCATTTAATTTATGGTTTCTCCGAGGCTGGTTTAAGGGGATCATTTTCTTATTGCTGTTGCATATTTTGTAGATCTCGAGGAGGTCCGTTTCATGTTTTAAATGCTACAAAGAGGCAAGACCTCTATAAATATCAATGTATATCTCAAAAAGAGACATCGAGAGAGATACTTTTGCTGAAACACTTTTCAAGTTCTTTGCATGAATGAAAGATATTTGGCCTCTGGTTTTGCAAGCAACGTTCTGTGTGTTTTCCCTTCTATCTTACGCATTCCTCATTTACGCTCATATTTCTTATCTGCTGCTTAATTTAAATTCTGCATTTGAGTTTAAATATTGCTAGTGAGGAAGTGAGTTCTGGAATGCAACTCTGAAGGTTATCTGCGCAAGGTTGTACGTGAATTATGTCGCTGTCTTCTGTTATATGCTGTTAGTGTGCTTACAATTATCTTCCCGATTTGACGAATTTGGCTTGTGGCTATATTTCTCATTTCTTTCTGCACATTTCCAATTCCTTTCCTGCAACTTTAGTCTAAAATCAAGCTTAGGTTTAGTAAGGGAACCAGCCCTCTCTGGATATTGGTCTGGGGGACATTTCTTTCTCCTAGCATTTCAATGTTGGTCGGGTCTAGGGTGCATTTATTTTAAAATCCTTTCCTATGGCAGATTCGTAACTAACAATTTTTGGCACGCCCGGTAGGACAGACTGTTTCTGTCTCAGAGAGATCCAACAGTATTGAGGGTTTAATGTTCGCCTTCATGCCGTATAGTTAGAACATTTGGTGACTCTGCAGTACCCAAAAATCTCTGAACGTGAATACAGTGAAAGCTGTACTTCATGATCACGAGATCAAAATCCAAAAAAGTTGAAAATCTTGTTGAGTTTTTTGAACTTGACAACACAAAAAGAGGTGAACACTCTAGGTTGGTTTCCCCATCGCTCGCATCATCTGCCATATCCACAAACATCCCTGGTATTGTTGCTAGTTTTCCATCTTCTCAGACACATCCACTAGTCCCAATGGCCTAGTATCCTCAACCCAGGCAGTTTTCAGCATGGAATGGTTCAGGAGCCTTGAATTTGTAAGCTCAAAATCCAGTTCCTCAGGCTGCTTTGAAAGCTTTTCCAACTTATGATGGTACTGGTAAGACGACATATTCATGATATAGCTTCTTTGGCAGCCATTCATGATATAACAGACGAGGATGTGATGGTGAAGTTATTAGTACTATCCTTGAGAGGAAAATTGCTGTACTAGTACTGATCTCTGCAACCAGGCACTATTGCGTCATGGGATCAATTAGGAGAACTGTTAAGAATTTTCATGAATAGGCTGATCCATTTTCTTTGCTACATCAGTTTAACGCAATTCAGAGGCACCCGCAGGAGGCGATAGCAGATTTCAATGTTCGATTTACCAGAATCTGGCAGCGAGTGCTTGAAGGTCTTCGCCCTACCCCTGAGCAAGCTACCTTCTACTATCTTCGAGTGTTCAACACATAAATTGGCTTGGCGATCCGACAGTCCAATGTGATGACCTTCTCGAAACTTTTCGAACAAGCACAAAAGGCGGAGGCAGACTTGATTGCAATCGGTAGGCTTCCTCCAAAGGTAGCAATGCCCATTTTACCTGATATTCCACAACATTTATATCCTAGTTCATTTTCACAAACCATGTCTTCTATGTATCTTGTACCATCATGGAGCTCCAGTGCATCGCAGATTGCACCCATCCCAGTTCCTCAGCTCCCTACTTCAGCAAATCCCCAGTTGCCTGCACCCAGTATTTTGCCATTCCCTGCTTCCACTTCATTCCCAGCATTACCAGCATCGCCAGCACCTTTGTCCTTACCAGCACCTCCTGCGCCTGTAAATCCTGATCCTTATACAACACTCTTGCAAGAGGTAAAATCTGCCAATTCTGTGATAAGAGCAATGGGCAATAAGATCACACTGATTGAAAGGAAGCAAGCTGAGCAAGATTTCCAGCCTAGGATATTTTAGCCTCCGTCGATTACTAGAGAACAAGCTGCTTCAACAAGCAAAGCACCCGAGAAGAACCTGATTGTTTTGGCAAATGAAGATGCAGAAAGAACATATTGGTGTTCAACATGTAATGATCCACATGGTGAAGATACTTGCATGGTTCATTTGAATTATGTGCAGACCTTGGCCACTAGTTCTTCGGGAGGGCAAGTCAACATGATCTCTGAGATAGGTCATAGCTTAATGGTTCCATCCGAAGAACAAGTTTCAGTTCTCACAAGGACTAGAAAGAAGCCTGTTACAGTAGATCCTACTGAGCTAGAGCCATTAAAAGTGCCAGCTGATTTGAGAAAACAAGTGAAAACTCATGTGCCAGTATCAAAGCTAAATGCACCTGTTTTCCCAAAAGATCCTGTTCCACACAGAGTACAAGAAAAAGCTGCAGCTACACAGGTTAGATCAGAAGCAGAGGAGCAAGCAAGAGAAAAGCTGAAGTACCCATCATTGACCAAAAGGTTGAGAGTAGAAGCCACTCAGAAGTATCAAAGCAGATATGATCCCCCTGTTGAAAAGAAGGAATCTACTGCTATTGCATACAACATTGTTGAAGAATTGAAGAAGATCCCAACAAAGGTTAGTCTTTATGATGCATTACAATTTCCTGGACAGGTAGATTTATTACAAGAATCTTTGAAATCTGTGAAGGATAATGAGAATAGCCCTACCCAGACAATTTATGCTCAAGCATTAACCACCTCCATCACTGGTAAGAATAGACCACCCTCCTTTTATCTGTCACTTCGAATGGAGGGTTGGATTGTGCATAACTGCATGATTGATTCCAGTGCCGCTACAACTGTCATGCCAAAGGCAGTTTGCGAAGTTATGGGTATGGAATACACACAAAGTAGCCCTGGAGTCTTGCAGTTAGATGGTACTCCTATGAAAACAATAGGGGTAATCAAGGATGTCTTGATTATTTTACACAGTATACCTCAGATTACAGTCATTCAGGAGATAGTTGTGGTTGATCTAGAACCGTATTTCAGTATGTGCTTATCAAGAGAATTTACTGCAAATTTGGGGGGCTATCTTTCATTGGATTATTCCCACTTGGAGATCCTTTTTAAAGGAAAGAGAATCCGAATTCATAATGAAAAACCTTCCTCTTTTCATATTGAGAGGTTGGATGAAGCAGGAAAGACCATGCAGTCTGTCAAAATGCTAACCGAAGAGTTAGAAGGTCCTGATCTGGTGGATGAGGTTTTGGATGAGCTTCAGTTGGAAGACGGGTTTTCTATGCTTGATTTCAATGCTATGCTGGAGACTGAAATTGGTTGTTATTCTATCACAAAGCCCGAGGATGATGCAATGTTGGAACTTCTTAACCAAGATTATTAGAGCTTTGTCCCCGATCAATTATGGAAGTTGTATTTTGATGGGGCAAGATGCAAAAATGGTGCAGGAGCAGGTATTGTTCTGATTTCTCCCTCTGGTTTACAAAGAACATATTCATACCGTCTCACTTGGAATTGTACTAACAATGCCATCGAGTATGAAGCATTATGCCTAGGCTTGAAAAAGGCAAGAAAATTGGGAATCGAACAGTTGCAGATTTTTGGTGATTCTGAGTTGATTGTAAACCAAGTAACAAATAGGTGTGTGTCCAAGCAACATTATCTCAAAGCATACCGCAATCAAGTTTGGGACCTGTTTGAGTCTTTCACAGCTCTGAGTATTCAAGCCATTTCATGAGAGCTGAATAAGCATGCTGATCTTCTAGCATCTCTTGGAGCAAATTTTTCTCCCATTGAGCAGGTAGTAAAGAAACCAAAGACTGTAAGAATGGTGTACAAGCCTAGTGTCCCAGACAAAGATACTTTCTGGAAAGTCTTCGAGAGTGATGAGCAAATTGTTAACTTTTTGATTCAAGAAGTTGCCACTATCAAAGGAAGAACCTTGGAGCATGAAGAAATCGATGGTCTGATTCAGTTACAAAATAATCATATTTCGAAAGGTCTTATCACTCTAGAAAGTTTGTTTGATCAGCATGTTCAGTCCAAGAAACATCGGATTGAAATCGATAAGAAGGAGTATATGGAGCTGCAGTTGGAACTCAATAAAGTCATTAATATTGGGACTGATTCTACTCCTGATGAATTGCAAGAGATTAGGCAACTGTGTCAAGAATTTTTTGATATTGTGGCCTGGACTTACGAGGATTTGAGGGGATATGACAATTAGATTATTCAACATACTATTGAGTTGGAGGAAGGAGTTAAACCCTTCAGGCAAAAGCAGCGACCAATGAATCCAAATATTGAGACTCTCATGAGGGCCGAACTTGTGAAAATGTTGCAGGCCAAGATTATATATCCAGTTAAGCACTCGACTTGGGTCGCTAATATGGTTTCGGTTCGAAAGAAAAATGGAGACATACGACTATGTGTAGATTTTCAAAACTTGAACCGCGCATCTCTGAAAGATCACTACCCCTTGCCTCGCATTGATCAGATACTTCATGTTGTTGCTGGGGCTCAGCGTTTCTCACTGCTAGATGGTTTCTCTGGATATAACCGCATTTGGGTTAGAGATGAGGACCAAGTACAAAACTACATTCACAACCAAGTGGGGCACTTTTGCTTATCAGCGCATGCCTTTCGGATTGTCCAACGCTGGGGCCACATTCCAGAGAGCCATGGACATTGCATTCGAGGAGCTTTTGAACAAAATTATTGTCATTTATCTGGATGATATGACTGTCTTTTCATATAAACGGGAGGATCACTATTCTCATCTGAGGCAAATCTTTGGAAAATGTAGAGAGTTTGGTATTTCCATTAATCCAAAGAAGTCAGTTTTTGCATTGAAGGAAGGTAAACTCTTGGGGCATGTTATTTCAGAATATGGTTTGGCAATTGATCCATCTCGGGTCGAAGCATTGAAGAAACTGTCGCTCCCTGCCAATAAGAAAGAGCTACAGTCTTTCTTTGGGCAGATTAATTTTATCAGGAAGGTCATTTTTGACTTTGTCCAGGTCGTAAAGCCCATGACTGAGTTGTTGAAGAAGGACGCAGAATTTAAGTGGACGACTCAAAGGAAGGAGGCATTCCAGGAGATTAAAGACAGAATAGCGTAGGGTCCTGTACTAATTAATCCTGACTATTCAAAATATTTCATTCTATATGCAGTTGGAGAAGATGAGAGCTATGCCGCAGTACTCACACAGAAAGGAGATGATGGGAATGAAAGGCCCATTGCTTTCCTTAGTCAGGTTATCTTACCTCATGAGGCAAAATATAATTTCATTGAAAAACAAGTATATGCTATCATGAAGTCTCTTAAGAAGTTCAAGTATTTTATATATTAGAGTAAGACAGTCGTCTATGTTATACATCCAGATGTAAGGAATTTCATCATTCAGGGTGATATGGGTGATAAACGCGCTAGTTGGGTCACCAAAATTCAAGAATTTGATGTTGAGATTCATCCGACCAAGCTGGTGTGGGGTAAGGCCTTATGCCAGCACTTAGCAAATACTGCAGCATCTGGGATAGTTGATTATCAAGCAGATGATCTTGCTGAAGATAGGAATCTAGTGAACCTTTTAGTACAAGGACAAGATTGGGCTGAGGACCTGATCAACTATTTCACAACTGGCAGATGCCCTTCACAGTTAAATGCCTCACAACGGAGAAGGTTTCGCCTGCAAGCTCTCAGGTATGTGTTGCTGCCCGAAGGATTGTTTTTTAAGAATATCGATGGCATTCTTTTAAGGTGTGTCAAGGAATCAAAGAAGGCTAGACTCCTGGAGGAGTTTCATTCTGGCATATCAGGAGGACACTATGCAGGTAGACCAATGGCTTTGAAAATTATTCGGGCTGGTTACTATTGGCCAACTTTGTTCACAAATGCTTTCAAGATTGCTCAAGCATGTGACAAATGTCAGAGGTATACAAGAAGGGTCAGGAATGCATCATTGCCCCTGCATCCAATTCAGGTTGAAGTACCTTTCCAGCAGTGGGGATTGGAATTTATTGGGATCATTGATCCTAATTCTTCAGCTGGACACAAGTATATATTAATAGCTATAGATTATTTCATGAGATGGTTTGAGGCTATTCCAACCAAGGTTGCAAATCAAGAAGTGGTGATCTCTTTCATCGAAGGACTGATCACACGTTTTGGCATTCCTGATGCTATTATCACAGATAATGAAACTCCATTCGTTGGAGCTGAGCTAGCAAAATTTTCAAACAAATATGGTGTTTTCCTAAAGACATCCTATAACTATTATCCTCAGGGGAATGGCTTGGCAGAGTCTACAAACAAGAACTTGCTGCGGATTTTGAAGATATCCCTGAGAGATAACAAGAGATCATGGCACCTTCTGCTAAATCAAGCCTTATGGGCAGATAGGATTTTGATCAAGAAGTCTATCAAGACTTCACCATATGCCCTAGTATATGGAAAAGAGGCAAGGTTGCCTGTTCATCTAGAATTACCAGTTTTGCAATAGTTGCAGGGATTTCAGGATGATGAAGCAGATATAGATCCTATGGATATGCGGTTGGCTCAGTTGTTGCAGTTGGAAGAGCAATGTTCTTTGGCCTATGAGGAATTTTCTAAGCATACACAGGTTATTTCAAAATAGTTCCATAAAAATTCTGCTGATCGACCACTTAAGGTAGGTGATTTGGTCCTGAAATGGAATGAAAAGAAAGCCAAGCCAGGAATGCACAAGAAGTTTGATGCTCTATGGGAGGGACCATTTCGCATTGTCAGTGCTGGTGCAGCAAATTTGTTTCATCTGGAAGAGTTGGATGGTAGCCCACTTCCTATTTCAGTGTTCATCTGAAAGCCTACACTCCATGAAGTATGGGTCCAGTATTACCTTGTACAGTTATTTTGCTTTTGTAAAAAAAAAAGGACAAAAAAAAATAGAAAACAGAAAAAGGAAAAAAAAAGATTTGTTGAATTTCCTTTGTCAACTTCGGCTCTTTTTGCATGCGAGCCCGCAGGTACGTTTATTTCTTTCTTTTTTCTCTCTTCCTTCCCAGCAGCTAGTGGCTTTTGTTAATTTCTTCCTTCCCCTTCCTTCTTTCATTCCCTTCCTCACTCATTCTTTCTTCTGTCGTCTGTAATTAAGCCACTACTATTGTTTTTTTTTCTCCCTCTAACATTCCCGCTTCTTTCTTTCCATTTTCTTCTAATCCTTGTTTTCTTTTCAGTATTTATCTACAGTTCATACCGCATTTTCCACTCTCATTTACCTTCATTTCATTATCCGTTTTTGTTTCATTACTGCAGTCAGTAAATCAGTAGCTCCTCCTCCGCTGTTGTATCTCTACTCGCTACACTCCTTCCATTCCCACCATTCCATCCTTTACTATTTCCATTCCATAGTTTTCATTCCGTTCATTTTCGTTTTGCAACCCCGATGCTTTCATCACTGTCATGGAGTTCCTTTTACAACACCTGGTGAGCTAAGCCAAATACAGATTTATTTGAAGTTTTCAGCAAAAGTTGTTGCAGTAGTTCGCAGAGATGTTTCCCATCAGTCAACACTTACTTTCCTGCTTCTCATGTTTTCTTGACTCTGTTGCCCAATGGATTCAGGCCTGGGATTCGTGCATACAGCAGAACTGTATACCCCGCGAGCCGCCAAGAATGTTGGCATTTTTGCCACATTGTTTTGATTTGTGATTATTCATGCATAAACTGTTAAAGTTCTCATTCCTTTGTGTTTCTATGAGTTTTGGTGCCAAAACAGCTAAGTCCGAAGACTGTCGCGATATCGCGATCGAAAACAGCATGGAGAGCACAGGTTAAAAATTGTCGCGATATCGTGACATGTCGCGTTATCGTGGGTCTTTTGAGGAGAGAGAAGCAAAGTCAAAAAATGTTGTGATATCACGACGTGTTCCAAAATCACGGTCAAAATGGTCAACGGAGGCAGAGCAACAAAATTGTAGCAAAATTGTGACATGTCACGTTTTCGCGACTTGCGATGGCCATGGAGCAGAATGTTAGAAATTGTCACGATATCACGACATAATTGAGCAAAGGGCAATGACTATGAACCTTGTTGCGATTTCGCGACAGAAAAATGAACAAGGGCCAGAATGTAAAAACGTCACGATATTGCGACAGGTCGCATTATCGCGGTCAAGTTGAAGGAAAAGCTTAAGGCATGAAAGGCGTCGCGATTTCGCGACATTTTTGAATATGAGACCAAGCAAGAGCAAGATGTCGTGATTTCGCGACAGAAAGCGACAGCAGTAGAGGAAGCAAGGAAATGTCACGATTTCGCGACATATTGTGGAGAAAAGCTAAATAGACAGGAAATGTCGCGATTTCGCGACATGTCTTGTTTTCATGATGTGACAGCTCAGAAAGAACAAAATGGTACAAAAGGACACAGAAGCAGAAGAATTGTCACGATTTCGTGACATGGTGACGTTTTCGCGACTTGGAGGAGTGAAGAAGGTAGATGAAAGAACATGTTGCGATTTCGCTACATGTTGAGGAAAGAAGTCCCAACAAAGGAGAATGTCACGATTTCACAACGTATCAGGAAGATAAAGCCGAAGATAGAAAGATGTAGCGAAATCGTGACTTGTCGCGTTTTCACGATTTGAAATAGCGCAAGGACAATATGAGGAAAGAACGTCACGATTTTCGTGACATGTCATAGTTTCACGAGAACAAAGCAGAGAAAGAGCCGAATTTGTCGCGATTTCACGACATGGTTGGTTTTCGTGATCCAAAATAGCAAAAGCGTACGGAGCAGAAATATGTCGTGATTTCACGACATGTCGCGTTTTCGCGACCTGTCACAGTTTCGCGCCAGATAGCAGTTCAACGGCCGGATGCAACATTGCGATTTCCAAGGATTAAAAGCACTCCATAATTGAATGTTTTGCTGCTTTCCAATGCGTGCAAGGTAGAACAACGTTCCCAGGCCTGTAGTTTTCGAAGCCACCAGAATTGAAGATGCCTCCATTATTAAAAGCTTCTGTTCGTGATTTTCTAACGGTCCAAGCATGCTCTGAGGATGACCATTTAATGAAGACGACCAGTTCCTTATTTCATTTAATTTCTGGTTTCTCCGAGGCTAGTTTAAGGGGATCATTTTCTTATTGTTGCTGCATATTTTGTAGATCTCGAGGAGGTCCGTTTCATGTTTTAAATGCTACAAAGAGGCAAGACCTCTATAAATATCAATGTATATCTCAGAAAGAGACATCGAGAGAGATACTTTTGCTGAAACACTTTTCAAGTTCTTTGCATAAATGAAAGATATTTGGCCTCTGGTTTTGCAAGCAACATTCTGTGTGTTTTCCCTTCTATCTTACGCATTCCTCATTTACGCTTGTATTTCTTATCTGCTACTTAATTTAAATTCTGCATCTGAGTTTAAATATTGCTAGTGAGGAAGTGAGTTCTGGAATGCAATTCTGAAGGTTATCTGCACAAGGTTGTAAGTGAATTATGTCGCTGTCTTCTGTTATATGCTATTAGTGTGCTTAAAGTTATCTGCTGCTAATCTTTCCCGATCTGACGAATTTGGCTTGTGGCTATATTTCTCATTTCTTTTTGCACATTTCCAATTCCTTTCCTGCAACTTTAGTCTAAAATCAAGCTTAGGTTTAGTAAGGGAACCAGCCCTCTCTGGAGATTGGTCTGGGGGACATTTCTTTCTCCCAGCCTTTCAATGTTGGCCGGGTCTAGGGTGCATTTATTTTAAAATCTTTTCCTGTGGTAGATTCGTGACCAACAGGGTGCATTTTCCAAATTTGGTACTAGTGATATACTCTAGTACACCTAGTGTTTGCAACAGTGGGTTACCCATGCAATCCAACTGGATGACAAGATTACAACAAGGACATTCGTTGATGTGAAGACAAAGTGAGGAATGACCCACTTTTGCTTAGAGCAGCCAGAGCATTGTGACAGAGCCCGAGCCAAAAAAAGAGCCAACATATCAACATATTTTTAACTGTATTGGGGTAGTTATATACATTACCCAAATAATGTAATAAGGGAGGATGTTAGAGTTACTACTCTATAGTAACTATGATTATTACATCATTTGGTAATTTATAGATTCTCTTAGGTAGGTTGAATTTACCGCATGGTAAAAAATAGTTTTTTTTTTACTTTCTACCACGAAGATATTCACTGTGGAATATCTTGTGGTAAGTGGTAGTCAATTCGACTACGTTGCTAAGTTCGTAGTTAGTGCATTGTTATTCAAACGCATAGTTGTTAGCGTGGTTAGGGGATATTATTTCCTAAATATTCCTAAACCTATTTCTAGCCTATTCCTATTGTTATTTAAACACTACTACTATAAATACTAAGGTTCTATGGTTCACACATATTATTTCTATTCTGCATAATTAAGAGGTGATACATGGCATTATCACTCGACATTTAAATGCCAAGGAGATTCTAGACATCTAAAGTGACCATCTCATGAAGTTATCATCATTGAAGGTTAATATCATCAAGTGAAGAGGTTGTTCGACGTTGTTTTGAAGTGGAGAATATGAGCTAGCAAGAAGTGGTGTGTTGAAGAATAGACATAAGTTTCTTAAACTATTGCAAGGTCATCTAAATGCATGAGAAAGGGTTGTTTGATATAAGAAATATTGTACCATTGTTTATGCAATGGATGCATGGGTCGTGTAAATAACATCTAGAGTGCCACATCATATAAAAGACACAAGAGCCATCATCATCCAACCTAGAAGAACACCTAGTCCATTAAGGCATGTTTTGAAATATGTTTGCTTAAGATGTTAGGCACCAAGTTGAGCTATCTTCAATCAAGCTATCAAAGTGGACATGAGAGTCTAAAGTTTGAGATAATGAGTGGTCTTGGATGTATGAACATACTATTCATAAAATTGGTTGTGACATGGTCATCCATTAGCATAAAGAACTATTGGAAAGGCAATTTTTTTATGCCATACTCTTTGCAAAGTTGAAAAACAAGAGGAGACTTTGAATATCAAATTTTTGCACAACACAAATCAAAATTCTATTGAAAAATTTGGTATTAAGGTGCATTTTTTATATTACTCGACACCTTTATTACAAATTGACAAATTAGGTGCATTTTCAGTTGCATCCGACACCTAAGTGAAAATATTTTGTGGGCACTTTTTGATTGATTATTGCATTTAATTTCTTGTTCTTTGCAATTACAAATCATAAAAATCAAGAGCACTTAAAACTCTAAAATTTCACAATAATTTGTGTAATTCATTGCACAAGTATAAGCCATTTTTAAAATTGATATTCTCTCGATACAACCCTAAAATTCACTCTTAATTGTTTGGCTCAAATTCCTCAAACTGATTATCCCTCTTTAGGAGGGTTTTGAGGCAGGTGCCATTAAATATCTTTTTGAGTGAATTCTATTTAATTTCTTATTTTTTTGGTTTAAATATCTTCAAAATGATCATATTTCTTCAAAGAGAGTTTTTAGGCAGGTTCCATTAAATACCAATTAAGAGTGAAAGAAAGATCATCTTGGTGCAGATTCTAGAACCTTCATCATGGCAACTATCAACAAATACCTAAATGATACACAATTTCTTAAAGGTCCTAACTATTCAGCATGTAAAACCAATATGAAAGCCATATTCACTGTAAAGGAAATATGGGATTTAGTGGATGGCACTAAAACAAGACCCACATCAACAGGAGCAGATCAGAAAGCATGGGACAAAAAGAACAATCGTCTTCTCATGTTGATTCTCCTAGCTACTACTGATGAGATCCAACCTCACATAAGTGAAGCTAAAAATGGTAAAGATGCATGAGATGCACTTTGTACCATTTTTGAAGGCAAGAATCAATCGACTATTCTAAAACTTCAAACACAACTTCATACACTCCATATGAAGTCAGGAGAAATAGTATAACTATTTTTCTATAGGGTGGTAGAACTGAAGTCAAAGATGAATGTTTTAGGAGCAAAAGTAGAAGATACTATCCTTACTTCAATAATATTGAGGGCCCTTCCAGAATCCTACAAGATGTTAATAACATCTCTTAATGTATCTCAAAGAACAATCACCTTTGTGGAGTTAGTCAATTTGCTTCAAACGGAGGAAGCAAATCAACTCCAAAGTGATGAAGTGTCCAACAATGCACTTTACTCGAACAATCAGGGTGGAAAGAAGAAAGAAAACTTTCAGAAGGGAGAATCATCTTCAAAAGGTAAGAGAAAGCAACCTCAAAAGAAGTTTTGCAAAAATTGTAAAAAGGACAACCATGACACCAATTGGTGTTGGTTTAAAAATAAGCAAAACAAAAATGGCAAAGGCACATCACAAAGGTAAAATAGACAAAGAGGTAATGTTGCTAGTGAAGTGTCTTATTATGATTTTGATTATGGTTCAGGAAGAGCATACAATGTGCTCATGGCTAAAACAACATTGTAAAGAGAAATAAATTTGTCACCCTAGGCAAGCACCATTTCAAACCTCTTTTTAGGCTTCATAAAATAACAAATGATTTTATTTGAAGTAGTTGCAAGAAAGGGGTTATTGTACCTCTTTTTAGGCTTCATAAATAACAAAATATTTTTGTTGGAAGTACTTGTAATAGAAGGGGGGAGTTTTTTGGTGTAAATTTTGAAATTTGCCTAGGAGGCAATCTTTGTAAAAGCCTTAACGAGCTTTATGAGTTGCATATATTTTGCACTTAAGGGGGATACATTTCTTTCCTACTTCATACAATTTTTGTAAAAAGGGAGGAAGACTTATAAGGTTGCATTTTCGGCAGTGACCGACACCTTAGTCACACTTCTTGCAGAACTTCCATTACAACATGTTTTGCAACAAGGGAAGAAACTTATAAGGGTGCATTTTCAAAATTTGGTACTAGTGATCTACTCTACTACACGTAGCGGTTGAAGCAGTTGGTTACCCATGCAATCCGACTGGATGACAAGATTACAACAAGGACATTCATTGATGTGAAAACAAAGTGAGGAATGACCCACTTTTTTCTTAGAGCAGCCAGAGCATTGTGACAGAGCCCGAGCCAAAGCAAGAGCCAACATATCAACATATTTTTCACTGTATTGGGGTAGTTATATACATTACCCAAATAATGTAATAAGGGAGGATGTTAGAGTTACTATGCTACAATAACTATGATTATTACCTCATTTGGTAATTAGTAGATTCTCCTAAGTAGGTTGAATTTACTGCATGGTAAAAAGTAGTTTTTTTTACTCTTACCATTAGATTATTACTTTTACTTTCTACCATGAAGATATTCACTATGGAATGTCTTGTGGTAAGTGGTAGTCAATTCGACTATTTTGTTAAGTTAGTAGTTAGCGCATTGTTAGTCAAACGCGTAGTTGTTAGCATGGTTAGGGGATATTATTTACTAAATATTCCTAAACCTATTTCTAGCCTATTCTTATTGTTATTTAAACACTACTCCTATCAATACTAAGGTTCTATGGTTCACACATATTATTTCTATTCTGCATAATTAAGAGGTGATACATGGTATTATCACTCGACATTTAAATTCCAAGGATATTCAAGACATCTAAAGTGATAATATCATGAAGTTATCATCATTGAAGGTTAATATCATCAAGTGAAGAGGTTGTTCGACGTCATTTTGAAGTGGAGAATATGAGCTAGCAAGAAGTGGTGTGTTGAAGAATAGACATAAGTTTATTAAACTATTGTAAGGTCATCTAAATGCATGAGAAAGGGTTGTTTGATGTAAGAAATATTGTCCTATTGTTTATGCAATGGATGCATGGGTCGTGTAAATAACATCTACAGTGCCACGTCATCTAAAAGATACAAGAGCTATTATCATCCAACCTAGAAGAACACCTAGTCCATTAAGGCATGTTTTGAAATATGTTTACTTAAGACGTTAGGCACCAAGTTGAGCTATCTTCAATCAAGCTATCAAAGTGGACATGAGAGTCTGAAGTTTGAGATAACAAGTGGTCTTGGATGTATGAACATACTATTCATAAAATTGGTTCTGAGATGGCCATCCATTACCATAAAGAACTATTGTCAAGAGAGTGAATTTGTTATTTGAAAAGAACACGTGTCATACCAGTTCAAATAGGACTGTGTAAGTTGTGTTTCCAACAACTTGAGTCGTCTAAAAGAGATGGACCATCTTAATGCTTCTAAATTCGTCTAATGCAACTCAAACATTGACATCTTGGAGACACCTAACCTTTTAGAGTTTACTACTATCCAAGCATTCAAAATACCCATGTAGGGTCATCTACACCATCGTGAAATTTGTTTGAATTGATTAGAAAGACATGCACAAATATTTGTAGAAGCATGCAAGGGATGTGCAAGTGGTGGCTCATTTGAAACTTGAGGTTGGAGCGGTGTAAGAAACGTGTTGGTTGTGTTTGATGCATTTTTTAGGGAGATGCTACTGATAGTGCAAGACATGTAATTATCTATTGTTGTTGATCATAGTCTTGTTGAATGAGATGTGGTGTTGCTCTACTCCATCAAGAAGTGGAGGTATCAACTAATGAAGGGAGGCACATTCATAGAACAAATAATATAATTTGTAACCCCTCTTGAAGAACACTAAAGCACCTTTTTTAATGTCATTTTATCATGAAGGACAATGGTTAACATAAGTGTTTTTGTGCACCCTAACATTGCCAAACAAGAATCAATTGATTCAAAGATTTAATTTGTTGCAATGTTTGTTGACCAAGGATCATGTCATTGGGCTTAGGTGCACATTTGTTTTTTCTTTAGCGACATATGAAATAGATATCCCACATGTGTTGTGGGTTGAATGTTTGTTTTTTTAAAAACTTTGTTTCCTCACCTCCAATAAATGAATACATAAATATGGAGTTCTCCCTCCACCCGCACATGTAAAATTTTTGAAGGTTAAGATGATTGAATTTTTGACTAGTTAACCATTGATTGATTTGGCCATGGCACATTAGTTTGAAACCCTATATATTTTTTCTTGGTAAAATGTAAATTTTTTCTCATGATTTGAGGCATTTATATTTTTTAGTATAAGAATACATATACTCATTGAAAAGCTCTTTTTGAGTGGTGATCCAATGGAATCAAAATTTTCTAGTTACTTGATTATTGAAATTGACTATTCATACACAAAGATATTGGTTTATTTGGAGTTACAAAAAAGTGATAACTATTCAACATGGAAGATGAAGTTGAAGATTCACCTTAAAATTGAAGATTTATCAAGAGTGGTGTTTGGTACTACGTAAAGACATGCCATAGACCCCGATGAACAAAGAAAGTTTAACAAATCAAACCAAAAGCTCAATTGATGATAATATTCAACATGTTTGATGAGTTCCATCCATACTTCTATGATGCAATAACCACCAACGATGCATGGGACAAATTCAGTATGATGTTTGAATCAAAAAATTTAAACCAGATTCTACACCTAGAGAATCAATTGCATTGCTTGAAGATGAATAGAAATGAGAAGCTTTAGAGTTGTTTGTGTTGAATTGCTAATTTGTAAGTCTTGCTACAAGAATTACGTGGAACTATCAATGATAATGTGCTTGTTCCAATACTAATACAAGCATTATCACCTATGTTTAGCATTTTGGTGGCAATTTTCAATGTTACTAATCATATTCCCACTTTTGAGACTCATGAATTTGCTTTAACAAGAGGAAGTAATTTTAGAGACAGACTAAATATGAACATGTTCAAGCTATGAATTAAAATGGCAATAAGTTAATGTAGTCAAAGAAAGGTGGTGTATCCCAACAAGCACCCTGAACAACAGAAAGACAAAGGGCACAATCAAAAACACCACGGACAAGGGAATTATTCATGTTCTAATGTCACTTGCTTCATTTGTGGGAAAACAGGTCATGTACTTTAGGAGTGTAAGTACTATATGTTCTCACAAGGTTCTTCGAATAAGAACTAGCAGAATACATTATAAGCCAAGTAGAAAGGTCTTGACTAGCAGAGGAATCCACCTTAACGCCAACATGACAATGTAGTAGAGGATGCCAATTTTGATGCAAAATAAGGCTATACTTGGTTCATTCAATCACTTGATGTTTCAAAACCTAGCCTAGTTTGGTATGTCGATTTGGGGGCATCTTGACATATGACAAGCCAAAAGGAATGGTTTGTATACCTTGACCATTCATCTTATCATGAGTAGGTTACTCTTGGTGAGAATTTAACAGACATTGTTGCTAGTATTGTTGATGTTCATTTGCATCTTGGTTCACATACTTATAGCATGCCTCAAGTTCTTTATGTGTCTATTAGGAACCCATCCTAACCTTATTATGTAATTACCCCCTTCCTAATGTGGGACCCCATTTTAATACTATTTTGTAATATTTTGTAATATGTATGTGACATTTGAGGTGCCTAGACAAGTAGGATCATTTCATGTAATCGTTATAAAGAATATTATTGCTTGTTTGGTAGAAGATTCTAGCTTAGGTGGCCACTTGCATGTGAATCCAACCCTTTATCGTTATAGTTAGGGTTATGAAGAGTATTTTAAAAAGGCAAGGGGGCATATATGAAGGCACCCCTCATATTTTTTATTGAATCTTTGCTTCTAAGGAGGTTTCCCCCTTGAAGAGGTTTGCGATTCTGTATTGTGTTCTTGCTTTCTAGAATATAATCTACTACTTTTCCAATTTCATGTTTGTTTTTTGTTATTATTGTGTGGATGTGTTTTTATTTTATTGCAAGGTTCTTAACAAGTGGTATCAAAGAGCTTTCTAGGGTCGTGTCTAACTGCGGTGCAAACAATTCATGTTCTACAATTTCGACTTGTTAGGTATACATATTTCTCAATTTATTTTCCTATAAAGAAATAAGACAAAAAAAATTAAGTTTTTTTTTCTTTGTTTTATTTTAATAGGTTAGAAAACACATCTAGTAAAGTGAGAGGCAATCAAGCTCCAATACCCATGCCTCAAACAACACCCATATACAAAATTGAGCTCTTATGTATCTTCAGGTATATTGGGAGGACCCCTATGATTAGAGAAACCTTTAGCCCTAGGAAGATTTTCATTCGTGTATGATAAATCTATCTATAGTGCATGGAGTACAACACTCAGGAAGATCACCCTCCCATACTGGTATAGAGGTGGGTAGTGTGCTCAAGGGTATGCATAGAATATTCCTTGAGTAGTGCTTGAAATATTGGTCCAAGCATTCTCATTTGTTGATACGATATAACATAGGGCTTTGGACAATGTCTACACCCTGGTCTAGAATACCCTATTTCTATTGAATATTTATCTTGAGTGCCAAAAACCCTATCGAATAAATTATGCATACTAATGAGACTATATTATCACAGAATTGATTGAACAAATAAAAATAAAAAAATAGATGGTGAAAGTAACAGTCGAGATAGGGTCTATCAGTAAAAATTAGGTAACAATTAGTAACAATCAAGATAAAGTATGATGATGCATTTGTTAGTTACATGGTTAGTAACAATTAATATGGAGTTTGATCATGTAGTTGTTAGTTACAGTTTGAAATTATAACAGGGGAATTGTCAGAAACAGATTCTACCAAGACACTCATAAGAAATTATGAGTTATAGAGTCAAAAAAATCATGTCATTAATGAACATTGCAACACTTGCTAAATTGGTTGTCATGCAAAAATTAATTTTTTGAGTGAACTAAGACTCTAGGAGAAAAACAAAAACACTTGAATACATAACTCCCTAGAAAAAAAAGTTTAGCATGCCAAAAAATGTTGTTGTGGGATACAACTCATTGTGATCATCTCATCAAGTTGATCATTTTGGTATATAGCCTTCATGTACTTTTTCTAGGGTGCCAAAAAATATCATTGTGAGACCTAGTCCATTGTATTCATATTTTTGAGCTGATAATTTTGATATATAGCACCCAAACACTTTTTTTGGTCCATTACTAAAAATAGTAACTCTTGGAACAACACTTTATTTTTAGTAAGTCAATGGGAGTGGTCCAAATCACACATATATGGCTAGAGGGACTAGAGGAGCAATGAAGGAGTTAGAACAAAGCCAATATATAGAGCAATTAAATCACACACTTAGTAACCTACAAAGCCAAATGTTCCACATTGGACAAGAAGTTACAAAGATGAAAGATCACATGCAAGTTATGAAAACTAAGTAGATTAAATTCAAATCCATGATTGAAGAAAAAATCCTAGAGGTTGAAGAACAATTAAGGGAAGCCCCGAAGGTATTTGAGCATCTTAACATTGAAGGACCGAGTGGCAGTTCATTTAATAAAGAAAAAGAATCACATCATGCTCTTCTTGACATAGATACCCCATTTAAGATGCCTTAATTAGACTTTCCCAAGTTTAATGGAAAGAACGTTGATGGTTAATTATGTCAGGCTGACCAATTATTCAAACTTCATAATGTTCTCTGATATTTGTGGTTTGCCATGGCATATTTTAACTTTGAATATGAGGCCCTACAATGGTATCAATGATTATAGAATACAACTCTTGACCTTTCTTGGGAAGACTTTGAGTCCCAATTACTCACTCGTTTTGGCCCTAGTGAATATTAGGACTTTAAAGGAGCTTTAAAAAAATTGAAATAGACCTCTATTGTCCAAGAGTATCAGACTCAATTTGAGAAATTTCCTAATAGGACGAAGGGTTTGAATGAAGATATTTTTTAAAGCTATTTTATCAATGGGTTGAAAGATGATATGAAGGCCGAAGTGAAAATGTTCAAACCATAGTCTATGATGTAAGTCATAGGATTGACTAGACTAGTAGAGGAAAAAAATTGCCTATAGGTGGACATCTAAATTTTCACAGGCTAAACCTACATTTCCATCCAAGTTCAGATCAAATATTAGCAATAAATCTCCATCACTAAATTGATTGACTAGGGAGGAAATGGTTGCTCATAGATCACAGGGCTTATGTCATAATTGTGATAAGAAATATTTACCAGGGTATATATATGTACAACAAAAATTTATGTTGGATGTGGATGAATCAACAATAAATGATTTATATGATGATGAAGTAGAATAGCATGAGGAAGAGCCTCATGAGGGTGAAGCACAAGAAGATCCACAACTAGATATTTTTGTTCATGAACTTGTCAAAATTTTGAACCTGTAGAATATGAAGGTAATAAGATTCTTCAAGGACAAAGAGTTACAATTCTCATTGATTCATGAAGCACACATAATTTCATTGATCCCCAAATAGCTAAGCAAACAAATTGGTACATACATACTTGTAACTCTTTTGAAGTCATGGTGGCAAATGGTAGAACATTACCTTGTAAGCGTAAATGTTGAAATGCTAAGTTGAAGATAGGGGACTATGAACACAAAACTGATATGTTTACTCTTCCATTTGGAGGATGTGATGTTGTGTTGGGAGCATAGTGGCTTCATACATTGGGAACACTAGCATGGAACATTGTTGAATTTATGGATGCAATTTTCTCAAGATTGGAATTTCTATACTCTTCATGGTTCACCGATAGGATCTCTGCATGTTTTTAGTTCTAATCATATGGATAAGTTACTAAAAAAATTCTTCCATGGGTAGTAGCCCAAATGTTTGCAATCCAACCCCCGAAATCTAAAGTCGATGACATTTTAGGGGATTTGCAACTCATTTTGTCTAAACATAATTTAGTATTTGTAGAATCAATAAAATAACCTCCACATTGTTTCGATGATCATGCAATACCATTGGTACTAGGTAGCTTGACACCTAACATCAAACCCTACCGATACCCCTATGTTCTTAAGTCATAAATTGAGAAGTTGGTGCAAGAGTTACTGAAAACAAGGGTAATTTGACTAAGCAATAGTCCTTATTCTTCTCTAGTACTATTTGTTAGAAAGAAATATGGGTCATGGAAACTATGTATAGACTTGCATGAGCTCAATAAGCTCACCATTAAGGGTAAATTTCCTATTCCAATGATCAATGAATTACTAGATGAGTTACATGGTGCAATTTTTTTATCAAAGTCGGATCTCCACTCTGCCTATCACCAAATTTGTTTCAAGGAGGAAGATATTTCCAAAATAGCATTTCAAAATCATGAGGGCCACTATGAATTCTTGGTCATGCCATTTGGCCTAACTAATGCACCATCAGCATTTCAGAACCTCATGAATAATGTATTTCACTCATTTCTTTGCAAGTTTATTTTGGTTTTATTTTATGACATCCTCATCCATAGTCGCACTTAGACCAAGCACTTACAACATTTGGATCAAACTTTGAAACTATTAAAAGACCATCAATTATTTGTCAAACGATCCAAATGTTCCTTTGGCATGCAGGAGGTTGAATACTTGGGGCATATTATTTCACAAGGAGTCAAGGTTGACCCAAAGAAAATTAAAGTTATTCAAAATTGGCCTAAGCCACAAACTCTCGAGTTGCTTCATGGATTTTTGCGACTCACGGGTTATTATTGTTGATTTGTACAAAATTATGAAAAATTAGTCACTCCTTTAATGGTCATTTTGAAAAAGAATTTATTTATGTGGTTAGCTCCATCCAAACACACATTTGTCAATCTTAAGGAGGCTATGATTTTGACCCTAGTGTTGGCCACTCCTAATTTTTCCAAACCATTTATAATTGAAAGTGATGCTTTGGGTCATGGCATTGGGGTTGTATTAATGCAATAAGGACAACCCTTAGCCTTTACCAATAAGGCACTATTAGGAAAAAAATTAGGAAAATCTATTTTTAAAAAAGAAATGATGGTCATCCTCCACGATGTTAACATTGATGGTCATATCTCATTGGGAGACATTTCTCTATTAAGACAGACCATAAGAGTTTAAAATATTTCCTGGAACAAAGGGTATCTACTCTAACCCAACAAAAATGGGTTTTGAAATTGTTGGGATATGATTATGACATCATGTATAAGAAAGAAAAGGAGATTATTGCAACAAATACCTTCTCCCATTAGTTTGAGGATCAAGTGATAGTATGTGCCCTTTCGCTCTACCTTTCCCAATGGGTCACTCAAATTCAAGATGTGATCAAGGATTCGTGTTTACAAACCTTGTTGGAACAAATTCAAAAGGATCCCAATTCCCATGTTGGATATTCATGGGGTAGACACATGTTAAGATATTAGGGTTGCATTGTGATCTCTAGAACATCATCACTCTGTGAGGATATCATGAGGGAAATGCACACTTCACCTATCGTAGGCCATTTAGGGTTCTTGAAACCATATGAGAGATTTAAAAGATCATTATATTGGGAGGGAATGAAAAAAGATATTTAAACCCTTTTGGTTGAATGTGGATTTTACCAACAGATTAAAGGAGAAATGATTCATACTATAGGCACTCTACAACCGTTGCCAATTTTGAATTATGTAAGGATTGATATTCATGAATTCATTGAATGGCTTCCTAAGTCTAGAGAAAAATCGATCATTCTTGTGGTGGTGGATAGTCTCTTGAAGTATGCTCATTTTTTCCCTTACCCTTCCTTACCATGTATCCACCATTGCTCAAATATTTATGGACTACATTATCAAATTCCACAATATATCCAAATTTATTATCTGACCATGACCCATTTTTACTAGTCAATTTTGGCAAGAACTATTTAAACTATAGGGAACACAACTATGAATGATCTCAACCTATCATCTGCAAATGGATGGGCAAATTGAAATTGTCAACAAGTGCCTGGAAACCTATTTTTGTTGTTCTATCTTTGAACACCCAACATAGTGGGCTAAGTGGTTGCCTTTGGCAGAGTGGTGGTACAACACTTCATTCCACATAGCTTCAAAAATGAGTCCTTTTGAGGAATTTTATGGATACCCACCTTCGTTACCCTCTTCATATGTTCCTAGAAACTCCAAATTTCATGTGATGGATGTAACTCTTTAGAAGCATGCCTAGTTTTTATAATAATTAAAGGAGAACTTGGTGATGGCTCAAAATAGGATGCAACAGTAGGCTGACCAACACCATTTTGAGTGCAGCTTCAATGTAGGTAATATGGTCTTCCTTCAAATCCAACCTTACAAGCAGTATTTTGTACACCTTTGAGCTCATCAAAAATTGGTAGCAAGATTTTATGGACCTCACCCGATATTGTAGTAGATTGGACAAGTGGTATTGCTTTACCATATTTTCCCAAGATCCACCTAGTCTTCTGTGTATCTATCTCAAGAAGGTAGTCAGCAATCACGTTCAATTTTACTTCATACTCCTTGAGTTAGATGGTGAAGGCTCAATCACCTTAGTGCCTGAAATAATTTTTGACCAAAAAAACCACACTCTCCGTAACTGCACCATCACTGAAGTTTTAGTCTAGTGGTAAGGTTTACAAATAGAAGATGCTACTTGGGAGCCTCTCCAACAGTTTCCTCATCTCTAGCTTTAAGGACAAATATTTTTGAAGGGGAAGGGCATGTTAGGAACCCATCCTAACCTTATTATGTAATTACACCCTTCCTAACATGGGGACCCATATTAATAATATTTTGTAATATGTATGTGGCATTTGAGGTGTCTAGACAAGCGATGTCATTTCATGTAACCATTATAAAAAATATAACCACTTGTTTGGTAAAATATTCTAGCTCAGGTGGCCACTTGCATGTGAAGCCAACCCTTGATTGTTATAGTTAGGGTTATGAAGAGTCTTTTAAAAAGACAAGGGGGCATAGATAAAGGCATCTCTTATGTTTTGTATTGAATATATGCTTCTAAGGAGGTTTACCCCTCTAATAGGTTAATTATTCTATATTGTGTTCTTGCTTTCTACAATATAATTTGTTGCTTTTCTATTTAATCTTGCAATATTATTAATTTCATGTCTATTTTATGTTATTATTGTAATATTGTGTGGATGTGTTTTTATTTTACTGGAAGATTCTTAACAGTGCTTGGTCTCATAAAGATATTACTCTCTAAAAATTAGTTGCTTGATCACATTTTGAGACTTAAATTTTTAAAATATATGAAAAGAAACTATCTCATTTGAGAAAAATTTGTAGGTTCAACAATTATTTCCCATGCAACGAGCATAGGAAAAATGGTTTTTCTTACAATTGTAATTGAAGACAACCAAGCTTTGGCAACCAAGATGGATGAAAGTGCCACACTTTAGCACAAGTGATTTGGACATCTTATTTTTGGCCACCTAAAATCATTCGACGATAACGGGTAAAATGATCATTATCATTGATGAAGCCTCATGACATCGGTACAAGTTGTTTGGCCAAAAAATAGCATAGACCTTATTTAACTTAAGCAATCATAGAATAACTTTTTCATTAAACCTAGAGCATATTGATTAATGTAGATCCATGGATCCAAGTTTAAGTTGTTGGTATTTTAAACTATTTATCGATGATCATACACAATGAATGTGGGTGTATTACCTAAATACAAATGATGAATCCTTCCATTTTTCAAGAAGTCAAAGCTTATGTGGAAAAGATCATTAGTTTTTATATTCTCAAACTACATTTAGATTGAGGAGTACACTAGTAATGTATTTTCTACTTTTTTGAAGCAAAATGCTATTAAACTACAATTGACAATTGCCTACATAATTCAACAAAATAGAGTTGCAAAGAGGTGTAGTCATACTATTTGAGAGATGGTGCACAACATGTTGTGCAATGCTAAATCAAAGCTAATATTTTATGTAGAAGCTATTCATACTAGGGTTTATTTTTTGAACTGCACATCCACACTTCCATTTGATGGTGTCATACCTAAAAAGACATGGATGATTATTAACCCTACCATGTCACTTATCAATGTGCTTAGATGCACAACATTCGTACATATTTTAGAGTAGAAGTGGACAAAGCTAGATGAGAAATCTAAGTAATGTATCTTCATTGGATACAATAGTGAGTCAAAGGGATATGGTCTCATGGATATTGACACCAAAAAGTTGTATATCAACTAATATTCATGCTTGATGAGAAGAATGAGTGTACATATTCTAAACCATGTGCTTCAAATAAAGCACTTGTTTTATTTTTTTATGATGGTGCCTTTGAGAGAGGATGTGTAATTGGATGATTATAATGGAGATGATCCTAATGGAGCTAATGAACCATGATCATCCACTTTGAGTACCACACAAGTGGTATTTCAACACATATTGTGATATGAACTTAGATAGTGTCCTAGACACATCTAGTATAGGGCCAAGAACTCAAAGAATGGTTTGAAATGAGTTCAACCTAGCCCTTATGAGAATGGTTATGCAAACTTTTGAACCTTCAATGGCTTAGAAGCTCTTGCGTTAAAACAATGGAAGAATGCTATGGATGTTGAATATCAGGTATTGATGAAGAACAATACATGGCAACTTGTTGATATTCCAATTGGAAAGAAACCAATTGGTTGTAAGTGGATAATCAAGACCAAATACAAATTTGATGAAAGCATAAAAAAATACAAGGTAAGGCTATGCACAAGAATAAGGCATTGATTATGATAATAAGAACTACACTTGATGAGTGTAATAGTTAGGCTTAGTTAGGCTTAATTATTCATGTTGTAGTTAGGCTTATATTATTATTTTATTAGGCCTATGCTTGTATTGTGTGAAGCTTCTTACAACTCACATTTTTTAGTCTTAGTATGAGTTAGAAAATTGGATTTGTTAGCATAGTTAGATTTTGTTAGCATCTTAGCTTAATTATAGCTTATGGTTAAGCATATTCTAAATTTGGAGGATTATGGTTGTGTAATTGCTTATTTAAGCATATTTTTTAATGCAAATATTAGATTCTTTTTTATCCACATTAGTTGGTATTAGAGCTTTGGATCAATCATGGGTTGGATTAGGTTTTCCTGGTTTAGATCTTGCTCTTTTGGATTGCATTGTCTCATGCAAGTCTTATAAGCTCCCTTTTTTTGCTAGGAATAGGTGCATGATTTCCTAGTAAAAACTTACAAAATTCTTGATTTTAGGTTCCTAATAGGCCCTCTATCAGATTTTTAGATTTGATTCAGTTCCATGCACAAAAATTTGAGAATATAGGCCTCCTAAAACCTTGTTTTCTCATTTAGGGGTTAAATTAAGGTTAAACTAAATTTAATATATTTTCTATTAGTATTAATACTAAATAGTCTAAGGATAGGCCTGATCGGGCATGCTCCGCCTGATATCTTAGGCTTCATTATTTTCTCCTCTGACAGAAAACTTCTTCACGATGTCAACTAATCAAAAACCATCGGCCTTAGCTCGACCACCAAGAGTCGGTCTTTTGCATCCCAAACACTAGCAGTTGACCATTAGTGGTCGATGACTGCCATCATCCTCCCTTCCTGATAGCCCTCGGTTACCCTCTTCGCTCTGCCTCCTGATGAGGCTAACCCCATCAAAATCCTACCTCCCGACAAGGCCAGCATCGCTAGAAGTCGCCTCCCAAGAGGCTAGCCCCGCTTCGATCTACCTCTGTCACGTTTGTTAAAAATATCAAGGGATTTATCCCACATGTGAAAGATAATAAATATTTATATGGTTTAAAAGGTATTTTCCTTTGTAAGAGCAATGACTGGCCTAATGGGTTGGTCATCAACATCGTGTGGCCTTGGAGTGGCCACCTGACATCGATTGATAGTTGTTGACTTTGTGTAGTGCATTGGACTGACACTTGGTGCTAGTGGATTTGAAGAATAACAAATTTATTTTTTATTTTTTTTTTAATGCAGGAATTGTCCCACTTCTCTTGAGGGAGACAATTTGTTGTTTAAATATAGTGGCCTACATTAAGGAGAATAGCCAACCAAACCAACTAACTTGGCTTGCACGACCTTGGTCGTTGATCGCTGACACTATTACGTTGACCTATTGTTGTCATTGACGTTGTTGAATTTGTGATTTGTTCTAACCTATTGATTTTACTATGATTTATGGTGGCCTTTGCTCAATTAGGAGTAATAATTTATTATTAGTAATAAATTATTAAATAATTAATAAATTGTTTTATAAATTTTACCTTTTTACTTTTGGTAAAATTTGGTAAAAGTTGCCAAGCTAGTGTCAAATTGAGAAAAAATATTATTTTATAAAAGCATCAAATTGTGAAGAAGAGAATTTTTGTAATTTGTAAAATTGTAAGCCTTAAAGATCTTGTTTTGATCTTTTGAAGGCAGTTGCTTGATAGGATCATAGTTGTATTCTTTTGTTATTAAATTATTCATTTCTTTTAGTCCATCTTGCTTATACTAGATCCCAAATGGCATTAGACTTAGTATATCAGGTTGACTACTTTGGCCTAAATAGTTGGTATCTTGGCCAAAAAAGTCCAAGACATCATTGTCCAAAATGCCCATGAGGTTAAGATATCTAAAGATCTAAAGGCAACAACAAAATGTGATGTCAAAACTTATGATGGGTCTAGGAATCTTGATGTCCTAAATAGCTGGATAATGGACATGGAGACTTGGTTCTCCTATATTGAGGTTCCTGATGATGACCAAGTACCTTTTGCTAAACTCAAGCTATCAGGGTTAGCAAAGCTTGTGATTATGGACAGACAAGAAGACCAAAATTCCATTACCATATGGGAAGAGTTGGTCCAAGCTTTGAAGGATATATTTTACCCTTCTAATTATGAACATGAGTTAAATGTTAAATGATATAGATTAAGATAATATTACAATATGCATGTTCAAGATTATTCCAATTCAATAGGTTGCGCATTTTTCTTCACGTGAAGGATCCAACATAAGATTTGATCATAAAATGTACAAGTGGTCTTCTTGAAAACTTGTATCGGGAGTTGAAATATATTCCCTTGGATACTTGAGATGCAACTTTCAACCATGCACAATTGGTGGGGGAAAATATTTCTTGTTAATTGAGAGGAGCTCGATATTCAAGACCCACCAAAGCATCCAATAAAAAATAGCAAGTGAAGAAGACATATTCCTCCTTTTCTTCTCCTTCCCCTTATTATTCTACATCCTCTTCTTATTCTAATAAATCTTCTTCTTCTCCTTCTTACTCTCAAAAATTTTGTACTTATTGTAAGAAGCAAGGACATCTTAGGCAACAATATTTTCAATTGCAAAATATGAAGTAGAAATCCTTAGTTGTAAAGCCTCCTAATGGGGACCCCAATGATGGCCCCATTGAGACTAAGGGAGAAGGAAAAACATATAAATATTTAAAGGGTAAATTGAATAATTTAACCCTTATGCATCACAATTCTTTTGTAAGTGGTTGTGACAAATTGTTTGTCACTAGGGCCCATTTGACTCATGAATTTTTCATAGATTGTATTATCGACGACTCATAGAAAAATCTAATTGCAAGTTTCATTGTCGACAAGTTGAAGCTTCCATTAAGCCCTCATCCTCATCCTTATTCTTTGGGATGGAAGGATAGCAAGAGTACTACAGATGTCACACACACTTGCACTATCTCTTTTGTATTTGGTCCAAAATTTGTGGACAAGGTCACATGTGATGTCACCTCGATGGATTGTTGTGGTTTGTTGCTAGGAAAACCCTATCAATATGATAGGGATGCCATTTATCATGCCATCCCAAATACTTATACTTTGCACTTGGATAACAAAGCATATCTAATTAGGTGCACTCAACCTACTACCAATTTGGTTTTAAGTTGTCGATAAGCACACAAAGTAGTCAATCAAGCACAGGAGTTGGCATTAATCTTCATAAGGCCTCAAAATGAAGACACTCAAGCATCACGTCACAATTCTGCCAGGAATGCTTCACTTAACAAAATTTTGCAATATTATGCACAAGTGTTCAAGGAACCTTCTAGTCTTCCACTTGTAAGAGAAATCAATCATAGCATAGATCTTATTCCTAGAGCATCTCTTCCTAATGCACCCATGTATATAGAATTAGTGCCTCAAATAGAAAAAGAAAAATCAAATTCATGATTTGATAGCTAAAGGCTTCATTAAGCCAAGTACATCTCCTTGTGCTTCACCCATTTTGTTAGTACTTAAGAAAGATGGTACTTGGTGACTATGTATTGATTTTAGGGCCTTGAATAAAATCACCATAAAAAATAGGTATCCACTCCCTATAATTGATGATATTTTAGATTAGCTACAAGGGATAATTATTTTTTAAAGATAGATCTAAAAAGTGGGTATCATCAGGTTTGAGTACAGGAAGAGGATACATGGAAGACAACATTTAAGACCAAGTTGGGCTTATTTGAGTGGTTTGTTATGCCTTTTGGTCTTACCAATGCACCAACTACATTCATGAGGCTTATGAATGAAGTGTTCAGGGATAGCCTAGACAAATTTGTGATCATTTATCTTGATGACATTCTAGTTTTTTCATCCACTTGGAAGGCTCATCTAGCTCACCTAGAACAGGTTCTTCAAACCCTTCAAGAGAACCAATTGTATGCCAACCTTCCAAAGTGTTCCTTTGCTCAATCCTCCATCTCTTATCTTGATTTTATCATCAATGATCAAGGCATTAAAGTGGATCCTACCAAGGTCAAAGTCCTCCTCCATTGGCCCACTCCTACTATCATTGAATTAAGGAGTTTTCTTGGACTTACCAATTTCTACCACAAGTTCATTCCTAGGTTTTCCACTATTGCCTCCCCATTGTATCATTTGACTAAGGCCAAAGTTATGTTTCAATGGACAAAGTACCATGTCCATGCCTTTGATACATTAAAACATAAATTGTGTACAACCCATGTCCTAGTCCTTGATGAATTTTCTCAACATTTTGAGATAGAGACAAATGACTCACAGTTTGCCCTTAGAGTTGTATTGAAGCAAAATGATCATCTAGTGGCCTATCATTTAGAGATATTTTTAGCTATCAAAAAAAACTATTCCACCTATGATAAAGAGTTATATGCTTTGGTGTAAGCTATTAAGTACTGGAGACATTATCTTCTTGGTAAAGATACTATTGTACATATTGATCACTTGCCCCTTAAGTTACTCCAATCTCAAAACAATATTGAAGAAACACTATAATAGCCCACCTCGATAGGACTTTTTCTTGATGTTTAATTTGTGTATTGATGAGTGGATACCAAATGCATAATCTAATTTTATTTTTTCAAGATGTGTTGATAGTTGCACTTTATGCTTTCTAAGTTGGATTATATTTCTTTTGAAATATGGTATTGTTGATGAAATTTGTGGTTGTAGGACATGGTACTCTCATAGGTGGATTGGTATGGGAAAACCATGATAATTGAGAGAAAAGGAAAATTATGGATGAAATTTTCATTGAAAACTCGAGGGTAAAATAAAACTTTTCATATATGTGCATTGCATATGTGTATGTTTGATTGAATGCACCATTGGGCAATGGGGGTTGCTATTACGCAAAAGAGCCATCCTTAGTAAGCGGGTGATAGCATTACAATTATCGTAAAGCCTCCTACTTAAGAAAAATATTGTTTGCATATTCTGATTTGTAAAATCCTTTGTCTTTCTACTTGTGTTTTGAAGCATGGAATTGTTTGGTAAATAATTTTATCAAGGTTTTTTTAAAACATGGTGGAATCGGTAGTTGTCACAGTTATCCACATTGTTCACCCCTATAACCACCATGTTGCATCATTGTAAATATTTTACACCATTGGAAGCACAAGGAATATGGACAAGTGTTTAGTCTAGTGAGGCCTAAGATTTGAACCTTAGATGTTGTCCCCCTTACAAGGTTTCATCGAACCAATTGGTCTACACCTCGGACCTAATAATATTATCAAGTTGGTAGTAATAATAATGTTGGTATTATTAATACTTAAAAATATTAGATGTTATAGTTAATATTAACATTATATATTAATTAAATTAATTAGGTGAATAATTAATTTAATTATTCTAATGTTGGTAGCATTAGAAATTAATGGATTAATGAGTAGGATGAATTAATTATTAATGCTAGGCTTATGAGCATTAGTAAAATTAATATAAGTATTTTAAATTTAACCTTGCAAAAGGTGGTGCATTTATTAAATATGAATAAGTGTGTATTTTAAAAGGTATTGTTAGTAATCATGTAAACATTGGCATTCTTGGAAAATCCCTACAACGTGAGTCTTTAAAAGAAAATTGTTACCTTTTAACAAACAAAAAGGAAGAAGTGCACATTAGTTTATTTTCATCTTCTCTATTAAAAAAATAATAATAAAGAGAAAGGCTTTTGAGAATGAAAAAAAATGGCTGCCTGGAAGAAGGAAGAAGAGATTTGAAGGAAACGTGAGGTTTTTTGCTTGAGATTTTTGATGCACAAAAGGTAATCCTTTTCCAATTAATTAAATCCTTATGCATCAGGAAGCTTTTTGGCTAGTTTTGTTCCACTAAAGAATGACTGAGGTTATACATCTCTTTTCTGTTAAAAATTGTTGGTATGTGGCTTGCTTTGTATGCTTTTTACATGCATTGCTTCCATATATGATAAGGTAATATAATTTACGTCAATGCATTGTTGTTTTTTAAGACTGCTTAGATGAGAAAGGAAAGGCCATATGTTTATGTTAGTGTCTCTTATATCTATGTGCTCTATGTTCCTCATCATAGCATGTTTGTAGTAGCTCAGTGAGTTTTCGCTATGTGTGGGAGTCAAGGTTAAGTGCAGGGAGTTGGTTATTCATTGAAAATTTGGAAGGCTTTTATCATGCAAATGATTTTGGATTTTCCATCATTTATAATGCTTCAGTCTGTAGTGTTTTCATGATTTCTAGTATTGTTTTAGACTGAAGTCGAGCTCCATTCTTTTATTCTAAATTTAATAAGGTTTGACACGTTTTAGTTGTGATTTAGTACGTAGCCAGAATCCTTAGTCTTCACCTTGTGAATAGAGGGACTGTGTTCTCCATCAACAGGTTATGTCTCCAAACTATAGGGTCAACGGGTTAAGACTCTCCGATGTTTTGTTTTTAGTTGTGGAAGCATGAGGGACCTTTATGTCTTTTCCAACTTTTATGTTGGTTCCATTTCAAAAATGGGTTATTATCGTCTTTGTTTATGGGATTGAAGTTGGTTTATTTTTTTGAAGTGGTCAATTTAATGGTAAGCCAATAAGCTTACCAACTCCAGTAAACTTTAATCAGATAGATAAATTTGGTGATCTTTATCTTTAAATGCTATTAAATAAAGTATTTATTAAATACAATATGATTTCAACATTTTCCTTAATTAAGAGTTTTACCATATTATAGAGTTAAACTAATAATTAATTGATATAAGATTTGAAGACTTTGGTTTTACTTAAATTTATGATCATGTTATTACCAATAGTTATTATTAAGACTATTTTTTATCATTTAATAATATATTGGTTGGTCTTCAATATTATTATGATAACCAAGTAATTTAATTAGTAGCTTAATATAAAGTCTTTGGTATTGGAATTAGGAATAATTAATAAGTTGTTATTTTGATTTATTTTTGAAAAAGTAATGATTGGCTATTAGAGAAATAATATAAGGATTTGTGATGGTGAGGGAAGAAAGTAGAGAGGGGAGGGCTCTTGTCCCTCCCCTGCTCCCCCTCCCATGGCTCCTGGTTCCTGCCCAGTCCCTGGCTCAACCCAGGTCATCCCTCCCGGGGAGTGGTTGTTTGCAGATGATCTCCTGAGGGGAGATCCTTCTCCACTATCTGCGCCCCTCCCGGCCGGCTAGGGTTTCCTTGGTTGTTTTTTCGGACTGGTGCTTCCCAGGGATCCCTATTTGGTTGGGGATCCCTTCCATTTTTCCCTCAGGCTTCCCCTTGGGGTTTTTTGCAGGTTATTTTCCTGGATCTGGTCCCCTGCGTTTCTCGATGCGGTGGAGGTGACGGTTTAGGGTTTGGATAGCTTTCTGGGGTCTCCCTTGAGGTCCTCACAGCTTTGGGGGTGGTCTGGGGGCCTCTTTCCCCCTTTTGCTTATGAATCCTCGACGGGATCCTGGCTGCTGTTATTCCCGCGTGGAGGCTTCTTCGTGCTGGCTCTGCTCCTTGGTGGACATCCTGGGCATCTGGTTTGGCCTTGGGGGGATTTTCCCTGTCTGGGTTGTTCCCATTCCTAGTCCCAGTTCCCTGAAGCTGCCTCTGTGCTTGGACGGGATTCTTGGTCCCTGCTGCTGGGACGGGATCCTCTTCTATTTTCCCAGGGTGGGTTCCTCATGGTGCAGCTCTCTGGTTGCTTCCTGATGGGCTGGATCCTCTCTGTGCTGGGTGTCGGCTTCCTGCAGGATGGCTCTCGCTGAACGAAATGTTTTCTTGGTGGGCGGGATGGTTTCTCCACTGGGCGGGATCCGCCAAATCTGCCAGTTTTCCTGTGAGGCGGGATCCTTTCTTTTCTGCTGGTTTCCTGGATGGCAGAATTTCCCTATTGCTTCCCGCTAGGCGGGACTGTTTGTGATGGTTTTGACTGCTTCCCGTGAGGCGGGATTTTATTGTAACGGTTTTTCTTTGCTTCCTGTTGGGCGGGATATTCTCGATGGTGGTTTTTGGCTACTCCCCGTCGGGCGGGATCTCCAAAACTACTTTCTTTCTTATTTGTTTGTTTTCCGCTGAGAGGGATTGTTTCATGCTTACTGTTACCACTGGGCGGGATTTCTGTTTTGGTGTTCAGTTTCAAGGGATTGATGCCCTAGGCCCATTGCTTATGTAATCAGGTTTTGGGATCCTTGTTAAAACCCACTGTAAATACAAACACTACTTACCAAAAAAAATAATATAAGGATTTGTGTAGATCTTTTAAAGAGCAATGTATTGAATATATCTTAGTTTTTTGGGGGAAGAGAAATTAAATTTTTTGAAGGATTAAAATATGAGTTTTTCTAAAATATGGATGAGGCTTGAGTAGCTAAGGAATCCATAATTGAGAGAAGTATGGGATTCTCTCAATAATTGGGCATGGTATTGCTTTGTGTGATGCATGTGTTTGCATTATTATATGATCTTGCATACTGCATGTTAGGCTTGTATATGCATGTAAGAGTTATCCTTACCCCTAAAATTCTTTCAATGTTCATTGGAGAAGATCCAACCAGTGGAAGATATGCATGAAATATGAGATTAGAGATTGTTTATATATTAAAAGTTTGAAATGTAATATTTTTGGAATGAGGATTGTTATGAGTTATCATGTTTATGATGGGGGAATAAATATTTTGTATATACTCTTGTTATATTATTAATATTTTCTCAATAATAGAAGATTAAGTAATGTTATTTCTTGGAAATAGATAGTTATTTGCAATAATGGAAAGGATGTGTTATTTATGGGAATTGATAGAATCTAATTGATGGATTATGGTTCCTTTAGATGTTGATTTTATCATTTTCATTGTAAATAAAGGAAATGCTAAATGCTAGTATTATGATTTGAAAAGTATTTAAATTCCTAGTCTTTAGCAATGTGTTATGTTGAATTTAATTATGATTTAATATAGCACTTTATTTCCTTTTGGGAGAGATGTTTATTTCTTTTATTAATAAGACTCTTGGGTTTGGATGGGGATTATTTTTGGGCATGAATCTAGAGCCATATTAGAAAACCCTTGAGTCAAGATGTACCCAATCTTGGTAGGAGTTACGGTGAGGCAATAACCAAGTATTTGTGAATGATACACCTTGAACGGTGAGGCTCGGGTGTCCCAAAGCGGTGAGGCTTTTGGGTAGTCCATAGCGGTGAGGCTTGGATGAGGTCTAGGAATATAAATGGTGGATTGGTATGGGATAATCCATCGAATCATTCACAAGATAGTATAGTGGTGGCACCTTATGGTGAGGCAAGAGTGACCATGCTCATTACCAGGTGAGTGGTAATGGCCTTAGTTAGCCCATAGAGGTGTAGGTAACTAAGCACTAAGGCATTACACTAGAATAATCCTACATAGATAGACTTATGTAGGGTTAGGAAATAGGCATCCCCCTTTAAGTGTTATGGGCCTTAAAGGATAATCCCTATATCATGGTCAAGTTGTCCTATATCGGTGAGGGTATAGGAAAAGTGGGGGGACCACTGATGGCATATTTTCTAAATGGTGAGGTTTAGAAAAGTGAACCCCAAAAGTATAGGAAGTTGGCCACTCCTATCCACTTGAGTGTCATCTGTAGTGACAATGAACTCAAAATGTGGTTATGCCTTATATTGCTAAAATATATTGGGTCTTCTTTATGAGTTAATCCTTGTGAAAAAAAATCTCTCTCCCTTGGGTCAAGTTGGTGGGTTGTTATAGTTGGTATCAGAGCCTAGGTCGTAGGACTAGAAGCTTCCATGGAGAGAACCTAGGTTGAGCCTTGACTTGATGTGCTACTTTGGGGAGGCTTACTCTTCTAGGGATCTTAAGTTGATTTGGGACAAGGTAGGTATTGCATATCATCTTGACTAGTCAGACCAAGGAGTAAAAATCCTAGAAAGTATAACTTCTTATTGGGGATGGCACCTTGTAATGAGGCAAGTGTGACCATGATCATTATCAGGTGAGTGATAATGGTCTTATAAGATATGGCACCTTGCAGGTAGGCAAGTGTGACCATGATCATTATCAAGTGAGTGATAATGGTCTAAGTTAGTTCATGGGGAGATGAAACTAACTAATCTTAAGTATAATTTTGAAGAAATTGTAACTTATCCAACTCCTTTTTATGGATAGGAGATGGTACCTATTTTGAGAGGAGGATCATCCAAGAAGTCAAGGTTAGCTACGTAGGAGGAAGTTATAGCTCATCCCTAGAAGAAATTTGGAAGAATAATGGACTCTAGTAAGAAATCTAGAAGAATAGAGGACTCCAATAAGAGGGTGGAAAACCTTACTTCTATAGTTAAGTTGCTTCAAGAGTAGATGGAGCAACAATAAAAAATGTTGGAAACACTGGTTAATCAAGAACCTAGTAATAAGGATTCAGAGGGTAGACAGGAAGAGAATCCTTCTAGAGGAATCCATGAGGGTAAAGCTCAGATTGAGGTTGAGCTTGCCAAGGACCTTAAGAATGTCAAGGTACCTAAATTTAATGGAAGAGAAGGGGGTGATGTAGTAGAATCTTGGTTGAATGAGTTGGAAACTTATTTTTCCATGAAGAATTACTCACCAAAAACCCAAACTATTTGGGCAACCCTTCATCTCCAAGATGTAACCTTGGAATGGTGGAATACATTCAAGGTAGGTAGAGGAATCCAAGTAGTGGATCTTAAATGGGATAATTTTGTAAGGGCATTTAAGAAAATATTCCTATCAGATCAATTTTATGTAGAGAAGTTTGAGGAATTCTCTATGCTCCAATAAGGTACATTGACTATGGAGGTATATTATCAAAAATTCATTAAGATCTTGAAATATGTTCTTGAGTATGAGATCAATGAATAATTGAAGGTGTATAATTTCATCTTGGGAGTGGATCCTAAGATTTGAATAATGATTAATTTTCTTAAGCCCAAAACCCTTCAAAAAGCATATGATTTGGCTCAATAGGAAGAGACAAATCAACACACCAAGAAGACCTTCTTCAACTATGGAGTGTTGATAGAAGGAGAGAAATAAGAACTCAGGAAGAGGAAGAGTGTTGGGTTTATAAAATGGGATAAAGAGCAAAATAAGAAAAGAAAGAACCCAAAGTTTAAAAATAAGAACAATGGGAACAAAGAGAATTATAAGAAGAATTTCTAGAAGAAGGACAATTCAAAACCTTAACCTCAAAAGTAGAATGATTCAGCTCAAAAGGAGGATACATGGGATAAAAGGTAGAAAAGGAATCAGGCACCCAGGATAGGTTGTTTCATTTGTGAGGGTCCTCATTATGCAAATAAGTGTCCCCAATGGCTAAAGTCGAGTAGCAAAGTTAAGGAGCAACCTCATCAAATCTATGCAACCATAGGAAGTCAGAACCTAGATGGTCAAGCAACTCCCATGTTGTTAAATGGTAAGTTGTTCAATAGGAATGTAAAGGTTTTAATTGATTGTGGAGCTACAAATAGTTTTATTTCCACTAGTATTATTGGGGATATGCTAGAAAAACCTAGATTTTTGGCACAAGGGTGGAAATTTGAGTATGGGTCTAGATAAACTTAGTGAATCAATGTTTACCTACTATTGAGATCTCCTTACCCAATGGATCAACTATTTGGCACTTATATGTAGCACCACTACATGCCTTTGATATTATCTTAGGGATGGATTGGCTAAAAGCTCATGGAGCCCTAATCAATTTCCAAGAAATATGGATGGATTATACTGATAAGGATAAGAAAATATTAAGGGTTCAAAGTAGGCAAGGGTCTTTTTGACCACATTTATTGTCAGCTATGCAACTTAAGAAGGCAATCAAAAGAGGTGGAATGTTGTATGTAGTTAAGATAAATGGCAAGAAAGGTGATAATGGAGATGCAAAAATATTTAAGAAACATCCAATTCTACATGAATTTAGGGATGTATTTTAGAAGATCTCCTAGGCCTTCCACCTTAATGTGAATTTGATTTCACCATTGAATTAATGCCTGGAGCTGAACCTATTGCTAGGACACCTTATAGAATGACTCCTATCGAGTTGCAAGAGCTAAAGGTGCAACTCCAAGATTTGTTGGAGAAAGGTTTGATTAAACCTAGTGTGTCACCCTAGGGTGCTCTAGTGTTATTTGTTAAGAAGAAGGATGGTTCCTTAAGATTATGTATTGACTATAGAATGTTGAATAAGGTGACCATCAAGAATAGGTATCCATTGCCAAGGATTGATGATCTCTTTGATCAACTAAAGGATACCACTATCTTCTCAAATATTGATTTGAGATCAGGATATCATCAATTGAGAATTCATGAGGAGGATACTCACAAAACAACCTTTAAGACTAGATATGGACACTATGAGTTCACAATGCTACCATTTGGGTTGACAAATGCACCAACAACTTTTATGAATCTGATGAACAATATGTTCAAGAAATATCTGGATCATTTTTTTTGATATTTTTGGATGATATCTTGATATATTCCTACACTAGAGAAGAACATGACCAACATTTGAGGTTGGTGTTAGAGGTGTTGAGGAAGAACCAACTTTATGGAAAGTTATCAAAATGTGAATTCTATGCCTCACAAGTTTAGTATTTGGGGCATATTATATCTGTAGAAGGGATTGTTGTTGATCCCAAGAAAATTGAAGCCATATTAAGTTGGCCTGCACCCACTAATGTGTCTGAAGTTAGAAGCTTCATGGGAATAACTAGTTATTATAGGTGATTTGTGAAAGACTACTCAAGAATTGCCTACTCTATTACCAACCTTCAGAGAAAAGAAAAAGAGTTCAAATGGATGGATAAGTGTGAGGTCACCTTTGAAACTCTAAAGAATAAGTTGACTACAACACCAATTCTCAAGATACTTGATCCTTTTGGGAATTTTATAGTATGTATAGATGCTTCCTTAGAAGGTTTGGGAGGGGTGTTATCCCAAAATGAAGCTATAATAGCATATGAATCTAGGAAACTCAAGAAGCATGAGTTGAATTATGCTACACATGACCTAGAGTTAGTAGTGGTTGTGCATGCTCTTAAGGTCTAGAGGCACTATTTGTTGGGAAAACCTTTTGAGCTAAGGATAGATCACCAAAGCCTAAGGTATATCTTTACCCAACCTATGTTGAATGCAAGGCAAAGAAGGTGGATAGAGTTCCTAGCTGAATATGACTTTGGTATAGAGTATATCAAAGGAAAGGAAAACAAGGTTGTTGATGCCTTGAGTAGGAGAAGGCATATAGCAACATTAACTTAGAGTCATGTAGACTTGATTGATAAAGTCAAGGAAATGCAGTTACAGGATCAGTATTGCATTGAAATCTAGGCTAAAATTGAGAAAATCTTGAGGAAAATGAGGATTTTAACATAAAATATGGACTTTTATGTTTCAAAGATAGGGTTGTCATACCCAAGACTAGTGATTTAAGGAGAATGATTATGTAGGAGGTACATAGTTCTCCATATTCTTCTCATCTAGGAGGTGCAAAGATGAGAGAAAATATGAAAAAGACTTTTTATTGGCCTGGAATGAAATAGGATATTAATAGTTTCATTGCTAGATGTTTGGAATGCCATAAGGTAAAGGTAGAACATCAACATCCAATAGGAAAATTATACCCACATGATATACCTACTCAAAAGTGGTAGGTTATATCCATGGATTTTATTATGGGTTTACCTAAGACAAGGTACCAACATGATGCAATACTTGTGGTGGTAGACAAGTTGACTAAAGTTGCACATTTTATACTAAGAAATATCAAGGATGATGCACCAATTGTGGCAAATAAGTTTTCCAAGGAAATAATTAGGTTACATGGTTTTCTTGAGGTGATCATATCAGATAGAGATTCTAGATTTACATCAAAATTTTGGTAGGCTCTTCATCATGCATTGGGCACTAAATTGAATATCAATTCTGCTTACCATCCAAAAATAGATGGGCAAATAGAGAGGGTTAACCAAGTTCTTGAAGATATGCTTCACATGTATTGCATGGATCAAAAGTCTAAATGGGAAGACTATTTGCATCTGGTTGAATTTGCATATAATAATGGATACCATGCATCCTTGGGAATGGCTCTATTTGAGGCCTTGTATGGAAGAAGGTGTAGAACACCTCTATCTTGGGATAATCTGGAAGATCGGGTGGTGATCAGACTAAACACTATCAGAGAGATGGAGGAGCAACTCAAGGTGATTTGGTAGAGGCTCAAGGAAGCAATCAATCACCAGAAGAGCTATGCTGATCTAAAAATATCACCAAGAGAATTCTCTATGGGAGATAGAGTCTTCTTGAGGGTAAGACCCATGAAAAGTGCCATCAAGTCAACTAAGTTGGATCCTCATTTTGTTGGGCCTTTTGAGATCATTGATAAGATTAGTCTAGTAGCCTATAGGCTCACCTTGCCACCCAACCTATCAAAGATCCATGATACTTTCCACATATCCCTGCTTAGGAAGTATGTTGTTGATCCTTCTCATGTTTGGAATGTTTCAAAATTGTAGATGGTAGATCCCTCAACCATTGAGGTGCGATCGATAAGGATTCTAGGGTTTCATTCTAAGATCTTGAGAAAATGAACCCTAGATCAATGTAAGGTCCAGTGGGACCATTATTCTAAAAATTGTGCAACTTGGGAAGATGTTGAGGAAATGAGGAAGCAATTCCCATATTTGTTTGAATAAAATATATGCTTTGTTTTCAAAAAACACAAGGGACTATGTTTAGTCCTAGGGGGAGTATGTAATGACCCACCCAATAGGACTTTTCCTTGATGCTTGATTTATGTATTGATGTGTGGATATCAAATGCATAATCTTATTTTATTTTATCAAGATGTGTTGATAGTTGCACTTTATGCTTTTAAAGTTGGATTATGCTACTTTTGGAATATGGTACTGCTGATAAAATTTGTGGTTGCAGGACCAGGTACTCTCATGGGTGGATTGGTATGGGACAACCACCAGAGTTGAGAGTAAAAAGGGAAATGATGGATGAAATTCTCATCGACAACTCAAGGGTAAAAGAAAACCCTTCATATAGGTGCATTGCATATGTGTATGTTTGATTGAATGCACCATTGGGCAAGGAGGTTGCTATTAAAGCAAAAGAGCCATCCTTAGTAGGCGGGTGATAATGTTACAATTATCGTAAAGCCTCCTACTTAAGGAAAAATGTTGTTTGTGCATATTCTAATTTGCAAAAGCCTTTGTGTTGCTTCTTGTGTTTTGAAGCATGGAAATTGTTTGGTTAATAATTTTATCAAGTTGGTATTAATAATAATATTGTATTATTAATACTTAAAAATATTAAATATCGATGTTAATGGTTAATATTAACATTCGGTATTAATTAAATTAATTAGGTGAGTAATTAATTTAATTATTCTAATGTTGGTAGCATTAGAAAGTAATGGATTAATAAGTAGGATGATTTAATTATTAAATTTAGGCTTAAGAGCATTAGTAAAATTACTATTAGCATTTTAAATGTAACCTTCCCAAAAGGGGTGCATTTATTGAATATGAATAAGTGTGTATTTTAAAATGTGTTGTTAGTAATAATGTAAACATTGGAATTCTTGGAAAATCAATGTAACATGAGTCTTGAAAAGAAAATCTTTACCTTTCATCATAATGGACAAGAAGGAAGAAGGAACACCATTAGTTGATTTTCATATTCTTCTCTTTAAAAAAATAATAAAGACAAAGGCTTTTAGAAATGGGAAAAAAAAGGAGAACGGTCGATTGGAAGAAGGAAGAAGATATTTGAAGGACACATGAGGTTTTTTGCTTGAGATTTTTGTTTGAGAAAATGTAATCCTTTGCCAATTAATTAAATTCTTATGCATCAGGAAATGTGTTGGCTAGTTTTGTTCCACTAATGAATTATTGAGGGTATATATCTCTTTTATGTTAACAATTGTTGGTCTCCACTTGATTCATATCCTTTTTACATGCATTTTTTTTATTTGTGGAAAACATCCCAAAAGGGATGCCACTTTCGAGTAAGACCCAAGGAGGCAGGGGTATCCATTCCGCCAAAAATGCCCAGGACTCGGACCTGGCCTACCACCTTTGACATACTCAAGGAGCAAACAAACACACAAAACCAATTTAAAAATAAGTAAATAACAACAAAAATAATAAAATAAAATAAAAAACATGCTCCTTGAGTGTGTCAAAAACAAAAGCACAACCAAACACGCACAATAAGATAAAAGAAACCACAACACAAACCACATAGAAAAACACAAGAACCACATAACAAAACACAAACAAGACAAAAACAATAGAACACTACAAAGACATAACCCAAAAAAAACATGAAAAATAAACACAACCAAAACCTAAAAAATTAAAAAATAAAATAAAAATAAAAATAAAAAACAACCAACAACAGACAATAAACAAAAACAAAAAACATAGAAAACACTCACACATAAAAACACGAAATAACACAAACAAAGAGAAACCCAAGAACAAGAACGAAAAAAACACAAGAACAATAACAAAAAACATAAAAAAACAAAACAAAACAACAAAAACACAAGAACAACAAAAAACAACACAAAGAACACAAAAACAAAACAAAATAAAAAAACCCACCCACCTTAAAAAACTAAAAAAAAAAAAAAAAAGAAAAAAAAATAAAAAATGAACAAAACAATGACCTATCTAGACCAGAAGACTATTAAGGCAAGAATCAACAGAGGAAACAAAATAAAGAATAGAATGAGCTAGGGAACTAAAAAAAACTGAATGAACCAAAGAGAAGCAAAAAAAAAAAAAACAAGAAGAAACTAGGAGCCATCCAAAGAAATGATAGAAAGAAGAGCTTCCCTAATTTGAGAAGCCCACCATATAGGAGGGTGGCCATAACAAGTAAGATCACCTTTTTCCAAAGCCCAATTAGCTAAAGCATCAACACTCTTGTTTTGATCTCCGACCACATGATTGTAATCAACTTTCAAAAATCCCATCTGGATTAACTGAATCTTCTCAATAATTCTTTTTATTCTCCAATCCACCTTATGATTCTTAGAAGGATTCTTCAAGAGATTAATCATAAGTTGAGATTCAGACTCAACTAACACCTTTTCCCATCCAACCTTAGTAGCCTCCTGAAGGCCTCTGAGGATACCATACCCCTCAAGCAAGGTTATTGGAAATAATATCCAAATTCTCAGCAAAAGTAAAAACCAGGGAGCCATCTCAAAGTCTACCAATTCCTCCCACACTGAATTTTCCAGGGTTCCCTCTAGAGGCTCCATCGGTATTGACTTTTCCAAAATCCTTAGGAGGAGGTTGCCAATTTCTATTCCTATCCATCTTACTAATACTCACATTCCCTTTAAGTTGGTTGCCCTTAGAAGGTTTAATCTTCAATCTTTGCATCACTTGATCCCATATTTGGTGGGAGTTTTGGGGGTGATTAAGGAGATGATGGACTGATTCAACTAAGTTGGCTATGGTCTTTTGCCAAATATAGTGAATATCCTTCCTATCTTGATTAAAAATTTGGTTGTTCCTTTCATTCCAAATATTCCAAAGAAGAATGGTAGAACCCATCCAAACTAATCGCCTAATAAAATGATCAACACCCTCTTGATTAGGCCAATCCCTCCAAAGTTGTTCAAAAGTAAAAAAATTGGACCACTGTAAGCCAAGTAAAGTGGCCATTCTCCTCCATAGCTCAGAGGCTAAAGTACACTCAATAAAAATATGGTTGATATTTTCTACATTCTCTTCACACATTTCACATCTAAAAGGGCCATGAAAACCACGCTTCATAAGTTGCTCACCGAGTAAGCACCCTACGATGCAATAAAAGCCAATTAAAGAACCTCACCTTAGGCCAGAGCTTTTGAGCCCACAATCGAGAAAATATGTCAGAAGAATGGTTGGGATTATTATGGCATAAGGTCAAATAACCTTGAGCAACCGAATACTCACCCTTAGTAGTGTTGTTCCATCCAAAACAATCTTTTTCATGGGACCAAGAGAGGGATCTCATATGAAGGATGCCTTGGATATCTTGTCTTTGCCTTTCTGGGATTTGAATAGGCCAGTCCTCAATAGGGATCCAATATCTACCAACCTTTGAATTACCAGTATGGTACCGACAGTAATTAGCCACCTTTATCCAATTAGCTCGGTGAAGCTCCTCCATCCAAGGCCTCCAATCGGGAAACCGAGTTATCAAAGGCTTGTGACCATCCCAAGAATCTGTCCAAAAATTTGCATGTTGACCATTATGAATGATCCAAAATAATTTTTTCTTTATCAAATCCTCACCAGTCTTAAGAACTGCTAAAATGGGAGAACCTTTGGTAGGAAGTTGATAGCGAACAAGGTCTTCAGGACTTTTGTTCTCAGCATATTTAGCATGAAGATTATTGGCCCAAAGAGCATTGGGGTTATGCAACATCCTCCAATATAATTTAGCAGCTAAAGCTTTGTTGTTATTAATTGAAGACCGTAATCCTAACCCCCCTTCACTCTTAGGAAGACATAAAGTATCCCATTTCACCAAGGCCCATTTTCTTTTCTCCTTAGTACCACTCCAAAGGAAACGATGACTGATTTGATCCAATTCTCGAAGAACAACCTTTGGGATATTCAAAATGGAAGAAACATAAATAGGAATAGCTTGAAGGACTGATTTTACCAAGGTGATTCTACCCCTAGAAGAAAGCCACTTGTTGGTCCACTTTCCAATTTTCTTCTTGACTTTGTCCAACAACCAATTCCAATATTTATTTTTCTGCCTTTGAATATTTATGGGAATACCTAAATAAGTGATTGGAAGAGAGGTCTTCTTATATCTTAGTTTATCCAAGACCATGGATTCCTGTCTAGAAGAGCAATGAAAGAAAATAACTTTAGATTTGTCTTCATTGATCAACTGCCTAGTAGCCTTAGAAAAACAGCTAATGATTTGCTTAATATTAGAAGCTTCCTTAATTGTAGCTTTACCTAAAAGAGTAGAGTCATCCACAAATTGAAGATGAGAGATAGGTCTAGCTCCATGAGCAATGGTAACTCCCTCAAGGGTTTTGTTTTCCCTCTTTTTGGTTATAGTCCTACCCAAGCATTCAACAAGAATGATGAATAAATAAGGGGATAGCGGGTCACCTTGCCTAATACCTCTGGAAGCTGGGAAAGACTGAGAAGGCCTACCATTGATAAGAACTAAGTAGGAAATTGAAGAGATACATCCCATAATCCAATCCATCCAATCCTTAGAGAAACCAAATTGCCTCAAAACTTTGATAAGGAAGTGCCAATCCACTCTGTCATAAGCTTTGGATAAGTCTAACCGAATGAACATGGAAGGAGAATTTTGCATATCCATGGAATGGATGGCTTCCTGAGCAAGAACTATCTCATCTACTATTTGACGTCCTTCCACATAACCCCCTTGCTCTGGGGAAATAATCTTATGCAAAAGAGGCTTCAACCTTTCTGCCATGATTTTAGTAATGATTTTGAGAAGAACATTACATAAAGCAATAGGTCTAAAAGCTGAGATATGATCAACCTCTTGAGCTTTTGGAACAAGAGTAATATAAGTTTTATTGATAACCTTCAAAATTTCTTTGGCTTTCCTGGCTTCTTCCACCACCTCTAATAAATCAACATGAAGGATATCCCCGAACTCTTGGTAGAACTCAATAGGAAAACCATCAGGACCTGGGGTTTTCCCTTTTTGCATTTTAAAAACTACTTGTTGAAGCTCATTGATAGTAACAAGAGAAGTCAAAATAGAGTTCTCCCCAAAAGTGATAAGAGAAGGGATTGCTTGAAGAACATTATATTGTGAAGCTGAGTCAAGGGGAGTAGCAACAAAAATATTGGAAAAGTAATCAACAACAATAGAGTTCATGCCATCCCAAGTATAAACAACATCTCCAGAATCTGATTTTAAGGAAGAAATAAAGTTGTGAGATCTTCGAGCTAGAAGAGATTTGTGGAAGAAATTTGTGTTTCGATCTCCTTCTTTGAGCCATTGAATTCTAGATTTTTGCTTCCATAAGATTTCTTCTCTTTTTTCCCATTCCTCTAACCGAGTTGTGAGTTTAATTTCATCTGCACTTCTCTTCTCTGTGAGGCCATCTAAACGGATTTTCTTATTCAAATTTTCAAGATGAGCAATAACTTCATGTTTTTTTTATGAACATCCCCAAACTCTTTCCGGTTCCAAGTCTTGATTTTGGATTTAATGTATTGCGATATTTTTGCAAAACAGAACATCTTAGTCCCATGCCTAGGTTTACCTTCCTTCCACCATTGTTGCACATGAGGTCTGAAGGAAATGTCTCTAAGCCACATTAATTGAAAACTAAAAGGAGAGAAACTCACATTGGTTTTCCACATTTCCACCATGACTGGCCAATGATCCGAACCAACATTATTAAGAGTCTTCACTTTAGGAATGTGACCATGGATTAAGAAATTTTCAGAGAGCAAAAACCTATCCAATCTCTCCATTATACAAGCTAAGCCTTGCCTTCTGTTAGACCAAGTCATAAGGCCATTATCTGGTTGGATATCCACAAGATGGAGGTTTGCAATATATTCGCTCATGAGGTCAGTGCTTTTGTCCAAATTTCTATTTCCCCCCTTTCTCATCCAGAGAGAGGATGGTATTGAAATCTCCTCCGATCAAGATCCAAGCTTTAGGAAAATGAGAGATAATATGAGTAATATCCTTCCATTGTCTTCTTTTTTCCTCCAAAGAATTCGAAGCATAAACAGTAATGTAGAGCATAATCTGGTTGGAATGTCTACTTTGAATAGCTATAGCCAACAAACCCCAACTGCCAACCATATGGTGAATAACTACCTCTTTTGGATCCCAAAGACAAGCAATGCCACCCGAAGTCCCTTGGGAACTGAGGGAAACCACTTTTCCAGCTGGCCAAATTTTACTTGGCAATTAAGTCCATATCCTCCATTGACATCTTTGTTTCTTGAAGGAAAACAAGATGTGGATGATTTACTTGAATCATTCTTCTAATTTCATTTTGTTTTGAAAGACTCCCTTTGAGTCCTCTAATATTCCAAGTGATGATCTTCATTAATACCAGGGCTAAAAAATTTGGGAAGGGCATTAATCTTACCTTCCTCTACAAGCTTTTCACCTTCTTTTACCATATGATATTGATTGGTCTTGCGACCTACTTTTTGATTAGAATCCATCTTCAATTTTTTTTTCCCTGTTTCTTGACTTATTCCAATTGAATCTGAGATGGCTTCTAACCTTGAAGAATGCTCGTACACAACCAAAATTTTACTAGATGGTTCAATGGAGTCTATATTGGGACCTGCATTATTTGAAGTTTTGACATTTGAAATATTGTTTTTCTTGTGTAAATTTTCTCCTTTTTTTTTCCGTTGAAAACCTTTGATTTGTTGGTTTGTCTCTGAGTTCTTCCCTTCATATTTAAATTGTGTTTCTAAGATTTCAGTTTCCATTATTTCCTCTTCCTCACTTGGGACATCATTTGTGGAAAGGATTTCAAACATATTAGCAGATGACTTTGATTGATCCTTCATAACTGGTTTTTTTCGAGTGTTCTTCTTCTTAGGTATTTGGAAACCTGTTGAGTTTATATCTTCTTTCTTTTGATCAGGAATTTTATTTGGGCAAGCACTTGCCAAATGACCATATTCATGGCAAATTCTACAACGAAAAGGAATGTTCTCATAGTCCACTACTTGCTCCCAAGTGTCTTCCCCAAATTGTAATGTGATATTTTTAGGTAGGGGTTTGTCAAAATCCATTAAAACACAAATCCGAGCATAAATAATATGTTCAAAATTTTGAGTACAATCAGCAAGTCATCATAAAAGTTCCTAAAGAGTTTCCAATTGAAGAAAAAATAGTAGGATTCCAAAATTCAATAGGGAGGCCAAAGAGTCTAACCCACACGGGAGCTATAGAAGGCATCTCTTCTTCGGCTTTAAATTTAGTATGCCAGGGCTTCATGAAAAGCCCTACCCTTCCAAAAAACCAAGGACCCCCTTGAAAAGTTTTCTCTCTATCTTCATTATTAGCAAATAAAACAAGAAAATAACCATTTGGATAAATAGAGATTTGTAACTCACCTTTAGTTTTCCAGCTTTTTGCAGCCCGAGACTTTGAAAGCGAGATAGACTCGAACGAAAACCCACGAACCGACAAATTAGTCCTCTTTTTTCCAAATCTTCAATGCCAATCTGAATGTTACCCATATCAAGCTTAACAATAGGAGTTCCATCAGCTGCTTTAAGACATCCCGACTCCGTTTTCCTAGGATCAATCTTAGGCATTCTTAGAGGTTTATGGGAAGCCCTAATATTGATATTAGCATTGGGCTGAGGCTGTCCACCATGAAGGGCATCCCTAAAATTCATTTTTGGGACCGAGTCTTCGAAATTCTTACCCTTGATAGGGGTTTTCACAGTAGAATTATTTTGTGGGTGCACCTTAGCACCAGATTCACTTGAGATATGAGCCATTTTTTGATCAACTGCTTGAAACTTGTTTCGTGATCTCTTTAATCCTTGCCCTAGATGTCGTGGAAAGGTATGGTTTTCACTTTTCTTTTGTGCAGCAAATTGGAAGTCGTTGTCACTCAAGTTCACAGTATGATCTATTGAAAGATAAATTTCTAACCCATCTTGTATCCCCTGCAACATTTCCTTCTAAAATATTGAGCATAAACCACAAAAATATTGGCCGCTAGGGCCCGAAGGCCCTAAAAACCAACCTCTGGAGCTGCTTGCACTCAACCCAGATGAAACCCTCGCATAGCCGCTTGCCAAATATGTCGTTCACACATAGGGATGTGCTAGGATCTGTGTTGCTCCAAATGATATGAAAATTGGTGGAGACATTCTAGGGTTTTTCAGGCATCTACCCTCAAAATTTCAGCTCAATCCGAGTCCGGATGAGTGAGATATGGCCGAAACGAGTTCGATAGTTTGGGCAGTCCTGCGAAAAACCCCTTTTTACATGCATTGATTTCATATATGATAAGGTAATATCATTTATGTTAATGCATTGTTGTTATTTTTTTAGACTACTTAGAGGAGAAAGGAAAGGTTGTAAACTATTTTTGTTAGTGTCTCTTATATCTATGTGCTCTGTGTTCCTCATCATAGCATGTTTGTCGTAGCTCAGTGAGTTTTTGGTATGCGTGGGAGTCAAGGTTAACCATAGGAAGTTGGTTATTCATTGAACCTTTGGAAGGCTTTTGTCATGCAAATGATATTGGGTTTTTAATGTTTAGAATACTTCATTCTGTAGTGTTTTTGTGACTACTAGTATTGTTTTAGACTGAAGTCCAGATCTATTATTCTCTTCTAGATTTAATAAGATTTGATGTCTTTTAGTTGTGAGTTAGTATGTAGCTAGAATCCTTATTCTTCATTTTGCAAATAACGAAACTTTGTTCTCCATAGATGGGTTGCATCTCCAAACTACAGGATTAGTGGGTTAAGACTCTCCAATGTTTTGTTTTTAGTTGTGGGAGCATGTGAGACCTTTAGATCTTTTCCACATTTTAGGTTGGTTTCATTTCAACAGTGGGCTGGTGTTGTCTTTGTTTGTGGGATTGAAGTTGCTTTATTTTTTTAAATGGTCAATTTAATGGTAAGCCAATAAGCTTACCAACTTCAAGAAAATTTAATACGAATGAGATAGATAAATTTGGTGACCTTTATATTTAAATGTTATTAAATAAAGTATATATTAAATACAATATGATTTACCGACGTGCTATAGGTGAGTTGGAGAGGGTAGGGAAATCCTCCAAGGGAGATCCTTGGTTCGAATCTCCACCCTACCAAATACACATTGGATACCAAAAATCCAGTTGATTATGCTGGTGCGATCAGGGTCGAGCACGGCTCTTAGGTGATTTTTATGGTGTAGAACCTCCTTGTGGTTTCTCATACCAAGGCGGTCCTACAAGGGGTTTTTCGCTAAATTAAAAAAAAAATACAATATGATTCCAGCCTTTTCCTTACTTAAGAGTTTTGCCAAATTATAGGGTTAAAATAATAATTAATTGATATAAGATTTGAAGACTTTGGATTTACTTAAATTTATGAGCATGTTATTACCAATAATTATTATTAAAACTATTACTTTATAATTTAATAATATATTGGTTGTTTTTCAATATTATTATGATAGCCAAGTAATTTAATAAGTAGCTTAATATAAAGTCTTTGGTATTGGAATTAGGATTAATTAATAAGTTGTTATTTTGATTTATCTTTTAAAAAGTAATGATTGGCTATTAGAGAAATAGTTTTAAGGATTTGTGTAGATCTTTTAAAGAGTAATGTATTGAATGTATCCTAGTTTTTTTGGGGAAAGAGAATTTATTTTCTAAGGATGAAAATGAGTTTTTCTAAAATATGGATGAGTCTTGAGTAGCTAAGGAATCCATAATTGAGAGAAGTATGGGATTCTCTCAATAATTGGGCATGGTATTACTTTGTGTGATGCATGTGTTTGCATTGCTATATGATCTTGCATAGTGCATGTTAGGCTTGCATATACATGTAAGAGTTGTCCTTATCCCTAAACTTCTTTCAATATTCATTGGAGAAGATCCAATCAGTGGAAGATCTGAAGGAAAGATAATATTAGAGATTGTTTATGTTTTAAAAGTTTGAAATGTAATATTTTTGGGATGATGATTGTTATGAGTTATCATGTTTATGAGGATGGAATAAATGTTTTGTAAATACTCTTGTTATATTATTGATATTTGCTCAAGAATGGAAGATCAAGTAATGTTATTTCTTAAAAATAAATATTTATTTTCAATAATGGAAAGGATGTGATGTTGATGGGAATTGATAGAATCTAGATGATGATTTATGGTGCCTTTAGATGTTGATTTTATCATTTTCATTACAAATAAAGGAAATGCTAAATGCTCGTATTATGATTTGGAAAGTATTTAATGTTTTAGTCTTTAGCAATGTGTTATGTTGAATGTAGTTATGATTTTATATAGCACTTTATTTCCTTTTGGGAGAAATTTTTATTTCTTTTATCAATAAGACTCTTGGGTTTGGATGGGGGTTATTTTTGGGCATGAATCTAGAGCCATATTAGAAAAATCTTGAGTCAAGATGTACCCAATCCTAGTAAGAGTTGTGATGAGGCAATAACTAGGTATTTATGAATGATACATCTTGAACGGTAAGGCTTGGGTGTCCCAAAATGGTGAGGCTTTTGGATAGTCAATAGTGGTGAGACTCGAGCGTATTCCTAGCAGTGAGTTTTAGGAATATAAGAGGTGTATTGGTATGGGATAATCCATTGGATCATTCACAAGATAATATAGTGGTGACAACTTGTGGTGAGGCAAGAGTGGCCATGCTCATTACCAGGTGAGTGATAATGGTCTTAGTTAGCCCTTGGAGGTCAGGTAACTAAGCATTGAGGTATTACACCAAAATAATCCATGACATAGGGTTAAAGAATAGGCATCCACTTTTAAGTGTTATGGAACTTAAAGGATAATCCCTATGTCGTGGTCAAGTTGTCTTATACCGATGAGGATATAGGAAAATTTTGGGGGACCACTGATGGTATCTTTTTTAAACAATGAGTTTTAGAAAAGTGATCCCCAAAAGTATGGGAAGTTTACCACTCATGTCCACTTATGTGTCATATACAACGATAATGAACTCAAAATGTGGTTATGTCCTATACTACTGAAATATATTGGGTCTTCTTTGTGAGTTAATATTTGTAAAAAGAAAAAAAATCTCTCCCTTGGGTTGAGTTGGTGGGTTATTACAAACATACCACATGAAGTAGACAACCTACTTGCAATAATTCCACTTAGTGATCAAGTACAAAAAAATTAGTAACCATGTATTATATTGTTTGAGTCACCCTCCAACAGCTTCCACATTGATAGTGGCGACTAATCACATTGGTATTTAGACTTGGCCTACCCAATATCCTCTTGATTCAGATTTTCGTACAATTTACCAATATTTTTTACATCCTTCTTCTACTAATATAAGTCCTTTTCATTATTATCATTTGAAGGGTGGATTATTGTATAATTTGGATAAACTTTGTGTGCCTCAGGAGCATCGATTGTATCTTCTCAAAGAGGCATATTCAATGCCCTATGGTGGATATTTTAGGAAATATAAGACTGTTCATCACCTAGGCAATTCTTCTATTGGCCTCACATGCAGTGAGATGTATTAAAAATTTTGAGACAGTATGTTGCTTGTTGTCACTCCAAGCCAAGAAATAGAAAATTGAGCCTAAGTTTTCCATTACCCATGTCTTATCATCCTTGGAAAATTATTTCTATGGACTTGTTGAGTGGATTTCCAATGACTATTAGGCAACATGATTGTGTATTTGTGGTTGTGGATCGGTTCAGTAAGATGGCTAAGTTCATTCCATGCAGAAATATAAGTTCAACATTGGACTTAGCTTAACTTTTCTTCGAGATAGTATGGCATTCCTTTGGTCTACCTACCATCATTATATCTAATAATGATTTATGTTTTTTGGATCATTTTTGGATATCATTAAAAAATATTTTGGGAGTTTCCCTTAACTTCTCCATGGTTTTCCATCCATAGGCAGATGGGCTGATTGAGGTAGTTAATCATACTCTTGTTCAGAGTTTGAGGATTTATCATCACAATTCTCCAACAAAGTGGGATTTGAATCTCACTCATATTGAGCATACCTACAACCAAGTCATTCACACATCCACTAGACATTACCCCTTTGAGGCTTAACTTGGGTTCCAACCCTTGGTACCATATGAGTTACATTTATCTTTGTATTCTTTCACTACTATTCATATTTAGGAGCAATATAAGGCAACATCTTTCACCCAAGACTTGTAGAGTCTTCAGTCTAGAGTGGCCTAAATTTTTTAGAGGACTCAATAGCAACAAAAGCAAGCCATGGATATGCATTGTGTTCCTCATCCATTTCATGTTGGAGACATAGTTTAGCTTTATTTGGATAAATGATATTTTTTAAACAAGGCACATAGTAAAATCAAGCCATTAAACTATGGGCCTTACACCATTCTTCAATAGGTGTCTACTAATACCTTTTGTCTAGATATTCTAGCTCATATAGGCATTTATGTCATCATTAATGTGGATCTTTTGAAGTCATACCATGAGTCCACTTTGGAGACTGATCTTGTCATAAGCCATCTTGTCAATGTGGTACTTAACTTTCAAATTTTGCTTGACTTGGACTGAGTGTTTGATATGAAGACTTGTTAAACACGACAATGATCTACCACTTCCTACCTTGTTTCATGCTACAATTAGCGTCCACACCAAGCTCATTAGAATCACATCATTAGATGTCCCATGCTTTTCCTTTTCTTTTGAAAGCATTGGAGTCCAATGCTTCTATGGTGGAGAGGTATGATGAGGACCACACTTGATGAATGTAATAGTTAGGCTTAGTTAGGCTTAATTATTCATGTTGTAGTTAGGCTTATATTATTTTTTTATTAGGCCTATGCTTGTATTGCATGAAGCTTCTTACAACTCATGTTTGTTAGTTTGTTAGCTTAGTATGAGTTAGCAAATTGGATTTGTTAGCATAGTTAGAGTTTGTTAGCATCTTAGCTTAACTATAGCTTATGGTTAAGCATCTTCTAAATTTGAAGGATGTGTAATTGCTTATTTAAGAATGCTTTTCAACACATATCCTAGCATATTTTTTATCCACATCATATAATGAGACTTTGCACTAACAACAAAGATCAAGACCATTTAGATGGTTTCCCTAATGGTAGCACAATTTGGTTAGAAGTTGCATCAAATGGATATGAGGAGTGTATTCCTCAATGGTGACATCAGTGAAGAAGTCTACATGATACAGGTGAAGGAATTTGCCATACTTGGTCATGAAAGAAAGGTATAAAGGCTCATAAAATCTCTCTATGGGTTGAAGCAAGATCCTAAAGCATGGTATGTAAAGATTTATACGCATCTTTTACAACATGGATTTTGTTGCAATCCTTATAATCCAAACCTTTACTTCAAATGGAAAGGGAGATATGTTGTCATCATAAATTTGTATGTCAATGAATTGGTCATCATTGGGAGTTCAATGAAGTTAATTAAAGACACCAAGAAAGCATTGAAGCAATTTTTTGACATGACTAATCTTGAGCTTATGCATTATTGTCTTAGCTTGAAGTTATGGCAAATTGAGAACCATGTGTTCATGTCACATATGAAGTATGACAAGATATTGCTCGAGAATTTTTGGATGATAAATTGTAATCCCATGGCCACTCCTATGGAGATAGGGTTGCAACTATCTTGAAAAAATCCATGCCCATAGGTAAATGTAACTCTTTATATCTAATTGATTGGAAGCCTCATTTATCTAATCTACATCAGATCGGATATTAGCTATTTTGTTAGCTATATTTTATGGTTCATGCAAGAACCAAAGGTGTATTTTTTTATTATGCAAACCAAATATGTGTTATCAAAATGCAACAAAGTGAGTTCTTAGGTATATTTTTCGTATAAAAATGATCAATTCTTCTTGACAAGTTTCATGAATGTGGATTATGCAATATCCATTGATGATAGGAGATCTACATCAGGTTATGTATTCTTTATGGGATTTAGTTGATCTATTGGGAAAGTAAAAGATAACATATTGTTGGTTGATTTTCCACTAAATTAGAATATTATCTTGCAAGAGGATCAGCCAAGGCAATATGGTTATGTTATATTTTGTTAGGAATGATCATTCTATAGAAGCAACCAATGATCTTAAGCCATGACAACCAAGGCATTTAAAAACTTGTTCACAATCCAATTATTCATGAGTGCAAGAAACACATTGAAACTTAGTGCTACTTTATTTGCAAACATCTTCAAGAACATAACATACAACTTCAAATTTTATCCAATAGTAGATCAACTTATAGAAATTTTCACTCTCTTGCACATGTTAAGTTTAAAATTTTTAAATATTTCTTGTATATAATTTGATTGACCATTGATGTAATAAGAGGAAATGTTACAAATATATGATGTATCATCATGTAATCTACATAGTTATAAGGTAGTTTCAAATGTAGTTATAACTAGAGACCCTCTACTTTCTTGCTCATGCTTGTATATACATATTTATCACATTAGTACAAAGTTTATCAAAGTCAATTTGCATTCATAACAAGACCCATGATCTATATGATACCTTTGAATATATTAAATATTTGCATTGAACATTCCCTATTATTCATTTATGATTACTCACCAAAGATGTCGATGTTATTGAACCTTGAGTTTGAGGCTTTTAAACACTTCAATACTTTCAAGGCAAAGAAAATGATTGATATCAAATGGCATAAGCTCATCCAATTAAAATCATTCATTTTCAATGAGGAAACCCAATATTAAATCTTACCAAGTGATATATGCTTCATGGCCAATTTGCAATACCATTGTGGTCATGATGTAATATTGGTGGGGCTCTTTTCAATTGTATATAACCCATTAAAAAAAAAGATACCAATTGATAGATACACTCCATTCTTGAATATGATTCTAAAGTGGAGTAATAAAACCACCTTGGGTATGATGTGGTGTAAAATCAAAGGCATAAATAGGGAAAAATATTGGATCGAAGCAGTAAACACAATTGGGCTTACAAATGGAGATTCAAAAGCTTTAATATTATGACTCGTGAAAAGGCATAGTTCATAACAAGTGCATTATAAAATTTCAGACGAAATATATTTTCTCATGTACTATAGTAGATAAAAGTGTTAGCAATCCACTATTCTCATAGGTTTAATGTTAGATGATATTACATTATTTGATAAATTAAGATATGAATGATATGTACATGTGTCATGAAAGAAGGCTAAAAGTGCTCTCTGCAAGTTGTAAGTTAAGTATCTAAAGGTCGTATGAAAGGCAATAGTCAAGAAAGTGAAGAGTTATCTTGTAAACCTATATCATGGATACAAAGCTCCATAAAATGTAATCTTCTCTAAATTTATTTAGAATAAATAAAGTGATTGTATATTGTATATTGTAAGAATTTACTTCCTTCTTGTTTAGTCTTATCTTATTATCATTATTTTAACCTTTAATATTGTGGATATTTTATATTGGGACCTATGTGATAATATATGATATTTTGTGATATTAAGACTTAAAAATCCAATAGTGGTATCAAAGCTATCACCTAACTCTGTCTAGTTTAACAGAGTTATTTATTAGCCACCATTATTAATTAACTTTGTTCACTTTTGATAAAGTTAATTTAGAGTTTGTCCACTTTAAAGGCAGTGTAAACTTGGATTCTATTTTTTAAAGGTCTTATAGAGTAGAATATTAAGGGGACCAGGATTCAATCACCTTGATTAATAGGCTAGGGTCTTTCCACTAGGTTGAAGGAAAACCAATGAAGACTAGGACTCAGTTATATTGATAGACAAAATCAACATAGGAGGTAAGCTGGTCATTTAGGGATAGATCCACCCTAACATTGATTTGAAGATTTGTAGATTGAATACTGAGGCAGGATTAACTCTAGAAATAGTTGATCATTCAAGGATTTAAAAATCCACCTTGACATTGATATTGGGTTATCTAGTAAGGAGGAGAATCACATTAGGTTCTTAGGTGCGACCTAAGATATTGAAGAATTCAGAATTAGCAAAACAAAGGAAAAGAGTAGAGAATAGAAGAAGGGAGAAATAATAGAAGTAGCGGATTGAGAAGCATTCAAAGCTTCCTAAGATATCATAAAGCAAAGAAAGAAGAAGAAAGTGGAAAGAGAAGAAATAAGAAAGCATAAAACAAACAATACATTGGAGAACTAGGTTGACTAAATATATCTATATATCATTTCAGTCTTGGTTGTGAATCATTTTTAAAGTAGGTTCTTCAAGTTAGATATTTTTTTAACATAGGTAAAATAAGATTCCATAAGAGGTCATTATAGAAGATAGCCCACAAGAGGTCATTATAGAAGAAATACAACAAGAGGCAATTATAGAATAGAGCCCACAAGAGGCCATTATAGAAGAGAATCCCACAAGAGGCTATTATAGAAGAGAATCCCAAGAGGCTATTATAGAAGAGAGTTCCAAGAGACCATTATAGAAGAAAGGCTCAAGAAGACAATATTAGAGAGAAAGGGTCAAAAAGGCCATCATATAAGAAATCAACCTAAGATAGATAGAAGAGAGGCTCGAGATACTACAACAAAAATATAGGTCATTCATTCGATCAACATAAGGAGATATCATATAAGAAGAAGCTTATGCATCAGAGAGAGATAGAGGCTTATTCAGCTAGCATAAGAATCCAAAACAACATAAGCTATTTGGCTAGTGTAAGAAGTCAAAATCACAAAGAGAGCTATTCGACCAACACAGTAAAGTCTCATTTGGCCAACGTAAAGAGCTAACAAAGAAATATAGACACATTTAGCCAATAGTGCATTGATTAAAGAGCCTACTTAGAAGGGAAGGGCAATCAACCATAATAAAAAATAAGGTAGGGATTATTAAATCCTGCATAGAGTACCTAAGACAAAAAGAGAACTAGTTACATTACAATGAGGTACATTGATTCAACAAACTAAATGTGGAGACATTTGATAAATCTAGATGAAGACACATTGAGGAAATTTCCAACAAGGAAAACCATAAGTAGAGCCACCTATCCAGCAAAAGAACCAGAAGTATGTTGGCAATTTTGGGTACTTTGGGTACATTGCCCTTGCTCAAATGTATAAGTTTTCATTGATGTCAAAAGGCATTTTTGTGTTGATATCAAAAGAGTGTGATGTCAAGAATATCTTGAGAAGCTTCTTTATGTTAAAGGGTTTTTATTAAAACCATGGTGACAAGGCTAAAGGTTTTTCTTAAAACCATTTGGACTCATAAAGGGTTTTTATTAAAACCAAGCTTAACTTAATGCAAAGGTCCATGTTTATTATTAATAATTAAATTAACTCAAACCTTTGTCAAAGGTCCAAGTTTAATTTATTATTAATAAAATAATAATAATTATTATTTTAATTATTATTATAGGGTCTTTCAACCCTTAAGCGACGGAAGTAAAAGAATTCTTTCGCCGATATGATGCCATCGTTGGAGGAGCGCCGACGTCAAACTTTATGAAGAAATGGCTATATAAGTGGGGATGTTTTTCCAAAGAGGGTACCACAAATTTTTGACATCTACGATTTACGATTGGCTCTGTATCTTGTGATTTGCGCTTGGCGTCTGCGATTTTGCATTTTCTCTATTCTTTCAAACAGCGCTTTGTGTTTTCGATCTCCGATTGACGTCCTTGAAATCGTGCTTGTTCTATGTTGGAAACCGTGCTTGGCATATTCAGAACTAAATTTGGGCTGCATCCTTACCTTTATTCTTGACACCGATGGATTGGAAATTGCACCTGGACTACGGTTTTTAGATTGTGCTGTGAGATAATAAATGCAAGCATTCTGTGACTTACGTTTTGGACAACGCTCACTAGTTTGCATGTGGCTTGTGGAAGACGTTTACGTTTTCCAGTTTCTTGGCATCAAAAGGAAGATAAAACAGAGGGCAGTGCTGTATTTCTTCGTTGGGCACTTGTGACCCAACGACGGAGGCGTTTAAGCAAAAGCACTAGACGAAAGAGGTGCCGAGTTCGATTCTCTTCGTTGGGAATTTCTTTTTGGTCACGGTGTGCAAAGGATAGTGGCTGTGAATGCGTGGGAGGTATAAGGTTAAGGTATCATATTTGTTTTTGACATTGTTTTATTGATGTTTAATGTTTATGTGGAGTAATAAGGTGTAAAGAGGTTTTACTTTGTATGTATATTGTACTTTGGTGTTTTTACTAAGTTGGAGAAATAAGGTGTTATTTTGGATCTTTATTATTGTGTATTATTGTTTAGTTGCTAACTCTAATTAGTGGCAAATTGAGAGTTAGTGTTGTGAACGATTTTGAGTTCTCCTTCTTCATCAAAGTAAAGGTATGGGAAACTTCTTCCATGTATGTTGTTGATGGTATATTTTCTGAAATTGAGTTTGGAGTGAAAAGGTTGTCTACTAGGTATCTTTGGTGTAAATCTTATTTTCTGGATATTGAAGTTTGTTTATGCATTAAAGTTAGTGTTGAATTTTTGGGTGAATGCATAATTCTGGTTGAGGAAGAGGAAGCTTTTTTGCACTAGGGTTTATGTTAGTAAGTCTTGTTACTTGCATTGAGATGATGAAACCCTTAGTTGGCTATTTTGATATTGATGGATGAGTTGCTTTCATAGAGGTTGTTGTTGATCAAGTTAGTGCTTTACTTGATACATGATATTGGGCTTACTCCATTGAGTTGATTTGAACAAGTTATTATTTGCAATTGGTGATATTGTGTTGGTGGTTGTTTTGTTCAAATATCCTTGGAGGGAAAAGGATTTCTACTTGTTTCCTTTTCTTGTGATGATTGGTTAATGCTTCAAGGTTGATGTTGAGTTGAATGTGTTGGTGGTCTAAACCTTGTTTGATGAGCATTGTTGTTGAAACTCTAATTGTTGGTAAAAAGAATATGAGTATCATTGTTATATGAGATATTGCATAGTTGGCAATTGTTGGGTTGTGTTTCATATTCTTGAGAAAAACATACTACATCTATATTATTCTTTTGAGATTGAGATTGAGTTGAGATTGAGATTGGGAGTTAAGTATAGAACATATTGGGTCTCTAACAATTATCTTTATGTTTCTATGAGATTTGAGATTGAGATTGGGAGTTAAGTATAGAACATATTGAGTCTCTAACAATTCTCTTTATGCTTCTATGAGGTTTATGAATCACATTGGGTCTCTAACAATTCTCTTTATGGGTTCATGCTAAGCAAGTTTTTCTTGGTGAGCTTGCTGAGGTTTTTGACAGGTTCTAGCAGAGGACTTGTGAGCAGGTTTTGGACAGGTTTCGATGGGGACTTGTGAGCAGATTTGGACAGGTCCTAGCAGAGGACTTGTGAGCTGAGTTTTTGAGAGTTCTATTAGAGAACTTGAGGACAGAGGTGCTTGGTTCTTTGAGA